>JAUPFT010000001.1:167500-1367500 GCA_036936625.1 Parnassius smintheus behrii
TAGAACCTTGGAATTACAGGAGCAGTAAGAAGGGCTTTCTCCTCAAAGTCCTCCATGAATATGTCGGCGACTATGGGAGACACAGGTGAGCCCATCGCCACACCATCTACTTGCTTGTAGAACTCCTCCTTCCACAATAGATAGCCAGATGTGAGGCAATGTTCAAGTAGTATTGCATATTCTTGAGGCATGTTATTTTCAAGAATAAAGAAGATGGTTGGGTGCTACCATCTGCTTGGGATCCTATAATTAACAAAATTAAACCCAAACCCAAGCATACCACTGCAAGACTTCATGATACTATAAGCTCGTTTTGCGTAAATCGGACCAAAAATTAATATTAAAAAACTGAAGGTAGCCGGACTAACTATGACATTGGGACGTCAAACATCTCAGTCCCCCCCCCGTGACCATGGGCGCTGTAAAGCACCCGAAACGTCGGGATAATAATAAAAATAAATTAAAAGTAATTAAACGCGATAAAATCCGTAAATAATAGTTTTATTCAATGTGTAGTGTTCGCGTAAATTTAAGAAATCATCATTTGAGTCAGTTTCTCAAGACCCCACCACACATATCACCTCCCCCCCCCCCTTATAACAACACCTATCCTTGACCCCCCCTCCCACCTTTAACACCCTCTTTCACCCTTCCTACCCTCCTAATCCCTAAAATCTTTAATCTTACACCAGATATACGCTCCTTATGAATTCCCCCCCCAACACCCCCAACCCCCCGACTACCTACGCCCCTCATTTTTTATTATACCATATATAAGCTTCTCGTGAATTTACCCCCCCCCCCCCCCTCCCTCGAGGCTTACCTCTCCCCCGCGAGCCATAACTTGTTTACCAGAGGAGCTAGACCCCCCGTGTAAGGGCTCATTTGAATCAGGAAAAAGAGCTCTACCTTCTGGCCCTTACAGAACTTTGATTTTCCACCATAGTCCGATACCAACCCGGACAATAACACCTCAAGCATACTCCAGGACTCACAGCATACCAACCGGAGATCCCACAACGGGCTCTTTCTTCGCGTCCATCGTACTCCTCACTGCAATTCAACCATCGAAGAACACCAGCAGTGAGTTCACAAAAAAAAAATATAATAAATATCATTAAATAGTAAAATATATATATATATATATATATATATATATATATATATATATATATATATATATATAATACTGTATAATATCTTATAAGTCATTACTTATATTTATAGCTACTAAGGCAACTTACAATTAGAGAATCTTTAAATTTTTGTAATTATGTCAGGAAATAAAGTAATCTTGTCGGATGTGGAGACTGCTTCTTCAAACAAGACTTCCCAAAACCTTTCTGTTGCTCCACCTAGACCTCCACGATCGCTGCGGGAAAAAGTACTGACAAAATCCAGTTTAACAAAAGCAACACCTAGCGAGAAGCTGTCGCAGCCATCATCTCATCTTGCAACAGAAAAACGTCCAGCGGACTCTGCTCCGACAGACGCATCTAAAACAAGCAAAAATGCCTCTTCGCACACCCCCACTCTACGAACTAAAATGTCGCAAACTTCAATTAAAAGCGACAGCTCGATTCGATCCTCCGTTTGTGACCCGGTAGATGCGGCTATCGACAAAGTAGCCAACTGGAAGCAGGAAGAAATTCATCCACTTCCAGTTTTATCCGACGAAGAACTTTCAATCACATCTACGCCGGAATCACCACTATCGGAGGCACCGGAAAAAGGAAGACCCAGCCTGCTTTTTAACTCCAACAGGCGCTTGGGGGTGGAAATGGATATGGCAACAAAATAAGCGAACGAAATGCTTCTGAGAGGAAAGGAAGCGCTAGAAATGGCAGGGAATATGAAGAGGGAGTGTAAGTTAACAGCTTTAGAGAGTCTGCAGTCCCTCTACGAGATGGTCCTGGCGCTGTCAGATTCCAGATCTAGACATAAGCATAATCTAGAAAGGGAACGCTCACGCAACGCTCAAGAACTAATGCGAGTGGAGCGAGCCCATAACAAGATCATCACCCAGCTTATGAAGGAAACGGCTTCCGAGCTAGGCCGTGCCAGGACAGATATAAAAAATACCCTCCAGGAATCCAAGGCGATACGGGGTTGGTTGAACTTTGAAACCCAAGAGCCTTCCGCAAAACGAGTGACCTACTCAAAGCTGTGACGGACTTAGACAAGCGCATAGGTGTGATCCAATCGAACTTGAGTCAGCAGAAGCAAGAAGGTGCAGACAACATCTTATCTCACCTAAGAGTGGACCTTACTGGAGTAAAATCTAGTGTGGAAACACTCAAACTTCAATTGGACGAAATGCGCAGAGTCATCGAAAAGTCCGAAAACAACACCAAGAAGGTTCTGGAGACCGGCCAAAAAACCCTGTTACGCCTGGAGTCACCACCATCCCACCCCTCAGAGGAAATAAATAAAACGTTAGAACATGAGCTGAATGGAATGAAGAGTTCGCTGAAGGAGATAGATACAAGTATCAGATCTGGACTTTCAATCTTACCTTCAGCGGACTCCAGTAAAATATTCCAAACCAGCATAAGGGAACATCTTCAACCTATAGAAGAACACTTAGGTGCAATGTCATCCGAGCTGAGGACGATGAGAGAGCAGAAGCAATGGGCCCCATCACCTACAGCCCCAAGTCTAGCAACAGAGCTTGCACAAACTGGCGAAGCGGCAACAAAGCCAAAAAAGACATACGCCAGAGTGGCTGCAAGCCCTCCCCTTCCTAAACCCAATCACACGCTCATTATTACATCAACTGATTCCAAAAATAAAGCCGAAAACATTATTGAGAGAATCAGGGAGGCTCTAGACACAAAAAAGACTGGAGCCAAAGTAGACAGGGTAAGGAAGGCGAAAAACCAAAAAGTCGTCCTCAGTTGCAACACCAAGGAGGATCTTAACCTTGTCCAAAACAGAGTTAAGACAAATAAAAGTTTAAAAGTTGAGGTTGCCAGAACAAACAATCCCTTGGCGATAATCAGGGACGTGCTATCGTATCACACAGACGTCGAAATCGTGGAAAATATACTGGCGCAGAACAAACACCTTCTGCATGACGTCGATGAGAAAGAGCGAACAGTCAGAGTTCGATACAGGAAAAAGGCGAGGAATCCACAAGAGTGCCATCCTGTACTTGAGCTCTCTCCAAAAGTGCACAGGCGCTTCATTGATGCGGGTAAAATTTACATCGGCCTCCAAAGAAGACCAATAATGGATCACTCTCCCCTTGTGCAATGCACAAAATGCCTCGGTTTTGGCCACACAAAAGCAGTGTGCCACGAAAAGGAGGAACTCTGCAGTCACTGCGGAGAGACTCATTCATGGGACAAATGCCCGATCAGACTGGAGGGGAGACCCCCCCGATGTAAAAATTGCCTCAAAGCGCACGGTGCCGATACGGACCTGGCACACAATGCTTTTAGCTTTGATTGCCGGGAAAAGCAGAAGTGGGATGCAATAGCACGGTCCCGCATATCTTACTGCTAAGGGCAACCATAATAATATTAACTCCAACATTAGTAGGTCAGACCTCAAAATCATTCAGGTGAACTTGCAACGCTCCAGGGTAGCAACGGCGGAACTACTTCAGGTTGCATCGGATAAAGGAGTGTCGATTGCCATAGTACAGGAACCCTATGTGGGAAAAAATGGCGTTATTAAAGAACATCCCGGCACGCGAGTAGTTCAATGCAGCCTGAATAGACAAAAACCAGTAAAAGCCGCAGTGCTGATTTTCGGAGACCAGCTGGAGATCATCCATGATCCACAGCTTTAACGTGGTGGGAAGATGGCAGGCAGATCAGTAGTTCCACCTTTAGACTGGATCCATCCTGTACAGTTTTCCAATCCGAGCTCTATGCCTTGCTCAGGGCGACCAAACTAGCAGAATCGAGCACTGAACCTGTCGTAAACATCATGAGCGACTCGAGATCTTCGCTCGATCTGCTGGCGAACCCTAAAGCAAGCCACCCCCTATCAAAGGCCATCCAAGAAAGCATAGGGAAGATGAGAAAAGAGGGAAGAGTGATACGGCTGTTTTGGTTGAGGGCTCATGTAGGCACGTCTGGAAATGAGAGAGCTGATGAGCTCGCCAAGGCGGCGGCACTCCGGGAGACAGCCACTCTAGACTACGACAAAATCCCCATGTCCTACGTTAAAAAGAAAATCAGAGAGGAAACCGTTCGAATCTGGCAGGACAGATACGAGACCTCGACCACTGGGCAAGTCACCAAAATATTCCTACCGGATGTTGCAATTGCATACCGGATAGTGAGAAAGACGAAGTTGACACCCACACAGGTACAAGTGTTAACAGGACATGGTGGAATTGCGGAGTACTTGCACCGCTTTAAGCTTAAGGATACACCAGGGTGCGAGTGCGATCCAAATGTCAGTGAGTCAGTGTGGCATGTGATTCTGGAGTGTCCCCGCTATCAGGCGGCACGTCTGGATCTCGAGTTTTGCATTAACACCAATCTTGACAAGTCTGACCTACACAAAATCATCGAAGACGAAGACAAAAGGCCCAAATTTCTGGCATTCGTAGAGTCCATCTTTCGCGCTGCTGCAAAGCGTAACGCCACGAACTATCCATTCCCCAGGCAGCAGCAAACCGTTGCGGAATTCGCAGAGGTCTCCGTAAAAGAGAAGAGCATCCCAGCCAATAAAGCAGAACATCAGCTATTAGCATGCGCTGAAAGAGGTAACCCAGGCCTGAGAATTCGAGGAGTAGCTCTCTTCATGGATAACAACACAGAGCGTTTCGGCTTAAGTTTTTGTTTAACAACTGGCCGAAACTATGTCAAAATATCTCCCGGTCTCGCAAGCTTACTAAACGGCAGTACTCTCAAAACGAGCATGAAGCGCAAAACATATGAGGCGCTAGTTGAAATAGAGGTTGCAAAGCAACGATGTCGAATAGTAAGATCGAAAAACAAAACGATCTTGCTGTTCACATGGAGCGAAGAAAAAACCCCATTCGCCCAGGCATGCTCACTGCTAACGAGACTCGGTGAGGAGGAGACAGCTGTCATACCCCGCATCATAAGTGTGGATGCCATGGTGGTCCTGTATGAGAAAGGTGAAGTCATGGACCACATTGGTTGCATAAAAGCCTCAAACAAACATGAAATAGTCGTGTATGAGGATAGGGGCGAAAACCTGAGCTTCCTCAAACATCATGACTCAACAAAGGCAACCCAAAATCTTGTAGCAAATCCAGAGACACTTAGTGGCTCAGAACGCCTGCAACTGAAAACGGCCAAAGAAAAGGCCGCAGCCAGGGAAAAACTTAGCAAAAGTTCTGAGTCACAAAGCGGGGTAAGTGCACTAATTAAAACCATCGGTGCAGCGGCCCAGAGTATTCCAGGAAGAGCAATGCGAAAGTTGAGTAAGTTAAGACAAGCCGATAACTTAATAAGAGAGCCTCCAAAAGTACTCAAGAAATCCAAACCCACCCACACTAGACCCTGCTCGGGACGTGTCAGTCCTCCAAGACTTCTAGCGGCGGTCGAGCCTAAAGACCACATAATCAACGCTTTCCTAGAGTTTAAGGCCCTCATAAAAGCAACTCTTGAGGTGAACCAAACTACTTGCAAGAATATCTTACAAAGTTTCCACCTCGGTAGTCATGAGTTCCTTGGAGTGCAGCTCGAGGAAGCAGAGGCCGCAATTTATGACAACAAAACATCTACTGTCATAAAAGGTAAAATGGGTCATCACATGGCGGCTTATAGCGGGTCGGCGGGCTTCGTAGCCTTGGATGAGGAGGAGACAGAACGACAGGGAAGATTAGTATTCAAAACCCCCCCCCAACGACCCTATTGTGGTCACCGCCCGTTGTACCAGAGTGATGCTAGAGGATAGGATCCTGAAAATGGCGGAAACCATCTCGGGAGCCTGTGCATTGGGAGATCCTTGGGAAAACTGGACGGTGCCGACGATAAATTGGGTCAATGGAGTCCCGGGATGTGGCAAAACAACTTGGGTTATAAACCAATTCGATGCGGAGGATGATTTTATTGTCACAACAACAACAGAAGCATCTAAAGATCTTAGAGAAAAGTTAGCCAACCGCATAGCCACTGACGCAAAAACAAAAGTGCGCACTATGGCCTCAGTTTTAGTAAATGGTATGAGAAGGCAAAAGGGAAGATTTACTCGACTTTTAGTCGACGAAGCTCTCATGAACCATTTCGGGGCCATAGTAATGGCAATGCGGCTAAGTGGAGCCGAAAAAATACTGCTTTTTGGTGACATCAATCAACTCCCTTATATCGACAGGGAAAACCTCTTTGCGATGCAATATACTCGCCCAAGCCTCGTAACCACTATCAGTCAAGAGCTCCTGTGTACGCACCGGAATCCGACGGATGTGGCATATGCCCTGAATGAAATCTACAGTGGCATTTATTCATCCAGATCTCAGGTGCACTCACTAGAAAGGAAGAGGTACACGGGAGTCGTCATACCAGGTACCGTGCCCGACACCTTATATCTTGTATTTACGCAAGCAGAAAAGGAGTCCCTTACCAGCCAGGGATATGGTTCGGGTCCCGGGTCGCGAATTTTAACCGTACATGAGGCCCAAGGTCTCACATACGGGAGAGTGGTCATAATGAGGACAACAACAGAGAAGCTCAAAATTTATGAAAGCGTCCAACACGCAGTGTCCAGGCACACAGAAAGCTGTGTTTATTACACGGACGATTGCGACGATGCAACTGGAAGGCTGGTTGAGAGTGCAATGGCTGCGACAACGAAAAGAATCAAAGAATATAATCTGAAAATGGCAATTAGAAACAGAGACGAAGCTATTGTGGAAGCCCTGTCAACAGATATCACAAACAGTTAAAGATGGAGCACTCTCCACGATATTAAGTACAAGGAAAAGGAAAAAAAATCTGGTAATATAAAAATTTACATAGCATGTAAGGCCATGTACATTAAGCACGTAGATTATGTTGATGACTACATAAGGGGAAAAAAGGGCAAAAAAAAAATAAAAAGAAAAAAAAAACATAAAACACAAAGTGGGTCGACAATTATTATGTTTAAACAACAAAAAAAAAGAAAAGTAATAACGATGCCCACAAATAAAAAACCAAAAAAAAAACAAAACAAAACAAAAATAATAATGAAAAAAAAAGTATAAAAAAAATATGGCGTTTAAGTGCATGTCGCATGTAAGCATATTAGTTTGTAGATCTTAAGTATGTAAGACAATAGAAATATAAAAAAAAATACAAAAAAATACAAAAAAAAAATTCAAAAAATATATATATGTGAACTCACTGCTTAGGCTTAAATATTTAAGTAATGTAAGTAGTGTAAGGAGTATATTTATAACAGTATTTTAAAAGTTAATAAAATAAAAAGGTACCGACTTCGAGTCTGTAGAGTAAAAAAAAAAAAAAAAAACCTAACCTAACCTAACCTAACCTAACCTAACCTAACCTAACTTAACCTCACCTAACCTAACCTAACCCCCCGTAGTTTTCATAGTACATTTTCACCGCAATATAATTAATTTTCACATTTTCCTTCCATTTTATACGTAAATTCACAAATAAAGACATAAATTCATCTATAATTCGGCTGAAAATTGCCCCTATCCGTTTAAATTTTCTATTTAAATAGTGCAACTAATTGCCCCCCGTATTACTATATACTTTTCGTGGTAAATTCTCAACGTTTATATATAATTTTCATATTTTCAGTCCCTTATTTAAGTAAATTAATTAATAAAAACAATAATTCATCTATAATCCGGCTGAAAATTACCCTTTTCCGTTTGAGTATTCTTTTTAATTGGTGTAATTAACTGCCCCACGTATTTATATACAGTTTTCTTCGTTAATTTTCGCCGATAAATTATTGATTTTAGCGTAATTCGTTTTTCAATAGTCCTATTTTCATAAAATTTTTAAAAATTTTCAAATCTCTGTTTCTTCCGCTCTTTTTGCTTCTGTAAGGTCCGTCCCGTGTAGAAATAGCCATCTGCACTAAAATTTTATAAGTAAAACACACCGAATTGGAAAAAATCGCATATAATCTTAGAATAGTTAGTGACAGCTCACTGGCGCGAAAGCAGCGACACGGTGGCACGAACGCAGCGGCTCGCTGGCGCCGGTGTGACGCAGCATCTCGCTGACGCGAATGCAGCGGAACCGCTCTCTGAAGCGCGTTTAGCTAGGTAGCCTACGTCCTGTGTTATGATGTAGCAATGTGTTGACGTTTGCTATGTCAGAAATCCCAGCGGTGTGCTGATGAATACCGGTGAGTCGTACCCATTTTATTATGATTCTGGCGACGAATGCTCTCTCATCAAAGATTGTATTGCGTCAAGGCTTAGTGGCAAGCGAGTAAATAATTTTGTAAATTTAACCGGAATTAGTCATTTTAGTGTGCAAAGTACCCTACAAATTTTATCTAAAGTTATGTATTATGATTAACGATTTGAGATATTATTTCATGTTGTACCTGATAGTTGTCTTAAAAATGATATTTTAAGTGACCGCTGATAATGATAATTTGGATGAGATTAGAGAGCACGCGACACAGAATATCAAAAAAATGCCAATTATGATAAAAATCGATTTGACCGAAATAAGGATCGGGTTTGTAAATTAGCTATCAATGATTACGTTTTAATTGAAAATGAGGAGAGGAATCAAACGAAATTAGATCCCAAGTTTAAAGGTCCTTTTAAGATTATCGATGTGTTAGATGGGGATAGATACCTACTAAAGGCGCTTGACTCTAAGCGAACCTACAAATACCCCCATGATCGTGTGAGGAAGGTCCCCGATCACCAAGTTCCTCGAGAATTAGACATCACAGTTGATGACAGCGATAGTGAAACCAAATCTAATTAAGAATGGCATGTATACTCATACTCGAAACTTTAGACCGCACCTCATGAGTAACATGTGGCGATGGGTCTGTAGGAAATCGTTGGTGCGATTTCTGTCTGTGTTGGTACACAGAGCCCCTCATGTGTTGTAGCATATTTGGCGGCAGATATGTAGGGAATCGTTGGTGCGATTCTGGCATATGTGGCGGCAGATATGTAAAGAATCGTTGGTGCGATTCTGGCCTGTGTTGGTGCACAGAGCCCCTCATGTGTTGTGGCGTATGTGGCGGCAGATATGTAAAGAATCGTTGGTGCGATTCTGGTCTGTGCTGGTGCACAGATTTCAATGAAAGTTTCACGAGTTGAGTATTCATTGCTTATGAATTATGGTAAAGAGTAACGAAATTGTCAGAATTGCCGTGTTGGAACTTGTTGATCGGGCCTTTCACAATAAATCATGTAGTGCAGGAAGCACTGTGTAAGAAGCCCTAATAATAGGGCTTTGCCAATCATGGCAGTTGATTACTGTACTTAGATTTAGGAGAAATAAAGTACCATCTGGAATCAACCTCGTTTCCGTTGGCAGGATAGCCGAGCTAAGTTATTCTCTGAGCATATTTTGTCCACAGGCACTGCACCCGAGGACGGGTGCTAGTCAGGGATGGCCGTGTCGTGGATTGATGGCGCCATAGTGCTACAAGCAGCGCCATCTAACAATTAGCTTTGCGAATCAATAATATCGTTACCGGAAACGCAAGCGCGCCCTACCGCTTGGACACGATCGTCGGTAGAGGGGATGCAGCGAGGGCTAGAGAAGGGACGGAGTGTTGCGGCAGTTGGGTTCGGACAGCCGGAGCGGACGCTCGCTACCGACGCACGTGTTTGTTTCTCGTGTACAACCACTAGTCTAAATAAAGTTATTTTTGATTTAAATCATCTTTTGTTCGGGTGCCCACATTTACATAAAACCATGTCGGAGCGTGAAGAAAACCCGATACTTCGCATCTCAGCCACCCATGACGCGACATATTTTTATTTATTTTTGTTAGTTATGATTTGGAACTTGAAATATATGGAAACGGATATTGTATTGTAAAGCTATGGCACCTATAGAATCAGATAGTCTTTTGCCAGCCAGTGCTGCCAACGTTAAAGATATAGATTCGTACATTGATACTGTAAATAAACTTAGCAACTGTATTTCAAACGCTATTAACGAGGGAAAAAGCGTCACTGCCGTCAACAAAAAATTAGTAGTATTAGCAGCAGAGGAAATACGTAGATGTACCTCTACACTTGCCATCTTGAAGTCAGTAGAAACGCCTGCTCTAGACGAAACATTTAAAAGCGAAATTATTACAAGTGTTCGCAAAGAAATAGAACAATTAAAAACTGAATTAGCACCTTCTGTTTTGCCCGTAAAAGCAACTTATGCTAACGTTGTCGCATCAAAAACATATAAGCCATCGATAATATTACAATCGACAGATCCCAACACTAAGCCACAAGAAGTGCTAAATAAGTGGAGGAAAAGTGTATCCTTCAAGAAGGAAACTTACGCACCAGCTAAGGTACAAACGGGTTTTAACGGGAAAGTAAGAATAGAATTTGATACCAAGTCACAGTGTCAAGAAACTATAGCACGCATCAATAAAATAGAAGGATTGCAAGCAGAAGAAATTAAAAGACGTCCACCATTAGTAATACTTAAGGGAATATCGAAAGTCATAGAAAAGAACGAGTTGATTGATATAATTGAACATCAAAACTCTCTACCCAAAGGCAACATTCGTCTCTGCTTTGCTACTTCAAATAGAAACGAAAACCTATACAACGCTGTTTTCGAAGTGAAACCGGAATTATACAAGAGTGTTATTCTTATTGGACGCATTGCGATTGACCACCAGCGAGTTCACATAGAGCCGTATTCCCGATTCGTACAGTGCTATAAGTGTTTACTATTCGGCCACACGAAAAATAAGTGCACTTCAGAAACCAACCGCTGTGCACACTGTGCTTCTGAGGAACATAACATCACTTCTTGTCCCTTTAAGGAAACAGAAAATAAACGGAAGTGTTTCAATTGTCACAACTTTAACAATAACCACTGACACGTCCATGGATACTACGCCATCCAAAATAAAAATTGCCTTGTACGTCCTGGATACTAGTGTAGCCAAAGCGTTAAGTTTTATAAAACTGACATCTAGGGACAATCTGCAGTACGTTTTGTGAGTTTTATTTATGGAATCAATAGCTGACGAATTACTTTACGTATCAAATACGAGATGGCAGTATAACAAGTCTTGACGAATGAACCATAAATATCTTACTTCAGTATCGGTGTTCTGTGTTTTGTGAACAAGTGTTTTTGGAGTGCCAGCGATTATGTCGTAAGTACTTTAGTTTAATTTAATATTTCGTAGATTATTATACGTCAAAATAAACTAGATGATTTGTGCTTTATAATTACATATATATATCACAGTTCTAAGTGTAAAATCGAGTCATATTTTAAATTCAAAGTATAGCTGTTTCGAAAAAATGGCCGCTCAAGTTGTCGGCCCAATTTTAGTTTTGTTAACTTAGTTTTTCAGTAAAATTTTATTTAAGCAACGAGTAATAGTTGTAATAAACATAATAATGCACTTTGCAAACAGAATTAAACTATATTCACTGAAGATTCCTTAGAAATGTTATTGTGTTCCTCAGGTCTTTTGTTGTGGATAGTTTGATATCCACGGACGTAACTACAATGGCTCTAAATAAGGGTCGGTACAAATAGCAAAGTATGCTTGCAATATGTTTCGCTTTCTTATTTTTTGTGGTCGAGGTCTTGGTTGGTTTGGGTCTTGAGTTTTTTTTTTCGCTTAGTTGGTTGTGTAATTGTGTTTCATCATGCTCTTATCTCATAGTTTTTGTTCTTGTGTTATATTAATGTTATGTTTGTTCGTGATTGTCGACTTTTGCTCTCTTTTCTATTTAACTTCACTTTACTTACATGGAGGATGTGTTCTACGATTTCAAATCACTTTACTTTCCTTGTGATGTATTGACAATAATTTAATTCTCATATTTAATCAAAATCGGAGGAGTGGACAGGAAAGACCAGTTCTTGTCTGCTCAGCCCATGGAACGTGTACGAAATAAAATTTGGTATAAAAAGGTATTTCGTCGTCTTTTTAACTGTGCCATTTTTAATTGTTTTGTTTTATTTAAAACGGCTAATCCAAATATATCACACAGACAGTTCAGGACAACTTTGGCGGAAGACTTACTAAAGTTACACCGACATATTGACCTCACGACAGAACCACGACTTATGAATTCGAGAACCGGACTGATGAAAAGGCCAACGACAACCACGACCAGCAGACCTAAAGTCGAGCATCGACATTTCCCAGTTAAAACTGGCTTTAAGCAAAGTCGCTGTTGGTTGTGCGCCCAGCGAAAAGTCACAGCCAGAACTATTTGGAAGTGCCTAGAATGCAACATAAATCTATGCATTGATGGTTGCTTTATGCAGTACCATACATAATTTATTTTGTTTTATTTATTTATTTTAGTTTTAATTTAGTCCTTTTTTTGTAAATATTTAGTTTGTAATCAATTCCTAGTTTTAAATAAAATATTTAATTAGCAATAAATTTACTTGAAATAGTCAATGATAATTATAGTAAGTAAAGGTTTGTGAAAAAAAATATATTTATTATGTCAATATACTGTACATTGATTTTATTATTTGTGTTTAATTTAAAACCCCAACTAAAAAAACTCATAACTACCTTTTTTTAAGTTGCGTAAATTACAAAGTGTGAATGAGACCTTAGATAGGCGGCCATCTTGCTTATATTTTGCCTTCGCAAGCGAGTCGAAAGCGCTCAAGACATCGCAGTAAAATTACGAGGAGTAGGTGTTTTGTTACAATTTATTTAACTACTTAGCGTTAATTAAACATAAACATCTATGCATTATAAGAAAGGAAAATACGTCTAGTTTGTTGTTGCATTATTTTATTGGTAAAAAAATACAATATTTCTTCGTTGTGGTGTAAATTAATAAAATTTATACGTTTATTTTTCTCCGAATTCAATGTTAACACTCGTTTTTAATATCTTAAATTAAGTTTTTAGATCTTAAAATATACATAGGTTTAATCTGTATTCTTCTATCAATTTTTCGTAGTTTTTTTCTTTACTCTAGCTATTATAGTTAAGAAGCTATGTAGGGTTTTTGTTACAAGATGCGAGCGCAGTAGCACCCGAATCAGGGCCGCGCTTATCCGGACGTACAAGGGTATAACAATCGCGCGGGCTGGACGCTTGAGTGGTTAAAAGCAATAGCAAAGTCGATACAAATCATATAGCGACAAACGCTAAACTGTGCCCCTGAATTAAAACTCTTAAAAATAAAATCGACGAACAAACTGATTATGGACAATAGACATACTACGCCTTTACCTACCTCTAACGAGCAAAAATCGCATCCAACCAATTCAGAAACACTTAAAATAATTCAAATTAACCTTGACAAAAGTTATGTTAGCCACCATGAATTTATTAATTACTTTATAAACAACGACTACGATATAGGGCTCATATCTGAACCTTACGTAGGCAATCTCAATATCGTTAAAAATATTCAGGGATATGACATATATCAATTTACAAACAATGAACGTGTAAAAGCATGCATCATCGTCAGGGCGAGCCTTGGTTCAATTTTAGGTATACGCGAATTCTCAACAGCTAACATGTGTGTAGTGCAGCTTCTTAACACTAAATATCGGTTATTCCTCGTCAGCGTTTACGTAGAACCTACTAATGATATGAACAACACACTTAATCACTTGGAACTTTTTCTTAAGGGTCACGCCAACAAGCATATCATAATTGGAGGTGACTTTAATGGATGGCATACTGCTTGGGGCTCCAATATTTCTAATAAAAGAGGTCGTAACGTACACGATATAATTATGTCAAATGATCTTATAGTCTTCAATGACGGTAAATTTCCAACTTTTGAGACAGTGACCCATGGGACAAGCCGTAGTTCTTTTATAGATTTGACAATGGCGTCAGCAAATATATCAAATAAAATAGATGGTTGGCAGGTAAATATGAATGCATGCCCCTCATCGGAACATAATGCTATAGACTTCCTTTTAAAACTTAATAATGACACGTTACATCGAAAAAAGAAATCGATACAACACTAAAAATGCTGATTGGTCCACATTTTGTAATCAGATAAAAATGGAAATGGAAAAAGAACAGTTAACAACTAAAAACATAGAACTTTTCGACGTACAGGACATAGATAATTATATTAAGGACATAACAAATATTATTCAAAAAGTCAGCAGCAAAGTATTTAAACATAGGAAAATAACTAAAACATATATTCCATGGTGGAATTCTGAATTAGAAACACTTAAACTTGGCGTAATTAAAATGCATCACAGAATCCAAACACTAAAGCGTAGCAGGAAACCACTAGACCGTGTTTTACTGGAAAGAAAACAATTAAAACAAGAATATTTGGACGCTATTAGGAAAGCATCCACAGATAATTTTAAGGAATTTTGCAGCAAACAAGGCAAAGAAGACGTCTGGTCGTTAACAAATAGACTTTTTAAGAATTCTCCACAACCTGTGCTTCCATCTACAATTCGAGTAACTCCAACAAACTTTACCACAACATCTAAAGAAACGGCTCATGTACTCCTAAACAAATTTTATCCTAATGACACAGAAGATGACACGGAACAACAAAAGCTACTTAGACAAAGTATGTATTGTGAACCAACCACCTCAGATGATCGTTTCTTTACAGAAGAAGAAGTAATTGACTATCTCAAAACAATTAGTCCGAATAAAGCTCCAGGATCCGACCACCTAACCGCGGATATTTGCTTAGCATTCACAACAATATATAAATCAGCCATAAATAAACTACTAAACCGATGTTTTGAAATATCCTACTTTCCAAAGCAATGGAAAATTGCACATGCCATCATACTTCCCAAATTTAATAAATCAGACTACTCCGATCCTTCCTCTTATCGCCCTATTGGTCTTATAAATGTATTCGGCAAACTTTTTGAGAAATTGTTAAGTAAAAGACTAACATACCACATGAGCGTAAACAATAAAACAAACCCAAAACAGTTTGGATTTAAAGAACAGTCATCTACGTGCCACGCACTCAAAAACGCAGTCGATATTATTAACACATCAAAAAGTAAAAAGGAATTGGTAATTGCTGTTTCATTAGATATACAAGCGGCGTTTGATAATGCTTGGTGGCCTATCCTATTTAAACGATTAAAACAAATTAAATGTCCAAGAAATATATACAACTTAATACTTAATTATATTAAAGATCGCTTAGTTACTCTAAATTACGCTGACGTCACTGTAAATAAAACTATGACCAGAGGATGCGTTCAGGGTTCGGTGTGTGGGCCCCTATTCTGGAACCTTATTCTCGACGACCTCTTCGACACTCCACTACCCGATGGATGTTATTTACAAGCCTTTGCAGACGATGTCTTGCTAATCGTCGCACACAAAAATGTTAGTGAACTTCAAATTGCCGCAAACTCAGCCCTTGAGTCGATCTCTGAATGGGGTAAAGAGGCTAAGCTTAGATTTGGTCCAAACAAAACCCAATTAATAACGTTCACCGGCAAAGCTAAAATGGCTAAGATTGTAATGTCTGGCACAACTTTGGAGTTTTGCAAAGAAATCAAGCTTTTAGGAGTTATCATTGACAGAAACCTGAAATTTATTGAACATACGAAATATATAACAAACAAAGCTCTTAATAAATATAAAAAACTTTGTGTATATATAAGGCCAACATGGGGTATAAACTCCGAAAATATAAGAATAATATATATGCAGGTAATAGAACCTATAATCACGTACGCAGCAGGTATTTGGGGCGGTGCTACCAAATTCAAAATAGTAAAGGACAAACTAATATCACTGCAGCGTGGTTTCGCCATCAAGATAATCAGAGCTTTCAAAACAGTTTCCGCCTCTGCTGCAATCTCGTTAGCCCTACTCACTCCCCTTCACTTAAAAGTAATAGAAGTTGCCAACATAGAAACATCTAAATTAACTGGAAAAACAGAGTTGTTACCCGATGATATTGTCATAGAGAAACCGCTGCCACCATCACAACTTCTTCATCCAGCTGACAGGAAAACCATTGAAATTAACATGGCAACCACACAGGAAGACATTGATAAAAATTACAATAATCATACAACGAAGATATTCACAGATGGGAGCAAGCATAATGATGGTAGCACAGGTGCAGCATTTGTAGTACAAATTAATGATAAAATAAAAATACGCAAGAAGTACAAACTACATCCAAGCTGTACTGTATTCCAAGCGGAGCTTTTGGCTATAGAAAGAGCCTGTAAATGGGCTATTCAAACAGGTGTCAATAACCTCTCAATACTTACGGATTCACTTTCAGGCTTAAAGGAAATACAAAACAAAGACAGTACAAACCCATTTGTAGTGTCCATACACAAATATATACATCAAATATGTAACGCAGGAACAGGAACAATTAACTTTATTTGGGTAAAAGCACACAAAGGTTTGACCGGTAACGAAGAAGCGGACTCTACAGTCAAACAAGCTGCTAGTTCGCACAGTAAATATGAATACGATAACACTCCTTTAAGCTACTTGAAACACAACCTCAAACAAATAACTTTAACTAATGCCGATTCTTACTACAAAGACTCTGTTCAAGGACAATATACAAAAAGTATATGTCCTGATCTTGAATCCATACAAAATTTGTGGGAAGCCTTTAAACCCTCTTTTGAATTTACGCAAATTTTGACCGGTCATGGATTCAATCTATCGTACCTGTACAGATTTAAAATTAAATCAACTAATAAATGCCCATGCAACGACAACTCTGAACAAACATTCAAGCACTTAATCGAAGAATGTCCTAGATACTCAAATACCAGGAATGATCACATAATTACCTGTAACAGCCTAAATATTACCGACGCCTTTAGCATAAAGAAAATAATAAGCAAGGAATCTTCAGTCACATCATACACCAAACATATTAAAACTATTGTTAGAACACTTAAGGACTTCAACAGACACATAACATAGATGCAAAGAAAATAAGTAAAGTCTGACTTCTGTAACCATAATTCCGATTTATGTAACTCAAGTTATCCTACTTCTAAGTTCTCTTTTCTTTGTATATAAATGTACTAAACTATAAACTATAACCAATTGTAAATTATAATTGTTTAAAAATGTAACGTTTGTGTCGCCCGTATCCAATAGCGGGGGCAAATCAATTGTGCCAAGTAGGAAAATTTTGTACAAATAAAATCCCAGTCATGGAGGCGTATCCAGGACTGGAAAAAAAAAAACCTAACCTAACCTAACCTAACCTAACCTAACCTAACCTAACCTGACCTAACCGAGTCCGGTGCCAACTGCCGTCCCGAACGCCACGTTTCTGAGTTGCTCCGCGCTTAAAAATTCGTTTAAATAGGTTTTTTACGTCCGATTTTTGTGTGCTATACACCAAAAGACGCGGCTTAACTTGCGGCTTATAGTCGTGCAAATTATTTTTAAATCGGAGTAAAAGTGAAAAAGTTACAGTGAAAAAAGTGAAATTTTCAAATTTTCAAAGTGAAACGCTGAGTGTTTAAGTGCTGTAACCCTAGTTTTTTAAAGTGTGGCCCTTTACCTACACACGGCTCCTACATGTGCTAGAAATTTGGAAATTTTCTGAGCCATAGTCTCGGAGAAAAAGCCAAAAAAACAAGTACCACGTGGGCACGTGTTTCGAGAAGGAGAATCGTGCGGCTACTTTTGAAGTCGCATTCTGGTAGCCAGCGTGGAGGGGAGCCGGGAGCAACTTTCGGAATTTTAATAAGTTAAGTGGCTGCGGAATAATTGAACTTTTAAATTTAGTGAAATTTTCAAAATTTTATATTTTAAAATTTAAAGTGAAGACCCCTAGTTTTTATACTGAAATAGTGTTAAGGTTAATTATATATAGGTACATAAAATTTTTCAGATTTTTATTGTAAGTAGTTTTTTAATTAGGATTTTTTAAATTAATTTGTTGACCACGTGCTACCATTTTATAACGTGTATCTAGGTATAAAAATATATATATATATATATATAAACAAAAGATACCTATAGTATTGTACATAATTTTTTGTAGAATTTTAAAATTAAAGTTGGCCTTAAAAATCAAAATTTTGTAAAAATTCTTACAATTTTTGTTAAAAATTAATTCAAGGGGGGCTTAAAACGCCAAAATATTTACTTTTCTATTATCTTGACACCAAGACCTTTTAAATGAGCCCAAACACGGCCCAAATCATTTGAAAGTTGCCTGAAATAACGTATAGTGGTCTGAATTGGCGGCCATTTTGAAAAATTTAAAATTGATATAACTAACGATCTAGGAGTCGTAGCGAGTTGCGGTTTTCTCAGTAGAGTTAAGGGTGACGATCCGCATCCGCCTCATTACTTTTCAAGCGTTTTGGTGCCAAAGGGTTTCAGGTCCTTGAAGGGTACCTGAAACGATAGAGTAAGTCAGGCATTCGCTGACGATGTGGTGCTGGTCTTTGAAGGTGAGACGGCTCATGAGGTCGAAAGCCGTGCTAATGCCGCCCTCGAGCATGTGAGGGAGTGGGGAGTCCAGAACAAACTGAGGTTTGCGCCGCACAAGACCAGTGCCATGGTCATCACGCGCAAACTGAAGTATGACACCCCACGCCTCCACATGGGCGGGGTCGACATTGGCATGGTCGGAGAACTCAGGTTACTGGGAGTCGTCCTAGACCAGCGCCTGACCTTCAACACGCACGTCGCGAATGTGTGTAAGAAGGCCGTAGCCTTCTACGCCCAGCTTTCGAGAGCCGCGAAGGCGAGCTGGGGCCTCCACCCCGAAGTTATCCGCGCTATCTACAGAGCGGTGGTTGAGCCCGTGATACTGTATGCGGCTGCCGTTTGGGCGCCGGCTGTTGATAAGCTCGGTGTTCGAAAGCAGCTGAACGTGGTCCAGCGGGGTTTTGCGCAGAAGCTGTGTAGGGCATACCGCACCACCTCCCTGAACTCAGCACTGTTGCTCGCTGGGATACTCCCCCTTGACCTGCGGGTCCGCGAAGCCGCGGCGCTGTATGGTGCGAGGAGGGGTATACCCCAGGACGCGATAGGAGATCGGGAGGTGGAACGGATGTCCTCGGCTCTGCGGTCTCCGCATCCCGCTCAGCATATCGACCTGGAGTTCAAGTGCCTGGCGGGCGAGGAACAACTCGCGGTAAATATTGACCACGAACTTAATATCTACACGGACGGCAGTAAGATTGAGGGCAAGGTGGGTGCGGCGTTATCCATATGGATGGGCGCCGCCGAAACCAAAACCCTCAAGCTTGCTTTGCCGTCCTTTTGCACCGTCTACCAGGCGGAACTCCTGGCGATATGCAGGGCGGCGCGGACGGCCGAAGATAACTCGGCCAGATCAATCGGAATTTATTCTGACTCTCTGTCGGCACTGCAGACAACGATAAATCCAGTTGCCCTCCACCCCCTGGCCGTCGAGGCGCGGGGCCACCTGCACAGGGCTTCGATACAGGGCAAACTTGTCAATTTGTTCTGGATCAAAGCCCACGCGGGACTAGAGGGGAACGAGCGTGCCGACCATCTGGCCAAGGAAGCTGCGCTAAAGTCTAAACGCAGTTTTGACTATGACAGCTGCCCGGTTTCATTCATCAGGCGAAGCATTCGTATGCGATCGCTTGATGAGTGGAACCAACGATACCGGGCCAGTGAAACAGCCGGTATCACCCGGGTCTTTTTCCCGGACGCGATAGCCGCATACCGTGTCATCGGTAAAATAAAGGTGGACAGATTTGTCACTCAGGTATTGTCGGGGCATGGTGGATTCTCCGAGTACTTGCATCGTTTCAAGTGTAAGGAAAGTCCATCGTGCGTCTGCGATCCTGCGTGTTCGGAGTCTGTTCTCCACGTCCTCCTGGACTGCCCGGCCCATGACCGTGAGAGGCAGGAGCTGGAGTTCTTATTGGACTGCAAACTAGAACTAAGTACGCTTCCGGATATTGTACGGGGTAAAAATAGAGACTTGTTCCTCAAATTTTGTAAAAAACTGTGCATTACTGTAAATAAAAGAAATAGAGTGTAAGTTATGCTAAGTAATTATATTGATATATAAATATATTAGCATAAATAAATTGTAATTAGGAACATAGTTTTAAGTTAGCATTAATGTAGAACGTAATTAAAGTTTTATTGTTCCCCCCTTCACTGTCCCCGCCCCCTTTGTGTTTCAATTAGAATGTAAGTACACTATGGCCTTCAGCCCATGATTGAAAGATGATGTAAGTGAGATGAAAATGGGATGCTGAATGGCTGACGAGCAGAGTATAAGATATGATGTATGAAGGAGTTTTTGAAGATAAATAAACAAATAAGATAATAAAGACAAATTGTAAAAACAGTCTCCCAAAGTCTCAGGGAGGTCTATTTTATAAAAAAAAAATAAAAAAAAAAAAACCTAACCTAACCTAACCTAACCTAACCATTTCACTGAAATGGCAGGATAGGTACAACTCCTCCCGTACAGGGCAAGTCACTAAGACGTTCTTCTCCGATGTAGAAAAAGCTTATCGCATCGTGAGGAAAGCAAAACTGACACCCTGCCAAGTGCAAATCATGACAGGACACGGCGGAATAGCTGAGTACTTACATCGGTTCAAGTTGAAAAACAGTCCCGGCTGTGAGTGCAACCCCAACATCAGTGAGTCTGTTTGGCACATCATCCTGGACTGCCCACGATTCCAGATGGCCAGAATGGATCTTGAGTTTAAACTAGATATAAAAATAAATAAAGAAGTATTACAAAATATTTTGGATGACGCTGACAAAAGACCGCACTTCTTAAAGTTTGCAGAACATACAATCCGTTTAGCTGCTAAAAGAAACAGTACTCTTTCTTCTGAATTGACTCAGCAAACGATGAATTTAAGTAATATAATAACACAAACCACAGACATAGAATACAGAAGAACAATTAATCAGCCTGCAAATAAACTACTAGAATATGCTGAACTAGGCAACCCAGGTATTAGACTCAAAACGGTAGCCATGTTTATGGATGACTCCTCCGAAAGGCTGGGTATTTGCTTCTGCAATGCGATGGCTCCAAATAGAATAATTATCTCACCTGGCCTCGCCTTACTCCTGAAAGGCAGCACCTTCAAAACGAGCATAAAACGTAAGAGGTATGAGGCGCTACAGAAGATAACAGTAGCAAACAATCACTGCCGAATAGTGCGTATGCGGAACAAAACCATTGCACTATTCGAAAAAGGCGACGACGTCACCGAGTTCGCTCAGGCATGCTCAATGCTAGCTGTGCTTACGGAGGCAAGTGAGGCTAAAGAAGTATCACCAAAAATAATAAGCGTAGATGCTATGGTGGTAGAATACGAGAAAGGGAAGGTAGAAGACTACATGGGAGTATTAAAAGCCTCAGAATATCATGAGGTGGTGGTATACGAAGACAGAGGTGAAGACCTCAGTTTTATGAAACCATTCAGACCCAACGAACCTTCACGCTCGTATCCCACTGATAGCAAAGAACACCCTGAAATACGCCCAGAAGAAATATTAAGTGGATCCGAACGCTTGCAACAAAAAATGGACGCCAAAAGGAAAAAAGAAAAGCGAACACGAATAATCCCAGCCAGAACAATAGACAAAGTAGCAGCAGTCGCTAGCACCTTCGGCCAAGTCATTGCTGCAATCCCCGCAATAATCCCGAAGAAAAAAGAATATCTGCAGTCAACAGAGAAGATAGTTGCTGCTGTTAAGAGCGCCGCAAAGTATTTTCCCAAAGGTCAGACAAGAAAATCCCCATGCACATGGACGAAAGCAGACATGGGCAAGTCACTCTGCCGAGTCTCAGGGAGGTGTCGGAGCCCCTGGACCACTGGATAAATGCATTCCTCGAGTTTAAAGCTATCGTTAAAGCTACCAGAGAGGTTAACATCATGACCTGTAAGAGCATCTTTGAATCTTTTCATCGAGGCTGTGAAGATCAGCTTGAGATGAAACTCGAGGAATTCGAGGCTGCTGTGTACAACAACGACACAGCTGAAGTAATTAAAGGGAAAGTGTCGGGATTGTACATGGCGGCATACAACGCAACTGTTGGTTTTGTGGCTTTGGACGGGACTGAGACAGAACGGTTGGGCCAACTTGTCTTTCGAACACCTCCTCAGGACCCCATAGTGGTAACAGCAAAGTGTACAAGAGTAATGCTCGAGGACGAGATCTTGGACAGGCTCAAGGCTGTGTCCATGACTTTGAAGAAGGGCGGCTCTCTTGAGCATTGGCAGTTGCCAAAAATAACATGGGTCAATGGCGTACCCGGGTGTGGAAAAACATCCTGGATTATTAATAACTTCGCGGAGGAAAATGATATCATAATCACTACAACAACTGCAGCTGCAACTGACTTGAGGGAGAGGCTAGCATCACGTATAGGAGCCGACGCAGCAAGGAAGGTGCGGACTATGGCCTCAATCTTGGTAAATGGCATAAGGGCGTCTGAGAAATACTCTCGTCTTTTAATTGACGAAGCGCTCATGAACCATTTTGGGGCTATAGTAACGGCAGTACAAATCACGGGTGCAAGCGAGATTCTCATTGTAGGGGACAACAACCAGCTGCCATATATCGATAGGCATGATTTGTTCCGACTGCACTACACTCGACCAAATCTTGTGGCTAATATCAACCAAGAATGGCTCTGCACGCACAGAAACCCACTGGATGTAGCATATGCACTAAACGAAATCTATGATGGTATATACTCATCCAATACTAGGTTGCGATCTCTAGAGCTAAAGAGGTACATGGGTTCACAGATCCCAAAGTCCCTTGATAATACTTTATACTTGGGACACACCCAGGCTGAAAAGGAAAATCTCATCAGCCAGGGCTACGGAAAAGGGAAGGGATCGCGAACTCTAACCATACATGAAGCTCAGGGGCTCGTGAGCGAGACGGTGGTAATCGTGCGATCTAATAGAGAGAAACAACGCCTATATAACAGTATTCCTCATGCAGTGGTGGCAATCTCGCGCCATACGGGACATTGCATCTACTACACCGATTGGTGTGAGGAAGATGCAATTGCCTGTTTCATTTTGCGTGCCGGGGCTGCCACCACAAGCAGAATTAGGGATTACAACATGAAAATGGCAATACATCATCGAGACTTAAAGGTTGCAAGAAACATTATGAACGTGGTCCGAGACGAAGCGGCGTAAACGACAATCAAACGGATGTTAAATGACATAACCGCAACAACTTTACTTAAAATTAAAATTGGAAAATTTTTGTTAATTATAGTTGTTAGTTATAAGTTAAGCATTAAGTATTAGATGTTTAATATCCATAGTTTAAGATGCATGAAAAAAAAAACCCTGGCAAAAAAAAAATTATGAATTAGTTAACAGTTAGTAATAAGTATGTAGACAAAAGTTTTAAAACCATAGTTTAAGATGCATGAAAAAAAAAGAAGAAAAAAAAAAGAGAAAAAAAAACAAAATAAACAAACCAAAAAAAAATAAGAAAAAGAAAAAACAAGAGGAAAAAAAAATTACACGAACTGTTAGATATAAGGCATGATATTATAGTAATCTATGTTAATGGAAAAGTATATTAAAAAAACGCGGAGAGATGTTAAAGCTTAGAAACTACATATGTAATGTCATAACAATTATAAAAAAAATGTAATAAAGGGTACGGACTACGAGTCTGTAGAGTAGAAATAATAATTATAAAAAAAAAAAAAACACCTAACCTAACCTAACCTAACCTAACCTAACCTAACCGGGCTTCGTAGCCTTGGATGAGGAGGAGACAGAACGACAGGGACGATTAGTATTCAAACCCCCCCCCCCCCAACGACCCTATTGTGGTCACCGCCCGTTGTACCAGGGTGATGCTAGAGGATAGGATCCTGAAAATGGCGGAAACCATCTCGGGAGCCTGTGCATTGGGAGATCCTTGGGAAAACTGGACGGTGCCGACGATAAATTGGGTCAATGGAGTCCCGGGATGTGGCAAAACAACTTGGGTTATAAACCAATTCGATGCGGAGGATGATTTTATTGTCACAACAACAACAGAAGCAGCTAAAGATCTTAGAGAAAAGTTAGCCAACCGCATAGCCACTGACGCAAAAACAAAAGTGCGAACTATGGCCTCAGTTTTAGTAAATGGTATGAGAAGGCAAAAGGGAAGATGTACTCGACTTTTAGTCGACGAAGCTCTCATGAACCATTTCGGGGTCATAGTAATGGCAATGCGGCTAAGTGGAGCCGAAAAAATACTGCTTTTTGGTGACATCAATCAACTCCCTTATATCGACAGGGAAAACCTCTTTGCGATGCAATATACTCGCCCAAGCCTCGTAACCACTATCAGCCAAGAGCTCCTGTGTACGCACCGGAATCCGATGGATGTGGCATATGCCCTGAATGAAATCTACAGTGGCATTTATTCATCCAGATCTCAGGTGCACTCACTAGAAAGGAAGAGGTACACGGGAGTCGTCATACCAGGTACCGTGCCCGACACCTTATATCTTGTATTTACGCAAGCAGAAAAAGAGTCCCTTACCAGCCAGGGATATGGTTCGGGTCCTGGGTCGCGAATTTTAACCGTACATGAGGCCCAAGGTCTCACATACGGGAGAGTGGTCATAATGAGGACAACAACAGAGAAGCTCAAAATTTATGAAAGCGTCCAACACGCAGTAGTGGCAGTGTCCAGGCACACAGAAAGCTGTGTTTATTACACGGACGATTGCGACGATGCAACTGGAAGGCTGGTTGAGAGCGCAATGGCTGCGACAACGAAAAGAATCAAAGAATATAATCTGAAAATGGCAATTAGAAACAGAGACGAAGCTATTGTGGAAGCCCTGTCAACAGATATCACAAACAGTTACAAGATGGAGCACTCTCCACGACATTAAGTACAAGGAAAAGGAAAAAAAAATCTGGTAACATAAAAAATTAACATAGCATGTAAGGCCATATACATTAAGTACGTAGATTATGTTGATGACTACATAAGGGGAGAAAAGGACAAAAAAAAAAAAAGAAAAAAAAAAAACAAAACAAAACAAAAATAATAATGAAAAAAAAAGTATAAAGAAATATAGCGTTTAACTGCATGTCGCATGTAAGCATATTAGTTTGTAGATCTTAAGTATGTAAGACAATAGAAATATAAAAAAAAAAACAAAAAAAATACAAAAAAAAATAATATATATATGTGAACTCACTGCTTAGGCTTAAATATTTAAGTAATGTAAGTAGTGTAAGGAGTATATTTATAACAGTATTTTAAAAATTAATAAAATAAAGTAAAGCAAAAAAAGGTACGGACTTCGAGTCTTCGAGAGTAAACTTATTGGAAAAAAAAAAAAAACCTAACCTAACCTAACCTAACCTAACCCAGTTGCAATCGATCCGCGCTCGTAAACGCATCATTCTGCACGTGCTCCAAATTAAAAAATTCAAAATAGTGGGTTATTGTGGTCCGATTTGGACAAGTGAAGTGTCGGCAGGTGTGGAAACCTAGAACCTATATACCTGAATTGAGAAAACAACCCGGACTTTTCCTGGTGAAGCACGTGAACAAGAAAACTATCTTTTTTGAGGTTAGTTTTTGAAAAATAAACATTTAGACGTCAGTATCTTTTGATTTTGACGAGTGCCCCCTCAAAATTCGACTGCACCAAGCAGGGATTTAGTGATCTGCAGCTTTTGGATGCAATAGAAAAAATTTTGGACCACGCATTTCGGAGTAATCCTCAAAAAAACAAGTACCACGTGGTGCTGAAAATCAAGAACGGAAGCAGCTACCGGGCTGAAAATTTTCAAGAACCAAGAATTAGATAAGAAGAGAGCTTCAAAATAGTCTGTTGATTTTTATGTTATATATTTTTTAAGTTATTGCATTATCAATATTGAAATTTCGGACACAATTTTCTCAGATTGTATAGCGTTCGCGAAAATTTTGCAACTGCTATCTTTTGCGCGCTAACCGAAACTATATATAAACGTGTTTAAATTTTAAAATTTACTTGCAAAAATTAATAAAACAATTAATTTTGTTAAAAAATATTATTTTTAAATTTTTATATAAAATAGTAAATAAATTTAAAAAATTTATGCAGGATAAGAATAAGTATATATTCTCCATATTTATCAAAATTTTTCTGGATTTTTGCGACATCGGGTTTCGAAGATATAAAATTTTGTGTACTTTTATTCAAATACTAGTAAATAAATAGAAATAAATTAAAATTGACATTAAATATAGTCTAATTATATAGAAAACGACTTAATTAAGCCCAAACTCAACATCAAAAGTCCCAAAATTGGCGATTTTAGAAAAGATTCAACAATTTGGTTCTTTGGTTTTATTTTTTATTTGCTTGTATCTCCGAAGATCCTGGTCGTAGAAACCTCGGATTTTAAATATAGGCTTTAGGAACAAAAATTTTATAATAATAATTAGTTTTCAGGCGTGTTGGATGCCAGAAATTTTTTTTCTCCTGAAACCATTTTCAGGACACAATTAGGTCCAGCCCAGCTGTATATTCCAAACCTCGTCTCCGTATGACTTTTAGATCTAAAGTTACAGGCTTCTAAAGATAGCCTTTGACAGCTGGGCGGCCATCTTGAAAAAATTCAAACTGCCAGAACTTCGGCCCCAGGCGTCACAGAAGGCTGCGGATTTTGATACTTGCATTTCGGTATTGAGTTCTACCTACCCCCCGAGGTTCAGGCTTTTTGGAGCCCATATTTTTTAGTGTTCTGAGAGTGACTTTAGTGGAAAGATTAGGGAAAGTACAGGAGCATGGTCGAAACGTGGACCTTCTGCGACTACTAGAAACAAAGTTATCGGCAGTCAAAATTCGACTTTGACATTTAAGCGACCAATTTGAAAAACTCTAAAGGCTTGTATCTGCCGAACGGGGGGTCCTAGAGGATTGGGATTTCGAACCCAAACAATAGTAAGGAGTTTAGAAACGGACTGATAGGTTTTCAGGCATTTTCAGAGCCCGAATTTTTTTTGTCCAGAAAAGCATAACACATTGTAGCCTTGGTCGAGCCCATCTAAACGAGCCCGGGCACGGAGCTGTAAGCCCACGCGTTCGGGAGATACAACGTTTTAACCAAGGAACTGGTAGCCATAGTGCTTTGTAACCAGGATTTCAAAGGGCGATAACTACTAAACCCTTTGGGCTAGGCTTATCGAGTTTGGGTTCCTTGGAGGGGGCTCGGGGAGCGCTTTTAAGTGCTTAGGAGAAATCGACTCTACATAGAGCTAGAGACCAGTTGACCTGTACGTCGCAGTTTTAGAAATATTTGCGTATTGAGACATAAAAATGTCAAGCAAATCGGTCACCTCAGGCACTGCGTCAACTAAATCAAGGCCCTCTAAGACAAGTAGAGCCGCCAGCCCAACTCCCAGCTCTGCTCTGCGTAAAAAAGTTCTTATACAAAACGCATCTACATCAGGCAAGACTGCAGAAGAGGCTCAACCCACCAGAGGTTTTATCGTCAGCGAACCATGTACTGATGCGTCCAGCTCGACACAGACCAGCAAGTGCAACGAGCATAAAAGTGATCCGACGAAGCAACCTAGCTCGGTAGTACAAGAAGAGGAATCCGACGGCAACAGTTCGCTGACGCGAGATATGGAAAGGGAAATGGATGCACTAGGCATATGCAAGCGGGTTCGAGAAACAGACGACGATTGGTCTGACGCCGACAGCATCGTCAGTAGCAATAAGAGTGGAAGGTCGAGCATACTCCCTCCAGCTTACAAGCGGGCAAGTATCTCTATGGACCTGGCCACGCAACGCGCCAATGAGTTCTTGCTTTCCGGGAAGGAAGCCCTCGAAAAAGCGGGCAACATGAAACGCGAATGCAAAAGTGAGGTGCATGACTCCTTACAAGGACTCTATGAGACTGTGCTGTCTTTATCGGACTCTCGCTCTCGTCACCGGCTAGCCCTAGAGCAAGAAAACTCCCGTGCAGCAAAGGAACTAATCAGAATTGAAAGGGCCCACAACAAACAAATGGCAGAAATCCAGACGACACATTACGGCATGCTTAAGGCCACATATGAGGCCATTGCGACCACAGGCAAAGCTGTCGACGCGATTAGAAATTGGCTAAGCTACAAAATGGACGAACCATTGAAGGCTATAAGCAAAATTAAAGTAGAAGTCTGTAGTTTAGCAGCTAAATCTCAGTCTCCACTACCTGCTATAACTTCAACAGCATACTCTAACCTAGGCTCTGATAATCTGGCACATCTTTCTAAGACCGTCACGGAAATGGGAAAACAGCTTCAAAGCCTGTGCCTTTCAATAAACGAGCTAGCCAAATCTCAAGGCGAGGCACAACAACCCATCCACACAGAATTAAAAGTGCCAGAGGACCCCGTATTGATGTTATAATAAACAACCAAAAGGAAATTAAAGAAATGTTACAAACACTTAATCACAAGACAGATACAACTGAATTAACAGGTTATACAGAAAAGGAGGATCTAGAAAAGGTGATACGATACTGTTGTCGATACGATAAAAATACTTTACGACGAAGTGAATGAATTAAAAGAATGCAGCACTGCGCAAACAGTGCTTCAAGGTAGCTCAGGATTGGGTACAGAACTGGCAATTGCTGACATTAACGAAAAAATTTTAGAACTTAAACAAGAATACAACAGGACATATGCAAACATTCACAGAACTGATGAACAAAATGAAAAAATAACACCACACTCAGAAAACATAAAACCAATTCAGCCCTATAAACCTACCTACGCAGAAGCAACGGCAACACCTCGATATGCCATGATCATAGAGTCCATAGACCCGCGATCAACGTGTGACGAAATTATGAAGCAAGTCAGATCAGACGTTGATGCCGTAGAACTTGGTGTAAGGGTGAATAAAGTAACAAAATTAAGAAATCAGAGAGTGGTAATATGCTGTGACTCCCCCGAGGACAGACAAGTATTAAAAACAGCAATACGAGATTCATGCAATAAACTAACAGTTTCAACGCCGCCAGTGAAATACCCGCAAATGCGCCTGATTGAAATGAAATGAAAAATGAAAAAAAATGTTTATTTACAGCTAAGGTGGTACAGATCACAATATACAATATAAGACAATAAAATGGAAGCACAGTAGTCTTAATTCTCTAATATACAATTATTATAAACTATGATCTTATCACACCAACTAAGCTGGTGTGTATAAACAAGGGTGTATAGTTCTGTGGTCCTCACACTAGGCATGCCTGTGTCGTGAGGGCCTGATACGATTTTCTTATCACACGTGGCTTTCATTAATTGACACTGGGTCGACGTACGGTTATTACATTATGTAAGCTTTTTGTTTTTAAAATAAAATAAAATATAAAATGAAATAAATATTTATATTAAGTTAATATGTATAAAAACAAGTTATTACAGGTAAAATAATATTGTTAGTAAAGAAAATACTGTTATTCAGAAATATTACAATAATTAATAAAACATATATACATTAGAACTCCTATAGATACATACGCATATTACATACTGTATTCATATATTATATTTACGTAAATATATGATAAAGATTACGGTTTAATTAGGTTTTCTGTACTATCGTAGCTCAGAGTTAGTAACCATTTTGTTATGGTTCTTTTAGCTTCCACCACTGATTTTTCTTTTATATCGCAATACTTGAGGACGGAGTTGTACACTTGAGTTCTCACGAATTGCCCAAAACGTTTAGAAAAAGCAGAGTTGATAGCGGGAGTTGGCAAGCGGAATACTCTTCGTTTCAACAATGTCTTATACTCTGGAGATGCCAGTGTACACTTATGAACAGTTAGGGTGGTCTTCAATATGAAAAGTTGTCTTACATTTAATAGTCCACTGTCCTTATATAAATCAAAAGTTGAATATCTATACGGCTTTTTTAACATTACTTTTATAACCGAACGTTGCGCTCTCTCAACTCTGATCAGAAAAGCTTTTGCTGCACTTCCCCAGCAAGTAATACAGTAAGTTATAAGCGACTGGCATAACGCAAAATACACAGATCTTAGAGTATTTAAGTCCGTTATGTCCCGCAGATGCTTTACAACACCAATAACCTTCCTGACTCGAGCCGAGAGAGCTATTATGTGTTTTTCAAATGTCAGTTTATCATCAACGAGGACACCGAGATATTTAATTACATCGGATCTACTCAAGGTCTCACAGGCACACGATTTGCTTGTGCAAGAAGGCTCATGAATCTTTACCACTGTTTGTTGTACTGGCGCAGTGACTGCTGTCTTATGAAAGCATAAGTACACAGTCTTCTTGGTATTTAGGGTCAAGAGATTATTTTGTAGCCAAATAAAGACCTGTTTTAGACCTCTTTCAGCACTGTACAAAGCATCGTTCCACGTTGAGCCATGGAATACGATAGCAGTATCATCGGCGTATCATATCGTTTTGGCGTTTTCCATGGGTAGGTCATGTATATCATTGATATAGACTGTGAATAACGTAGGACCAAGTATGCTGCCCTGCGGTACACCAAAAGGTACATTTTGTGGCAGACTCACAGCCCGACCAATCCTCACACACTGTTTCCGGTCCGTGAGATAGCTCTGAAACCAATCACCGGCAATACCTCTAACACCCATATAGTTTAATTTTTTTAAAAGTATTGGAATTGATACTGTGTCGAAGGCCTTGGCTAAGTCTAAGAAAACGCCAACACAGCTCTGTTTAGAGTCAAGTGTTGATGATATCGTAGATGTTAAAAGGGATACAGCATCTTCAGTACATCGACCTTTTCTAAAACCGAATTGTCCTGGCGAGATCAACTGTCGAGATTCCAAATATCCGGTTAACCTTATGTTTACAAGCTTCTCAAGTAGCTTTGAAAAAGCGCCTAATAGCGAGATAGGCCTATAATTTTCTATAGCTGTCTTTGAGCCACATCCCTTATAGATAGGACAAACAGATGCAAGTTTCCAATCATATGGAAAAACTCCGCTTTCTAGGCTTAGGTTGTAGATATAGGTGAGTGCCTGGATGATCGAATCTTTTATATGTTTTATTAAAGAGTTAGCTAAGCCATCCATACCAGGAGCCCTGTCATTCTGTAATCCCATAATCATAGCACTAACTTCTTTGGGATCAGTGGGAGTCATGAAAAATGATTCTGTGAGGTTACAATTGATTCATATTTTACTGGCAAGATTTGTCTCAGTTTTATTAATTTTATTAAGTGTTTGATTCGCTTGGTTTACTCCTACCGTTGAAAAATAGTTATTACATAAGTCAAGTGGGGAACGTGTTATATCAGAGCATTTCATGTCTAATAATTCTGTGGAATCATTTTTACTGTTGGAAAAATTACAAAAATATTTAATTGACTTCCAGAGTTTTCGTGGGTTATTCTTATTTTCGATTAGTTTATTGCTTTCAAAATCTAATTTACACTTACGCAAGAGATCAATGAAAAAGTTCCGGTATCTAGTATAGGTAACCTTAAGCGGAACGTTATCTGGTTCAAGCTTTGTGCGTTGGTGAAGTCGGTCCTTATGTTTCATGCATCTGATGAGCCCCGGTGTGATCCAGGGTTTTAAATTATATTCTCTTCTGGTTAGTCTCACTTCATGCGTATGCTTATTTAATGTATTCATTAATATATTTGTGAAAATGCTTGTCGCTTCATTCACCTCTTTTTTGTCGATAACTACAGCCCAGTCAAAAGTTGAGAGGTCTTTTTTAATTCCTTCAAAATCTCTTTTGAGAACTGTTCAGCTCGGCCGCAGGGGTTTGATTTTATTTAAATTCAGACCCAACATAACCGGATAGTGATCTGTTATATCAGACTGACAGACAATGCCGACTGGTTTCCGGCTTAGTTCAGAATCTGAAAGATAGATATGGTCCAGACATGATTTTCCTCTGGTAGGCTCTGTAATAGCCGGTAGTAGACCATATTCCGCCATAACACATTGATATTCCAAAACCTGAGTGTTTGTAGTATCCGATAAATTGACATTCATATCGCCAGTAATTACAAGGGGGAATCTGTTAGCTGCGGAATTCATATAGGAATCAAGTGATGCCAGAAAATCTCCTATATTTCTACAGGACGGAGAGCGATAGATAGCTAGTATAGAAATCGTGTCTAGAATTTGTACCGCTAAACAACTAGAATTGTTAATGCATGGTTCGGAAACCGTTGCTCTCCATATGTCCCTAACGTAAATTACAACACCACTGTTTTGGTTTGAGTTATTTTCAGATTTATAGACGTTATATCCTTGCAGCTGGTGAATATTTATCATATCATTTAGCCAACACTCTGTTAAGATTATAACATCATAAACAATACCTGTTCGTCGCATCGCTACCAAGAAATTATCAAAATTCTTTTGAATACTCCTAATATTTAAATTTATTAATTTAAAGTTATGTTCTTGAGAAAATTTGGCTTTACACAGCTCTAGTTCACTAACATTATAGCAATTAATCTTTATCGAGTCTAATTCAGATTCAAAATTATCATCTATCTCTTTTAGTTCGATAAGTTATCCAAAAACAAGGTATACCATACATATGTTAATTCAATGGCACATTTAAATTTTGCTTCACTATTTTCCCAAAGCAGTGATAAGGTGTTTGAAAGTACTGATGAGTGATCTTTGAATTCTATTCCAAATATTGTTGTAATATAGGAGTGTAGAATTATTAAAGCATTTATACGCAGTATACAAATAGTATAATATAATATGATTATTATTAAGAAGTGTATTAAATAAATTGTTATAATAAATGTATGCATATATATGTGAACATGTAAATCAATATGTATGTTACTGGAGATATGATTCATAAATTTTTTCGTGATAATGTGATTATACAGATTGGAGTTACGAACGACCTTAATGATATGAAATTGGCCAAAGCAATCATATTGCAAAATTCTAAATTAATTATAGACCTGCCCGAAGAACAAAAATCAGTTAGAATTCTTCGCAGAACAAAAGGCAGAACCCGTGAAATAAGTAACGTCATACTAGAGGTTTCCCCGCAAATGTGGAGTCGGTTAAAAGATCAAAAATTGCGCATCGGATACCAGGTGGTTCCCTGCATTGATCAGTCGCCACTTACTCAATGCTACAGGTGTCTGGGCTACAATCATAGATCAAAGGACTGCACAAAAGAACAGGGTTGCGGCTACTGCTCAGGGGGCCACGATACTAGAACATGTACAAACCGAAATACTGCTCCCGTATGTATCAACTGCAGGAATCTAGGCAAAGGAAATGTGACACATCCAGCATATAGCCCAGAATGCCCAGAGTGGCAGAAATGGGACAAGATAGCCAGAAGTTCAGTCTCTTACTGCTAAGAATCAGACGACACATACAATAAAACAGTTTCAACAAGCCCTTCAGGCAATAAAAATGTCATTAAAATAGTACAATATAACCTTGATCGGGGACGCGCGGCCACTCTAGAATGCATACGTGCAGCAACAACGAAAGGCTACTCAGTAATACTAATGCAGGAGCCTTACGTTGGAGCTAAATCACATGTAACCGTTGGATCACAGTACCGCGTCATACAAAAGATCACAAACGACAAAACCAAACCGGTAAGATCCGCAATTGTCATCACAGATCCAAACATTCAGTTTACTATTAACCCTAAATTATTAACTGAAGATATTGTAGGAGTAGAACTCAATATAGGTTATACTAATCTAGGCTTAATCAGCATGTACTTACATGAGAAAGGTATTATCGAAGAAGACTTAAGCACAATCAAACGATTCAAAGAAGCAATGAACACTGAAGACGTCATCATCGGAGGCGACTCTAATGCTAGCAGCATCTGGTAGGGTTGCAAGGCGGACGACAAAAGAGGAACTCTGTTAATGGAAACCATAGCAGAACTTAATCTCGAAATCTTGAATATTGGCAAATCTCCTACATTTAGCGCATTTAGAATGGGTTCACTCTATTCGAGTATAATTGACATTACATTATGCACGTCCTCTCTGCTACATAAAATCAATAACTGGAGAATAGATGATTCATTCTGCACAATCTCAAATCATAAACCCATCCTTTTTAACCTCGCTATACTAAGCACCCCACAGAAAATAATAATTAATAGCACCAGAAAATTCAACACAAAGAGTGCTGACTGGAATAAATTTAGAACAGAATTAGAGAAAGCGATAAACAAGAAGGGTCTCTCCAAAGAAAGCATAGAGGAGATAAAGACACCAATAGCTTTAGACGAAACTGTAGTTGAATATACAGAGTGTATCTTAGAAGCCTGCAATAAAATAATTCCAATAATAAAAAGGAAGCAAATGCCTAAGGCAGCGAAATGGTGGAACGTCGAATTAAAAGAGAAAAAGGACGAAATGATTAGAATCAGAAGAAGAATAAAGAACGCACACCCAAAACGGAAAAATCACGTCATACAACAATACCTGATCGCCAAAGAGGAGTACACAAGGAATATAGAAAGAGCTTCTACAAAGAGCTGGAAAGAATTGTGTACCAAGGAAGAAAAAGAAACTATCTGGCAACGAACGTATCGCATCTTAAAAGTCTGCACGAACAGGGAGGAAGACAAACTACTGAGGGACCAAAATGGGGAACTCCTATCGACAAAAGAATCAGCAGTTCTTCTAGCTAAAACATTTTACCCAGATGATAATAGTAACACGGACACAGAAGAACAGACAGAAATAAGGGAGAAAGTAAAAGAATTTATTACTCAGATTAATAACCAACAGATTGACACCATGCAACCGTTTACAAAAGTCGAAGTAGAACACATACTGAACAACATGAACCCAAAGAAAGCACCAGGGGAAGATGGACTTACATCGGACATATGCCAAGAATCATACAACAGCAAGCCAGATCTTCTTGTCTCTCTTTACAACAAATGCCTCACATTGGGTTACTTTCCTCACAACTGGAAAAAAGCGACAATTAAAGTGATACCTAAACCGAACAAAGATGACTATACACAGCCTAAATCATATCGCCCCATCGGTCTTTTGCCAGTACTGGGAAAGATACTAGAAAAACTTTTTACGAACAGAGTTCAATGGCAGTTAGGCAACGAAGAAAAAATGAATCAGAGACAATACGGATTTACACCACAACGTAGTACCGAGGACGCATTGTACGACATTATAACACTGATAAAAGAAGGACTTCGAAGGAAAGAGATAATGGCACTGATATCATTAGATATCGAAGGTGCTTTCGACAATGCATGGTGGCCTGCAATTATTACTGAACTAAGAAACAAACAAGTTGAACCTACAATGTTAAAACTCATAGTAAGCTACCTTTCAGATCGCGAAATAAACTTAAGCTACGCCAATGAAAAAATCACTACAAAAACCAGTAAGGGATGCATTCAAGGGTCAACTTGCGGCCCCATGCTGTGGAATATCCAACTTGATCCCTTACTCCAGGCAACAGAAAACTCAGTAGTCCACGTACAAGCCTTTGCAGACGACATCTTAATAATAGCTTCGAATAAAGATGGCCAAAAGATCGAAAAAGATATTAATAATACTCTTAAAACAATACTAGAATGGGGACAAAAACACAAGTTTAAATTTGCCCCAAATAAGACTCAAAGCACTATAATTACCAAAAAACTAAAATTTCACTGTCCCAAACTACTAATGCATGGAGTAACCATAGCATATACAGATCAACTCAAAATTCTTGGATTAATAATTGACAAAAACCTTACTTTTAAGCCACATTTAGATTATATTTGCAGTAAAGCGACTCGACTCTACAAGATAGTATCAAGAGCAGCAAGAGCGCAATGGGGTCTTAACTCGGACATAGTAAGAACTATCTACCAGGCTGTAGTCGAACCAACAATTTTGTACGCCGCGAGCTGCTGGGCTGAAGCCACAAACAAAAAATATATAAATCGAATGCTTAACAGATTCACACGAATGTTTAGCATTCGCATTTGCAAAGGCCATAAAACCATTTCTCTTGTTTCCAGTGCGCTACTAGCTCAGATCATACCTCTAGCGCTTCGAGCTAGAGAAAACGCCGAAATATATGAAATAAAAAGAGGCAAGCCCATCGAGTCACTCCCCGGGAGACATTTGGAGACGAGAATCAGTCCTTTCCACCTACCACACCCCTCATTAAGAACTAAGAGAGAGTACAAGTTAATAACGTGCCAAGAAGACATCGACCAAATTGACAATGAATGGCTAAAACTTTTCACAGATGGCAGCAAAATAGATAATAAGGTAGGTGCGGCTATTTCAGTGTGGCAAAATGGAACAGAAATCAAAACCATTACCTGTAGGCTCGAAAGCTACTGCAGCGTTTACCAAGCCGAGCTAATTGCTATTCTGAAGGCTGTCACGTATATATTAGAAAAGAAAAACCTAAAAGCCAACATCCTTAGTGACTCGAAATCAGCAGTAATAAGTGTTTGTAACCCTGTGTCACTTAATCCTATTGCAGCTGAGATTTCATCGAAGCTAAATATCATTGAAAATAGAGAGGGTAAAGTCCAGATATACTGGATAAAAGCTCATTGCGGTTTATTAGGTAACGAGAGAGCAGATGAGCTGGCTAAATACGCCGCTACTAGCAAGAAACAGAGGACAACCTATGACTTATTCCCATTGTCTTACGCCAAACACCTCACCAGGAGCAACACTCTACGAAGATGGCAAAGCAGATATGAAGAAGCAGCAACCAGTGGAACTATAAGAACTTTCTTCCCAAACGTTGTAACAGCTTATAAGATTTTAAAAAATATGAAAATTACAGATATTTTAACTCAATTGTTCACTGGTCACGGAGGCAACAAGGCCTATCTCTTTAGATTTAAGATTTCACCATCCCCGTATTGCACATGCGATCACAGCACAGAACAAACAATAGAACATTTAATTATAGACTGTCCGCGATTTGGAAAAAAACGATATGAGTGTGAATGCAATATGGGAATGAACATAGCACGTAAGAACTTAAGTACTATTATGGGGGACATCGATTGCAGATATCACTTCATACACCTTGCTCTCTCAATACTAAAAGTTATTAATAAAGAGAATGGGAGCACTGTAATAGAATAAATTTAAGGCTCTGCAAGAGTCCCCAAAATAGGACTAGTTATAGTTATGAGTGCGAACTGTTACTAAAATACAGTAATGTAATATTAATATTGTGATAAGTGCATGAGTAATAATAAAATTAGTTTAATAATAACTTGTAAGGAAAAAAAAAGGTTCTAGCAGATTTTCTTAAGGATTGTCACAAAAATAGGACTAGATAAGTGTAGAAAGCAAAAGCCTTATACTGAGGTTTAGGTTACTTATTCATTCCGATCATGGAAGAAATAGACTTACCTCTACAGGCCTAAGTTATCACCGTCCCCCTATTGCACTTGCGATAGAAGCATAAATAATAAAAAAAAAACTATCTGAGTTCGACTGCAGTATGGGAATGGATATAGACTAAGAAACAGTTTTATTGTGGTAGATGACTATTGCAGATCTTATCTTATGCGTGAATTCGCAACAGTGTAATAATATAGTTCTTAAATATAAATATGTATGTAAAAATAACAATACAAGGCTTAAAATAATATGGTATCGTGAAAATATCATGTAAATAGAGAATAGTTAATAAGGAAAGTTACTAGTAATTTGTATCCACATACTATCGTGAGATGTAGAAGTTCAGATTAATTATTCTATAAATGTAAATAACTAACATTGGAAAATTTGAATGTCACATAAATAAGAGATAGAAAGTCATGCTTTATAAGCAATTATACGTTATAAGTTATGAGAAGATATGTGAAATTATGTATAGTATATGAGCTGTGTGAAGTAACGATGTGTAAACTTATAAGAGAATAAGCGCGGAAAAAAAAACAATGCAGAACAAAAGAAGGACAAAAAAGAAATAGAAAAAAGAGTACCGCAGAATAGTGGTAGTAGTATTAAAAAAAAAAAAAAAAAAAACCTAACCTAACCTAACCTAACCTAACCTTCCCTCCATCCCCTAGCGGTGGAAGTCAGAAAAAATATCATAAACATTAATAAAAAAGGAAAAACGCTCAATATATTTTGGGTTAAAGCCCACGCAGGATTGGAGGGAAACGAGAGAGCAGACATACTAGCAAAAGAAGCCGCTACAAAAATTAAAAAGAAACCGGATTATGGGAAGTGCCCTATCTCATACATCAAGCGACAAATCCGACTGGAATCGCTTGATGAATGGAATAGACGCTATAGAGAAGGAGAAACGGCCTCCACAACAAAAATGTTTTTCCCAGATGCCATCGATGCCTATAGTGTAATTCGGAAAATAAACTTGGACCCAATAATGGTCCAAGTTATGACAGGACATGGTGGGTTCTCCAAATATTTGTATAGATTCAAGTGTAAGGAGAGCCCAGCGTGTCCATGTGATCCAACAAAAGAAGAAGACGTAGAACATATTATAGCAGAATGCCCAATATATGGTAGAGAAAGAAGTAATGTAGAAATAGAAATAGGTGTAAAAATAAAGGTAGAAAATGTCAATGAAATAATTAGAAATAAGCACATTAGAAATAAGTTCCTTAAATTTTGTAAGCACATAGCAAGTAAAGTAGTAAGTAAGAACAAATAGAATAAGAAAACGGGTTCTGTAACACATATATATAAAAGTATATCGTGTCAACAGTCCCATTAAAATAAGTAGAAGTAAGAACTCTTATGTAAATAGAAAATACATACATAGCACAAAAAATACAGCACTAAAAGAATAATAAATAAAAGTAAAACATTAGAAATGGTGAAAAAAGCAACACCAGGATGAAAAAAGTCCTTGATCTTCACATGTCAGGGGAATAAGATTAAAAAAAAAAAAAAAAAAAAAAAAAAAGAAACCTAACCTAACCTAACCTAACCTAACCTCGAGATCTTCGCTCGATCTGCTGGCGAACCCTAAAGCAAGCCACCCCCTATCAAAGGCCATCCAAGAAAGCATAGGGAAGATGAGAAAAGAGGGAAGAGTGATACGGCTGTTTTGGTTGAGGGCTCATGTAGGCACGTCTGGAAATGAGAGAGCTGATGAGCTCGCCAAGGCGGCGGCACTCCGGGAGACAGCCACTCTAGACTACGACAAAATCCCCATGTCCTACGTTAAAAAGAAAATCAGAGAGGAAACCGTTCGAATCTGGCAGGACAGATACGAGACCTCGACCACTGGGCAAGTCACCAAAATATTCCTACCGGATGTTGCAATTGCATACCGGATAGTGAGAAAGACGAAGTTGACACCCACACAGGTACAAGTGTTAACAGGACATGGTGGAATTGCGGAGTACTTGCACCGCTTTAAGCTTAAGGATACACCAGGGTGCGAGTGCGATCCAAATGTCAGTGAGTCAGTGTGGCATGTGATTCTGGAGTGTCCCCGCTATCAGGCGGCACGTCTGGATCTCGAGTTTTGCATTAACACCAATCTTGACAAGTCTGACCTACACAAAATCATCGAAGACGAAGACAAAAGGCCCAAATTTCTGGCATTCGTAGAGTCCATCTTTCGCGCTGCTGCAAAGCGTAACGCCACGAACTATCCATTCCCCAGGCAGCAGCAAACCGTTGCGGAATTCGCAGAGGTCTCCGTAAAAGAGAAGAGCATCCCAGCCAATAAAGCAGAACATCAGCTATTAGCATGCGCTGAAAGAGGTAACCCAGGCCTGAGAATTCGAGGAGTAGCTCTCTTCATGGATAACAACACAGAGCGTTTCGGCTTAAGTTTTTGCTTAACAACTGGCCGAAACTATGTCAAAATATCTCCCGGTCTCGCAAGCTTACTAAACGGCAGTACTCTCAAAACGAGCATGAAGCGCAAAACATATGAGGCGCTAGTTGAAATAGAGGTTGCAAAGCAACGATGTCGAATAGTAAGATCGAAAAACAAAACGATCTTGCTGTTCACATGGAGCGAAGAAAAAACCCCATTCGCCCAGGCATGCTCACTGCTAACGAGACTCGGTGAGGAGGAGACAGCTGTCATACCCCGCATCATAAGTGTGGATGTCATGGTGGTCCTATATGAGAAAGGTGAAGTCATGGACCACATTGGTTGCATAAAAGCCTCAAACAAACATGAAATAGTCGTGTATGAGGATAGGGGCGAAAACCTGAGCTTCCTCAAACATCATGACTCAACAAAGGCAACCCAACATCTTGTAGCAAATCCAGAGACACTTAGTGGCTCAGAACGCCTGCAACTGAAAACGGCCAAAGAAAAGGCCGCAGCCAGGGGAAAACTTAGCAAAAGTTCTGAGTCACAAAGCGGGGTAAGTGCACTAATTAAAACCATCGGTGCAGCGGCCCAGAGTATTCCAGGAAGAGCAATGCGAAAGTTGAGTAAGTTAAGACAAGCCGATAACTTAATAAGAGAGCCTCCAAAAGTACTCAAGAAATCCAAACCCACCCACACTAGACCCTGCTCGGGACGTGTCAGCCCTCCAAGACTTCTACCGGCGGTCGAGCCTAAAGACCACATAATCAACGCTTTCCTAGAGTTTAAGGCCCTCATAAAAGCAACTCTTGAGGTGAACCAAACTACTTGCAAGAATATCTTACAAAGTTTCCACCTCGGTAGTCATGAGTTCCTTGGAGTGCAGCTCGAGGAAGCAGAGGCCGCAATTTATGACAACAAAACATCTACTGTCATAAAAGGTAAAATGGGTCATCACATGGCGGCTTATAGCGGGTCGGCGGGCTTCGTAGCCTTGGATGAGGAGGAGACAGAACGACAGGGAAGATTAGTATTCAAACCCCCCCCCCCCCCAACGACCCTATTGTGGTCACCGCCCGTTGTACCAGGGTGATGCTAGAGGATAGGATCCTGAAAATGGCGGAAACCATCTCGGGAGCCTGTGCATTGGGAGATCCTTGGGAAAACTGGACGGTGCCGACGATAAATTGGGTCAATGGAGTCCCGGAATGTGGCAAAACAACTTGGGTTATAAACCAATTCGATGCGGAGGATGATTTTATTGTCACAACAACAACAGAAGCAGCTAAAGATCTTAGAGAAAAGTTAGCCAACCGCATAGCCACTGACGCAAAAACAAAAGTGCGCACTATGGCCTCAGTTTTAGTAAATGGTATGAGAAGGCAAAAGGGAAGATGTATTCGACTTTTAGTCGACGAAGCTCTCATGAACCATTTCGGGGCCATAGTAATGGCAATGCGGCTAAGTGGAGCCGAAAAAATACTGCTTTTTGGTGACATCAATCAACTCCCTTATATCGACAGGGAAAACCTCTTTGCGATGCAATATACTCGCCCAAGCCTCGTAACCACTAACAGCCAAGAGCTCCTGTGTACGCACCGGAATCCGATGGATGTGGCATATGCCCTGAATGAAATCTACAGTGGCATTTATTCATCCAGATCTCAGGTGCACTCACTAGAAAGGAAGAGGTACACGGGAGTCGTCATACCAGGTACCGTGCCCGACACCTTATATCTTGTATTTACGCAAGCAGAAAAGGAGTCCCTTACCAGCCAGGGATATGGTTCGGGTCCCGGGTCGCGAATTTTAACCGTACATGAGGCCCAAGGTCTCACATACGGGAGAGTGGTCATAATGAGGACAACAACAGAGAAGCTCAAAATTTATGAAAGCGTCCAACACGCAGTAGTGGCAGTGTCCAGGCACACAGAAAGCTGTGTTTATTACACGGACGATTGCGACGATGCAACTGGAAGGCTGGTTGAGAGCGCAATGGCTGCGACAACGAAAAGAATCAAAGAATATAATCTGAAAATGGCAATTAGAAACAGAGACGAAGCTATTGTGGAAGCCCTGTCAACAGATATCACAAACAGTTAAAGATGGAGCACTCTCCACGATATTAAGTACAAGGAAAAGGAAAAAAAAATCTGGTAATATAAAAATTTACATAGCATGTAAGGCCATGTACATTAAGCACGTAGATCATGTTGATGACTACATAAGGGGAAAAAAGGGCAAAAAAAAAAATAATAAAATAAAAAGAAAAAAACATAAAACACAAAGTGGGTCGACAATTATTATGTTTAAACAACAAAAAAAAAGATAAGTAACAACGATGCCCACAAAAAAACCAGAAAAAAAAAACAACAAAACAAAACAAAAATAATAATGAAAAAAAAAGTATAAAAAAATATAGCGTTTAAGTGCATGTCGCATGTAAGCATATTAGTTTGTAGATCTTAAGTATGTAAGACAATAGAAATATAAAAAAAAATACAAAAAAAATAAAAAAAAAATTCAAAAAAATATATATATGAACTCACTGCTTAGGCTTAAATATTTAAGTAATGTAAGTAGTGTAAGGAGTATATTTATAACAGTATTTTAAAAGTTAATAAAATAAAGTAAAGCAAAAAAAAAAGTACGGACTTCGAGTCTGTAGAGTAAACTTATTGGGAAAAAAAAAACCTAACCTAACCTAACCTAACCTAACCTAACCTAACCGCTTGGGTTGTGTTCGCCTACCTCGAGGTACTCCTAAAGGGAATTAATTGATCATGTGATCGTGTAGGATTAAGAAGCGCACTCAAGTGACGTGCGGAGAACCAACCTTTATTAACCAGCTTGGTCGACTGGGTTCCCTCGAGGCTGCTGACCCCAAAAAAAAAAAAAAAAAAAAAAAAATTATAAAACTTTATTAAAAATTTATTCAACGGGGGCTTAAAACGCCAAAATATTTATAAAATCGTAGGCCTGACATCGAGGCCTTTCAAATGAGCCCAAACACGGACCAAATCGCTTAAAGTACGCCCAAAATAAAGTCTTTTGGACTGATCGGCGGCCATTTTGAAATATTTTAAATCAAAATAACTTTTGTTCTAGGATTCGTAGTGAGTTACGGTTTTGGACTTAACTAATACATTGTTATAGACTTTCCTTTGAGCGTGAAAATACGCTTAATATAAAATCGCGAAGTGAAGCCTCCTTTATGGTAAAAATAAAAGGTCAAAGGAGTGCTTTGTGTGGCAACCCAAACCGCGCGACTCTGCGGCGAAAACTGAGCAAGTTATCAATAATTTAAATTTTGGTCGCCATTTTGGTCGCCGTATTGAAAATTTTTAAATTGACGTATCTCCGGAAGTTTTGAGCGGATTTTGATGCGGTTTTCGACATACGCAAAAGCCTAAGTTCTTCTATCTTCAGATCTAATAATACGATTAAAAAAAAAATGTCGTCTAAGTCGGGCAAGACGTGTATTGAAGTCGCAAAATCCAAATCCTCTAGATCTGGTAGAGGCATAAGCCCGGTATCTGCACCGACTCTGCGGAAAAAAGTGCTTTTACAGAACGCAGCCTCTACGCAAAAACCAACTGATGATATGGAGGACTCTCAAAGGGCTATGTTGGGAGAACCTGGATGTAGTAATCGACCAGACTCGCATACTATAGCCATTACAAAGGAACCAATAGAGCAAGAGAACGTATCCTCAAACGATCCACAGGAACACGACAGTGACAGCTCTGTTGCAAGAGACATGGAGGCAGAATTGGAATTGCTAGGAATTTGCAGGCGTGTACAACGCACTGACGATGAATGGTCAGATGCTGACAGCATCATCAGTGTTAACAGTAAGAGATCTAGTATTTTACCCCCCTCATATAAGCGCGCTGGCATCTCCATGGATCTTGCAACACAGCGGGCTAACGAATTTTTGCTCTCAGGGAAAGAGGCATTGGAGAAAGCGGGGAACATGAAGCGGGAGTGCAAGCAGGAGGTACATGATTGCCTTCAAGGGCTATACGAAACAGTGCTCTCACTCTCAGACTCACGCTCCCGACATCGGCTTGCATTAGAGCAAGAACGCACCCGAGCAGCAAAAGAGCTGGTTGGAGTTGAGAGAGCACACACCAAACAACTTGCAGAAATTCAATCCTCCTGTATGCAAAAGCTCAAAGACATCCAAGAACTTTTAAAAGACACGCAAAAATCCGCAGAAGCTATAAGGGGATGGCTTAATTATGAGATGGATGATCCTATTAAGACAATTTATCAGATACGGCAGGAAATAAATGAAAATCTTATAAGAGCGATAAAAGACTCTTCTAACTGTCCCTCTGAGGACCGGCAAATATTTCCTGTAGAAGATGTTACGAAGATAGTGAACCAGAACAGGGATACGTTCGAGTACATAAAATCTTTAGGTCTCGAAGTTGAACACCTCAAAAATAGTTTGGAAGACCAGAAAATTGATGTGAAATGTATCACTCAGGCCATTGAGTCACTTAAAAACCCTCGAGTAGACTCCGTTGATAGTGATTTATGTGACATGAAGAATATTGTGCAGGAGTTAAAAGCACAAATACAGAACACATCTCGGCAGGAGATATCCACAGACAAATTCACAGTCAACATAGAGCCTATCTCGCAAAGGATAGGAAAATTAACGGAGGAAATAAAGGAACTCAAGGAACATGGGGCAAGTCAGTGGGCATTTCAAAATAACTCTAGCCTAGATACCGAGTTAGCAGTAGCAGAGATTAGAGAAAAACTTGACAACCTACAAATATGCAACTGCAATCCACTTAAGGAGGACAACGACCAAAAAAAATATAATTATGCGACCAAAGAGCAGCAAATTGTCGGTCCAACAAGATCGTATGCCGAAGCTCTCATCAAACCTCGATTTGCTCTTCTTATCGAATCCTCCGACCCTAGGCACACAAGTGAAGATGTTGTCAGTACCATCAAAGATAATATTGACGTGGTGCAACTAGGAGTGGGAGTAAATAATGTCAGACGAGTCAGAAATCAAAAGGTGGTCATTACGTGCAATACAGAAGAAGACCGTAGTAAGTTACATAGTGCGATCAAAAATTCTGATAAAAAGCTCACAGTGTCAAAATCATCTACTAAAAACCCACTCATAAAGTTAATAGGAATATCGAATGATCTCAATAATAAAAAAATAGAGGAAGCACTCGTAAAGCAGAACGTGAAGCTATTCAAAGATATAGAAAAAGATGATATTAAGATTAAGGTCCTAAGACGAATAAAAGGTCGCACAGAAGCAGTTAATAACATAGTTATCGAAGTAAGCCCTTGCGTCTGGAAGGCCATTAAAGACCAAAAGGTGCATGTTGGCTACCAAATAGTCCCAGCTATAGATCAGTCACCTATAGTCCAGTGCTATCGATGCATGGGCTTCGGACATAGAGCAAGCGAGTGTGCAGCTGATAAATCAACCTGTGGTTATTGCGCAGGCGAACATGACAGCAGACAATGTCCACGAAACAATGGAGCACCTTCATGTGCGAACTGCATTAAAAATAAAGTCAAGGGGGACCATAGTCACGCAGCATACAGTGCTGAATGCTTAGTATGGCAAAAATGGGACCGAATAGCGAGATCCTTAGTTGCATACTGCTAAAGTAGATCAGACAAATGAAATCGAACAGACACAGATCAGCACAAACATTATAAATAGTATGCCAGAAGACACGCAAACCGTAAAAATCGTGCAAGTTAATCTTGGGCGAGGAATGGCGGCATATAAAGAATCTTTACAAATGGCCGTCAACCAAAGAATTACACTTCTCTTACTGCAAGAACCATATATCGGTTCAAAAGGGCATGTTACTTGTAATCGCCGCGTTATACAAAAATTGACTAACATAATTGATAAACCGGTTAAATCGGCAGTCATCGTTGTAGATCCCACGTACTTAATTATAGAAAATCCAGAATACATAAGTGAAAATATAGTAGGCTTTATAATTAAAGTAGGAAACCGTAGTTTAGGAGTAATTAATGTGTACTTGGAAAAAAATGGGGACCTAGATGAAGATATCAGAAATATTGTGAAAATTGCACAGAACATGGACACCGAGGACATCATCTTGGCAGGGGACTTTAATGCAAAGAGTCCTTGGTGGGGTAGCAGAGAGGAAGACAGGAGGGGATTACACTTATCGGAAATGATAGCTGAGATGGACATGAACATACTAAACCAAGGAAATGACCCTACATTCTATCAGTATCGAGCTGGAAAACTCCATAGCAGTCTGGTGGATGTAACCGCTTGTACATCTGCGTTACTACACAAGGTAGAGAAATGGAGAGTAGATCCAGACTTCGTTACACTTTCTGACCATCGAGCAATTCAATTCCAAATAAAAATTATCATAAATAAACAAAAAAATTCCTCCAGAAAGTCTACACGGCTATTTAACACCGCTAAGGCAAATTGCCGTGTAGTGGCGGTTAAGAATATCCACTACCCCATATCTTCCCGTGGGTGTCGTAAGAGGCGACAGAGGGAGACAGGCAGGAGATGGGCAGCAGCATCTTCCTGATGACAACTGTGACGTAATAAAAAAACTGCGGTTGCCAACCCGCTCGCCAAGCGTGGCAACTACGGCAAATACCCCCCAATGAACAAATACACAAAAAGACGGCCCCCAGTCCCCGGCGGCCCCGCTATTCCTGGCTACGGTGGCGACCATGGTAACGGCGGGGCAGGGGGTGCTAAGAATCTCCGGTGGAGGTTCGGTTGCCACCTACGACGACTCGACCTGGCAACATATAACGCACGCACCCTGAGGACTGACGAGAAGATACTGGAGCTGTAAGAAGAGGTAGACAAGTTGCGCTGGCATATTATTGGATTATCCGAGGTCCGAAGAGAGGGGGAGGACACGGCAATCCTCGAGTCCGGCAACTTGTTCTATCACCGGGAGGGCGACCATCTGTCCCAAGGAGGTGTCGGATTTATCGTCCACAAGTCTCTCGTCAACAACGTTGTAAAGATTGGGAGTGTGTCGACGAGGGTCGCGTACCTGATACTCAGAATCACCAAACGGTATTCGCTGAAGGTCATTCAGGTTTACGCACCAACCTCGGCACACCCCGATGAGGAGGTGGAGGAAATGTATGAGGATATTTCCAGAGCCATACATTCCTCCAAAACTCACTACACGGTGTTGATGGGAGACTTCAACGCAAAACTAGGCACAAGAGAAAGCGGTGAGCTGAAGGTAGGGAAATTTGGAGTAGGGCAACGGAACCGAAGGGGCCAGCAGCTGGCCGACTTTATGGAGAAAGAGGGACTCTTTATGATGAACTCTTTCTTCCAGAAGCGGCCCCACAGGAAGTGGACCTGGTCGAGCCCCGACGGTTCGACAAAAAATGAGATTGACTTCATTATGACGACCAGACGCCAACTGTTCAGTGATGTCTCAGTGATCGCAAGGGTGAAAACTGGCAGCGATCACCGAATGGTTAGAGGCACACTGAACCTAAACGTTAAGTTGGAGAGGTCTCGTCTAATGAAGTCAACGCTCCGTCCCCCTCGTGCTCTAATCCAGAATCCCGAAACCTTTCAGCTCGAGTTACGTAACCGCTTCCAGTGCCTAGAAGATTGCAATACAGTGGACGATATGAACGACAAGCTCGTGGAAACTGTCCATGCGGTCGGAGCTAAGTTCTGCAAGACCCGCCGCAGAAGAACACAAAAACTCTCCGATCACACTCTTAATCTCATGGCTGTTAGACGGGAGATGAGGCTGCAATCGTCAACAGATTTGACAGCATACAGGCAACTGAACAGACAGATCTCCAAATGCATGCGGCGAGACTTACGCAACTTTAATACTTCTCGTATTAAAGAAGCGATCGAGCGGAACCAGGGCTCCAAAGTCTTTGCCAGAGATCTGTCTGCCAGAAAGAGCCAACTGTCAAAGCTGAAGACTGAGTGTGGCAACATCGTTTCCGGGACACCTGAGATTTTGAGTGAGATTGAGAGGTTCTATGGGCAGCTGTACACATCATCGTTGGAGCCACACGCAAGTGTGAGTAACGATCCAAGAGCAAGTCTTATCCGACACTATTCCGATGATATCCCGGACGTCAGTCTAAGCGAGATTAGAATGGCTCTCCAGCACCTTAAAAACGGCAGGGCCCCAGGCGAGGATGGAATTACAGCGGAGCTTCTGAAAGCGGGTGGAACACCGGTACTTGTAGTCCTTCAGAAGCTCTTCAATTCCGTCCTCCATGGTGGCACTACTCCAGAGGCGTGGAGCAGAAGTGCGGTGGTCTTGTTCTTTAAGAAAGGCGACAACGCTCTCTTAAAGAACTACAGACCGATTTCCCTTCTGAGCCGCGTCTACGTGCTGTTTTCGAGAGTCATTACGAATCGTCTCGCACGCAGACTTGACGACTTCCAGCCTCCCGAACAAGCCGGTTTCCGAAAAGGCTTCAGTACCATAGACCACATACATACCCTGCGGCAGATTGTACAGAAGACTGAAGAGTACAATCTGCCACTTTGCCTGGCGTATGTGGACTATGAGAAAGCCTTTGATTCCGTCGAAATTTGGGCGGTGCTACAGTCCCTTCAGCGGTGCCAAGTTGACTGTCGGTATATCGAAGTGCTGAAGTGTTTGTACAGTAGGGCTACGATGGCTATCCGAGTACAGAACCAGAGCTCGAAACCTATCCAACTGCAGAGAGGTGTAAGACAGGGTGACGTTATATCCCCGAAACTCTTCACCGCTGCATTGGAAGACGTTTTCAAGCTACTGGACTGGAAAGGATACGGTATTGACATCAATGGCGAGTACATCACTCACCTTCGATTTGCCGACGATATAGTCCTTATGGCAGAATCGCTGGAGGACTTAAGCACTATGCTCAATGACCTCAATAGTGCCTCCCAACGGATAGGTCTTAAGATGAACATGGACAAAACAAAGATCATGTTCAATGTCCATGTCACACCTATGCCGGTAGTTGTTGGGAGCACTATGCTCGAAGTTGTTGACGAGTACGTTTACCTGGGACAAATAGTCCGACTAGGTAAGTCCAACTTCGACCGAGAGGTCAATAAACGGATTCAACTCGGCTGGGCAGCGTTCGGGAAATTACGACATATCTTTTCGTCAGGTATACCTCAATCTCTAAAAACTAGATTGTACAACCAGTGCGTGTTGCCAGTGATGACTTATGGATCTGAGACGTGGTCCTTCACTGCTGGCCGTATGAGGACGCTTAAGGTCGCTCAGCGAGCTATGGAGAGGGCTATGCTCGGAGTTTCTCTGCGTGATAGACTCAGAAATGAGGATATCCGCAGTAAAACCAGAGTGACCGACATAGCCCAACGGATTAGTAAGCTGAAGTGGCAATGGGCCGGCCATATAGCTCGAAGAACCGATAACCGATGGGGAAGAAAGGTTCTCGAGTGGCAGCCTCGTACCGGTAGGCGTAGTGTAGGGCGACCCCCCACTAGATGGAGTGACGACCTGGTAAGACATGCAGGAAGTCGATGGATGCAGGTGGCTCAGGACCGTGCTTTGTGGCATTACTTGGGGGAGGCCTATGTTCAGCAGTGGACTTGTGAAAGGCTGTAATGATGATGATGATGAAGGCAAATTGGTCAATTTTTAGAGATGTTTTTAAAGAAGGGTTAAAAAATGATAATATTACAGAAATAAAAGTTAATCTGATAAAAACAACAAATGATTTGGAAGACATTTTAGAGAAATACATTAAACAAGTCAGCATTGCCAGTAAAAGGGCAATACCACCTATCTCTAAAAAAATTAACACAACCTGCACTCCCTGGTGGACTAAGGAGTTAGGAGCTGAACGACGAGATTTAATAAGATTAAGAAGAAGAATAAGATTTGCAAACGCAAGGCGTAAACCCTTCCTTATCCAAGAATTTACAGCAGCCAAAGAAAAATATGTGAGTAATATAATGTCTACAATTACTGCGAGCTGGAAGGAGCTATGTACAAAGCAGGAAAAAGAGACAATATGGCAGAGCATTTACAGAATTATTAGGAAATTCACAACAACAAACGAAGACAAACTTTTGCGTTTAGGAGAAAAAACTCTCAATCCGGATGATTCAGCTAAGTTACTAGCTAAAGTATTCTACCCTGAAGATGAAGTAAATAAGGACACCGAAGAACAAGGAAAAGTTCGTGATGAATCGAATCTAATTATTAAAGATCTAAGATATGACTCTATTAATTTTCCGAAATTTACCGAAGAAGAAATAGAAATGGTACTACAAAGAATAAGCCCCAAAAAGGCACCAGGAGAAGATGGTATAACATCAGACATCTGCTATGAGGCTTACAAAACTTCACCGTCAACGCTGAAGGCAATTTTCAACAAGTGTCTAGAATTAGGGCACTTCCCCGAGATCTGGAAAAAGGCTGTAATAAAAGTCATTCCAAAGCCTGGGAAAGATGATTATTCAATACCTAAATCATACCGACCCATTGGATTACTACCGGTATTTGGGAAGTTTTAGAAAAATTATTTGTAGGGAGACTTCTATGGCAGTTAGGAAGTGAAGATAAACTCAACAGCTCGCAATACGGATTCATGCCACAGCGCAGCACAGAAGACGCTTTATATGATACAATGACGGTGATAAGACAGGGCATCAAAGAAAAAATGATCATTGTAGTGGTATCTCTCGACATTGAAGGGGCATTTGATAATGCTTGGTGGCCCCAAATAATCACAGAAATGAAAAAGAAAAGGGTTAGTCCAGAGATTTTCAGGTTAATCACTAGTTACCTGACATCTAGAAGTATCTTACTAAAGTATGCAGGAGCAGAAGTCACAAAATCAACCACCAAAGGCTGTATACAAGGGTCTACCTGTGGACCTATCCTCTGGAACATTCTTTTAGATCCCCTTCTCGAATTAATTTCAAAATTAAATGTCCGTATACAGGCGTATGCGGATGACATAATTGTTATTGCAAAAGGACATTCAGCTAATGCAGTAGAAGAAAAGCTAAATCCGGCTTTAAAACAAATAGTGGCATGGGGGGAAAAATACAAATTGAACTTCGCACCACATAAAACTCAAGCAATAGTAATCACAAAAAAGCTATCCTATGAAATTCCTACAATTAAAATGAATAATGTCATTATCAAACCATCTTCGAGTCTGAAAGTACTTGGTGTTATTTTTGATAGAAATCTAAATTTTGTAGAACATTTAGATGAAGTTCTCAGAAAAGCACTGAACATCTATAAAACCATATCGAGAACAGCAAGAGCCAACTGGGGTCTTAACACAGATATAGTGAAAATAATATATGTAGCTGTAGTGGAGCCAACTATTCTTTATGCGGCAAGTGTATGGGCCACGGTAGCGAAAAAAGAATACATGAGGAAAAGATTAGAACGTATTACAAGAATGTTTGCAATTAAGATCTGCAAAGGCCACAGGACAATCTCATTCACGTCAAGCGTGTTACTATCAGGAATCATCCCTCTTGACTTAAGAGCATTGGAACATCTTTCACTCTATGAAATCAAGCGAGGAAAGCCACTAACACAACTACCAGGAAGAACCATAGAAAAACCAGTAAGCCCATTCTGTTTACCCCATCCCGCGGAAAGGTATCGTGTATCTTTCAAGATGTTAGTTACACAAGAAGAAGAAAACGCAATCGACGGCCTTAAGCCGAGAATATACACGGACGGCAGTAAGTTAGAAGACAAAGTAGGTGGCGCTGTCAGTGTGTGGAGAGAGGGGAAAGAAATACTCAAATCAACATTTAGGTTAGAAAGTTACTGCAGTGTCTATCAGGCTGAACTTACCGCGATTCTTAAAGCACTTAACATGATGTGCAAGATCAGTAAATTAAAGAAAGCAATAATACTAAGTGACTCACGATCAGCTTTAGAGTGCCTAACTGACAGCTCATCTCTCCAGCCTCTTGCAGTTGAAATACGAAAACGCTTAAGAGAATTAAAAAATAAAGACGGTGATGTTGAGTTGTACTGGGTCAAAGCGCATATAGGTATACCCGGCAACGAAAGAGCTGATGAACTTGCAAAGAAGGCAGCACTGTCAAACAACAAGCTGCAGCTTATGATAAGTGCCCCCTGTCCTTCGCGAAGCGACTCATCAGGGACTCTACCTGCATGAGGTGGCAACAACGATACAATGAAGCTACAACAGGAGCAGTCACGAAGATATTCTTTCCAGACATAAGACAAGCACACAGTACACTTAAAAATATTAAACTAGATAACGTTAAGACGCAATTGTTAACAGGTCATGGAGGTTTTAAGGCGTATTTATTCAAATACAAATTAACGCAGTCCCCATCTTGTGCATGCAGTAGTGAAATAGACGAAACAATTTTACACCTGTTAATAGATTGCCCGAGATTCGCTTTGAAAAGATTGGAATGCGAGCAGAAGATGGGAATTGCAATAAATGATACTTCCCTAAAATACGTTATTAACAACGATGACTGTCGGACCCATTTCCTAAAATATGCAGAAATAGTCGTTCGTACCGCAGGAAAAGCAAATGGGTCCAAAATAGCATAGTTTTATAAGTTAAAAGTATATAAAATTAAAGTAATGGACAATTGCATTAAAATTGTACAAGGTAACTATGATAATATAATAGTAACTTAATATAATAGTAAGTATATATATATATATATATATATATATATATATATATAAAAACAGTAAAATAATAATATAAAAACAAGTTTATTTAGTAATTATTATATGTATAAAGTTAGGTGTAACTGTAAATAACTGTTAAAAAAAAAGGTTGTAACAGAATTTAACGCAAAAAATAGCTTAAATTTGTGATAGGAGTAAATATGTATAAACAAAATAAAAAAAATAAAAAATAATTGATAGCACAGGAAAATAATAACAAAAATATTTTGCAAAAATAAGTTTGTAATATTGATAAGAAAATTTACTATTTATAGTGAAACAAGTAAATGTATTTTTGTAAGCATTCGAAATAGTATCAACAAATTTTGTAGACACCAGCTTATAGTAATCTTTGTAAAGTAGCAATAAGATGGGAAAAAAAAGAAAAAAAAAAAAGATAATAATATACAGGTAAAAAAAAAGTAACCAAGGGTGCTGCATGTATAGCAGCAGTAGAACAGTAAAAAAAAAAAAAAAAAAAAACCTAACCTAACCTAATCTAACCCAGTTGCACTCCAAACGCCGTGCCGTACGCAGCATTTTTATATCGCTCCGCGCTCGAAAATTCAAAGTTTCGGGTCAAAGTGCACCAATCTTTAAATGTTATACACCGTTAGACGCGTTTCGTCGAGACGAAGATAGAGGTGTAATAAAAAAGTAATAAAAGTGTTATAGTTTTAAAGTTATCACCAAAAAACTTGTTTTATAACCTCAAAAATTTTTAAAAGTTAAACGCTGCTCGATCTAGATCGAAGACACATAGTTTTTATAGTGCATAAAGAAGCAGCCTGACGAGCTTAACAGTTTAAGCCACTCCTTGGAATTTTTCGACTTCAGCGCACCGAAATATTTTCGGAAAACAAAAACCACGTGGACACGTGTTTTTTGATTGGAGGCCGTGCGGCTGATTTCAACATCGCAGAATCAAAGAGGGCATCGAGGCAAAGCATTCGACACCTCGATCATTAAAATCGGACCAGAAACACCGGAGATATCACGCCTTGAAGATACCGACTTTCAGGAGGGACTTTCAAAGGTGAATTACTCTGGTTTTTCAGTGACGACATATGTATATATGGACTTTAATTAAAAGAGGATTTTGAGTTTTAACAATTTGTATAAAAAGTTTTAATTTTGGAGTGTAATTAATAATTTTAAGAAAAATTTTAAAAATTGGCAAAAACACGTGGGTCCTGAAAAACACTCCTGAAAATTCTGAAAAAATTAGGGAATATTTCTTAACCTATATATATCATCCCAGAATTATTTCAAAATTTTTACTTCAATAGTTCACAAATTAGAGGCTTTTTGCGGTTGTTGGTTTTCATAACACAACTTTCAAAATTTTAAAACTCAAAAATTTTTCAGGAATAAAAATTTACCAATTACAAATTATAATACAGCAACTAATACTTTATCTACATTAGTTTTTTCAGAATTTTCGGATAAGTCGTTTTAAAGTTATAAATTTATTTGTGTGAGCTGGGAGATCCTGAAAACCGCACGATAACTGTGTTTTCAGTTTACAGGAAAACGGAGCCTCCTAGCTCAATTTTGACAATTTTTTCGGGCCCCCCCAACCCCCGCTTGCCCCCCACCACACTACCCAGTAAACGGGTAGTCTTCGGCCCCCAGCTGATCATTTGGGCTGAATTTCAACCCCCTACCCCAAAGTTGACTCCTGGACTTAGTCTCTGGGGCATGAAAAATTTTATAAATTTAAAATCGTCATAACAAACTAACTAGTGCACCGATTCGGACTGGGTTTTTTGCAAAAAATAATTTAATTAAAGAGTTAACAAATTAGGGGGGGAAGGACTCTATGTAGAGTACACTTTAAAAAAAAATTATGTTTTTGTTTTCTGTATTTATTTAATACTAATTTAGAAATTAAATAACCAATCCGATATAATTTAAGCATAGAGTAGGATTGAGATAGAGACGACTCTACGTAGAGCAAAGTAGAGTTTTAAGGAAATTATTTCGAGACATTTTTTTAACATTTTTAATATTGAAATAGATGTGAATAGGGATAGAGAACGAGACCAGACTCTAGGTAGAGCCATTTTACATATTTTATTTTCTTACTTTTCTTTTATTTTCTTTATTTTATTGTGCTCTTGTTTTCCTACTCTATTTACATTTACATTAGTATCTATAAAGAGACTCTACATAGAGTCATACGGAGATCAAATACTTTTATTTTATTATTTAATAAAAATAACTTGGTAGAGCTGGACTCTACCTTATCTTAAATTTGACTAGTTTTTATTTCATAGGTGACACAGACCCCCCTTTACAGGGTCTAACAAATATTTTACATATAGACCCCCCTTTACAGGGTTTTACATACGGACAACGTTCCCCGATCCATACATAATTTACACTATACATCGTACTCATACACATTCACACAAAAATCATGTACCGCACACCCACGACCTCTGGCGCTGCCAAAAAGCCCACCACCCCCAGCCCTACCACCACAACCGCAGCAGTACAGGATGCTGCCAGAACATTTATTAAAAGGCCAGAAGCTAAAAGGAGATCGCTCGACAATATGGACATCTACAAAAAGCAGAAACAAAACTACGCTGCATTGTCGAGCGATCAGCTCCTCCAGGAAATGATGAAAACCTTCGAGGATATACCCTCAAAGGTTCAGGAGTACCCTCAGATGAGGAAAGATATCAAAAATTTCCTGGAGGTGCAATCAGACAAGGGCATAAGAACAATCTTCGAGCTCAGCAGACGTATACAAAGTCTCGAAGCAGACGCCCCAAAAATAGGATCACCTACAAAAGCCTTGGCATCCGAAGGGCAAGATATTATCATAAAGAAACTGGGAGAGGTAGAAGCGACACTTGCAGGGCGCATAAACGAATTGGAACAAAGTCTGAAAACAGACATAGAGGGACTGCATAACAGTAACGACGACCGAGGCTCAGACATGATCGACAAGATCATCGATAGGATTGATGAAACCAGGGCTGCCATAGACGAAACGACCGAGAAGGTCGAGAGTCGAACGCACGCCCTGATTAAAGATCTGATCAGTGGTGTTGCCGATGATGTCATCGCAGCCAAAAAAGAGCTCGTGGAAGTCACAAAAGGACTGGTATGCGAAGTAAATACAGCACCAGTCCTTAAGTCATACGCCAGCGTCGTAGCAGCTAAACCAGTTCACCGCCCTGCACTTCACTCAATGGCGGTCACCCTCGAAGGTGGTCTCGAGACCGCTGACGAGGTGCTCGCCAGGGTGAAAAAAGCGGTCGACGCCAGAGGTACAGGCCTTAAAATTAACAAGAATCAAAAAATTATATTGGGCTGCGACACAGAAGAGGAAAGGATGAAAGTCCAAAAAATAATAGAGAGTCGCGGGGATGGACTAAAAGTAGCGCCCATAAAAAATAAGGATCCTCTTGTCATCCTAAAAGATGTCTTTCTAGAAAGTGAAGAGGAAGACATAATTAAGGCGCTCTACGCTCAAAACCAAGACGTTTTCTTTGGTCTAACTGAAGAAGACATGGAAATGGCAATTAAATTTAAAAAACGGACAAGAAATTCAAAGACCGTTCACATCATTCTTCAGGTGAAGCCTAAAGTATGGCAAAGGATGACGGAGGCTGGAGCCCTCTATCTGGACCTTCAAAGGGTAAGAGTCGAGGACCAGTCCCCGCTCATCCAATGCACGAAATGCCTCGCTTTTGGACATGGTCGGAAATTTTGCACCGAGAGTGTGGACAGATGTAGTCACTGTGGAGGACCGCATCTCCGCGAGAGATGCGCAGACTTTTCCGCAGGGAATGAACCACAGTGCTGCAACTGCTCACACTCTAGGTTGCGGAGGACCAACCATAATGCATTTAGTTCAGACTGCCCTGTACGGAAAAAATGGGACTACTTGGCTCGTGCAAACACGGCCTATGCCTGGACCATTTAAGACAAATCACACAACACATACAAACAGTTACAAAGCACACAGGAACATTAACACGACACACACGAACATGAATTACACGACAAAATGAACACAACTGATATACAGAATGTATAATGTAATATACACGATTATATCAGCACAGTAACACTTACATGAATCACAACACTAACACAACACATAAGAAAAACAGCATGAAATGAAAATTGGTAAAAGAAATGGACAATATATATATATATATATATATATATATATATATATATATATATATATATATATATATATAATCATCCTTTCACGGTAAATGTTGATCCAGTGAGAAGTTAGAACAATTGTTGATCCACCTATTTGACGTGTTTGCTCAGCTCCTCGTCACACAAACTGATATACTTTGATCCATTCTTGATGCGCGTGTGACGTCGGTGGATCTGCACTAACAGGATTTCAATATACTCGTCAGCGATTTGACCAACATTTGTTGATCTATCAACGGTCGAAAAAATCATACTGAATATGATTTTTTAGATCCAGAGTATATTTAATTTATATGCGACATTTACTTAGACTAAGTGGATCCGGAGCCATAATTGACGAATAGGTACTCGAACACAAAGCGGCAACGTCGCGTTCTGTGTGTGACATTGAACCCAGTAGGCTACTTCGTTATAGTAATAAGGTAAGAAAATACGTTATCTGCTGATTTTGTGGATCAAACTTTGGCAGGTTTTATTGTGGAAAGACGTTTGCTTGAGTTTTTGTTATCGTGTGAGTGAAATTGTGTTATTTTATTCATTTGTCATAGATCAATTAGAAGAAGATGGATAGTACTTTATTACAAATTAATTTGTGACTCGAGTGTGTCTGTGTGTGTTTTTGTATGTGTGTGTGAGGGTGGGGGGTGCCATTTAGTTTGCGCGCGTGTTTTTGCGTGTGTGTTTGTGTGTGTGTGTGTGTGTGTGTGTGTGTGTGTGTGTGTTTTTTGCGAGTTTGTGTGTGCGCGTGCGTGTGGGTGTATGTGCGTTCATGGGTGTTCGTGTGAACGCATACGCGTGCGCGTGAGTTTGAGTGTATGTGTGCGTGTGTGCACTGTTGTGTTTTTTTAGTACTTGTGTGCGTATGTGTGTGAGTGTGTGCGTGCGTGTGTCCACTGTTGTTTAGTGTTTGTGTATGTGTTGTGCGTGTATGTGTGTTCGTTCGTGCACGCGCGTGTGTGTGATCGTATGTGCGGGTGAGTGTGTGTGTGTGTGTGTGTGTGTGTGTGTGTGTGTGTGTGTGTGTTTGTGTCCGTGTTTGTGTGTGTGTGTGTGTGTGTGTGTAGGTGTGCGTGTGTGTGTCTGTATTTATGTGAGTGCCGCGAGAGCGCGCGTGTGGGTATGCGCGTGCGTGTGACTGCGTGCGTGCGGTATGTGCGCGTGCGTGTGTGTTCGTCTGAGTGCATGTTTGTGTGTGTATGCGCGTGCGTGTGTGCGGGTGTGTGTGCGTGTGTGTGTGTTCGTCCGAGTGCGTGTTTGTGTGCGTATGTGTGTTTGTGTTTGTGTGTGTGTGTGTGTGTGTGTGTGTGTGCGCCCAAAAAACGGAGGCGGAGAATGGAGTGGAGACGTGGAGGCGGAGGTGTGATGAAGGCGGAGGAGAGGAATTTGTGGTGAAGTCGGAGATAGTGGAAACGGGGTATTGTGTTGGGGGCGGAAAGAATAGTGACGGCGCGTGGTGGTGGCGGCGGAGGGAGCGGAGTTTATTGTTGAGGCGGATGGAGCAGAGTTTATGGTGGAGGCTGAGGTAGCGGAGGTGGAGAACGAAAGCTTAGAGAGGGGTGCGGTGTTAGATGTGGAGGCGTCGGTGGCAGAGGTGTTGGTGGGTACACTGGAGTGTAGTAAAGTGGTTACCGCGTGAGGGCAAGTGAGGCTCATATAAAGGACAGTTGGTTACAGCGAAAAACAGTGTGGCTGGTAAGTGGATATCGATAGTGCCCCTAAAGATGTTACTACGAGGTTATTCATTTTTCCGAATATCAGCTTGGATACCTATTGGTACTAGAGACAAAGTGAAAAGAACTTTTGTTTTGTGACGGTTTCATCATAACTAACAAAACAAACCCAAACTCGGCATACCTAGTTCTACTAGTCCAGATGTTAGAGTGTTAGTTACCGAGGTACATCTTCAGGTCACTTCAGAAAGTCCGGAGGTAAGGACATATCATAACTAACAAAACGAGCCCAAACTCAGCACACCCAGTTTTACTAGTCCAAGAGTTCCACTAGTAATACCGAATTACATTTTGAGGTCACTCCATCAAGACCGGAGGTAAGGTCTGATGATAATATCTCATGTAATAGTTCGATTCCATACCTATCAGTTTTGTAAACGCGTCCTTAAAAATGGTTTATGGTAAACACACACAAACACGCAAGCGCGCGCGCAAACATGCACACATGCGCACACGCACAAACGCATACACACACACACGCGCACTGCCGCATACACACAAACACACACACACACACACACACACACATACACACACACACACACGCACACATACGCACACGCACATATATGCACAAACACACACACACACACACACACGCGCGCGCGCGCGCTTTTACATATGCACACAAACACAACAGTGCACACACGCACACCCATTCAACACACACACGCACACACACACACACACACGCACGTGCGCACACACACACACACATACACGCGCACGCACGCACACACACGCACGCATGCACACACACACACACACACACACACACACACACAAACACACACACACACACACATGCACGCACGCACACACACACGCACACACACACACACACACACACACACACACACAAACACGCACTCAGATGAATACCTTATGTCGCCGTTGCCACCACTTCCGCTACAAGAAAGGGCGTTGTCGAGTAATTCGTTAAAAAAAGTCGTTTATTTCGACCATAGGAGTATCATAGATGTTAGTAATAATACAAATCTTAAAACTAATTTTCGTAAAACTTAACTAATTTTAAAACTATCTATAAGACAGGCCCGATTAGTCAGCACGTGCACCATATGACAATGGTTCAGGTACTGACCTCAAACCTGTCAGAAAATGCCCTCAGGATACCATTTAAAATGGTCCGCACCCTGCGCACCAGGTTGTGCATCGTTTACGCATGGTGGTGTAGAAACAATCCACACGTGCATCCGCGAACATACCCGGCGCATTACAATAACGAGGTAGACCAAACAGCACCCTGAATGCATTACATAACACGCATTTAATCTGTAGCTTGTACCGCCAAAGATACGAAACGGCAACGTCGCAGCTGCATACAGCCAATCCGATCATTTATCTTATCGTTTGCTGCGCTCTGATTGGCTCATTTAAATCGGATCAACATTTTCCGTAACCATCGCAAGGTGGATTTGTATATCGGATCAACTTCGGCCAACGCTAGCAAACAGTCTCGTGAGTGCAGATGTTGATCCGGTCGGAGCCACATTAGTTACCAGAGAAGCATATTGGATCAACAAAAGGCGCCGGATCAACATGCGTTTTCGGATCAACAAAGTGCTCGCGTGAAGTCGCGTCTGATCAACATTTACCGTAAAGGGATCTCTATATATATATATATATATATATATATATATATATATATATATATATATATATATATATATATATATATATATATATATATATATATATATATATATATATATATATATTATATTGCCTAGGAAAAGCGTGACTAAAATATATAAGGATGTATAAATTTAGACACATGACAGAAATTCACCAATCCTGATATGTGCATAACTGTTAAGACCTGTAAAATTGTTAATTGCAAATGTTAAAAATAAATAGACATAAGTTTTTACTGTTATACAGATAATAAATATAAGAATATTAAAAAACGGCAATGAAAAATGTTAGAAATAAGATGATAGAAAATAGTAAGTATATATTAATGTTAGACTTATAAATGTTAAAATAGAACTAAGAAATAAAACTCGTAGGAAATAAGAAATAATGATAAGTACAATTGCTGTAACCCAATAAATATGTAAACTAATCAAGGCGCTCCACGCTCAAAACAAAGACGTTTTCTTTGGCCTAACTGAAGAAGACATGGAAATGGCAATAAAATTTAAAAAACGGACAAGAAACCCGAAGACCGTTCACATCATTCTTCAAGTGAAGCCTAACGTATGGCAGAGGATGACGGAGGCTGGAGCCCTCTATCTGGACCTTCAAAGGGTCAGAGTCGAGGACCAGTCCCCGCTCATCCAATGGACGAGATGCCTTGCGTTTTTTTTTTTTTTTTTTTTTTTTTATAGAAGAGGGGGCAAACGAGCATGCGGCTCACCTGATGTTAAGTGACTACCGCCGCCCATGATCAACCGCAACACCAGGAGAATTGCGGGTGCGTTGCCGGCCCTTTAGAAAGGAGTAAGCTCTTTTCTTGAAGGTCCCCAGGTCGTATCGGTCCGGAAAAATCGCCGGTGATAAACTATTCCACAGAGAGGTTGTACGTGGAAGAAAGCTCCTTGTGAAACGTACAGTGGTGGACCGCCAAGCATCCAGATGGTGTGGATGGTATCGGGACGTTTGCCGTGTCGTGCGTTCACGAAATTTGGCGGCTGGGATTAATCCGAACAATTCCTCAGAGCACTCCCCGTGATAGATGCGATAAAATACGCAAAGAGATGCAACATCTCTTCGCAACGCCAGTGAATCGAGCCGATCGGAAAGCACTCGGTCGTCGACGTCGACCGGTCGACGACGGCGGTCGACGTTTGGTCATGGACGGAAATTTTGCACTGAGAGTGTGGACAGATGTAGCCACTGTGGAGGACCGCATCTTCGCAAGAAATGCGCAGACTTTTCCGCAGGGAATGAACCACAGTGCTGCAACTGCTCACACTCTGGGTTGCGGAGGACCGACCACAATGCGTTTGGTGCTGACTGCCTGGTACGGAAAAAGTGGGACTTTTTGGCTCGTGCAAACACGGCCTATGCCTGAACCATCTGCAACAAATTACACTACACGTACAAACAGCTACAAAAGCATACAGGAACATAAACACGACACACACAAACACGAAATACACGACAAAATGAACACAAACTGATATACAGAATGTATATTGAATATACACGATTATATCAGCACAGTAACACTTACATGAATCACAAACACTAACACAAAACAAAGAAAAACAGCATGAAATAAAACTAGCTAAAGAAACGGACAATAAATATATATATATATATATATATATATATATATATATATATATATATATATATATATATATATATATATATATATATATATATATATATATATTATGTATAATTTATATATTATGTATATAAATTTAGTATATATATTATTGCCTAGGAAAAGCATGACCAAAATATAGAAGGAAGTAGAAAATCAGACACATGACAACTCATCATTCCTGATAAGTGCATAATAGTTAAGACCTGTGAAACTGTTAATTGCAAATGTTAAAAATAAATAGACATAAGTTCTTACTGCTGTACATATAATAAATATAAGAATAGAATTAAGAAACGGCAATGAAAAATGTTAGATATAAGATGGTAGAAAACAGTAGGCATATATTGATGTTAGACTCATAAATGTTTAAATAAAACTAAGTAATAGAAATCGTTAGAATTAAGAAATAATGATAAGTACAATAGTTGTAAGCCAATAAATATGTAAAACAAGTAACCTTGCAAGTTAAATAAAAATAAGTATGTAGTATGTAGTGTAGTAACTGGAAAGCTTAAATAGCAAATATAAAGTGTAAATACTATCGAAGATATAAGAGAAAATAAATAAAATGTGCATAACTTTATTTTCCCAAAGAAAAGAATAATTTAGCATAGAGTAGCGGGAGTCCCACCCGGCAAAGAATGAGCGTGGATGGATAAAAGAAAGAATAAGTATGCGGCCTGAAAGTGCGAATACATGAGAGAACTGGAATGTATGAGTAATATAGAATAATAAGGACCCGATGACCCGATCATGGGGATCGGGGAAAAGCGATTAAAAAAAAACAAAAAAAAAAAACCTAACCTAACCTAACCTAACCTTTTTTTTTTTATTTTTTTTTTTTAACATGGGGAAATGCCTACGCATACCCGCCTCGCGGGGGCAAGGACGGGTTATGTCGGACTCGCACCGACTAAAACCCCATGGTGTTCCACCTTTGTCGCTTATTGGCAGGGCCACGGGAACGCTTTCGCACACATCCGCAGCCCCACCAGCGCCTGCCGCCCCACGGCAGCACCTCCACGGGAGAGGAATATTCCTCCCCGTTCTCCTTCACAGGTAAGGCGCACCAGAACACATGGCGCGCCTTCCTCCACGGCCTCCAATTAAACATGCGCATCAGACGCCCCCGCGTTCGATGCGCGAAGGCCGTGGGGCCAGGAAAAACGAGCACTTAGAAGTACTAGCCTTCCCGACCCCAGCGGCGGATCTGGTCTATGGCTCCGCCGCCAACCAAGATTCGGCTGCGGAGGGTAGGGAGAGCGGCGCCTCGCAATACCGACAATCCTCTCCCCCCGCAGCCCCACCACCACCGCATCAACGGTGCGGCCCCGTTTGAGTCGCGGAGGATAGGGCGAGTGGCGCATCGCCATACCAACACTCCTCTTCCTCCGCGACTTCACCTCGGCTGCAGCGGTAGGTGGGGAGGACACACCTCTCACCGCAGTCCACCAACACACATCCGAAGCGGGCTTCCCAAGCCGGAGTGGCCACCTCGGGCCGGCCCTCCACCTCGGACCAGCCATTTGGGTTCCTCTTTGTTCACCGCGGGAGACCAAGCCACGGCTACTAAGCCCCCCCGCCACGACAAGGCGGGAACCCGATCGGGGGGGAACCTAACCTAACCTAACCTAACCTAACCTAACCAATATAATAATAAATAAAAAATAAAAAAAAAAAACATTGATAACAGTAAAAAAGGATAATCTTCAACAGAAAGAAAGGTACTGCAGAATAGCAGTAGTGAAATAGAAAAGAAAAAAAAAAAAAAAAAAAAAAAAACCTAACCTAACCTAACCTAACCTTTTTTTTTTTTACGGGGGGAAATCCTCATGGACTGCCTCTGCCTGGGGAAAGGCGGAGGGGTGTGCCGGACTCTTACCGGCTAAAACCACCCCGGTGTCTCCTCGCACGTTCACGCGAGGGGCCGCGGGAATCCAAATTCTTCCGCAGCCCTACACTAGTGCTGGCCCGGTCTGCACGGGCCTCGTCTCCTGCACGGGGTAGTGAGGTGTTCAACTACCCCGTGTATCACCTCAGAGGCGCGCGCCGACACCCACGCGTGCCTCCGCCTCGGGTCCATCGAATAGGGGGCCCCTGGACTCATTCATGGGGGCTGGAAAAGGGCGTTATCCGCCCTTCTCCTGCGCCCGGTGCGCCTTCTGCGGCCAGGGAAGGGAGTCGAGATCTCCCTCTCCCGTTCCGCAGTTTCCTTCTGCGACATCACGTCCTCACAGAAGGACACCACTGCATCCCACGATTCTGCGCTACCGACCATACTCCGCACCAAGGCCGACAGCGACAGATCGCCTCCTACTTCATTTGTGAGGACACGGCGCTGCTCCTCCCAAGCTACACACTCGGCGAGCGTGTGTTGCGCCGTGTCCTCCCCGCAATGGACGCAGTGGTGGCACCGAGCGTCCGGCTCCCTGTCTATGCGGCACAGGTACTTGCCAAAGCAGCCGTGCCCCGACAGCACCTGCGTCACCCTAAACGACAGGGAGCCGTGCCTTCTCCCGAGCCAGTCGTCGAGTACTGGCCGGATCGCCTCGACGATAGCGAGGCCGGCAGTAGGGCGCAGAAGCCTCTGCCGCCATTCCGCCACCAAGACCTGACGGAGCTCCTCTCGGCGCAGCGCGATCTGTCGCTGCACCGGCCTCGAGCCCCGTTCCCGCTCTTCCTCGCGCCATCGATATAGTGACGCGAGTACTTTCGCCTCTAGGTCCCAGGGCGGGGATCCGGCCAGGACGCAAGCCGCCTCGTAGGAAATCGTACGATACCCGCGGATGACTCTGACGGCCATCGCCCTCTGCGGTTTGCGCAGAATGGCGAGAGTGCTGGCCGTCATGTCCATCGCCCATACAGGGGCCCCATACAGGGCCATGGACCGCACGATTCCCACGTACAACCGCCTACAGGCAGCGCTCGGGCCCCCCAAGTTGGGAAGCAGCGTTGAAAGTGCGCCAGCTGCACGCATCAGCTTGGGCGCCAGCCGCCGGAAGTGGGGCCCAAATTCCCATCGGCTGTCGAGCACCAATCCCAGCTACTTCATAGTGGACTCGACAGCTATCCGGGCCCCGCCGACCACGATGTGCGATCCCGGTGGCGGCGCGCGTCGAAGGCCATGAAACACCATGGCCTCCGACTTGTTAAGGGCCACCTCCAGGCCCAGGCACCGGATGCGGTTCACCACTTGTGAAACCTAACCTAACCTAACCTAACCTAACCTAACCAGTCTCGCGTCATCCGCGGTCCCGAACGTCACGAAACTGTGACGCTCCGCAAATAAAAATTCGGGAAAGTGGTAAAAAGTTGTATAATAGTGACTTATTATATATCATAAGACGCGTAATTTTACGCTCTTTACTGTGGTGAAAACAGATTGAAGCCGAGATTCTTGTGAAAAAAGTTATACTTGAAAAAGTGACTAAAAATTTACATTTTCGTGCCCGCTCCCGATTTTTGATCGAGGACGTATACTTTTTTATTTTGTAATTAGTGTATATATGTAAGTTCTACGTTTGTGCCAAATTTCAAAATTTTTCTATGTGGAAAACCGGAGTTATTAACATTTTTTCAAAATACACGTGAACGGTGATCTTAAGTTAGAGTAACGTGCTATACATCAAAAGACGCGGAATTTGACGCTTTATAACATAGTGAAAACCGCATAAAGCGGCGACTTTAGGAAAAAAAGTTATTCAAAAAAAAGTGATTAAAAATTTATATTTCCTGCCCAACACCCAATCAGTGAGATGCATTGAACAGTTTTTATCAGTGTAATAGGTGTATACGCATAATATCTAGGATCTCACCAAATTTGAGAATTTTCCGTGCAGGAAAAACCTATTTTCCAGCAGTTTTCCGTAAACCACGTGGTCGGCCATTTTGAAAACCAGAAGCGTGCGGCTGGTTCCAAAACTGGATTTCGAAGGACAATCAACAGGTGAACTCATTGTTATGAACAGTTTTTCCAACAATCGCACCGTTTTGACATAAATAGACTTTTTACCCTTATTAATCAAGGTACTCCAATTTTCAAAATTTTATATCTCTAGAAGGAATACTCCTAAAATTCTGTTCTAAGTGTTAATAGATAGCACATATCATATACTATACACCCTCAAAATTTCAAAATTTTGCATTCAATAGTTCAAAAGTTGCAAAAGTTTTCCATAATTTAAAAATAGTTTTCCGCTCAAAATGTGCAATATTTCTACATTCAGACCTAAATATCTCGCAAACGGTGCAAGATAGCTCAATTTTGAGGCCAGTTTTGGCGGGTATATATAATATGTTATGTATATATAATATATTATATATGTCCCCTTAGACCTTTGGAACCCCCCCACCCCCCACCCCCTAGGACTAAATTGATGATTTAATATGTGTGAAAACTTAATATTACTGTGTGTGTAGACTTTGAGACTCCTAAATGTTACGACGACATAGTGCTATTATCGCAGTGTTCTTCCGAAGTGGACAATCCCCCCCCCCCGCTTACGCCCCCTCCGAGTTTTAGAGGCTCAAATCATAACTTAATAACCTGGACAATAATTGAAATTTTAAGACTCTATGTGAAAGTGTAGCCATGCCTGCGACTCAGGGAGACCCCCCTGCCCTCCCGGCCACGGCTGAGGAGGTCAGAGACTTTGATACATTCACCTCTGTGATCAACAAGCTGACTTCATGTGTCAGCTCAGCAATAAATGAGGGAAAAAGTGTAACTGCGGTGAATAAGCGCCTGATTAGTCTGGCCATGGAGGAAATCCGCCGGGCTGCCCGAACCCTAAACAGTGTTAACACCATCGCCTCTCCCAGCGCATCAGCCCTGGGGGAAATTAAAGAAGAAATCGTGGCCTGTGTCCGCGAGGAGATGACTGGTTTAAGGAAACTGGTCAACACAGTGAAAAAACCAACCTACGCCCAGGCTGTCTCTGCGGCCAGTGCGGCTTCTACATCTGTGGGAGGGCCTGCCCCCCGCACCGTACAAACTATCTCAAAGCCTGCCATAATCATCACCCCGGCCAAAGATGTTAAAACGCGTCAGGAGGCTGTTGAAATATTTAGGAAAAGTATATCATATAGGAACTCCACTTATGCACCGACTAGGGTTCAACCCGTATCCAACAACAAACTCCGCGTGGAGTTTGAAAATGTCTCACAAAGGGATGACACGCTCACAAGGCTAGAGAATAGCAAGGACGTCAAAGCAGAACCCGTGCGTATGCTTAAACCCATGGTTATTCTTAAGGGCATATCCAAGGATGTTCCCTCGGAGGACCTGGTTAAGTTGATCAGCAAGCAAAATCCTGAGATATCCCATTTGATTGAAGGTGAGGGTCGTGACGGTGAGGGCCTCCGACTCCGCTTTAAGCGAGGTAATCGCAATAGTAATCTATATAACGCGGTGTTCCTGGCAGAGGCCAAGGTATACCGTAAGATTCTCGACTTAGGGAGGGTCTGCGTGGATCACCAGAGAATAACCGTGGACAGCTTTTCTCCGTTCTTGCAGTGCCACAAGTGCCTTCAGTTCGGACACATGAGGTCCAAATGCACCGCCACCGAAAGTATTTGCTCGCACTGTGCTGGCTCCGACCACCAGGTGGACAAATGCCCCGTGAAAAATGAGCCTGGCAGCGTCAAGTGCTATAATTGCATTTCTCACAATGCCAGATTTAAATCCAACCAAGACTGTAAAACATACCGCTAATTCCGATAAATGTCCCAGACTGAGAGCCATGAAAGATAAAATAAATCAAAGAGTCGACTATGGATTTGCACCATAAAAACATAAAAATTTTGCAGTGCAACATTGATAGATCGAAAAGCAGTCTTCATGAACTACTTGTGTCTTTCATGGCTGGCAGCCATGACATCGCATTAATTTCTGAACCATATGTTGGCTCGGGTCTGGAACTTAGAGCTGTTCACGGTGTTCAAATAATACAGTTCCCATCACTGGAAACAAGGGTCAAGGCCTGCATTTTCGTCAAGCCAGGATGCGGCTCCATTATGGGGCTCACACAGTATTCCACACCTAATCTCTGCGTAGCACGCCTTTCTGCCGGGAACCGTGTTATATATATAGCTTCAGTGTACATCGAACCAGATAGAGATGAATCAGCCACTCTGGACAAATTGGATGTGTTTCTTAAGGCAACCGGTGACTTACCTAAAATTGTTGGGGGGGACTTCAATGGCTGGCATCCCATTTAGGGGTAGCCCAGTCGCCAATGCTAGAGGTGGTGACGTGGTCGATCTGGTTTATGGTAACGAGCTGGTTGTCTGTAATGTTGGCGATTCGCCCACGTTCGAGACGATCACTCGCGGCCGGCACCGGGATTCGATCATTGACATCACACTAGCATCTGAATCGATATACCATCTGGTATCGGAATGGCAGGTCAACCCCCAGATATGTACCTCATCTCAATACCACGCTATTGAATTTTACCTAAACAGTCCTAATTCTGATTTGTACACAAACAATAACACATCCACCTTCATTTATAAATCGAAAAAAGCCTGTTGGCCTTTATTTAATGAAACTCTTCACTTACACTTAACACAATCTGATATCTTGGACATTAATATATCTGCCCTGAATCCCTCCGAGTTGGATGACCTCATAGCCAAAGTTGTGGAAATTATCCACATTGCCTGCCGTAAAAGTATGCGGATGAGAGGTAAGGGAGGGAAATACAAGCCCCCTTGGTGGTCAGAAGAACTAGAGGCTCAGAAGCTCGAGATAATAAAATTGCATCATCGCATACAGGAGGCGAAGAGACGCGGTCTAGCCATAGAGGACTTAGTTCAGCAACACATGACTCTCAAAGCAGCATATGCACAAAACTTAAGAGCTGAGTCCACAAGAAGCTTTAGGGATTTTTGCAGCCTTCAAACCAAGGAGAATGTCTGGTCCCTGACTAATAGACTATTAAAAGAGTCCACTGCTAGACGCCCACCTACCACCTTAAAAATAAATAATAAGTTCACTGCGGACAATTATGAAACTGCAACTGCCCTGCTTAACCATTTTTATCCTCCTGATCTACCAGACACTGACCCTCGTCATCACGATCTGACTGCCCACCTCGATGACACTTTGGACACCAATGATGAACCACCCTTCACTTCAGAGGAGGTGCTGGAGCACTTGAGTCTAATGAACCCCAATAAGGCTCCCGGGTTAGACAATCTATCTTCGGATATTTGCCTGCAGTTCACAAAAAATTATCCGCGACTTATAACTGACATTATGAACAGGTGTCTTGCGCTCCAGCATTTTCCTGACTGTTGGAAGGTGGCGTATGTTAAAATTATCTCCAAACCAAGTAAGAGTGATTATGGTGAATTAAACTCTTTTCGTCCCATCGGATTGCTTCCTGTGTTTGGCAAACTGTTGGAGAGATTGTTTATCAAGCGTGTCACCTTTTGGGCCGCTGGCAACAACCACAGCTGCCCACGGCAGTTTGGCTTCCGCGAGCAAACAAACACAACCGCAGCCATTAACTCTGCGCTCGGCGTTATTCGTCGGGCCAAGGAAAGTGGGGAGCTGGTGATCGCACTATCATTGGACATCAAAGCGGCCTTCGACAATGCCTGGTGGCCGGCACTATTCCACAGGCTGAGGCTGATGAACTGTCCTCACAACATCTATGGACTCATTTGCAGCTACGTTCGAAACTGCATAGTGACTCTCGATCACGCCGGGGTCAGGGTCACCAAGATGATGACTAAGGGATGCATCCAGGGTTCCGCCTGTGGCCCGGTACTGTGGAACATCATTCTTGATGAGCTCCTTGAAGAGGAACTTCCGGCAGGTTGCCATATACAGGCGTTCGCAGATGACGTGTTCCTTGTCGTGTCAGCCAAAGATGTCCACCGGCTTGAGAGTGCGACTAGCACTGCGCTCTCTCGTATCACTGCATGGGGATCAAGTGTAAAATTGGTATTTGGTCCCTCCAAAACTCAAATGATCGCGTTCACACCTGGTGCAAAGACTGCAAAAATCACTATGAACGGACACACATTAAAATTCTCTTCTGATGTCAAATTGTTGGGTGTCATGCTGGATGAAAAACTGCTATTCAATAAGCACATCCAGTATGTCATCGGTAAGGCAACAAAAATTTTTAATAAACTTTGCCTATTTACACGGCCTACTTGGGGTGCACACCCGGAGAACATACGCGCTATATACCATCAGGTAATTGTACCTATTGTGACATATGCTGCTGGTGTATGGGGGCACGTCGCTTCCAAGAGAGGAGTCAGAAAGCGGCTGGAGAAAATGCAGAGAGGATTCTCCATCAAGGCGATTAAGGCATTTCGTACCGTCTCCACATCGGCTGCTCTGGCCCTCGCCGAATTTACACCAATCGACTTAAAAATTCAGGAGGTTCATGCGGTGGAAAGGACTAGATTGTCCTGCACGTCAGACTTTCTACCGCATGACATAACTTATGAAAAGCCAACACAATTACACGAACTATTGCACCCCAGTGAGAGGATCACCATTCAACATGACACACTACATAGCCAGCGGGAGGTGGATGCCGCCATCAGTCCTGACTCGGTCTGTATATATACAGACGGTAGCAAGCAGGAGGACGGGGCTGTTGGGGCGGCCTTTGTTGCCTACGTTCCCGCGGGTGACTCACCCAACACTGTAGTTAAAAAATTCAAACTGCATGACTCATGCTCCGTATTTCAGGCTGAACTGCTAGCCATATTTAAGGCTTGCAACTGGACCCTTAACAATAATCACATCCAAACTGTTTTATTTTCCGACTCTCTTTCTGCTATAAAGGCTATACAAAACCGAAGTAATACTCACCCCATAGTGGTTGAAATACATAAAACAATTTATGAAATTAGGAAGTCTGGCTGCATTAAGATAGTATGGGTGAAAAGCCATGCGGGTATTGTGGGAAATGAAATGGCGGACATGGCAGCCAACGCCGGCTGTAAACTACACAAAACACCAGACTACGCACACTTTGCCATCTCGTATACAAAACATTTAATACGCACTAAACACCGGGCTCTATGGCAGACCCGTTACGAGAGTGCAGAACAGGGCAGACACACTAAAACACTTCTCCCCACACTTGATGACATTACCACACTCAACAAAATCACCTGTCCTGACTTCTACTTAACCCAAGTTCTCACCGGTCATGGCTTTCACAAGTCATATTTATATCGGTTCAAAATCACTCCTGATGACAGATGTCCTTGTGATGATATTACGTCCCAAACGCTGGAACATCTGTTGGAAACATGCCCCGCGTTCGGTGCACAGAGAGCCACCCATGAGATATTATGTGCCAATGTGAGAGTGTCACCCTATAAAATAGTTGATATAATGAAAAAAGAGTCCAGTTGGAACTCTTATGTAACGTTTGTTAAATATATATTATCACGCCTTAAAAGGTTCAATGTTAATAATTAAAAATAAATTAACTTATACAGTTTATATTTTTCTCTATTTTTACTTCGCGTCCATCATGTTTTTATTTTATACTGTCATATCTCAGCATAACATAAATTGTATATATTAATTCTGTCTAGTTTTAAGATTTTCTGTAAAAAATTTCGACGTTTAAATTAAGTGCAAAAAAAAAATATTTTTTTTTTTGATTAGTCAGTAAGTTTTGTTTTATATCCCATTTTACCTGTTATTTCATTGTTAATAACTAAGGTCCAATATCAATAATTTTGTACACATTGATTCATATTTTGTATATATTCTTCATCTTTACTTCACGTTCATTTAGTTTTATTTTATATTATCACAACATCATTCTTCTTGTATCTTAGTTGTTAATTGTCTCTTATCATATGTATAGTATTATATAGTATATTTAGGCTAATATTACATCTTATCCTTATTGTAACTCCTTATTACATTAAGTGCGGCGACGTGAGACTAACGAATCCAGTTTTTAGTATAGTGAAATTGTAAATTTGAAAAATTAAAAACTAATTCTTTGATATTAAAGTGTGCCGACTGTAGCAATTATTATACTTGTATATTACTGTAATTTTTTTTTAATATTAATAACATTTTTTTTCCTTTCTTTCTATATTGTTTTCTACCATTTAGTTAACTATTCAAAAATGTAAATATAAGCTCTCAATGACAGTGTGCCCACTGCAAAAAATGTTTGTTTTAGTATAAGTTGTCTTATGTTTTATGTGCTTTTACATTGTTAATCCTTAAATTTTTTTTTCTCCTCCTACTTTTAAGCAAAATGTACATTGATTGTATCCAATCGCAGTCAATTTGTATAATTTTACTTGTGAAACATTGTTATAATAAGTGGTGTTTAATTTTAAGCAAATTTTGTGGAAACAGACAATACAATCCCTCTGGAGGTGGTGTAACCCCCGGAGGAAAACCAAAAAAAAAAAAAAACCTAACCTAACCTAACCTAACCTAACCTAACCAGTCTCGCGCCATCCGCGGTCCCGAACGTCACGGAACTGTGACGCTCCGCAATAAAAAATTCGGGAAAGTGGTAAAAAGTTGTGTAATAGTGACTTGTTATACATCAAAAGACGCGTAATTTTACGCTCTTTATGATGGTAAAACAGATCGAAGCCGAGATTCTTGCGAAAAAAGTTATAAGTGAAAAAGTGACTAAAAATTAACATTTTCGTGCCTGCGCCCGATTTTTGATCGAGGACGTATAGTTTTCAATAGTGAACTAAGTGCATATGTGACAGTTTTAAGTGTATACCGAATTTCATAATTTTTCGTTAAGGAAAAACCGAGATATTAACATTTTTCCTAAATACACGTGTTCGGTCATCTTACGTTGGAGTGATGTGTTATACATCAAAAGACGCGGAATTGAACCCTCTATAACATAGTGTAAACGGCATGAAGCAACAATCTCGGGAAAAAAAGTTATTTAAAAAAAGTGAAATAAAATCAATATTTTCTGCCCTAACTCTGATTTTCCGCTATATAATATACAGTTTTTATTAGTGGAATAGGTGGCCACATATAAGGTCCAAGTGCATACCAAATTTGAAAATTTTCTGTGCAGGAAAAACTGAATTTCCAAAGGTTTTCCATAAACCACGTGGTCGGCCATCTTGGAAACCAGAAGCGCGCGGCTGGTTCTGAAAGTGGATTTTTAAGGACATTCATCAGCCAAACTTTCCTATAACCCCCCCACCCCCCACCCCCTGCGTCGAAGTTGATGATCCCATAGGACTAAAAACTGAATTTAATTTTGTGAAGAGACTTTGAGACTATAAAATGGCACCACCTTATAGTTAAACTAGTGCAATTAATTCTACTTACTTAATAAACACTTTTCAAACCAAAACATCAACTAATTATAGACAATTTTTTTTTTTAAACTTATAAGTATTGTGTCATAAACTTTATATACAAACTCATGTGTTCTGTGTAAATATGGCGCCGTCGCAGGGTGAAACTCCTTCCCTCCCGGCCTCAGCCGAGGAGGTCAAGGACTTAGCATCGTTCACCAGTGTCATCAACCAGCTGACCTCATGTGTTGGCGCCGCCATTAATGAAGGGAAAAGCGTAACTGCGGCTAATAAACGCTTAATAAGCCTGGCCATGGAGGAAATCCGGCGGGCCACCAGAACCCTTAACAGCGTTAGCACCACTGCCTCTTCCAGCACATCAGCCCTGGGGCAAATTAAGGAGGAAATTAAGGCGTGTGTCCGGGAAGAGATGGCCAGCTTTAAAAAGTTGGTCAATACTACTGTGAAAAAACCAACGTACGCCCAGGCTGCTGCTGCAGCCAGCGGGGTATCGTCGTCGACGGGGGGGCCCGCCCCCCGTGCTGCACCACCTACTTCAAAGCCTGCAATTATAATCACCCCAGCTAAGGATGTGAAAACGCGTCAGGAGGCTGTGGAAATTTTTAAAAAGTGTATCTCCTATAGGAACTCTACTTATGCGCCTGCAAGAGTACAACCTGTCTCCAATAATAAACTCCGTGTGGAGTTTGAGAACGCGACTCAAAGGGATGACACACTCACCAGGCTCGAGAATAGTAAGGAGGTAAGAGCAGAACCCGTGCGCATGCTCAAGCCTATGGTCATCCTGAAGGGCATCTCCAAGGATGTTCCTTCGGAGGACCTGGTTAAGCTAATCAGCACTCAGAATCCTGAATTAGCCCACCTGATTGACAGTGAGAGTAGTGACAGTGAGAACTTCCGACTCCGTTTTAAACGTGCAAACCGCAATAGCAACCTATATAACGCGGTATTCCTGGCAGAGGCCAAAGTATATCGTAAGATACTCGACTTGGGGAGGGTTTGTGTAGACCACCAGAGGGTCACTGTGAACAGCTTCTCCCCATTTTTACAGTGCCACAAGTGCCTTCAGTTTGGGCACATGAGATCAAAATGCACATCAGAGGATAGTCCTTGCTCGCATTGCGCTAGCAAGGAACACCAGATCGATAAATGCCCTGTTAAGAATAATCCCAATAGTGCTAAATGCTTTAATTGCTCATCCCACAATGCCAAGTTTAATTTGAAAGATGACTGCAAACATACCGCCAATTCAGATAAATGCCCCAGACTGCGAGCCATGAAAGACAGAATTATCCAAAGAATCGATTATGGATTTACATCATAAAAGTATTAAATTTTTGCAGTGCAATATTGATCGCTCGAAGAACAGTACTTACTTACTTACTTACTTATCGTCACGCACAATCCCTAACGGGGTAGCCAGAGAGAACAGATCGCCAAGTGTCACGATCCTTACATACCTCTTTCGCTTCTTTCAGGTTCATTAACTTCTTCATACATGCACGTCTAGGTATCCGAGTACTCTTGACCCTCCCCTCTTCGAGCAATTTGCTCACATGGTCTTCGAAAGTTAGTCTCGGTCTACCTCGACACCTTTTAATATTTACTTTCGCTCTATATATTTTCTTCACCATTCGGTCTTCACTCATTCGTTCAACGTGTCCAAACCATTGGAGTACGCCCCTATCAATTTTTGTGATAAGGTCATCTTTCAATCCTGCCATATTGCGAATCTCTTCGTTTCGCTTTCGGTCGGCTATGGTAACGCCACACATTTTACGAAGAGATCGCATCTCCACTGCATTCAACTTGCTTTTATGCTTCTTCTGGCATACCCAGGTTTCGCTGCCATATAACAAAGTCGGTACCAACACTGCGTTATGTATTGCAAGGCGTGCACTCTTCACCACGCCTTGCCTTTTTATTAATGCATTCAGGGCACCATTGACTTTGTTTCCGGCAGCGACACGCCTATCCACATCTAAATCACATCTTCCATCCCGGCTGAAAGCACTCCCCAAGTATACAATTTCATTTACCTGTTCTAGACATTCCTGATTTACCCATATTTCACATTTCGTTCTCTCTTCGTCCTTTTCAAATACCAGAACCTTAGTTTTATTAGCATTCAAACGGAGACCTTTAATTTCACATTCCTCTTTCATACACGTGACTAATGCCTGCAGTTCTGCTTCTGATGGTGCAATAAGCACTGCATCATCAGCATACAGCAGACAATTAACTTTTATGTCACCCAATTTCACACCCAAACAGCTATCTTTCAGCTTCTGTAAACAGCTGTCGAGATACAGTATGAACAGCCAGGAAGACATGACACAACCCTGTTTTACGCCCGCTTGGACGCTAAACATGGGTGACAGGTCATGCCCTACCCGCACACAGGCTTTACAGTCATAGTAGAGTGACTGCACAGCCCTTAACAATCGACCATCCACACCATATCCCGGCAACAGTTCCCACATTTTCTTCCTTATAACCTTATCAAATGCTTTCTCCAGATCCACAAAAGCACAGAAAATCCTCTGGTTAACACTCAGAAGCTTCTCCGTGATCATGCGGAGAGAAAACATTTGATCCGTGCATCCTCTTCCAGGTCTAAATCCGCATTGTGCCTCCCATAAGAATCTTTCCGATTTCTCTTGCATCCTGCGTGTCAAAACCTTCGAATAAACTTTACTTGCTAAACTGGTCAAGCTGATCGCCCGATAGCTCCCGCAGTCAAAATGTTAACCTTTACCTTTATATAAAGGCACAATGACCGCGGATCGCCAATCATCCGGGACATCTCCCGTCCGCCAGCACAAATTGCACAGCAGATGAAAGCTGTCCCAGACGCGAGGCCCACCGTACTTGACCATTTCAGCAGTAACTCTGTCTAGTCCCGCAGCCTTACCACATTTCAAACTTCGAATCGCACGTTCAATCTCTTTCATGCTGATGACCTCAGTGTCATCGAGGTCCGTGTCTGGCGTGCCAGTCACGGCGTCACCCCCGGATCCTTCACTAAGATCATGACACGCATACAATTCTCTATAAAATTCACTCCATCGCTGCATGACGTCCGATTTTTCTGAGAGGACGTCATTGGTTCTCGAAAGCACTTTGTTCATTCTTAAAGCTGTCGCACCACTCCGGGACCTTCCAACCTCTTTCCAGAAGAGTTTGGAGTTTTCCCTAAAGTTGTGCGACAACCTCTCGTCCGCTTCTATTCTACACCTTTCACGTACTTCCTCAATCAATGTTTTCGCATGAACTTTCTGCAGCTTATATCTTTCTTTCATCTTCTCTCTCATATGCTCATCGTTACTAGAGGCTAAGTAGTCTAACCATGCTTTTTTCTTCTTTTTTACAGCTTCTTTCACTTCGTCATTCCACCATGCATCTCTTCTTTTACTACTACCTCTTTTTGTCGTACCACATACTTCTTCCGCTGCACTTACCATTCCATCCCTAAGGTTCTGCCATATTCTCTCCACACATTCTTTCCTGCCATCGATGGTGTCAAGCTTTTCGGCTACCCTCGTGTGATATTTGTCCCTAGTATCCGCTTCCTGAAGCTTCCAGCTTCGGATGCGACAGACCGACTGTGGTTCTGTTACTGCCGTCCGGTGGCGCCAACCCGCGAACAAACCCCTAAATCTAGTAATTACTAGATAATGATCCGTTCCCAGGTCAGCACCCCTGAACACTCGTGTATCCATCACCTGTTTTCGCAGTCGGTCATCCACCAGGAACAAATCAATCATACTTCTCTCATTCTTTCTTTCTCTAGTGTACATATGGATCTTCCTGTGATTAAACATAGTGTTTGTCACAAGGAGACCCTTTTCCTTGCATACAGCCAGTATAAGCTTGCCAGCATCATTAACCCTTTTATCTCCAAACTTTCCAAGCACCGACTCGTATCCTGGTCGAGCGATGCCTACCCATCCATTCAAATCACCACATACAACAGTTCTTTCGTTTCCCTTAACCAAATCTAGAACTTCTCTTACATTCTCCCAAAACTCCTCCAGCTCAGCCCTGGACGACGAAGCTACCGGCGCATAAACAGCCAAAAGGAATAACTTCGTCAGTCCCATTTTGAAGCGAACCCAGAGAAGTCTTGAGTTCACAACCTTGTATTCAGTCATAAGATCGACCAACCGGGACGACAACAGCACTCCCACTCCTTGGCAGGCGTTCTCGCTTTCCGGGACTCCGGACCATATAGCTAACGTCCCGCCATGGAGCTCTTCAATACCACTGCCTTTCCGTTTGGTCTCCGACATACACACGACATCTAATTCTCTTTCTTTCATTATTTCGATCAACTCATTCGTCTTATCTCTCATGCCTCCTCTAACATTCCACGTGCCAACTCTGCACTCCGTCCTCCACCTTCCGCCGTGTCGGGCTGTGCGTGACGGGTGGCGGTCCCCATCGCCGCTTTGCGCGCTGCATTCCACACCAACGGGGACGAGCTGGTGTGCGTCGCCTTGGGGGGACGCCCTAACCCTCGTTCGCATGGGTGCGCAGCTGTGTAGAATTGCAGCCCTGAAAAGGGCTGGCAGGGGTCGCGACGAGCACGCTTCTACAATGACCCCCAACAGTCGAAGAACAGTCTACACGAATTATTAGTATCTTTCATGGCTGGCAGCCATGACATCGTCTTATTATCAGAACCGTATGTTGGATCGAGTCTGGAACTTAAAGCTATTCACGGTGTCCAAATTATACAGTTCCCATCACCGGATGCTAGGGTTAAGGCCTGCATTCTTGTCAGGCCTGGGTGTGGCTCCATAATAGGGCTTACACAATACTCCACACCTAATCTCTGTGTAGCTCGCCTCTCAGCTGGGAATCGTGTTATACATATAGCATCAGTATACATCGAACCGGACAGAGATGAGTTAGCCACTCTGGACAAATTGGATGCCTTTCTCAAGGCAACAGGCGACTCACTTAAAATAATTGGGGGTGACTTTAACGGTTGGCATCCTGTTTGGGGCAGCCCAGTCGCCAATGCTAGGGGTGGGGACGTGGTTGACCTAGTGTATGGCAATGGGTTGGTAGTCTGTAACACTGGCGAATCGCCTACGTTTGAGACAATCACCCATGGCCGACACCGGGAGTCGATCATTGACATCACACTAGCATCTGAATCGATATACCATCTCGTTTCGAAATGGCAGGTCAACCCCCAAATATGCACCTCATCTCAACACAATGCCATAGAATTTTGTCTTAATAGTCCCAAATCTGATTTATACACAAATAACAACACATCCACCTTCATTTATAAATCAAAAAAGGCTTGTTGGCCTATATTTAATGAAACACTACATTTACACATGCTACAATCCGACATCTTGGACACCAACATATCTGCCCTGAATCCCTCTGATCTGGATGATCTCATAGCCAAAGTTGTGGAGATTATCCACATTGCTTGTCGTAAAAGCATGCGAATGGGAGGAAAGGGGGGGAAATACAAGCCCCCTTGGTGGTCTGAAGAGCTAGAGGCTCAGAAACTTGAAATAATAAAATTGCATCATCGCATACAGGAAGCCAAGAGACGCGGTCTAGCCATAGAGGACTTAGTTGAGCAACACATAACACTCAAAACAGCATACACACAAAATTTAAGAGCTGAGTCCACCAGAAACTTTAGGGATTTTTGCAGCCTCCAAACCAAGGAGAATGTTTGGTCCCTAACTAACAGATTGTTAAAAGAGTCCACTGCTAGACGTCCACCAACTACTTTAAAAATAAATAACAAGTTCACGGCTGATAATTATGAAACTGCAACCGCGTTGCTCGACCACTTTTATCCCTCCGATCTACCCAACACCGATCCCCGACATCATGAGCTATTAGACCATCTTGATGATATATTGGACACTAAGGACGAGCCGCCCTTCACTTCAGAGGAGGTGCTGGAGCACTTGAGTCTTATGAACCCCAACAAGGCCCCGGGGTTGGACAACCTAACCTCGGATATTTGTCTTCAGTTCGCTAAGAATTACCCACAATTATTAACTGATATATTGAACAGATGCCTTGCGCTCCAGCATTTTCCTGACTGCTGGAAGGTGGCTTATGTCAAAATCATTCCTAAACCAAGCAAGAGCGACTACGGAGAATTAAACTCTTTTCGACCTATTGGGCTGCTGCCTGTGTTTGGCAAACTGCTGGAAAGACTTTTCATCAAGCGCGTCACTTACTGGGCGGATAACAACCGCCATAGCTGTCCACGACAGTTTGGTTTCCGTGAGCAAACCAATTCGACCATGACCATCGACACTGCGCTTGACGTGATCCGTCGGGCTAAAGGCAATGGAGAACTGGTAATTGCATTCTCCTTGGACATCAAAGCGGCTTTCGATAATGCCTGGTGGCCGGCACTGTTCCACAGGCTGAGAACAATTAATTGCCCACGCAACATCTATGGACTCATTCGTAGTTACGTTCGGAACCGCATGGTGACTCTTGATCACGCCGGGGTCAGAGTCACCAAGATGATGACCAAGGGGTGCATCCAGGGCTCTGCTTGCGGCCCAGTATTGTGGAAAATCATTCTCGATGAACTACTTGGCGCGGAACTTCCGGCAGGTTGCCATATACAGGCATATGCAGATGATGTGTTTTTAGTTGTTGCAGCTAAAGAGGTCCACCGGCTGGAGAGTGCAGCTAACGCTGCGCTTTCGCGTATAACTGACTGGGGGTCAAGTGTAAAATTGGTGTTTGGTCCCTCTAAAACACAAATGATCGCATTTACACCAGGTGCAAAGGCTGCAAAAATCATTATGGATGGACACACTTTAAAATTTTCCCCTGATATCAAATTGTTGGGTGTCATACTGGATGAAAAACTGCTATTCAATAAGCACATCCGGTATGTCATCAGCAAGGCGATTAAAATTTTCAACAAACTTTGTTTATACACCAGACCTACCTGGGGTGCTCACCCGGAGAATATACGCGCCATATACCAACACGTAATCGTACCTATTGTTACATACGCCGCTGGTATATGGGGACATGTCGTCTCGAAGAGAGGGGTCAGAAAGCGGCTGGAGAGTATGCAGCGAGGATTTGCCATCAAGGCGATTAAGGCATTTCGTACGGTCTCTACGACAGCTGCTCTGGCCTTAGCACAATTCATACCAATTGACCTAAAAATCAAGGAGGTTCATGCGGTGGAAAAGACTAGATTGTCTCGCACATCAGACTTTCTACCGCATGACATAACTTTTGAAAAACCAACTGCACAAACAAAAAAACACAAACTCTTGCACCCAAGTAAGAGGATCACTATTGATTATAACACCGTACACAGCCAGCAAGAGGTGGACACCGTCATCAGTCCTGACTCGGTCTGTATTTACACAGACGGCAGTAAGCAAGAGGACGGGGCGGTTGGGGCTGCCTTCGTTTGCTACGTGCCGGCGGTCAATTCACCCATCACTATTGTTAAGAAATATAAATTGCATGACTCATGTTCGGTGTTCCAGGCTGAGCTGCTTGCCATTTATAAGGCTTGCTACTGGACACTCAACAATAATAACAAGGAAACTGTCATATTCTCTGACTCACTTTCCTCTATCAAAGCCCTACAAAATAGAAGCAACACACACCCTATTGTTGTAGAAATCCATAAAATAATTCACGAGATCAAGAAGATTGGTAGCATTAAGCTAGTGTGGGTGAAAAGTCATGTGGGCATTGTGGGGAACGAGGTGGCGGACGAGTAAATTACACAAAGCACCAGACTACACACATTTTGCAATATCACACATTAAACACGTATTACGCAACAAACACTGGGCCCTATGGCAGACTCGCTATGAGAGTGCGGAACAGGGCAGGTACACTAAATCACATCTTCCCACACTTGACAACATCACCACACTCAATAAAATCACTTGTCCCAACTTTCACCTAACCCAAGTTCTCACCGGTCATGGCTTTCACAAGTCGTACTTATACCGTTTTAAGATCACCCCTGATGACAAATGTCCATGCGACGAAATTTCAACCCAAACGTTGGAACATCTTTTGGAGAAGTGCCCCGCGTTCGGTGTACAAAGAGCCATCCACGAGACGATATGTGCCAGTGTGAATGTGTCGCCCTATAAAATCATTGACTTATTGAAAAAAGAGTCCAGCTGGAACTCCTATATGACTTACATTAAGCATATATTTACAAGCCTTAAACATTTTAATAATAACAATTAGGATTTATACAACAGTTAATATACTACTTATTTCATTATATTTTATTTTCATTCTTGTTTATTCTATTCCAATTTTGTTTCTCTTAACCTCTTTTCACGTTATTTATTGTACATATTAAATTAAATCTAGCTATAAGATCTTTAATGTTATTTTGTTATTTCAATTAATTGTTTTAGGACCCGTCTAGTTAGCAGGTTCCATTTTACATCTCATACTATTATCTCTCTTTTTTATACTGAGCAATATTAATTATTGCTCTCTACGAGTATAATATATGCTATGATAACTAAATGCAGCGCCTAGAGACTATTGTAATCAATTACTACCATAAGTGATATTGTAAAATTGCAAAATTGTAAATTTAAGCTTTTATCATGACAGTGTGCCAACTGCAGAAATTATTATTTTAGTTTAAGTTGTCTTTTACTTTCTTATACTGTCTTCTACTATTTAGATTAAACTACTGTTAGATTGTAAATAAAGGTTTTTTTATTCTATGACAGCTTGCTAATATTAGAACTGTTATCTGGTATTACTTGTTTTTTGTCAGCATATATTTTATTTTACCATTTAGTTAAGTACAAAAATTGTATATCAAAGATTTATTTTACTAATGACAGTGTGATAACAGTAGCTATATTAATTTCTGTTTAAATTTATTGCTTAACTTTTTTATTATTATTAATTTTATCTTTTTTTTAACTTTTACTCTTAAGCAAAGTGTACATTGACTGTATCAAATCGCAGTCAATTTGTATCATTTTGTATTTGTGGGAAAAATATTATCATTATAAGAGCCTAACTTTAAGTAAAATTTGTGGAAATGATCAATACAGTCCCTCTGGAGGTGGTGTAACCCCCGGAGGAAAACTAATAAAAAAAAAAACCTAACCTAACCTAACCTAACCTAACCTAACCTAACCAGTTGCGCTCCAAACGCCGTGCCGTACGCAGCATTTTTATATCGCTCCGCGCTCGAAAATTCAAAGTGTCGGGTCAAAGTGCACCAATCTTTAAGTGTTATACACCGTTAGACGCGTCTCGCCGAGACGAAGACAGAGATACAATAAAAAAGTGATAAAAGTGTTATAGTTTTAAAGTTATCATCAAAAAAAAACTGGTTTTATAACCTAAAAAATTTTTAAAGTTGAACGCTGCTCGATCTAGATCGAAGACATATAGTTTTTATAGTGCACTAAGAAGCGCCCTGACGAGCTTAACAGTTTAAGCCACTCATTGAAATTTTTCGACTTCAGCGCACCGAAATATTTTCGGAAAACAAAAACCACGTGGACACGTGTTTTTTGATAGGAGGCCGTGCGGCTAATTTTAACATCGCTAAATCAAAGAAGGCATCGAGGCAAAGCATCTGACACCTCGATCATTAAAATCGGACCAGAAACACCGGAGATACCACGCCTTGAAGATACCGACTTTCAGGAGGGACTTTCAAAGGTGAATTACTCTGGTTTTTCAGTGACGACATATATATATATATATATATATATATATATATATATATATATATTGACTTTAATTAAAAGAGGAACTTAAGTTTTAACAAATTGTGTAAAAAGCTTTAATTTTGGTGTGTAATTAATAATTTTAAGAAAAATTTTAAAAATTCGAAAAAACACGTGGGTCCTGAAAAACACTCCTGAAAATTCTGAAAAAATTACAGAATATTTCTTAACCTATATATATCATCCCAGAATTATTTCAAAATTTTTAGTTCAATAGTTCACAAATTAGAGGCTTTTTGCGGTTGTTGGTTTTCATAACACAACTTTCAAAATTTTAAAACTCAAAAATTTTTCAGGAATAAAAATTTACCAATTACAAATTATAATACAGCAACTAATACTTTATCTACATTAATTTTTTCAGAATTTTCGGATAAGTAGTTTTAAAGTTATAAATTTATTTGTGTGAGCTGGGAGATCCTGAAAACCGCACGATAACTGTGTTTTCAGTTTACAGGAAAACGGAGCCTCCTAGCTCAATTTTGACAATTTTTTCGGGCCCCCCTACCCCTCTTGCCCCCCATCACATTACCCAGTAAACGGGTAGTCTTCGGCCCCCAGCGGATCATTTGGGCTGAATTTCAACCCCCTACCCCAAAGTTGACTCCTGGACTTAGTCTCTGGGGGATGAAAAATTTTATAAATTTAAAATCGTCATAACAAACTAACTAGTGCACCGATTCGGACTGGGTTTTTTGCAAAAAATAATTTAATTAAAGAGTTAACAAATTAGGGGGGAAGGACTCTATGTAGAGTACACTTAAAAAAAAAATTATGTTTTTGTTTTCTGTATTTATTTAGTACTAATTTAGAAATTAAATAACCAATCCGATATAATTTAAGCATAGAGTAGGATTGAGATAGAGACGACTCTACGTAGAGCAAAGTAGAGTTTTAAGGAAATTATTTCGAGACATTTTTTTTAACATTTTTAATATTGAAATAGATGTGAATAGGGATAGAGAACGAGACCAGACTCTAGGTAGAGCCATTTTACATATTTTATTTTCTTATTTTTCTTTTATTTTCTTTATTTTATTGTGCTCTTGTTTTCCTACTCTATTTACATTTACATTAGTATCTATAAAGAGACTCTACATAGAGTCATACGGAGATCAAATACTTTTATTTTATTATTTAATAAAAATAACTTGGTAGAGCTGGACTCTACCTTATCTTAAATTTGACTAGTTTTTATTTCATAGGTGACACAGACCCCCCTTTACAGGGTCTAACAAATATTTTACATATAGACCCCCCTTTACAGGGTTTTACATACGGACAACGTTCCCCGATCCATACATAATTTACACTATACATCGTACTCATACACATTCACACAAAAATCATGTACCGCACACCCACGACCTCTGGCGCTGCCAAAAAGCCCACCACCCCCAGCCCTACCACCACAACCGCAGCAGTACAGGATGCTGCCAGAACATTTATTAAAAGGCCAGAAGCTAAAAGGAGATCGCTCGACAATATGGACATCTACAAAAAGCAGAAACATAACTACGCTGCATTGTCGAGCGATCAGCTCCTCCAGGAAATGATGAAAACCTTCGAGGATATACCCTCAAAGGTTCAGGAGTACCCTCAGATGAGGAAAGATATCAAACATTTCCTGGAGGTGCAATCAGACAAGGGCATAAGAACAATCTTCGAGCTCAGCAGACGTATACAAAGTCTCGAAGCAGACGCCCCAAAAATAGGATCACCTACAAAAGCCTTGGCATCCGAAGGGCAAGATATTATCATAAAGAAACTGGGAGAGGTAGAAGGGACACTTGCAGGGCGCATAAACGAATTGGAACAAAGTCTGAAAACAGACATAGAGGGACTGCATAACAGTAACGACGACCGAGGCTCAGACATGATCGACAAGATCATCGATAGGATTGATGAAACCAGGGCTGCCATAGACGAAACGACCGAGAAGGTCGAGAGTCGAACGCACGCCCTGATTAAAGATCTGATCGGTGGTGTTGCCGATGATGTCATCGCAGCCAAAAAAGAGCTTGGCGTATGTCTTAATGGACGCTCGCTTCAAGATGTAGCCAATCTTGTCCGTGACTCCTCTGACATATAGTAGTAGAGCAGGAGCGCGCTCGACTGTGGCCGGCTTCACTCGTTCACTGTGACGTAGGCGCGGGACCCGAAGCTTGTTGTCTTACAATACTTGCTTGACGTGCTGAAGCTCCGCGGCCAGATGTTTTCCGTCACAGATCCCTTGTGCTCTCTGAAACAAAGATTTACCCACGGTAGCTAACTGTGAAGGATGATGGTGAGATTCACCATTTAGATATCGGATGTTATGGGTCTTTTTCCTATACACAGTGTGAGCAATAGTGTTATCAGTATTTCGGATGACTAAAACATCTAGGAAGGCTAAAGAATTATTTGCCTCTAACTCCTTTGCTTTGAGGTTTGCTAAGATCAGCTTGAGGTGAAACTCGAGGAATCCGAGGCTGCTGTGTACAAAAACGACACAGCTGAAGTAATTAAAGGGAATGTGTCGGGATTGTACATGGCGGCATAAAACGCAACGGGTGTTTTTGTGGCTTTGGACGGGACTGAGACAGAACGGTTGGGCCAACTTGTCTTTCGAACACCTGCTCAGGACCCCATAGTGGTAACAGAAAAGTGTACAAGAGTAATGCTCGAGGACGAGATCTTGGACAGGCTCAAGGCTGTGTCCATTACTTTGGAGAAATAACATGGGTCAATGGCGTACTCGGATGTGGAATAACATCTTGGGTTATTAACAACTTCGAGGAGGAAAAGATATCATAATCACTACAACAACTGTAGCTGCAATTGGCCTGAGGGAGAGGCTAGCATCACATGTAGGAGTCGACGCAGCAAGGAAGGTGCGGACTATGGCCTCAATCTTGGTAAATGGTATAAGGGGTCTGAGAAATACTCCCGTCTTTTAATTGACGAAGCGCTGAAAACTGCTATTCAATAAGCACATCCGGTATGTCATCAGCAAGGCGATTAAAATTTTCAACAAACTTTGTTTATACACCAGACCTACCTGGGGTGCTCACCCGGAGAATATACGCGCCATATACCAACACGTAATCGTACCTATTGTTACATACGCCGCTGGTATATGGGGACATGTCGTCTCGAAGAGAGGGGTCAGAAAGCGGCTGGAGAGTATGCAGCGAGGATTTGCCATCAAGGCGATTAAGGCATTTCGTACGGTCTCTACGACAGCTGCTCTGGCCTTAGCACAATTCATACCAATTGACCTAAAAATCAAGGAGGTTCATGCGGTGGAAAAGACTAGATTGTCTCGCACATCAGACTTTCTACCGCATGACATAACTTTTGAAAAACCAACTGCACAAACAAAAAAACACAAACTCTTGCACCCAAGTAAGAGGATCACTATTGATTATAACACCGTACACAGCCAGCAAGAGGTGGACACCGTCATCAGTCCTGACTCGGTCTGTATTTACACAGACGGCAGTAAGCAAGAGGACGGGGCGGTTGGGGCTGCCTTCGTTTGCTACGTGCCGGCGGTCAATTCACCCATCACTATTGTTAAGAAATATAAATTGCATGACTCATGTTCGGTGTTCCAGGCTGAGCTGCTTGCCATTTATAAGGCTTGCTACTGGACACTCAACAATAATAACAAGGAAACTGTCATATTCTCTGACTCACTTTCCTCTATCAAAGCCCTACAAAATAGAAGCAACACACACCCTATTGTTGTAGAAATCCATAAAATAATTCACGAGATCAAGAAGATTGGTAGCATTAAGCTAGTGTGGGTGAAAAGTCATGTGGGCATTGTGGGGAACGAGGTGGCGGACGAGTAAATTACACAAAGCACCAGACTACACACATTTTGCAATATCACACATTAAACACGTATTACGCAACAAACACTGGGCCCTATGGCAGACTCGCTATGAGAGTGCGGAACAGGGCAGGTACACTAAATCACATCTTCCCACACTTGACAACATCACCACACTCAATAAAATCACTTGTCCCAACTTTCACCTAACCCAAGTTCTCACCGGTCATGGCTTTCACAAGTCGTACTTATACCGTTTTAAGATCACCCCTGATGACAAATGTCCATGCGACGAAATTTCAACCCAAACGTTGGAACATCTTTTGGAGAAGTGCCCCGCGTTCGGTGTACAAAGAGCCATCCACGAGACGATATGTGCCAGTGTGAATGTGTCGCCCTATAAAATCATTGACTTATTGAAAAAAGAGTCCAGCTGGAACTCCTATATGACTTACATTAAGCATATATTTACAAGCCTTAAACATTTTAATAATAACAATTAGGATTTATACAACAGTTAATATACTACTTATTTCATTATATTTTATTTTCATTCTTGTTTATTCTATTCCAATTTTGTTTCTCTTAACCTCTTTTCACGTTATTTATTGTACATATTAAATTAAATCTAGCTATAAGATCTTTAATGTTATTTTGTTATTTCAATTAATTGTTTTAGGACCCGTCTAGTTAGCAGGTTCCATTTTACATCTCATACTATTATCTCTCTTTTTTATACTGAGCAATATTAATTATTGCTCTCTACGAGTATAATATATGCTATGATAACTAAATGCAGCGCCCAGAGACTATTGTAATCAATTACTACCATAAGTGATATTGTAAAATTGCAAAATTGTAAATTTAAGCTTTTATCATGACAGTGTGCCAACTGCAGAAATTATTATTTTAGTTTAAGTTGTCTTTTACTTTCTTATACTGTCTTCTACTATTTAGATTAAACTACTGTTAGATTGTAAATAAAGGTTTTTTTATTCTATGACAGCTTGCTAATATTAGAACTGTTATCTGGTATTACTTGTTTTTTGTCAGCATATATTTTATTTTACCATTTAGTTAAGTACAAAAATTGTATATCAAAGATTTATTTTACTAATGACAGTGTGATAACAGTAGCTATATTAATTTCTGTTTAAATTTATTGCTTAACTTTTTTATTATTATTAATTTTATCTTTTTTTTAACTTTTACTCTTAAGCAAAGTGTACATTGACTGTATCAAATCGCAGTCAATTTGTATCATTTTGTATTTGTGGGAAAAATATTATCATTATAAGAGCCTAACTTTAAGTAAAATTTGTGGAAATGATCAATACAGTCCCTCTGGAGGTGGTGTAACCCCCGGAGGAAAACTAATAAAAAAAAAAACCTAACCTAACCTAACCTAACCTAACCTAACCTAACCAGTTGCGCTCCAAACGCCGTGCCGTACGCAGCATTTTTATATCGCTCCGCGCTCGAAAATTCAAAGTGTCGGGTCAAAGTGCACCAATCTTTAAGTGTTATACACCGTTAGACGCGTCTCGCCGAGACGAAGACAGAGATACAATAAAAAAGTGATAAAAGTGTTATAGTTTTAAAGTTATCATCAAAAAAAAACTGGTTTTATAACCTAAAAAATTTTTAAAGTTGAACGCTGCTCGATCTAGATCGAAGACATATAGTTTTTATAGTGCACTAAGAAGCGCCCTGACGAGCTTAACAGTTTAAGCCACTCATTGAAATTTTTCGACTTCAGCGCACCGAAATATTTTCGGAAAACAAAAACCACGTGGACACGTGTTTTTTGATAGGAGGCCGTGCGGCTAATTTTAACATCGCTAAATCAAAGAAGGCATCGAGGCAAAGCATCTGACACCTCGATCATTAAAATCGGACCAGAAACACCGGAGATACCACGCCTTGAAGATACCGACTTTCAGGAGGGACTTTCAAAGGTGAATTACTCTGGTTTTTCAGTGACGACATATATATATATATATATATATATATATATATATATATATATATATATATATATATTGACTTTAATTAAAAGAGGAACTTAAGTTTTAACAAATTTTGTAAAAAGCTTTAATTTTGGTGTGTAATTAATAATTTTAAGAAAAATTTTAAAAATTCGAAAAAACACGTGGGTCCTGAAAAACACTCCTGAAAATTCTGAAAAAATTACAGAATATTTCTTAACCTATATATATCATCCCAGAATTATTTCAAAATTTTTAGTTCAATAGTTCACAAATTAGAGGCTTTTTGCGGTTGTTGGTTTTCATAACACAACTTTCAAAATTTTAAAACTCAAAAATTTTTCAGGAATAAAAATTTACCAATTACAAATTATAATACAGCAACTAATACTTTATCTACATTAATTTTTTCAGAATTTTCGGATAAGTAGTTTTAAAGTTATAAATTTATTTGTGTGAGCTGGGAGATCCTGAAAACCGCACGATAACTGTGTTTTCAGTTTACAGGAAAACGGAGCCTCCTAGCTCAATTTTGACAATTTTTTCGGGCCCCCCTACCCCTCTTGCCCCCCATCACATTACCCAGTAAACGGGTAGTCTTCGGCCCCCAGCGGATCATTTGGGCTGAATTTCAACCCCCTACCCCAAAGTTGACTCCTGGACTTAGTCTCTGGGGGATGAAAAATTTTATAAATTTAAAATCGTCATAACAAACTAACTAGTGCACCGATTCGGACTGGGTTTTTTGCAAAAAATAATTTAATTAAAGAGTTAACAAATTAGGGGGGAAGGACTCTATGTAGAGTACACTTAAAAAAAAAATTATGTTTTTGTTTTCTGTATTTATTTAGTACTAATTTAGAAATTAAATAACCAATCCGATATAATTTAAGCATAGAGTAGGATTGAGATAGAGACGACTCTACGTAGAGCAAAGTAGAGTTTTAAGGAAATTATTTCGAGACATTTTTTTTAACATTTTTAATATTGAAATAGATGTGAATAGGGATAGAGAACGAGACCAGACTCTAGGTAGAGCCATTTTACATATTTTATTTTCTTATTTTTCTTTTATTTTCTTTATTTTATTGTGCTCTTGTTTTCCTACTCTATTTACATTTACATTAGTATCTATAAAGAGACTCTACATAGAGTCATACGGAGATCAAATACTTTTATTTTATTATTTAATAAAAATAACTTGGTAGAGCTGGACTCTACCTTATCTTAAATTTGACTAGTTTTTATTTCATAGGTGACACAGACCCCCCTTTACAGGGTCTAACAAATATTTTACATATAGACCCCCCTTTACAGGGTTTTACATACGGACAACGTTCCCCGATCCATACATAATTTACACTATACATCGTACTCATACACATTCACACAAAAATCATGTACCGCACACCCACGACCTCTGGCGCTGCCAAAAAGTCCACCACCCCCAGCCCTACCACCACAACCGCAGCAGTACAGGATGCTGCCAGAACATTTATTAAAAGGCCAGAAGCTAAAAGGAGATCGCTCGACAATATGGACATCTACAAAAAGCAGAAACATAACTACGCTGCATTGTCGAGCGATCAGCTCCTCCAGGAAATGATGAAAACCTTCGAGGATATACCCTCAAAGGTTCAGGAGTACCCTCAGATGAGGAAAGATATCAAACATTTCCTGGAGGTGCAATCAGACAAGGGCATAAGAACAATCTTCGAGCTCAGCAGACGTATACAAAGTCTCGAAGCAGACGCCCCAAAAATAGGATCACCTACAAAAGCCTTGGCATCCGAAGGGCAAGATATTATCATAAAGAAACTGGGAGAGGTAGAAGGGACACTTGCAGGGCGCATAAACGAATTGGAACAAAGTCTGAAAACAGACATAGAGGGACTGCATAACAGTAACGACGACCGAGGCTCAGACATGATCGACAAGATCATCGATAGGATTGATGAAACCAGGGCTGCCATAGACGAAACGACCGAGAAGGTCGAGAGTCGAACGCACGCCCTGATTAAAGATCTGATCGGTGGTGTTGCCGATGATGTCATCGCAGCCAAAAAAGAGCTTGGCGTATGTCTTAATGGACGCTCGCTTCAAGATGTAGCCAATCTTGTCCGTGACTCCTCTGACATATAGTAGTAGAGCAGGAGCGCGCTCGACTGTGGCCGGCTTCACTCGTTCACTGTGACGTAGGCGCGGGACCCGAAGCTTGTTGTCTTACAATACTTGCTTGACGTGCTGAAGCTCCGCGGCCAGATGTTTTCCGTCACAGATCCCTTGTGCTCTCTGAAACAAAGATTTACCCACGGTAGCTAACTGTGAAGGATGATGGTGAGATTCACCATTTAGATATCGGATGTTATGGGTCTTTTTCCTATACACAGTGTGAGCAATAGTGTTATCAGTATTTCGGATGACTAAAACATCTAGGAAGGCTAAAGAATTATTTGCCTCTAACTCCTTTGCTTTGAGGTTTGCTAAGATCAGCTTGAGGTGAAACTCGAGGAATCCGAGGCTGCTGTGTACAAAAACGACACAGCTGAAGTAATTAAAGGGAATGTGTCGGGATTGTACATGGCGGCATAAAACGCAACGGGTGTTTTTGTGGCTTTGGACGGGACTGAGACAGAACGGTTGGGCCAACTTGTCTTTCGAACACCTGCTCAGGACCCCATAGTGGTAACAGAAAAGTGTACAAGAGTAATGCTCGAGGACGAGATCTTGGACAGGCTCAAGGCTGTGTCCATTACTTTGGAGAAATAACATGGGTCAATGGCGTACTCGGATGTGGAATAACATCTTGGGTTATTAACAACTTCGAGGAGGAAAAGATATCATAATCACTACAACAACTGTAGCTGCAATTGGCCTGAGGGAGAGGCTAGCATCACATGTAGGAGTCGACGCAGCAAGGAAGGTGCGGACTATGGCCTCAATCTTGGTAAATGGTATAAGGGGTCTGAGAAATACTCCCGTCTTTTAATTGACGAAGCGCTCATGAACCATTTTGGGGCTATAGTAACGGCAGCATTTCCTGGAGGTGCAATCAGACAAGGGCATAAGAACAATCTTCGAGCTCAGCAGACGTATACAAAGTCTCGAAGCAGACGCCCCAAAAATAGGATCACCTACAAAAGCCTTGGCATCCGAAGGGCAAGATATTATCATAAAGAAACTGGGAGAGGTAGAAGCGACACTTGCAGGGCGCATAAACGAATTGGAACAAAGTCTGAAAACAGACATAGAGGGACTGCATAACAGTAACGACGACCGAGGCTCAGACATGATCGACAAGATCATCGATAGGATTGATGAAACCAGGGCTGCCATAGACGAAACGACCGAGAAGGTCGAGAGTCGAACGCACGCCCTGATTAAAGATCTGATCGGTGGTGTTGCCGATGATGTCATCGCAGCCAAAAAAGAGCTCGTGGAAGTCACAAAAGGACTGGTATGCGAAGTAAATACAGCACCAGTCCTTAAGTCATACGCCAGCGTCGTAGCAGCTAAACCAGTTCACCGCCCTGCACTTCACTCAATGGCGGTCACCCTCGAAGGTGGTCTCGAGACCGCTGACGAGGTGCTCGCCAGGGTGAAAAAAGCGGTCGACGCCAGAGGTACAGGCCTTAAAATTAACAAGGTTCGCAAGGCCAAGAATCAAAAAATTATATTGGGCTGCGACACAGAAGAGGAAAGGATGAAAGTCCAAAAAATAATAGAGAGTCGCGGGGATGGACTAAAAGTAGCGCCCATAAAAAATAAGGATCCTCTTGTCATCCTAAAAGATGTCTTTCTAGAAAGTGAAGAGGAAGACATAATTAAGGCGCTCTACGCTCAAAACCAAGACGTTTTCTTTGGTCTAACTGAAGAAGACATGGAAATGGCAATTAAATTTAAAAAACGGACAAGAAATTCAAAGACCGTTCACATCATTCTTCAGGTGAAGCCTAAAGTATGGCAAAGGATGACGGAGGCTGGAGCCCTCTATCTGGACCTTCAAAGGGTAAGAGTCGAGGACCAGTCCCCGCTCATCCAATGCACGAAATGCCTCGCTTTTGGACATGGTCGGAAATTTTGCACCGAGAGTGTGGACAGATGTAGTCACTGTGGAGGACCGCATCTCCGCGAGAGATGCGCAGACTTTTCCGCAGGGAATGAACCACAGTGCTGCAACTGCTCACACTCTGGGTTGCGGAGGACCAACCATAATGCATTTAGTTCAGACTGCCCTGTACGGAAAAAATGGGACTACTTGGCTCGTGCAAACACGGCCTATGCCTGGACCATTTAAGACAAATCACACAACACATACAAACAGTTACAAAGCACACAGGAACATTAACACGACACACACGAACATGAATTACACGACAAAATGAACACAACTGATATACAGAATGTATAATGTAATATACACGATTATATCAGCACAGTAACACTTACATGAATCACAACACTAACACAACACATAAGAAAAACAGCATGAAATAAAACTAGCTAAAGAAACGGACAATATATATATATATATATATATATATATATATATATATATATATATATATATATATATATATATATATATATATATATATATATATATATATATATATATATATATATAAATTTAGTATATATATTATTGCCTAGGAAAAGCATGACCAAAATATAGAAGGAAGTAGAAAATCAGACACATGACAACTCATCATTCCTGATAAGTGCATAATAGTTAAGACCTGTGAAACTGTTAATTGCAAATGTTAAAAATAAATAGACATAAGTTCTTACTGCTGTACATATAATAAATATAAGAATAGAATTAAGAAACGGCAATGAAAAATGTTAGATATAAGATGGTAGAAAACAGTAGGCATATATTGATGTTAGACTCATAAATGTTTAAATAAAACTAAGTAATAGAAATCGTTAGAATTAAGAAATAATGATAAGTACAATAGTTGTAAGCCAATAAATATGTAAAACAAGTAAACTTGCAAGTTAAATAAAAATAAGTATGTAGTATGTAGTGTAGTAACTGGAAAGCTTAAATAGCAAATATAAAGTGTAAATACTATCGAAGATATAAGAGAAAATAAATAAAATGTGCATAACTTTATTTTCCCAAAGAAAAGAATAATTTAGCATAGAGTAGCGGGAGTCCCACCCGGCAAAGAATGAGCGTGGATGGATAAAAGAAAGAATAAGTATGCGGCCTGAAAGTGCGAATACATGAGAGAACTGGAATGTATGAGTAATATAGAATAATAAGGACCCGATGACCCGATCATGGGGATCGGGGAAAAGCGATTAAAAAAAAACAAAAAAAAAAAACCTAACCTAACCTAACCTAACCTTTTTTTTTTTTTTTTTTTTTAACATGGGGAAATGCCTACGCATACCCGCCTCGCGGGGGCAAGGACGGGTTATGTCGGACTCGCACCGACTAAAACCCCATGGTGTTCCACCTTTGTCGCTTATTGGCAGGGCCACGGGAACGCTTTCGCACACATCCGCAGCCCCACCAGCGCCTGCCGCCCCACGGCAGCACCTCCACGGGAGAGGAATATTCCTCCCCGTTCTCCTTCACAGGTAAGGCGCACCAGAACACATGGCGCGCCTTCCTCCACGGCCTCCAATTAAACATGCGCATCAGACGCCCCCGCGTTCGATGCGCGAAGGCCGTGGGGCCAGGAAAAACGAGCACTTAGAAGTACTAGCCTTCCCGACCCCAGCGGCGGATCTGGTCTATGGCTCCGCCGCCAACCAAGATTCGGCTGCGGAGGGTAGGGAGAGCGGCGCCTCGCAATACCGACAATCCTCTCCCCCCGCAGCCCCACCACCACCGCATCAACGGTGCGGCCCCGTTTGAGTCGCGGAGGATAGGGCGAGTGGCGCATCGCCATACCAACACTCCTCTTCCTCCGCGACTTCACCTCGGCTGCAGCGGTAGGTGGGGAGGACACACCTCTCACCGCAGTCCACCAACACACATCCGAAGCGGGCTTCCCAAGCCGGAGTGGCCACCTCGGGCCGGCCCTCCACCTCGGACCAGCCATTTGGGTTCCTCTTTGTTCACCGCGGGAGACCAAGCCACGGCTACTAAGCCCCCCCGCCACGACAAGGCGGGAACCCGATCGGGGGGAACCTAACCTAACCTAACCAATATAATAATAAATAAAAAATAAAAAAAAAAAAACATTGATAACAGTAAAAAAGGATAATCTTCAACAGAAAGAAAGGTACTGCAGAATAGCAGTAGTGAAATAGAAAAGAAAAAAAAAAAAAAAAAAACCTAACCTAACCTAACCTAACCTTTTTTTTTTTTTTACGGGGGGAAATCCTCATGGACTGCCTCTGCCTGGGGAAAGGCGGAGGGGTGTGCCGAACTCTTACCGGCTAAAACCACCCCGGTGTCTCCTCGCACGTTCACGCGAGGGGCCGCGGGAATCCAAATTCTTCCGCAGCCCCACACTAGTGCTGGCCCGGTCTGCACGGGCCTCGTCTCCTGCACGGGGTAGTGAGGTGTTCAACTACCCCGTGTATCACCTCAGAGGCGCGCGCCGACACCCACGCGTGCCTCCGCCTCGGGTCCATCGAATAGGGGGCCCCTGGACTCATTCATGGGGGCTGGAAAAGGGCGTTATCCGCCCTTCTCCTGCGCCCGGTGCGCCTTCTGCGGCCAGGGAAGGGAGTCGAGATCTCCCTCTCCCGTTCCGCAGTTTCCTTCTGCGACATCACGTCCTCACAGAAGGACACCACTGCATCCCACGATTCTGCGCTACCGACCATACTCCGCACCAAGGCCAACAGCGACAGATCGCCTCCTACTTCATTTGTGAGGACACGGCGCTGCTCCTCCCAAGCTACACACTCGGCGAGCGTGTGTTGCGCCGTGTCCTCCCCGCAATGGACGCAGTGGTGGCACCGAGCGTCCGGCTCCCTGTCTATGCGGCACAGGTACTTGCCAAAGCAGCCGTGCCCCGACAGCACCTGCGTCACCCTAAACGACAGGGAGCCGTGCCTTCTCCCGAGCCAGTCGTCGAGTACTGGCCGGATCGCCTCGACGATAGCGAGGCCGGCAGTAGGGCGCAGAAGCCTCTGCCGCCATTCCGCCACCAAGACCTGACGGAGCTCCTCTCGGCGCAGCGCGATCTGTCGCTGCACCGGCCTCGAGCCCCGTTCCCGCTCTTCCTCGCGCCATCGATATAGTGACGCGAGTACTTTCGCCTCTAGGTCCCAGGGCGGGGATCCGGCCAGGACGCAAGCCGCCTCGTAGGAAATCGTACGATACCCGCGGATGACTCTGACGGCCATCGCCCTCTGCGGTTTGCGCAGAATGGCGAGAGTGCTGGCCGTCATGTCCATCGCCCATACAGGGGCCCCATACAGGGCCATGGACCGCACGATTCCCACGTACAACCGCCTACAGGCAGCGCTCGGGCCCCCCAAGTTGGGAAGCAGCGTTGAAAGTGCGCCAGCTGCACGCATCAGCTTGGGCGCCAGCCGCCGGAAGTGGGGCCCAAATTCCCATCGGCTGTCGAGCACCAATCCCAGCTACTTCATGGTGGACTCGACAGCTATCCGGGCCCCGCCGACCACGATGTGCGATCCCGGTGGCGGCGCGCGTCGAAGGCCATGAAACACCATGGCCTCCGACTTGTTAAGGGCCACCTCCAGGCCCAGGCACCGGATGCGGTTCACCACTTGTGAAACCTAACCTAACCTAACCTAACCTAACCTAACCAGTCTCGCGTCATCCGCGGTCCCGAACGTCACGAAACTGTGACGCTCCGCAAATAAAAATTCGGGAAAGTGGTAAAAAGTTGTATAATAGTGACTTATTATATATCATAAGACGCGTAATTTTACGCTCTTTACTGTGGTGAAAACAGATTGAAGCCGAGATTCTTGTGAAAAAAGTTATACTTGAAAAAGTGACTAAAAATTTACATTTTCGTGCCCGCTCCCGATTTTTGATCGAGGACGTATACTTTTTTATTTTGTAATTAGTGTATATATGTAAGTTCTACGTTTGTGCCAAATTTCAAAATTTTTCTATGTGGAAAACCGGAGTTATTAACATTTTTTCAAAATACACGTGAACGGTGATCTTAAGTTAGAGTAACGTGCTATACATCAAAAGACGCGGAATTTGACGCTTTATAACATAGTGAAAACCGCATAAAGCGGCGACTTTAGGAAAAAAAGTTATTCAAAAAAAAGTGATTAAAAATTTATATTTCCTGCCCAACACCCAATCAGTGAGATGCATTGAACAGTTTTTATCAGTGTAATAGGTGTATACGCATAATATCTAGGATCTCACCAAATTTGAGAATTTTCCGTGCAGGAAAAACCTATTTTCCAGCAGTTTTCCGTAAACCACGTGGTCGGCCATTTTGAAAACCAGAAGCGTGCGGCTGGTTCCAAAACTGGATTTCGAAGGACAATCAACAGGTGAACTCATTGTTATGAACAGTTTTTCCAACAATCGCACCGTTTTGACATAAATAGACTTTTTACCCTTATTAATCAAGGTACTCCAATTTTCAAAATTTTATATCTCTAGAAGGAATACTCCTAAAATTCTGTTCTAAGTGTTAATAGATAGCACATATCATATACTATACACCCTCAAAATTTCAAAATTTTGCATTCAATAGTTCAAAAGTTGCAAAAGTTTTCCATAATTTAAAAATAGTTTTCCGCTCAAAATGTGCAATATTTCTACATTCAGACCTAAATATCTCGCAAACGGTGCAAGATAGCTCAATTTTGAGGCCAGTTTTGGCGGGTATATATAATATATTATGTATATATAATATATTATATATGTCCCCTTAGACCTTTGGAACCCCCCCACCCCCCACCCCCTAGGACTAAATTGATAATTTAATATGTGTGAAAACTTAATATTACTGTGTGTGTAGACTTTGAGACTCCTAAATGTTACGACGACATAGTGCTATTATCGCAGTGTTCTTCCGAAGTGGACAATCCCCCCCCCCCCGCTTACGCCCCCTCCGAGTTTTAGAGGCTCAAATCATAACTTAATAACCTGGACAATAATTGAAATTTTAAGACTCTATGTGAAAGTGTAGCCATGCCTGCGACTCAGGGAGACCCCCCTGCCCTCCCGGCCACGGCTGAGGAGGTCAGAGACTTTGATACATTCACCTCTGTGATCAACAAGCTGACTTCATGTGTCAGCTCAGCAATAAATGAGGGAAAAAGTGTAACTGCGGTGAATAAGCGCCTGATTAGTCTGGCCATGGAGGAAATCCGCCGGGCTGCCCGAACCCTAAACAGTGTTAACACCATCGCCTCTCCCAGCGCATCAGCCCTGGGGGAAATTAAAGAAGAAATCGTGGCCTGTGTCCGCGAGGAGATGACTGGTTTAAGGAAACTGGTCAACACAGTGAAAAAACCAACCTACGCCCAGGCTGTCTCTGCGGCCAGTGCGGCTTCTACATCTGTGGGAGGGCCTGCCCCCCGCACCGTACAAACTATCTCAAAGCCTGCCATAATCATCACCCCGGCCAAAGATGTTAAAACGCGTCAGGAGGCTGTTGAAATATTTAGGAAAAGTATATCATATAGGAACTCCACTTATGCACCGACTAGGGTTCAACCCGTATCCAACAACAAACTCCGCGTGGAGTTTGAAAATGTCTCACAAAGGGATGACACGCTCACAAGGCTAGAGAATAGCAAGGACGTCAAAGCAGAACCCGTGCGTATGCTTAAACCCATGGTTATTCTTAAGGGCATATCCAAGGATGTTCCCTCGGAGGACCTGGTTAAGTTGATCAGCAAGCAAAATCCTGAGATATCCCATTTGATTGAAGGTGAGGGTCGTGACGGTGAGGGCCTCCGACTCCGCTTTAAGCGAGGTAATCGCAATAGTAATCTATATAACGCGGTGTTCCTGGCAGAGGCCAAGGTATACCGTAAGATTCTCGACTTAGGGAGGGTCTGCGTGGATCACCAGAGAATAACCGTGGACAGCTTTTCTCCGTTCTTGCAGTGCCACAAGTGCCTTCAGTTCGGACACATGAGGTCCAAATGCACCGCCACCGAAAGTATTTGCTCGCACTGTGCTGGCTCCGACCACCAGGTGGACAAATGCCCCGTGAAAAATGAGCCTGGCAGCGTCAAGTGCTATAATTGCATTTCTCACAATGCCAGATTTAAATCCAACCAAGACTGTAAAACATACCGCTAATTCCGATAAATGTCCCAGACTGAGAGCCATGAAAGATAAAATAAATCAAAGAGTCGACTATGGATTTGCACCATAAAAACATAAAAATTTTGCAGTGCAACATTGATAGATCGAAAAGCAGTCTTCATGAACTACTTGTGTCTTTCATGGCTGGCAGCCATGACATCGCATTAATTTCTGAACCATATGTTGGCTCGGGTCTGGAACTTAGAGCTGTTCACGGTGTTCAAATAATACAGTTCCCATCACTGGAAACAAGGGTCAAGGCCTGCATTTTCGTCAAGCCAGGATGCGGCTCCATTATGGGGCTCACACAGTATTCCACACCTAATCTCTGCGTAGCACGCCTTTCTGCCGGGAACCGTGTTATATATATAGCTTCAGTGTACATCGAACCAGATAGAGATGAATCAGCCACTCTGGACAAATTGGATGTGTTTCTTAAGGCAACCGGTGACTTACCTAAAATTGTTGGGGGGGACTTCAATGGCTGGCATCCCATTTAGGGGTAGCCCAGTCGCCAATGCTAGAGGTGGTGACGTGGTCGATCTGGTTTATGGTAACGAGCTGGTTGTCTGTAATGTTGGCGATTCGCCCACGTTCGAGACGATCACTCACGGCCGGCACCGGGATTCGATCATTGACATCACACTAGCATCTGAATCGATATACCATCTGGTATCGGAATGGCAGGTCAACCCCCAGATATGTACCTCATCTCAATACCACGCTATTGAATTTTACCTAAACAGTCCTAATTCTGATTTGTACACAAACAATAACACATCCACCTTCATTTATAAATCGAAAAAAGCCTGTTGGCCTTTATTTAATGAAACTCTTCACTTACACTTAACACAATCTGATATCTTGGACATTAATATATCTGCCCTGAATCCCTCCGAGTTGGATGACCTCATAGCCAAAGTTGTGGAAATTATCCACATTGCCTGCCGTAAAAGTATGCGGATGAGAGGTAAGGGAGGGAAATACAAGCCCCCTTGGTGGTCAGAAGAACTAGAGGCTCAGAAGCTCGAGATAATAAAATTGCATCATCGCATACAGGAGGCGAAGAGACGCGGTCTAGCCATAGAGGACTTAGTTCAGCAACACATGACTCTCAAAGCAGCATATGCACAAAACTTAAGAGCTGAGTCCACAAGAAGCTTTAGGGATTTTTGCAGCCTTCAAACCAAGGAGAATGTCTGGTCCCTGACTAATAGACTATTAAAAGAGTCCACTGCTAGACGCCCACCTACCACCTTAAAAATAAATAATAAGTTCACTGCGGACAATTATGACACTGCAACTGCCCTGCTTAACCATTTTTATCCTCCTGATCTACCAGACACTGACCCTCGTCATCACGATCTGACTGCCCACCTCGATGACACTTTGGACACCAATGATGAACCACCCTTCACTTCAGAGGAGGTGCTGGAGCACTTGAGTCTAATGAACCCCAATAAGGCTCCCGGGTTAGACAATCTATCTTCGGATATTTGCCTGCAGTTCACAAAAAACTATCCGCGACTTATAACTGACATTATGAACAGGTGTCTTGCGCTCCAGCATTTTCCTGACTGTTGGAAGGTGGCGTATGTTAAAATTATCTCCAAACCAAGTAAGAGTGATTATGGTGAATTAAACTCTTTTCGTCCCATCGGATTGCTTCCTGTGTTTGGCAAACTGTTGGAGAGATTGTTTATCAAGCGTGTCACCTTTTGGGCCGCTGGCAACAACCACAGCTGCCCACGGCAGTTTGGCTTCCGCGAGCAAACAAACACAACCGCAGCCATTAACTCTGCGCTCGGCGTTATTCGTCGGGCCAAGGAAAGTGGGGAGCTGGTGATCGCACTATCATTGGACATCAAAGCGGCCTTCGACAATGCCTGGTGGCCGGCACTATTCCACAGGCTGAGGCTGATGAACTGTCCTCACAACATCTATGGACTCATTTGCAGCTACGTTCGAAACTGCATAGTGACTCTCGATCATGCCGGGGTCAGGGTCACCAAGATGATGACTAAGGGATGCATCCAGGGTTCCGCCTGTGGCCCGGTACTGTGGAACATCATTCTTGATGAGCTCCTTGAAGAGGAACTTCCGGCAGGTTGCCATATACAGGCGTTCGCAGATGACGTGTTCCTTGTCGTGTCAGCCAAAGATGTCCACCGGCTTGAGAGTGCGACTAGCACTGCGCTCTCTCGTATCACTGCATGGGGATCAAGTGTAAAATTGGTATTTGGTCCCTCCAAAACTCAAATGATCGCGTTCACACCTGGTGCAAAGACTGCAAAAATCACTATGAACGGACACACATTAAAATTCTCTTCTGATGTCAAATTGTTGGGTGTCATGCTGGATGAAAAACTGCTATTCAATAAGCACATCCAGTATGTCATCGGTAAGGCAACAAAAATTTTTAATAAACTTTGCCTATTTACACGGCCTACTTGGGGTGCACACCCGGAGAACATACGCGCTATATACCATCAGGTAATTGTACCTATTGTGACATATGCTGCTGGTGTATGGGGGCACGTCGCTTCCAAGAGAGGAGTCAGAAAGCGGCTGGAGAAAATGCAGAGAGGATTCGCCATCAAGGCGATTAAGGCATTTCGTACCGTCTCCACATCGGCTGCTCTGGCCCTCGCCGAATTTACACCAATCGACTTAAAAATTCAGGAGGTTCATGCGGTGGAAAGGACTAGATTGTCCTGCACGTCAGACTTTCTACCGCATGACATAACTTATGAAAAGCCAACACAATTACACGAACTATTGCACCCCAGTGAGAGGATCACCATTCAACATGACACACTACATAGCCAGCGGGAGGTGGATGCCGCCATCAGTCCTGACTCGGTCTGTATATATACAGACGGTAGCAAGCAGGAGGACGGGGCTGTTGGGGCGGCCTTTGTTGCCTACGTTCCCGCGGGTGACTCACCCAACACTGTAGTTAAAAAATTCAAACTGCATGACTCATGCTCCGTATTTCAGGCTGAACTGCTAGCCATATTTAAGGCTTGCAACTGGACCCTTAACAATAATCACATCCAAACTGTTTTATTTTCCGACTCTCTTTCTGCTATAAAGGCTATACAAAACCGAAGTAATACTCACCCCATAGTGGTTGAAATACATAAAACAATTTATGAAATTAGGAAGTCTGGCTGCATTAAGATAGTATGGGTGAAAAGCCATGCGGGTATTGTGGGAAATGAAATGGCGGACATGGCAGCCAACGCCGGCTGTAAACTACACAAAACACCAGACTACGCACACTTTGCCATCTCGTATACAAAACATTTAATACGCACTAAACACCGGGCTCTATGGCAGACCCGTTACGAGAGTGCAGAACAGGGCAGACACACTAAAACACTTCTCCCCACACTTGATGACATTACCACACTCAACAAAATCACCTGTCCTGACTTCTACTTAACCCAAGTTCTCACCGGTCATGGCTTTCACAAGTCATATTTATATCGGTTCAAAATCACTCCTGATGACAGATGTCCTTGTGATGATATTACGTCCCAAACGCTGGAACATCTGTTGGAAACATGCCCCGCGTTCGGTGCACAGAGAGCCACCCATGAGATATTATGTGCCAATGTGAGAGTGTCACCCTATAAAATAGTTGATATAATGAAAAAAGAGTCCAGTTGGAACTCTTATGTAACGTTTGTTAAATATATATTATCACGCCTTAAAAGGCTCAATGTTAATAATTAAAAATAAATTAACTTATACAGTCTATATTTTTCTCTATTTTTACTTCGCGTCCATCATGTTTTTATTTTATACTGTCATATCTCAGCATAACATAAATTGTATATATTAATTCTGTCTAGTTTTAAGATTTTCTGTAAAAAATTTCGACGTTTAAATTAAGTGCAAAAAAAAAATATTTTTTTTTTGATTAGTCAGTAAGTTTTGTTTTATATCCCATTTTACCTGTTATTTCATTGTTAATAACTAAGGTCCAATATCAATAATTTTGTACACATTGATTCATATTTTGTATATATTCTTCATCTTTACTTCACGTTCATTTAGTTTTATTTTATATTATCACAACATCATTCTTCTTGTATCTTAGTTGTTAATTGTCTCTTATCATATGTATAGTATTATATAGTATATTTAGGCTAATATTACATCTTATCCTTATTGTAACTCCTTATTACATTAAGTGCGGCGACGTGAGACTAACGAATCCAGTTTTTAGTATAGTGAAATTGTAAATTTGAAAAATTAAAAACTAATTCTTTGATATTAAAGTGTGCCGACTGTAGCAATTATTATACTTGTATATTACTGTAATTTTTTTTTTAATATTAATAACATTTTTTTTTCCTTTCTTTCTATATTGTTTTCTACCATTTAGTTAACTATTCAAAAATGTAAATATAAGCTCTCAATGACAGTGTGCCCACTGCAAAAAATGTTTGTTTTAGTATAAGTTGTCTTATGTTTTATGTGCTTTTACATTGTTAATCCTTAAATTTTTTTTTCTCCTCCTACTTTTAAGCAAAATGTACATTGACTGTATCCAATCGCAGTCAATTTGTATAATTTTACTTGTGAAACATTGTTATAATAAGTGGTGTTTAATTTTAAGCAAATTTTGTGGAAACAGACAATACAATCCCTCTGGAGGTGGTGTAACCCCCGGAGGAAAACCAAAAAAAAAAAAAACCTAACCTAACCTAACCTAACCTAACCTAACCTAACCAGTCTCGCGCCATCCGCGGTCCCGAACGTCACGGAACTGTGACGCTCCGCAATAAAAAATTCGGGAAAGTGGTAAAAAGTTGTGTAATAGTGACTTGTTATACATCAAAAGACGCGTAATTTTACGCTCTTTATGATGGTAAAACAGATCGAAGCCGAGATTCTTGCGAAAAAAGTTATAAGTGAAAAAGTGACTAAAAATTAACATTTTCGTGCCTGCGCCCGATTTTTGATCGAGGACGTATAGTTTTCAATAGTGAACTAAGTGCATATGTGACAGTTTTAAGTGTATACCGAATTTCATAATTTTTCGTTAAGGAAAAACCGAGATATTAACATTTTTCCTAAATACACGTGTTCGGTCATCTTACGTTGGAGTGATGTGTTATACATCAAAAGACGCGGAATTGAACCCTCTATAACATAGTGTAAACGGCATGAAGCAACAATCTCGGGAAAAAAAGTTATTTAAAAAAAGTGAAATAAAATCAATATTTTCTGCCCTAACTCTGATTTTCCGCTATATAATATACAGTTTTTATTAGTGGAATAGGTGGCCACATATAAGGTCCAAGTGCATACCAAATTTGAAAATTTTCTGTGCAGGAAAAACTGAATTTCCAAAGGTTTTCCATAAACCACGTGGTCGGCCATCTTGGAAACCAGAAGCGCGCGGCTGGTTCTGAAAGTGGATTTTTAAGGACATTCATCAGCCAAACTTTCCTATAACCCCCCCACCCCCCACCCCCTGCGTCGAAGTTGATGATCCCCTAGGACTAAAAACTGAATTTAATTTTGTGAAGAGACTTTGAGACTATAAAATGGCACCACCTTATAGTTAAACTAGTGCAATTAATTCTACTTACTTAATAAACACTTTTCAAACCAAAACATCAACTAATTATAGACAATTTTTTTTGTTAAACTTATAAGTATTGTGTCATAAACTTTATATACAAACTCATGTGTTCTGTGTAAATATGGCGCCGTCGCAGGGTGAAACTCCTTCCCTCCCGGCCTCAGCCGAGGAGGTCAAGGACTTAGCATCGTTCACCAGTGTCATCAACCAGCTGACCTCATGTGTTGGCGCCGCCATTAATGAAGGGAAAAGCGTAACTGCGGCTAATAAACGCTTAATAAGCCTGGCCATGGAGGAAATCCGGCGGGTCACCAGAACCCTTAACAGCGTTAGCACCACTGCCTCTTCCAGCACATCAGCCCTGGGGCAAATTAAGGAGGAAATTAAGGCGTGTGTCCGGGAAGAGATGGCCAGCTTTAAAAAGTTGGTCAATACTACTGTGAAAAAACCAACGTACGCCCAGGCTGCTGCTGCAGCCAGCGGGGTATCGTCGTCGACGGGGGGGCCCGCCCCCCGTGCTGCACCACCTACTTCAAAGCCTGCAATTATAATCACCCCAGCTAAGGATGTGAAAACGCGTCAGGAGGCTGTGGAAATTTTTAAAAAGTGTATCTCCTATAGGAACTCTACTTATGCGCCTGCAAGAGTACAACCTGTCTCCAATAATAAACTCCGTGTGGAGTTTGAGAACGCGACTCAAAGGGATGACACACTCACCAGGCTCGAGAATAGCAAGGAGGTAAGAGCAGAACCCGTGCGCATGCTCAAGCCTATGGTCATCCTGAAGGGCATCTCCAAGGATGTTCCTTCGGAGGACCTGGTTAAGCTAATCAGCACTCAGAATCCTGAATTAGCCCACCTGATTGACAGTGAGAGTAGTGACAGTGAGAACTTCCGACTCCGTTTTAAACGTGCAAACCGCAATAGCAACCTATATAACGCGGTATTCCTGGCAGAGGTCAAAGTATATCGTAAGATACTCGACTTGGGGAGGGTTTGTGTAGACCACCAGAGGGTCACTGTGAACAGCTTCTCCCCATTTTTACAGTGCCACAAGTGCCTTCAGTTTGGGCACATGAGATCAAAATGCACATCAGAGGATAGTCCTTGCTCGCATTGCGCTAGCAAGGAACACCAGATCGATAAATGCCCTGTTAAGAATAATCCCAATAGTGCTAAATGCTTTAATTGCTCATCCCACAATGCCAAGTTTAATTTGAAAGATGACTGCAAACATACCACCAATTCAGATAAATGCCCCAGACTGCGAGCCATGAAAGACAGAATTATCCAAAGAATCGATTATGGATTTACATCATAAAAGTATTAAATTTTTGCAGTGCAATATTGATCGCTCGAAGAACAGTACTTACTTACTTACTTACTTATCGTCACGCACAATCCCTAACGGGGTAGCCAGAGAGAACAGATCGCCAAGTGTCACGATCCTTACATACCTCTTTCGCTTCTTTCAGGTTCATTAACTTCTTCATACATGCACGTCTAGGTATCCGAGTACTCTTGACCCTCCCCTTTTCGAGCAATTTGCTCACATGGTCTTCGAAAGTTAGTCTCGGTCTACCTCGACACCTTTTAATATTTACTTTCGCTCTATATATTTTCTTCACCATTCGGTCTTCACTCATTCGTTCAACGTGTCCAAACCATTGGAGTACGCCCCTATCAATTTTTGTGATAAGGTCATCTTTCAATCCTGCCATATTGCGAATCTCTTCGTTTCGCTTTCGGTCGGCTATGGTAACGCCACACATTTTACGAAGAGATCGCATCTCCACTGCATTCAACTTGCTTTTATGCTTCTTCTGGCATACCCAGGTTTCGCTGCCATATAACAAAGTCGGTACCAACACTGCGTTATGTATTGCAAGGCGTGCACTCTTCACCACGCCTTGCCTTTTTATTAATGCATTCAGGGCACCATTGACTTTGTTTCCGGCAGCGACACGCCTATCCACATCTAAATCACATCTTCCATCCCGGCTGAAAGCACTCCCCAAGTATACAATTTCATTTACCTGTTCTAGACATTCCTGATTTACCCATATTTCACATTTCGTTCTCTCTTCGTCCTTTTCAAATACCAGAACCTTAGTTTTATTAGCATTCAAACGGAGACCTTTAATTTCACATTCCTCTTTCATACACGTGACTAATGCCTGCAGTTCTGCTTCTGATGGTGCAATAAGCACTGCATCATCAGCATACAGCAGACAATTAACTTTTATGTCACCCAATTTCACACCCAAACAGCTATCTTTCAGCTTCTGTAAACAGCTGTCGAGATACAGTATGAACAGCCAGGAAGACATGACACAACCCTGTTTTACGCCCGCTTGGACGCTAAACATGGGTGACAGGTCATGCCCTACCCGCACACAGGCTTTACAGTCATAGTAGAGTGACTGCACAGCCCTTAACAATCGACCATCCACACCATATCCCGGCAACAGTTCCCACATTTTCTTCCTTATAACCTTATCAAATGCTTTCTCCAGATCCACAAAAGCACAGAAAATCCTCTGGTTAACACTCAGAAGCTTCTCCGTGATCATGCGGAGAGAAAACATTTGATCCGTGCATCCTCTTCCAGGTCTAAATCCGCATTGTGCCTCCCATAAGAATCTTTCCGATTTCTCTTGCATCCTGCGTGTCAAAACCTTCGAATAAACTTTACTTGCTAAACTGGTCAAGCTGATCGCCCGATAGCTCCCGCAGTCAAAATGTTAACCTTTACCTTTATATAAAGGCACAATGACCGCGGATCGCCAATCATCCGGGACATCTCCCGTCCGCCAGCACAAATTGCACAGCAGATGAAAGCTGTCCCAGACGCGAGGCCCACCGTACTTGACCATTTCAGCAGTAACTCTGTCTAGTCCCGCAGCCTTACCACATTTCAAACTTCGAATCGCACGTTCAATCTCTTTCATGCTGATGACCTCAGTGTCATCGAGGTCCGTGTCTGGCGTGCCAGTCACGGCGTCACCCCCGGATCCTTCACTAAGATCATGACACGCATACAATTCTCTATAAAATTCACTCCATCGCTGCATGACGTCCGATTTTTCTGAGAGGACGTCATTGGTTCTCGAAAGCACTTTGTTCATTCTTAAAGCTGTCGCACCACTCCGGGACCTTCCAACCTCTTTCCAGAAGAGTTTGGAGTTTTCCCTAAAGTTGTGCGACAACCTCTCGTCCGCTTCTATTCTACACCTTTCACGTACTTCCTCAATCAATGTTTTCGCATGAACTTTCTGCAGCTTATATCTTTCTTTCATCTTCTCTCTCATATGCTCATCGTTACTAGAGGCTAAGTAGTCTAACCATGCTTTTTTCTTCTTTTTTACAGCTTCTTTCACTTCGTCATTCCACCATGCATCTCTTCTTTTACTACTACCTCTTTTTGTCGTACCACATACTTCTTCCGCTGCACTTACCATTCCATCCCTAAGGTTCTGCCATATTCTCTCCACACATTCTTTCCTGCCATCGATGGTGTCAAGCTTTTCGGCTACCCTCGTGTGATATTTGTCCCTAGTATCCGCTTCCTGAAGCTTCCAGCTTCGGATGCGACAGACCGACTGTGGTTCTGTTACTGCCGTCCGGTGGCGCCAACCCGCGAACAAACCCCTAAATCTAGTAATTACTAGATAATGATCCGTTCCCAGGTCAGCACCCCTGAACACTCGTGTATCCATCACCTGTTTTCGCAGTCGGTCATCCACCAGGAACAAATCAATCATACTTCTCTCATTCTTTCTTTCTCTAGTGTACATATGGATCTTCCTGTGATTAAACATAGTGTTTGTCACAAGGAGACCCTTTTCCTTGCATACAGCCAGTATAAGCTTGCCAGCATCATTAACCCTTTTATCTCCAAACTTTCCAAGCACCGACTCGTATCCTGGTCGAGCGATGCCTACCCATCCATTCAAATCACCACATACAACAGTTCTTTCGTTTCCCTTAACCAAATCTAGAACTTCTCTTACATTCTCCCAAAACTCCTCCAGCTCAGCCCTGGACGACGAAGCTACCGGCGCATAAACAGCCAAAAGGAATAACTTCGTCAGTCCCATTTTGAAGCGAACCCAGAGAAGTCTTGAGTTCACAACCTTGTATTCAGTCATAAGATCGACCAACCGGGACGACAACAGCACTCCCACTCCTTGGCAGGCGTTCTCGCTTTCCGGGACTCCGGACCATATAGCTAACGTCCCGCCATGGAGCTCTTCAATACCACTGCCTTTCCGTTTGGTCTCCGACATACACACGACATCTAATTCTCTTTCTTTCATTATTTCGATCAACTCATTCGTCTTATCTCTCATGCCTCCTCTAACATTCCACGTGCCAACTCTGCACTCCGTCCTCCACCTTCCGCCGTGTCGGGCTGTGCGTGACGGGTGGCGGTCCCCATCGCCGCTTTGCGCGCTGCATTCCACACCAACGGGGACGAGCTGGTGTGCGTCGCCTTGGGGGGACGCCCTAACCCTCGTTCGCATGGGTGCGCAGCTGTGTAGAATTGCAGCCCTGAAAAGGGCTGGCAGGGGTCGCGACGAGCACGCTTCTACAATGACCCCCAACAGTCGAAGAACAGTCTACACGAATTATTAGTATCTTTCATGGCTGGCAGCCATGACATCGTCTTATTGTCAGAACCGTATGTTGGATCGAGTCTGGAACTTAAAGCTATTCACGGTGTCCAAATTATACAGTTCCCATCACCGGATGCTAGGGTTAAGGCCTGCATTCTTGTCAGGCCTGGGTGTGGCTCCATAATAGGGCTTACACAATACTCCACACCTAATCTCTGTGTAGCTCGCCTCTCAGCTGGGAATCGTGTTATACATATAGCATCAGTATACATCGAACCGGACAGAGATGAGTTAGCCACTCTGGACAAATTGGATGCCTTTCTCAGGGCAACAGGCGACTCACTTAAAATAATTGGGGGTGACTTTAACGGTTGGCATCCTGTTTGGGGCAGCCCAGTCGCCAATGCTAGGGGTGGGGACGTGGTTGACCTAGTGTATGGCAATGGGTTGGTCGTCTGTAACACTGGCGAATCGCCTACGTTTGAGACAATCACCCATGGCCGACACCGGGAGTCGATCATTGACATCACACTAGCATCTGAATCGATATACCATCTCGTTTCGAAATGGCAGGTCAACCCCCAAATATGCACCTCATCTCAACACAATGCCATAGAATTTTGTCTTAATAGTCCCAAATCTGATTTATACACAAATAACAACACATCCACCTTCATTTATAAATCAAAAAAGGCTTGTTGGCCTATATTTAATGAAACACTACATTTACACATGCTACAATCCGACATCTTGGACACCAACATATCTGCCCTGAATCCCTCTGAGCTGGATGATCTCATAGCCAAAGTTGTGGAGATTATCCACATTGCTTGTCGTAAAAGCATGCGAATGGGAGGAAAGGGGGGGAAATACAAGCCCCCTTGGTGGTCTGAAGAGCTAGAGGCTCAGAAACTTGAAATAATAAAATTGCATCATCGCATACAGGAAGCCAAGAGACGCGGTCTAGCCATAGAGGACTTAGTTGAGCAACACATAACACTCAAAACAGCATACACACAAAATTTAAGAGCTGAGTCCACCAGAAACTTTAGGGATTTTTGCAGCCTCCAAACCAAGGAGAATGTTTGGTCCCTAACTAACAGATTGTTAAAAGAGTCCACTGCTAGACGTCCACCAACTACTTTAAAAATAAATAACAAGTTCACGGCTGATAATTACACCGATCCCCGACATCATGAGCTATTAGACCATCTTGATGATATATTGGACACTAAGGACGAGCCGCCCTTCACTTCAGAGGAGGTGCTGGAGCACTTGAGTCTTATGAACCCCAACAAGGCCCCGGGGTTGGACAACCTAACCTCGGATATTTGTCTACAGTTCGCTAAGAATTACCCACAATTATTAACTGATATATTGAACAGATGCCTTGCGCTCCAGCATTTTCCTGACTGCTGGAAGGTGGCTTATGTCAAAATCATTCCTAAACCAAGCAAGAGCGACTACGGAGAATTAAACTCTTTTCGACCTATTGGGCTGCTGCCTGTGTTTGGCAAACTGCTGGAAAGACTTTTCATCAAGCGCGTCACTTACTGGGCGGATAACAACCGCCATAGCTGTCCACGACAGTTTGGTTTCCGTGAGCAAACCAATTCGACCATGACCATCGACACTGCGCTTGACGTGATCCGTCGGGCTAAAGGCAATGGAGAACTGGTAATTGCATTCTCCTTGGACATCAAAGCGGCTTTCGATAATGCCTGGTGGCCGGCACTGTTCCACAGGCTGAGAACAATTAATTGCCCACGCAACATCTATGGACTCATTCGTAGTTACGTTCGGAACCGCATGGTGACTCTTGATCACGCCGGGGTCAGAGTCACCAAGATGATGACCAAGGGGTGCATCCAGGGCTCTGCTTGCGGCCCAGTATTGTGGAACATCATTCTCGATGAACTACTTGGCGCGGAACTTCCGGCAGGTTGCCATATACAGGCATATGCAGATGATGTGTTTTTAGTTGTTGCAGCTAAAGAGGTCCACCGGCTGGAGAGTGCAGCTAACGCTGCGCTTTCGCGTATAACTGACTGGGGGTCAAGTGTAAAATTGGTGTTTGGTCCCTCTAAAACACAAATGATCGCATTTACACCAGGTGCAAAGGCTGCAAAAATCATTATGGATGGACACACTTTAAAATTTTCCCCTGATATCAAATTGTTGGGTGTCATACTGGATGAAAAACTGCTATTCAATAAGCACATCCGGTATGTCATCAGCAAGGCGATTAAAATTTTCAACAAACTTTGTTTATACACCAGACCTACCTGGGGTGCTCACCCGGAGAATATACGCGCCATATACCAACACGTAATCGTACCTATTGTTACATACGCCGCTGGTATATGGGGACATGTCGTCTCGAAGAGAGGGGTCAGAAAGCGGCTGGAGAGTATGCAGCGAGGATTTGCCATCAAGGCGATTAAGGCATTTCGTACGGTCTCTACGACAGCTGCTCTGGCCTTAGCACAATTCATACCAATTGACCTAAAAATCAAGGAGGTTCATGCGGTGGAAAAGACTAGATTGTCTCGCACATCAGACTTTCTACCGCATGACATAACTTTTGAAAAATCAACTGCACAAACAAAAAAACACAAACTCTTGCACCCAAGTAAGAGGATCACTATTGATTATAACACCGTACACAGCCAGCAAGAGGTGGACACCGTCATCAGTCCTGACTCGGTCTGTATTTACACAGACGGCAGTAAGCAAGAGGACGGGGCGGTTGGGGCTGCCTTCGTTTGCTACGTGCCGGCGGTCAATTCACCCATCACTATTGTTAAGAAATATAAATTGCATGACTCATGTTCGGTGTTCCAGGCTGAGCTGCTTGCCATTTATAAGTGTAGGTGTGCCGCGCACACACATGTAAACTTCGCAACGTTGTATTGTAACTATATTATGTAGTGAATAAGATTTTTCAGGCAGTCACTAGTTGCCCGCCAACTGTATGGCACGTTTCGCTATAATAAATATATATTAGTAAAAGAATTCACCTTTCATTATGGTCACCAATAGGCACCCCTACGGAGTCAGCTCCTAAACTGGTGACCCCGACGTGATTCAATACGTAAACCTTTGAAACCACCCTACGACGGTCCGTACCGCGTGATAAAAAGGGGCTCAAAGGTTTACCTAATTCAATTACCCGATAGACAGGTACATATTTCTATCGACAGATTAAAGCCTGCATATGTATTAAAGGAATGTGATGGTAACGAAGCAACGCCACGCCAAAGTAACGCTGACAACGCAGCGGATGTTGCACCTGCGCATGTACGGTTCCCGTTACCACCGTCCACACCGCTGACGTCGTTGTTACCCGGCCCGAGCAACCCGATAACCGTGAAAACAACGCGAAGTGGTCGGATTGTTAAGTTACCTTCACGATTTATAAGCTAGTGTTAATATAAAATATATATTATACAATTACATGTCTAAATGATAATCAGGTTTAGTTACTATGGATGTGAAAGTATTATTTGCATTGTCTAGTGCATAATATTTTCATTCAGGATATTCAAGTTACATTATTTAAGTTGAATGTAATTGTAGAAGCATCGTGTTCAGTATTTTGCGTATACTGCACTTTCATATAGGTTCCAGGTAGTTAGTTTAGTTATAATGTATTTAATATAATTTCATTCGAAATACTTCCTTTGCGAAAGCATTAGCGCGATAAGTTTTACGATTTTTACTGTGGGTAATTTGCAAGAAAAACCAGTTATTGTTTCTCAGGCTCAAAATACTGTAGAGAATAAAGTGGATAATTTTCAAACATGGTTATATGTGATAGCCAGTTTTATGGGGGCGATAATCCTGTACACTATTTGGGTAAAGTTTAATAAGAAGTTCAAAAGCTGGCTTCGTCATCAAGTGTTAATGGCAGGCATTCCGATATCGGGCCAGAATATGGGTCAGATGATAGGTGCTTCTAGCACCAGTCTGCAGCATGTGCCCGCGCCCGCCGCGGCCGCCACCCCTTTCGCGGGGGTCTCCGTACAGCCCTGCGCACAAGCGCATTAGCAAGTTTTTGTTGTTAGTTTTAAGTTTATATTCATTGTATAGTTTTAAGTTTTTTTTTGTATTCAATTGTTGTAAAGGGGGAAGTATTGTAGGTGTGCCGCGCACACACATGTAAACTTCGCAACGTTGTATTGTAACTATATTATGTAGTGAATAAGATTTTTCAGGCAGTCACTAGTTGCCCGCCAACTGTATGGCACGTTTCGCTATAATAAATATATATTAGTAAAAGAATTCACCTTTCATTATGGTCACCAATAGGCACCCCTACGGAGTCAGCTCCTAAATAAGGCTTGCTACTGGACACTCAACAATAATAACAAGGAAACTGTCATATTCTCTGACTCACTTTCCTCTATCAAAGCCCTACAAAATAGAAGCAACACACACCCTATTGTTGTAGAAATCCATAAAATAATTCACGAGATCAAGAAGATTGGTAGCATTAAGCTAGTGTGGGTGAAAAGTCATGTGGGCATTGTGGGGAACGAGGTGGCGGACGAGTAAATTACACAAAGCACCAGACTACACACATTTTGCAATATCACACATTAAACACGTATTACTCAACAAACGCTGGGCCCTATGGCAGACTCGCTATGAGAGTGCGGAACAGGGCAGGTACACTAAATCACATCTTCCCACACTTGACAACATCACCACACTCAATAAAATCACTTGTCCCAACTTTCACCTAACCCAAGTTCTCACCGGTCATGGCTTTCACAAGTCGTACTTATACCGTTTTAAGATCACCCCTGATGACAAATGTCCATGCGACGAAATTTCAACCCAAACGTTGGAACATCTTTTGGAGAAGTGCCCCGCGTTCGGTGTACAAAGAGCCATCCACGAGACGATATGTGCCAGTGTGAATGTGTCGCCCTATAAAATCATTGACTTATTGAAAAAAGAGTCCAGCTGGAACTCCTATATGACTTACATTAAGCATATATTTACAAGCCTTAAACATTTTAATAATAACAATTAGGATTTATACAACAGTTAATATACTACTTATTTCATTATATTTTATTTTCATTCTTGTTTATTCTATTCCAATTTTGTTTCTCTTAACCTCTTTTCATGTTATTTATTGTACATATTAAATTAAATCTAGCTATAAGATCTTTAATGTTATTTTGTTATTTCAATTAATTGTTTTAGGACCCGTCTAGTTAGCAGGTTCCATTTTACATCTCATACTATTATCTCTCTTTTTTATACTGAGCAATATTAATTATTGCTCTCTACGAGTATAATATATGCTATGATAACTAAATGCAGCGCCTAGAGACTATTGTAATCAATTACTACCATAAGTGATATTGTAAAATTGCAAAATTGTAAATTTAAGCTTTTATCATGACAGTGTGCCAACTGCAGAAATTATTATTTTAGTTTAAGTTGTCTTTTACTTTCTTATACTGTCTTCTACTATTTAGATTAAACTACTGTTAGATTGTAAATAAAGGTTTTTTTATTCTATGACAGCTTGCTAATATTAGAACTGTTATCTGGTATTACTTGTTTTTTGTCAGCATATATTTTATTTTACCATTTAGTTAAGTACAAAAATTGTATATCAAAGATTTATTTTACTAATGACAGTGTGATAACAGTAGCTATATTAATTTCTGTTTAAATTTATTGCTTAACTTTTTTATTATTATTAATTTTATCTTTTTTTTAACTTTTACTCTTAAGCAAAGTGTACATTGACTGTATCAAATCGCAGTCAATTTGTATCATTTTGTATTTGTGGGAAAAATATTATCATTATAAGAGCCTAACTTTAAGTTAAATTTGTGGAAATGATCAATACAGTCCCTCTGGAGGTGGTGTAACCCCCGGAGGAAAACTAATAAAAAAAAACCTAACCTAACCTAACCTAACCTAACCTAACCAGTTGCGCTCCAAACGCCGTGCCGTACGCAGCATTTTTATATCGCTCCGCGCTCGAAAATTCAAAGTGTCGGGTCAAAGTGCACCAATCTTTAAGTGTTATACACCGTTAGACGCGTCTCGCCGAGACGAAGACAGAGATACAATAAAAAAGTGATAAAAGTGTTATAGTTTTAAAGTTATCATCAAAAAAACTGGTTTTATAACCTAAAAAATGTTTAAAGTTGAACGCTGCTCGATCTAGATCGAAGACATATAGTTTTTATAGTGCACTAAGAAGCGCCCTGACGAGCTTAACAGTTTAAGCCACTCATTGAAATTTTTCGACTTCAGCGCACCGAAATATTTTCGGAAAACAAAAACCACGTGGACACGTGTTTTTTGATAGGAGGCCGTGCGGCTAATTTTAACATCGCTAAATCAAAGAAGGCATCGAGGCAAAGCATCTGACACCTCGATCATTAAAATCGGACCAGAAACACCGGAGATACCACGCCTTGAAGATACCGACTTTCAGGAGGGACTTTCAAAGGTGAATTACTCTGGTTTTTCAGTGACGACATATATATATATATATATATATATATATATATATATATATATATATATATATATATATATATATATATATATATATATATATATATACATTTACTTTAATTAAAAGAGGAACTTAAGTTTTAACAAATTGTGTAAAAAGCTTTAATTTTGGAGTGTAATTAATAATTTTAAGAAAAATTTTAAAAATTCGAAAAAACACGTGGGTCCTGAAAAACACTCCTGAAAATTCTGAAAAAATTACAGAATATTTCTTAACCTATATATATCATCCCAGAATTATTTCAAAATTTTTAGTTCAATAGTTCACAAATTAGAGGCTTTTTGCGGTTGTTGGTTTTCATAACACAACTTTCAAAATTTTAAAACTCAAAAATTTTTCAGGAATAAAAATTTACCAATTACAAATTATAATACAGCAACTAATACTTTATCTACATTAATTTTTTCAGAATTTTCGGATAAGTAGTTTTAAAGTTATAAATTTATTTGTGTGAGCTGGGAGATCCTGAAAACCGCACGATAACTGTGTTTTCAGTTTACAGGAAAACGGAGCCTCCTAGCTCAATTTTGACAATTTTTTCGGGCCCCCCTACCCCCCCTTGCCCCCCATCACATTACCCAGTAAACGGGTAGTCTTCGGCCCCCAGCGGATCATTTGGGCTGAATTTCAACCCCCTACCCCAAAGTTGACTCCTGGACTTAGTCTCTGGGGGATGAAAAATTTTATAAATTTAAAATCGTCATAACAAACTAACTAGTGCACCGATTCGGACTGGGTTTTTTGCAAAAAATAATTTAATTAAAGAGTTAACAAATTAGGGGGGAAGGACTCTATGTAGAGTACACTTAAAAAAAAAATTATGTTTTTGTTTTCTGTATTTATTTAATACTAATTTAGAAATTAAATAACCAATCCGATATAATTTAAGCATAGAGTAGGATTGAGATAGAGACGACTCTACGTAGAGCAAAGTAGAGTTTTAAGGAAATTATTTCGAGACATTTTTTTTAACATTTTTAATATTGAAATAGATGTGAATAGGGATAGAGAACGAGACCAGACTCTAGGTAGAGCCATTTTACATATTTTATTTTCTTATTTTTCTTTTATTTTCTTTATTTTATTGTGCTCTTGTTTTCCTACTCTATTTACATTTACATTAGTATCTATAAAGAGACTCTACATAGAGTCATACGGAGATCAAATACTTTTATTTTATTATTTAATAAAAATAACTTGGTAGAGCTGGACTCTACCTTATCTTAAATTTGACTAGTTTTTATTTCATAGGTGACACAGACCCCCCTTTACAGGGTCTAACAAATATTTTACATATAGACCCCCCTTTACAGGGTTTTACATACGGACAACGTTCCCCGATCCATACATAATTTACACTATACATCGTACTCATACACATTCACACAAAAATCATGTACCGTACACCCACGACCTCTGGCGCTACCAAAAAGCCCACCACCCCCAGCCCTACCACCACAACCGCAGCAGTACAGGATGCTGCCAGAACATTTATTAAAAGGCCAGAAGCTAAAAGGAGATCGCTCGACAATATGGACATCTACAAAAAGCAGAAACATAACTACGCTGCATTGTCGAGCGATCAGCTCCTCCAGGAAATGATGAAAACCTTCGAGGATATACCCTCAAAGGTTCAGGAGTACCCTCAGATGAGGAAAGATATCAAACATTTCCTGGAGGTGCAATCAGACAAGGGCATAAGAACAATCTTCGAGCTCAGCAGACGTATACAAAGTCTCGAAGCAGACGCCCCAAAAATAGGATCACCTACAAAAGCCTTGGCATCCGAAGGGCAAGATATTATCATAAAGAAACTGGGAGAGGTAGAAGCGACACTTGCAGGGCGCATAAACGAATTGGAACAAAGTCTGAAAACAGACATAGAGGGACTGCATAACAGTAACGACGACCGAGGCTCAGACATGATCGACAAGATCATCGATAGGATTGATGAAACCAGGGCTGCCATAGACGAAACGACCGAGAAGGTCGAGAGTCGAACGCACGCCCTGATTAAAGATCTGATCGGTGGTGTTGCCGATGATGTCATCGCAGCCAAAAAAGAGCTCGTGGAAATCACAAAAGGACTGGTATGCGAAGTAAATACAGCACCAGTCCTTAAGTCATACGCCAGCGTCGTAGCAGCTAAACCAGTTCACCGCCCTGCACTTCACTCAATGGCGGTCACCCTCGAAGGTGGTCTCGAGACCGCTGACGAGGTGCTCGCCAGGGTGAAAAAAGCGGTCGACGCCAGAGGTACAGGCCTTAAAATTAACAAGGTTCGCAAGGCCAAGAATCAAAAAATTATATTGGGCTGCGACACAGAAGAGGAAAGGATGAAAGTCCAAAAAATAATAGAGAGTCGCGGGGATGGACTAAAAGTAGCGCCCATAAAAAATAAGGATCCTCTTGTCATCCTAAAAGATGTCTTTCTAGAAAGTGAAGAGGAAGACATAATTAAGGCGCTCTACGCTCAAAACCAAGACGTTTTCTTTGGTCTAACTGAAGAAGACATGGAAATGGCAATTAAATTTAAAAAACGGACAAGAAATTCAAAGACCGTTCACATCATTCTTCAGGTGAAGCCTAAAGTATGGCAAAGGATGACGGAGGCTGGAGCCCTCTATCTGGACCTTCAAAGGGTAAGAGTCGAGGACCAGTCCCCGCTCATCCAATGCACGAAATGCCTCGCTTTTGGACATGGTCGGAAATTTTGCACCGAGAGTGTGGACAGATGTAGTCACTGTGGAGGACCGCATCTCCGCGAGAGATGCGCAGACTTTTCCGCAGGGAATGAACCACAGTGCTGCAACTGCTCACACTCTGGGTTGCGGAGGACCAACCATAATGCATTTAGTTCAGACTGCCCTGTACGGAAAAAATGGGACTACTTGGCTCGTGCAAACACGGCCTATGCCTGGACCATTTAAGACAAATCACACAACACATACAAACAGTTACAAAGCACACAGGAACATTAACACGACACACACGAACATGAATTACACGACAAAATGAACACAACTGATATACAGAATGTATAATGTAATATACACGATTATATCAGCACAGTAACACTTACATGAATCACAACACTAACACAACACATAAGAAAAACAGCATGAAATGAAAATTGGTAAAAGAAATGGACAATATATATATATATATATATATATATATATATATATATAAATTTAGTATATATATATATATATATATATATATATATATATATATATATATATATTATATTGCCTAGGAAAAGCGTGACTAAAATATATAAGGATGTATAAATTTAGACACATGACAGAAATTCACCAATCCTGATATGTGCATAACTGTTAAGACCTGTAAAATTGTTAATTGCAAATGTTAAAAATAAATAGACATAAGTTTTTACTGTTATACAGATAATAAATATAAGAATATTAAAAAACGGCAATGAAAAATGTTAGAAATAAGATGATAGAAAATAGTAAGTATATATTAATGTTAGACTTATAAATGTTAAAATAGAACTAAGAAATAAAACTCGTAAGAAATAAGAAATAATGATAAGTACAATTGCTGTAACCCAATAAATATGTAAACTAAGGAAGTTTGTAAGCTAAATAAAAATTAGCAAGTAGAGTGTAGTGTAGACATTTGTAAGCTTAAACTATATATATAAAGTTAAATATTATTGAAGACATAACAGAAAATAAATAAAATCTACGAACCTTATTTTCCCAAAGAAAAGAAATATTAGGCATAGAGTAGCGGGAGTCCCACCCGGCAAAGAATGAGCGTGGATGGATAAAAGAAAGATTAAGTATGCGGCCTGAAAGTGTGAATACATGTGAGAACTGGAATGTATGAGTAATATAGATTAATAAGGACCCGATGATCCCATGATCGGGGAAAAGCGATTATTAAAAAAAAAAAAAAAAAAAAAAAAAAAACCTAACCTAACCTAACCTAACCTAACCAGAGGAGAGCAGGAAAGAGATCGAAAAATTAAGGGAAGAAATGAAAACACACGATATTAAAGAACATAGAGTAACGTACGCTAGTGTAGTGGCTGGAACACAAAATGGTACATCTTTAGAAACAACGGCTATGCACTCAGTAATAATCACGTCTAATGATGAAAAGGAAACAGGAGACGAAGTGATGGACAAGATTAGGAAAGCAATAAATGCTAAAGAGGAAGGATTGAGAATTGACAAAATTAGGAAAGCAAGGGATAGAAAGGTAATAGTGGGATGTCAAACGGAGAAGGAAATAAATAGAGTCAAGGAAAGACTAAAGACGGCAGGGAAAGACCTAAAGGTAGATGATATACAAAATAAAGACCCACTCATAATCCTGAGGGATGTCCTACAGTATAACACAGATGAGGAAATACAAAGAGCTATAAGAATGCAAAATAAACATCTCTTTAAAGACGTATTAAATAAGGATGATAGAATAGAGGTCAAATACAGAAAAAAGACCAGGAACCCGCACACATCCCACGTCATTATCAGAGTCTCACCCCAAATATGGAACCGTCTTATAGAAGCTGGAGTAATCCATATTGACCTTCAACGAATCAGAGTAATGGATCAGTCCCCTCTGGTTCAATGTTCGAGATGTCTAGGATACGGACATAGCAAACGAACATGTAGTGAGACGAGTGATGTCTGTTGTCATTGTGGCGGACCACACCTAAAATCTGAATGTGCGGAATGGCTATCTGGAGGACCGCCAATATGTAAAAACTGCGATAAGGCAAATCTCGACAAAAAAGAGCATAATGCTTTTAGCGTAGAATGTCCGATAATGAGGAAATGGGAAGCCCTGGCAAGATCTACAGTGGCATACTGCTAGGGTTGTCCCGGGGTCAAGCATTGGAAAAAGCGTCGAAAACCACCGATATCATGTATTCCAAGCGAACCTACAAAGGTGTGAGCTGGCCACGGCTGAACTAATCACAGAGGCGGCAAAGAGGAGGATATCCCTTGCCCTGGTACAGGAGCCATACATCGGACGAATTGGTCAGATGAAAGACTACTCGGGGACGAGAATAGTACAATGCAGCAGAAGCCTAAATACTGAAAAGGTTATTAAGGCAGCTATTGTGCTATTCGATGACGCCATCGACGTGACCCCATGCCCCAGTCTAACAACAGAGAACATCGCAGTCGCAAAACTCAGAACAGGGGCTTGGGAGCTTGGAGTGGTGTCCGTCTACCTAGAGGGGGATAAACCAATCGAACAATATTTGAACATAATAGGAACGGCCGTGGAAAGCATAGGGACAAGGAACGTGATACTCGGTGGCGACGTAAATGCGTGGAACACCTGGTGGGGAAGTCGGGAAACAGACACTAGAGGGGTGGAGCTTGCTGCAAAACTTGACGAATTGGAACTACATACTTTAAACAGGGGAACTGAGCCTACATTTGATGTTATAAGAGGTGGGAAAAGATTCTCAAGCTGCGTCGACATTACTACTTGCTCGACTAGCCTGCTCGGAAGGATAGATAACTGGAGACTATCCGATGAAATAACTAGTTCAGACCACAGGGCAATCCTATTCAACATAAATTTAAAGAAATCAATAGGTACGGATATAAAGAGAACAACTAGGAAATACAATACGAAGAAGGCAAATTGGAGCAAGTTTCGTGAGAAACTTGCCCAGATTTGGAATGACAAAAGGTTAGATAAATCAACAGTTGATGGATTAACAACTACGGAAGAATTAGAGGAAAGAATAAACGATTTCACAAATTCTGTGACAGAAGCCTGCGAATATAGTATACCTAAGTTAAATAATAAAACACGAGTAGGACTGCCCTGGTGGACTGACAAGCTAACACAGCAGAAAAAGGAGGTCTCCAGGTTGAGACGCCGTATCTCATACGCAGCGCCGGTCCGTCGTGAGTGGGTGGTCGAGCAGTACAAAAGGGCAAAAGAAGAATACCAGCAGGAAATAAAGAGGGCACAGACCACCAGTTGGAAAGAGTTTTGTAGCAAGCAGGAGCGAGAGACTATGTGGGATAGTGTGTATCGAGTGATAAGCCGAACAATGGTGCGACAGGAAGATATTCCGCTTGTACAAGGTGTAAAGACATTAGAAAGAGAAGAATCAGCCAGGGTACTGGCGGAGACATTTTATCCAGAGGATCAAAACGAAGAGGATGACACGGAACACGAGTTGATGAGAGAAGCAGCTAAAACAGTAAATGAGGGGACACTTGATAGATCATGTGACCCACCCTTTACAGCGGAGGAACTAACGTGGGCCGTGTCAAGTTTTAATCCGAAAAAGGCGCCAGGTGACGATGGCTTTACAGCAGACATCTGTAGAGTGGCTATAACTATGGATTTAGAACTGTTTTTGGCACTGGTCAATAAATGTATGGAATTTACATATTTCCCCAAAAAATGGAAGAAGGCGGTAGTGGTAGTGTTACGGAAACCGGGTAAAAGGGACTACACACACCCCAGATCCTACAGGCCGATTGGGCTACTGCCTGTGGTGGGCAAGGTCTTCGAAAAAATGGTAGTCCGAAGAATCAAGTGGCACATCGTACCAAAGCTAAGCCGGAAACAATATGGTTTCATGCCACAGCGTAGCACCGAGGACTCCCTCTGTGATATGATGCAGTTCATAACAACCAAGCTAAAAGACAAAAAGCTCATTTTGCTGATATCACTAGACATAGAGGGAGCCTTCGATAATGCCTGGTGGCCGGCGATACGATGTGGACTTGCGAAGACTGGATGCCCAGTAAACCTAAGACGCCTGATAGATAGCTATCTCAGAGACAGAACAGTGTGCCTGAGATATGCGGGGGCAGAATGGGTAAAAAATACCACAAAAGGGTGTGTGCAGGGCTCAATAGGGGGTCCAATTTTTTGGAACATATTGTTGGACCCACTATTGAAGGAATTGAGTGCGAAAGAGACTCATTGTCAGGCTTTTGCGGATGATGTAGTCCTGATTTTCTCTGGGGACACGGCAAAACAGGTTCAGGAGCAGGCAAATGTGACTCTTGCACATGTCTTCAAGTGGGGAGCGAGAAATAAACTTAAGTTTGCACCAGATAAAACCAAAGCGATGATAATAACAAACAAACTTAAGTACGACGCACCACTTCTGGAGATGGGCGGGAAGAGCATCGGCCTCTCAAGAGAAATAAAAATACTCGGCCTCACAGTCGATGACAGGCTTGCCTTCGACAAACATGTAAAAAATGTATGTTGTAGGGTACAGGATCTGTACCATCAGCTGTTGAGAGCCGCAAAGATTCATTGGGGCCTAAACCCAGAGATTATCAGGACTATATACACTGCGGTGGTGGAGCCGATCGTTTTGTATGCGGCCAGTGCTTGGGTGACAGCAGTTAACAAACAAAAAGTTAAAAAACAACTCGATATGGTGCAGCGCGGGTTTGCACAAAAAATTATAAAATCGTACAGGACAGTATCATTACACTCAGCCCTACTACTCGCCGGGCTGCTTCCTTTGGATCTAAGGATCCGGGAAGCAGCCTCGCTTTATGTAATAAAGACATGACAGAGAGGTAGAAATGAAAGTAAAATACATAAAAGGTGATCGAAACATATACTATAACTATGATATGTCAACCAATTTCATGACAATGGACGTCACTTGCTCAGGAACACAACTAAATACATCTGCAACTACTGTATCGGAAAGTCACGGCAATGCGACAAGGCGTAAATCGAAACAACCAGACGCCTGTGAATTCATATTTTGTGAGTTCATATTGCCTTCTTTGCAACAGCTGTACAACAAACCATTGCCCATAACTGTAGCCAAAAAGAAAGATTTATTAAATCTATGCGAAAAGGGTGTTATACCTGAAGAGTACCATGGCTGGTTTCAGTCTTTGGCTACATATAACAGAACTGTTGACTGTTTACCTGAAGCAGCAATTTCTGAAGAGTTTGATTTATCTGACAATGAGTAGTACTTTCACAGAAAATTAAAAAGAAAAAATTATCCTATGGTTATTTCAGTATTATTTTAGTTTTAAGATTTAAGTAGTCGGGATTTTCTACTTATCAAAATAAAGATGTTTCGTGATTTAATTCCTGTTTTTTTATTTAACCTTGTTTCTTTCAGTAAATAATAGTTCGTTTATATTATTATTTCTATTAAAACACATACAAAAGTACAAAAGTACAATCTCACAGAACGTACTTCGCCCTCACCAGATAAATTGTGTTGTAATAGTGGAGAAGAACGGTCCACTATTAACAGACTCCGAGTGGTTTTAAGGTGGAGAAATGAAACTACTGTTTATGTAAAGCCGATTGGAGTATGAATATGGAATGGAATGGAATAGAATATATTTTCGTTAACCTTGCCTATATTTATATGGCTAGCTGCGGTGTTGGTTTACCAATGGTAACGATTTTTATTTTCCCTAGCCAATTATAATTCTTACATTATGACGATTAAAAATTAATCAAAATATACAACTATTATGTAGGTTTCGTTTCCCGGCGTGAGACTCGTGTTTTGTTCACGAAGCTACGTCGCTGGACCGGGCTATAAAAGTCATGCAGATCGGTGTGCGCGCGTGGGACACAGCTTCGGAACAGCAAGAAGAAACGAGCTGCGGCGTTGAAGAAACGGTTCACAATTGGTCGACAGATACGTGACGATAACGGTGTGTAAAGGCAATGTGGTGCTGAATGATATTTGCGGCTGCTTCTTGTTTCTTTATAAGAACGTCAAATTATCTATATGCAGTCCGCAGTATCTCAGTAGCCGGGGATAGTTAGGAAATAAATGTTTTTTATCTTCGCCTTCCGCGTTATGGTAGCAGCAGAGTATATATTATTTATTCCCGTTTAGGGTTGATTAGTCTGGCTGCTACAGTGTAATGCAAATAAATTTCAATGTTTTGAATCTCCACAGTTATCGGACCAGAACACTTCTTACGTGCTGGATTCTCACATACTTACCGATTACAATATATCAGATGAGTCATTCACCACGCCTAGTAAACTGTCTAAGAGTGTACACGGGGCCGTAACAGACATAACATTAATCTCTGAAATGAAAGTAACGATATCTCAGTTAACCTGTATACTTGAAAGTACTCAAAACGAATTAGAAAATTTGATATTAGAAAATAACGATTTAAACAGACAAATACATAAGTTGACCTCAGAAAATAAAATTTTAAAATCACTCTGCCATTCCCCAACCAAAATACGAGGTAGTCTTGGAGTTTGTAATAAAAATAAAAGACACTCCTAATTAAGTAATAACGCGTCTTCTGTACCATCTTCGCCGATAGTCAAGTCACACGTTAATCCCAACACTAACACCATCATTATATGCCTGCAACAAAAAATCAGCGACTTGCAAAAACAACTTAAGGATGCAGAGAAAGAGATCACAGGTCTTACGGAAAAAATAAAAAAAACTGGAACAAAAAAAATACTTTAAAACCTCGATAGAAAAACCGAACAAGATCTCATATCCCATCACAACATAAACCCGACCCTATAAAAAAAATTCACATCATCGGTTCTCAACAATGCGTCGGCCTGGCTGCAGCTATATCACATTCGAGACATATGACTCAATACGAAAAATATGAAGTTACTGCTCAGACGAAGCCATATGCACCAAGCTATGAAATAATAAAAAACTGTCAAAACATGATGCTAAAGTCAGACGATAAACTTGTAATTTGTATAGGGGAAAATGATTACAATATACAGCTAGTTTTATCACAGCTACAATGTATACTAAACACCTTTAGTAATAATACGATAACTGTGCTAAATGTTATTGAAAATATAAATATAAATGTTAATAAATTAAATTATTTTATTAGAAATATATGTAAGAAATATAAAAATTGTCATTTTTGGATTGTAAACACTCTAATCATTTGCAAATTTGTAAATTAATTAATTATGTTATTGACTGTAATGATTATGCAAACAAATATTTAAACCCTAGCGAAATCAGTAAACGTATTAGCAATTAGTCAAGTTTTAAAATGTGTAAAATCTTAAATGAACGCAAAAAAGGAACAATCCCCTTTTATTTTAAGAAACAAACTGACATCTCCGCAAAACCAGTTGAACGTTTTAAGAGAGGAACGATACCTTATTATTTTCCCGTAATAAAAAAGAATAATACATTTTTTCGACCGTAAAAAACAAATTCCTGCTGCATATAATTTTATAATTTTACGAGGGTGGATTGAAAAGTACTCGGCCTAACCAAGAAAATAAACACATACTAAATCAGTTATATTTTTATTTTTCTACATAATCACCATCAAGTTCAATACACTTTTGCCACATCCCCTTCCAAGCATTTAGACCGTTGAAAAAAAAATGATTCATCCTTAGAGTCAAAATATGCGTCTACAGCTGCTTTGACCTCGTCGTTTGTCGAAAATCTTTGACCTTCCAAGTGCTCTTTTAGGTTACGGAACAGAAAGAAGTCTGATGGTACCAGATCAGGTGAATACGGCGGATGAGGTAACAGTTCAAAGCCACAGTTGTGAATTTCAGCCATTGACTGTACTGACGTGTGAACACGGGCGTTATCTTGATGAAACAGGACTTTTCTTCTGAGCATTCCTCGACGTTTTTCTTTTATTTCCTCTCGTAAACGACGTAGTAAGGTGCAGTAGTAATCAGAGTTTATAGTCTGACCCCTTTCAAGATAATCAAACATAATCACACCTTTCGAGTCCCAGAATACTGAAGCCATCACCTTATTTGCCGACAAAATCGACTTAGCCTTTTTAGGGGGTGGTGAACCAGGTCTTCTCCACTGTTTTGATTGTTGTTTTGTTTCCGGTGTACAGTAATGAACCCATGTTTCGTCCATAGTAACAAAACGATTCAAAAAATCATCTGCATCGACTTCAAATAACTCCAAACAGTCGCGTGAAATAGTCAATCGCGTCCTTTTTTGTTCAACTTAAAACAGTCGCGGAACCCACCTCGCAGACACCTTGTGGAAACCCAACTCGTTGACAATGATGTTTTGAGTTCGTTTATAAGAGATGCCTATAATCTCGGCTATCTCTCTAATTTTTAATCTGCGGTCTCCCATTATTAAATCAAGTACTTTTTTAATATTTTCGTCAGTAGTTGACGTCGAAGGCCTTCCAGAGCGGGGTTCATCTTTCACACTCTCTCTACCACGCTTAAATTCTGCTATCCATTTTTTGACGGATGAATATGACAGAGCACAATCGCCTAATGTACTGACCATGTCATCATGGATGGCTTTTGATGATAGCCCCTTCTTATGGAGGTACTTAATGACGGCACGCTGCTCGATTTGCTCCATTCGCGGAAATTATGTCCGATTACTTTGTTAATAAATTTATGAAATCACAACTAATTATCGCACACGTTTCGAACTTCACACAATGAACTAGTCTGAACTGAACTAAATAATGTGGGTAGATTTGATTTTTAGAATTGAATGGATCTATGTTAGGCCGAGTACTTTTCAATCCACCCTCGTACATCAAAATATCGCCAGTGCTTTGTTAAAACAAGATTTGATAGAAATAACTATACAGGAGTTACAGGAGAGTTACAGTGACCCAGATGTTATTTGTCTTTCGGAAACTTAAATAAAAAATGTTTGTGAGAAGTTTTTAAGATTAACCGGTTACGTCATGGCCGACAATTTCTGCAGAGAAAAGCAAAGAGGGGGAACCTGTATCTTAGTTAAAGTAGGATTGATTTTTAATGAACTGTCATTAACAAAAAAATATGCGTCGCAGAATACGTTTGAAGTCTGCGGCATTGAACTAACGTGTATTAAATTAATAACTCTCTGTGTCTACAGAACACTCGCCTTACTCCTGAAAGGCAGCACCTTCAAAACGAGCATAAAACGTAAGAGGTATGAGGCGCTACAGAAGATAACAGTAGCAAACAATCACTCCCGAATAGTGCGTATGCGGAACAAAACCATCGCACTATTCGAAAAAGGCGACGACATCACCGACGAGTTTGCTCAGGCATGCTCAATGCTAGCTGTGCTTACGGACACGAATAATCCCAGCCGGAACAATAGACAAAGTAGCAGCAGTCGCTAGCACCTTCGGCCAAGTCATTGCTGCAATCCCCGCAATAATCCCGAAGAAAAAGGAATATCTGCGGTCAACAGAGAAGATAGTTGCTGCTGTTAAGAGCGCCGCAAAGTATTTTCCCAAAGGTCAGACAAGAAAATCCCCATGCACATGGACGAAAGCAGACATGGGACAAGTCACTCTGCCGAGTCTCAGGGAGGTGTCGGAGCCCCTGGACCACTGGATAAATGCATTCCTCGAGTTTAAAGCTATCGTAAAAGCTACCAGAGAGGTTAACATCATGACCTGTAAGAGCATCTTGGAATCTTTTCATCGAGGTTTGCTAAAGATTTCTTAAATTTACACGAACACTACACATTGAATAAAACTATTATGTACGGATTTTATCGCGTTTAATTACTTTATTTCGTTTTTATTATTATCCCGACGTTTCGGGTGCTTTAAAGCACCCATGGTCACGGGCGGGACTGAGATGTTTGACGTCCCAATGTCATAGTTAGTCCGGCTACCTTCAGTGTTTTTTTAATATTAATTTTTGGTCCGATTTACGCAAAACGAGCTTATAGTGTCATGAAGTCTTGCAGTGGTATGCTTGGGTTTGGGTTTAATTTTGTTAATTATAGGATCCTAAGCAGATGGTAGCACCCAATCATCTTCTCTATTGAAATTTGGATGTTTTTTAATTTCAATAGCCTCATGTATCATCCTTGGTAGGAATCGGTGTTCTTTTGCGAGAATTTGTGGTTTATCAAATCTAATGTAATGGTGGGGACGATCTTGAACATGTTCGCAGACTGCAGACTTCCCGGAGCGTCGGTGCTTCACATCAGCTATATGTTCCTTCACGCGGGTTTTTATAGATCTCTTTGTTTGACCTATGTAAGAGAGACCACATTCACAATCTAGCTTGTACACACCTGCATCTTGTAGAGGAATATTACATTTGATGGATAGTAAAAATTGACTGATCTTCTTCAGCGGCTTGTAGTATGTCTTAATGGACGCTCGCTTCAAGATGTAGCCAATCTTGTCCGTGACTCCTCTGACATATAGTAGTAGAGCAGGAGCGCGCTCGACTGTGGCCGGCTTCACTCGTTCACTGTGACGTAGGCGCGGGACCCGAAGCTTGTTGTCTTACAATACTTGCTTGACGTGCTGAAGCTCCGCGGCCAGATGTTTTCCGTCACAGATCCCTTGTGCTCTCTGAAACAAAGATTTACCCACGGTAGCTAACTGTGAAGGATGATGGTGAGATTCACCATTTAGATATCGGATGTTATGGGTCTTTTTCCTATACACAGTGTGAGCAATAGTGTTATCAGTATTTCGGATGACTAAAACATCTAGGAAGGCTAAAGAATTATTTGCCTCTAACTCCTTTGCTTTGAGGTTTGCTAAGATCAGCTTGAGGTGAAACTCGAGGAATCCGAGGCTGCTGTGTACAAAAACGACACAGCTGAAGTAATTAAAGGGAATGTGTCGGGATTGTACATGGCGGCATAAAACGCAACGGGTGTTTTTGTGGCTTTGGACGGGACTGAGACAGAACGGTTGGGCCAACTTGTCTTTCGAACACCTGCTCAGGACCCCATAGTGGTAACAGAAAAGTGTACAAGAGTAATGCTCGAGGACGAGATCTTGGACAGGCTCAAGGCTGTGTCCATTACTTTGGAGAAATAACATGGGTCAATGGCGTACTCGGATGTGGAATAACATCTTGGGTTATTAACAATTTCGAGGAGGAAAAGATATCATAATCACTACAACAACTGTAGCTGCAATTGGCCTGAGGGAGAGGCTAGCATCACATGTAGGAGTCGACGCAGCAAGGAAGGTGCGGACTATGGCCTCAATCTTGGTAAATGGTATAAGGGGTCTGAGAAATACTCCCGTCTTTTAATTGACGAAGCGCTCATGAACCATTTTGGGGCTATAGTAACGGCAGTACAAATCACGGGTGCAAGTGAGATTCTCATTGTAGGCGACAACAACCAGTTGCCATATATCGACAGGCATGATTTGTTCCGACTGCACTACACTCGACCAAATCTAGTGGCTAATATCAACCAAGAATGGCTCTGCACGCACAGAAACCCACTGGATGTACTTGTAGCATATGTACTAAACGAAATCTATGATGGCATATTACTCATCCAATACTATGTTGCGATCTCTAGTGCTAAAGAGGTACACGGGTTCACACATCCCAAAGTATCATATATATAATATAATCCCTTGATAATACTTTATACTTGGGACACACCCAGGCTGAAAAGGAAAATCTCATCGGCCAGGGCTACGGAAAAGGGAAGGGATCGCGAACTCTAACCATACATGAAGCTCTGGGGCTCGTGAGCGAGACGGTGGTAATCGTGCGATCAAATAGAGAGAAACAACGCCTATTTAACAGTATTTCGCATGCAGTGGTGGCAATCTCGCGCCATACGAGCCATTGTATCTACTGCACCGATTGGTGTGAGGAAGAGGCAGTTGCCTGTTTCATTTTGCTCGCCGAGTCTGCCACCACAAGCAGAATTAGGGATTACAACATCAAAATGGCAATACATCAATTAGAGACTTAAAGGTTGCAAGAAACATTATGAACGTGGTCCGAGACGAAGCGGCGTTAACAACATTCAAACGGATGGTAAGTGACATAACCGCAACAATTTTATTTACACTTAAAATTGGAAAAATTTTGTGAATTATAGTTATAAGTTAGCTATAAGTTAAGTATTAGATGTTTAATATCCATAGTTCAAGATGCATGAAAAAAAGAAAAAAAGAGAAATAAAAAACAAAAAAAAACATGGAAATTTTTAATGAATTAGTTATAAGTTAGTTATAAGTATGTAGACATAAGTTATAAAACCATAGTTTAAGATGCATGAAAAAAAGAAGAAAAAAAAGAATAAAATAAAACAAACCAAAAAAAGAGAAATAAGAAAAAGAAAAACAAAGAGGAAAAAAACAAAAAAAAATTAATACTAACCATTAGATATAAGGCATGATATACAAGTAATCTATGTTAATGGAAAAATGTATATTCAAAAAACGCGCAGAGATGTTATAGCTTAGAAACTACATACGTAATGTCATAACAATTAAAAACAAACAGAAAGGCTACGGACTACGAGTCTGTAGAGTAGGAAAAAAAACCAGTTGCACTCCAAACGCCGTGCCGTGCGTAGCAATTTTATATCCAAATCTAAATCCCAAGTGTCGGGTCAAAGTGCACCATTTAGACCAAAAAGGATTTATACACTGTTAGACGCGTCTCGTCGAGACGAAGACAGTGATATAATAAAAAAGTGATAAAAGCGTAGTAGTTAAAAAGCTATCACCAAAAAACTGGTTTTTATAACCTCTAAAACATTCATAGTGAAACGCTGCTCAATCTAGATCGAAGACCTATAGTTTTTAAAGTGTCAAAAGACGCGCCTTGACAGGCTTAAGAGATTAAGCCAAACAGAAAAAATTTTCGACGCCAGCGCACCGAAATATTTGGGAAAAACTAAAACCACGTGGACACGTCTTTTTTGATAGGAGGCCGTACGGCTGATTTTGACATCGGCATATCGAAGAGGACATCAAGGCAAAACGTCTTACATCTCGATTGTCAAAATCGGACAAGAAACACAGTGAAGAAAAAATTTTTCAGCAGTAACTTCACAAGTGAATTTCTCTGAAATTTCAATGACGACCTATGTGTTTTTTGTGCTCATCTGTATAATAAATCCAGGACCTAACAAAGGACACTGGTAACGCCAGTTAACAATCTACTTTATCAACATTACATTACATATCGCATTGAGTTCGTCCTAAGTTATATCTACTTTATCAACATGACTAGTGCATATTTTTTGTTTCCTTCCTTCCTTCCGTTTCCTACAGCACGCGCTGCCGCCGAGGTGAAAAAGAGGATCTCGGCGCGCGTCAGTATACTAAGTGATATTACCCCATCCGCAACGCGCGGCCACCCGTCGCGTCATGTACATTAACTGCAAACCGCGCAGGATGAACATTGAGTTCTCCTGTTTATGTTTAATATTCACCGCATCAGACATTGTGTCTTTGTAACTCATAAAAGTGTGAGACGCCCCCGTAAGGGCAAAGGTGGAGAGTGTGGGACTTCACGAGACTGTTCCGAGAGTGCGTGTGCGCCGAACCACGTGGCGAGCTTGCTGTATAGCAGACACTCCAGGAGGAAGGCGCGGCAGCCCTCATCAGGTCAGTGCGTGCTATCCCACCTATTTATTTTCCCCTTTGCCGTATGCACCAAAATTACAGTCCACTAAATCTTTATCGAAGATACCTTAAGTTACTGGCGTCTCCATTTTTAATGGTCCTTCGAGCCGGATTGACCTTAACTTTCCGCCCTTATTAGATCGTTATCGTAATAAGCGTTTATATAATTAATTATTTATATTTTAATCCGACTTCGGATTAACCCCGCCCTTATTAGAACACTAGAATAGGTCCTAATAGGTAACATTCATAGTAATTTTAAAACTATATTCATAGAATGAATAAGCATATAATTATCTATATAAATTATTTGTTGTATGTTCACATCACGTCATCAACTTTTAACTACATCTATAGATTATACTGTTAAATTACATTTATTATTTGCACATATATTTAAGCATTATATCCGTTATAAATAACTTCATAATTATTATAAAAGTTGACAATTAAAGTTCATCGTTAACAAAACTAATATTTAATAATTCAACCGCGTAGCGAGGTCGCTTACTGACTACCCGCTTATAATTATATTATTTTTGCCGCATAACTTAAGTTGTAATGCCGCCTAAAAAACAAATAGCATCGAATAATAGCGATTCCTCGGATAATGAGGGCACACCTGATGCTGAGTTGGTTTTATTGTTAGCTAAACGAGATGCTTTATTTCAAATAGTGCAAAAAATATATGATATGTCCTCGGACATCCACATAAACACTTCCACGATGGAGCGTTTTCTTGATGGAAGTTCTAATATTAATGCTTTACGTATTGAGTTTAAACAGGTCTTAGATAATTATAATTCACATTTATTAAAAATAAACCCTATTGCTAAACCTGATTATAACAGCCTCATTGCGTTTGAGTCTCTTTGCGGTAGAATAAATAGGCTTTATTTACAATATTCGCAATCTAATTCACAAAGTACTAGTACACCATCTAAAGCCAGATTCTCACTTCCGCCTATCGAACTTATGCCATTTTCGGGTGACATTCGCTCATGGCCTTTATTTTATGCTAGCTTTAAATCAACCGTCCATGACAACACATCGCTTACCGACGCTGAAAAGTTATACTATTTGATAGGTAAACTAACGGGCAAAGCCCTATCTGTATGCTCAGGTATAACTCCTTGCGCTGAAAATTATAAAATTTTATTGCAAGCACTCGTTGACAAATATGAAGACCGGCTAGCATCTACATATATTAATCAGATGTTCGAATTTAAGCCATTGCAATCGGCCACCGCAAATAATTTTGATTTATTTACTGATAACTTTATAAGTGCAGTGCGCGCTTTACAAAACTTAAAGTTAGATAATCTCGCAGACTTAATTGTTCTTCATATCGCGCTTAAGAAGCTGGACCCGGATACCATTCGCTCTTTCGAATATAGTCATAACTCGATGGTACCTACCTTTGATGATTTAGTAAATTTTATTAAGACCCGCTCCAAAGTTTTGCAACGCACCGATTCTAATACAAATTCTAATAGCGCACCAAACAATCGACGAGGTAACGGTAATAATCGTCGCTGTAATAATACTTCGTCGCCGAAGTATCAGGCGTTCGTAAGCACGACGACTAGTTGCTCAAAGTGTCTGTGCGATAATATTGTGCATCAACACCTATTTAAGTGTGCAGACTTTAATAAAATGACGCCGCAGGAACGATTTAAATGCGTAAAGAGTAACAATGCATGTGTGAATTGTCTCAGTTTAAGTCATCGAGTGTCTAGTTGCTCTTCAAATTATAGTTGTCGAGTTTGTAAATTTAAACATCACACATTATTGCACTTCCACCGCAGAAGCGATAATGCTTCCCCTGCGCTGGCGCGTTCTCCACCGCTTCAGCCAGTTACACTGAAGTCTACAACCCCCGCGCCCGCACACTCGCCACCCCTCACCGCAGGTGCGCGTTCAGACGTCGCGCTGTGTACTTCGTTCAAGAATGTTTCTCAACGTTCACCGGCTCCCGCGCGCGCAAGTCGTTCGCAGAGAACTGTTTTATTATCAACCGCTCAAGTATTTGCTTACGATGCTAAGGGAGAGAAACAAATTATTCGTATATTATTAGACTCCGCGGCTCAAAGCCATTTTATGACTAAAGAGTGCTGTCATCGTTTATGCGTTCAACAACACGATACCGAATGTACTGTAGCAAAGGGATTCGGTGGAGTTGAAAACATTGTAAAATCGAAATCGATTGATATTAAAATTTTCTCACGATTCGACTCGAATATTAACTTCAATATTTCAACGCTAGTTGTTGATCAAATCACCGACCTTTTGCCCACCGCTGTGGTAGACACATCTGTCTTATCACACTTCCATGGCATAAGACTCGCTGATGAATGTTATAGCATGCCTAATAAAATTGATGTTTTGATAGGCGCATCCCTTTTCCCGCACTTACTATGTCCAGACGTAATTTATTCGTCTAACGACTTGTCCGGGCCCTCGGCTTTGAATACGGTATTGGTTACGTTATTATGGGCTCAGTGCCGACACTTCAGGTAAATCATTCTTTAACGTGCTGCTCAGTTCTAGAGTCTCCTATCGTTGACAAATTAGTGCAACGATTTTGGGAGCTTGAACAGCCACCCTCCGCACCGCCCATTCAGTGTCCTTCAGACATTGAATGTGAAGAGTTTTATAAATCTACGACATCCCGCGATCCTTTTACTGGTAGATATATTGTTGGCCTGCCATTTAAAGATGACGTTTACTCTCTCGGAGATTCTTATGAAACCTCTCGACGACGATTCATGTGCTTGGAGAGGAAACTTCAAGCCTCGCCTACATTAAGGTTAGCATATGATGACGTCATAAAGGAATACTTAGCTAAAAATTATATATCCCCCGCACCGCCGTATGACTCTCATGAACCCGCTCCAATATATGTCATACCGCATCATGGAGTCTTACGCGAAGATAAGAAGTCAACGCGTCTGCGCATCGTCCTGGATGCTAGCAGTAAGACTAGCACTGGGCGATCATTAAATGATATTCTGCATTCAGGACCAAATTTGCAAGGCGACTTGTTCAATATAATTTTAACTTTCCGCTTACATCCAATCGCTATGACAGCCGACTGTCGCCAACAATTTCTGCAAATAGTTGTTCGCGATTCTGATCGTCGTTACCAATGCTTCCTATACCGCTTCCGTCCACAAGACCCACTTGTGTTATACCACTTCAATCGCGTGTGCTTCGGTTTAACTTCGAGTCCATACCATGCATTGCGCACGGTAAGACAGCTCATTGATGACGACGGCGCAAAGTATACGCTTGCGAGTCGTATCGCATTTACTTCGCTATATATGGACGACATCGCGTTCTCTATGCCCAGTGAATCCGAGGCCAGTGAGACCTCTCGGCAGCTGATAGACTTATTCAAGGGTGCCCAATGGGATCTGATAAAATGGCATAGCAACCGTCGATCTGTTTTAGATGACCTCCCTACTTCCCATAAAATTACAGGAGAAGTAGAGTTCGATAAATCAATGCCACATAAAATACTAGGCTTGCATTGGTCTACCGATAGTGACGCCTTTTATTTTAAGATATCTGTTCCCGCTGATGTGACGTGCACTAAGCGCGCCATCTTATCTACTGTCGCTCGCCTGTGGGACATAATGGGTTTCGTTGCTCCCACAGTCGCGTACGCCAAATTGTTAATAAAGCAGCTTTGACAACTTAATTTAGATTGGGACGACATACCACTACCGCCAATTATTAAGATGTGGAGGCAATTCTGTGCTGAATTACCAGCTCTTAATGATTTACGTATCCCGCGACATGTTGGTGTATCCAAAAACTGTACTGCGTCACTCCTGGGGTTTTCCGACGCCAGCGAGCACGCATACGGTGCCGTAGTCTACATACATGTAAAGAGCGTCAATGGTAACACCGTCCAGTTGATTAGTGCAAAGACTAAAGTCGCACCGACGAAACCACTATCTATTGCACGCCTTGAGCTTTGTGGAGCGGTTTTACTCTCAAAATTGCTTCGCAGAGTACTCGACAATTATTCTCTTGACTTTGCAATATCAGTCTATGCCTTTGTAGATTCAAAAGTAGCTCTGTACTTGATAAAGAGTTCGCCACACAAGTGGCAGACCTTTGTTGCAAACCGCGTTGTTCAGATTACCGACAATATTCGCGCTGATAACTTTTATCATGTCGCAGGTACTGAGAATCCCGCTGACATACTTTCACGTGGCGTTACGCCAAATAAATTAGTTTCAAACCCCCTGTGGCTCCATGGGCCTCAGTGGACTTCGTTAGATCCATCTCAATGGCCTCTTCGTACTTTAGACAATGAGGTTATTGCAAATATGCCTGAGAAGAAGATTTTGTCGCACACTGTGTGCACATCCGTCTGTAATTCTGCGATTTATGAGCTCGCATTCCGCATCTCTTCTTGGAGTAAACTTCTACGTATAATTGCGTACGTGTGTAAGTTTGCTAAATTATTGCCCCGCCGCAACACTACTGTAGTGACTGCTGATGATCTCAGTTTCTCTGAGGTTATAATCCTCCGCGCCCTGCAAAAACAGCATTTTGCAGTGGAATATTTAAATATTGAAGGTAACAAACCTTGCTCGCCCGCTTTCAATCGTTTAAGGCCTTTTATTGAGAATGGTTTAATCCGCATTGGTGGTCGTCTTTCGAACTCCGCATTAGATTACACACAAAAACATTCAATTATACTCCCGCGCAGTGATCATGTAGTGAACATGATCATTGACTATTATCATATTAAAAATTTACACGCTGGGCCTGAATTGTTATTGTCATTGCTCCGTCAAAAATTTTGGATCCTTTCAGCACGCCGCATCGTGAGAACTAATAAGGGAACATACCTCCGTCCTGTTGCTCGTATTTGCCCTCTCCCAAGACAATAAATCACGATTATTTTGATTATAATTATTTATCTAAATTAGGAATTAAGTTTATATTTATATATATTAAAAAGATATTAAACCGCAATATTATATTTATGTATACATTTTCTCGCTTACCAAGTAAGGTTAGTAGATGAGACATGCGCATTGAGCGCATCCTCTCACTTTATATACCGCTTATTTATTTGTTTTCCTTTTACTTTTTATATTACGGTTGTCTTTTAAAGGTGACCCTTTAAGGGCGGGAGGAAATGGTAACGCCAGTTAACAATCTACTTTATCAACATTACATTACATATCGCATTGAGTTCGTCCTAAGTTATATCTACTTTATCAACATGACTAGTGCATATTTTTTGTTTCCTTCCTTCCTTCCCTTTCCTACCGCACGCGCTGCCGCCGAGGTGAAAAAGAGGATCTCGGCGCGCGTCAGTATACTAAGTGATATTACGCCATCCGCAACGCACGGCCACCCGTCGCGTCTTATGTACATTAACTGCAAACCGCGCAGGATGAACATTGAGTTCTCCTGTTTATGTTTAATATTCACCGCATCAGACATTGTGTCTTTGTAACTCATAAAAGTGTGAGACGCCCCCGTAAGGGCAAAGGTGGAGAGTGTGGGACTTCACGAGACTGTTCCGAGAGTGCGTGTGCGCCGAACCACGTGGCGAGCTTGCTGTATAGCAGACACTCCAGGAGGAAGGCGCGGCAGCCCTCATCAGGTCAGTGCGTGCTATCCCACCTATTTATTTTCCCCTTTGCCGTATGCACCAAAATTACAGTCCACTAAATCTTTATCGAAGATACCTTAAGTTACTGGCGTCTCCAGACACCAAAAACTAAATTTTTAGAGTGTAATTAGACAAGTAAGGAATTTTATTATTATTAAGTGTTAACACGTGTTGTCCTGAAAGTGCTCCTGAAAATTCTGAAAAAATTCCATAAAATATTACATAAGTATGTAATACTTTATGTATTATATCTTAGCATCCCAAATTTTTTCAAAATTTTCCTTTTCATATTTTTCGAATTAGACGCTTTTTGCGGTTGTTGGTTTTTGTAAGTCGATTTTTAAAATTAAAAACTTAAAAAATATTCATGACAAAAATTTTTCCAAATTAAGTGTACGATAGACAATTTATTTAGCTACATACACTATTTTTTCGGAAATTTGAGGCAGCTCTTTCAGAGATAGGAATTTATTTGTAAGAGCTAGGAGGTCCTGAGAACTGCACGATAACTGTGTTTTCAGTTTATAGGAAAACGGAGCCTCCTAGCTCAATTTTGACAATTTTTTCGGGGGCCTCACCCCGTCACCCCCCACACTATCCACTAAAGGGATAGTCTTCGGCCCCCACCGGATCATTTTGGCACAGTTTCAACCCCCTACCCCTAACTTGACATCTGGACTTAGTCTCTGGGGGATGAAAAACTTAAAACCGCTATAATAAATTAACTAGTGCTTCGATTCGAACCGGGTCTTTTGTAAAAAATAATACAATTAAAGATTGAACAAATTAGAGGGGGACGGACTCTATATAGAGCATTTAAAATATTTTGTGTTTTTTTGTTTATTATATTTTATTTAATATTAATTTAGAAATTAAGGAACCTATTCTGGTTTAACTGTATAGTTCATAGAGTAAGATTGAGATAGGGCCGACTTTATGTAGAGCAAAGTAAATTCTTAAGGAAATTATTTTAAAACATTTTTAATATTGAAACAGATATAATTAGGAATAGATAATAAGACCAGACTCTTGGTAGAGCCAAGTAGTTTGTTTAACAAAAAAAATTATTTTATTTTTATTTATTGTTACATTTATTTTATTGTATTCTTGTTTCCTTATTCTATTAACTTTAGTATTTATAAACAGACCCTACATAGAGTCATACGGATATTGTACCAAATTGGATAAGCACAGAATTTATTAAAATATGGACGTCGAGCCACTCTGTAGAGTGGGTTTAAAATATAACGACATAGAGTCGAGACTCTACAAAAATTTGCACATTTATTTTTGTTTTTATTTTTATTTTTTATTATTTTATTTTACTTGCACCTTATATGGCCAGTGATTTAACTGAGGCCTGACTTGGGTTTGTGGTGGCCGTGTTGAACTGCATATAGACACAACTTTATTTTCATAATTAAATTTTAAAACTTATACAAACATACTTTTTTCTGCTGGAAAGGAAATTATTTAACATAGAGTGTGACAGTTTCTTATATAAAAAATTAAAGAGATAGTAGAGAAACTCTACATAGAGACTCTACAATAAAAAAAAAAATATCGCGGTAGTTGGAGTGTTTTGATATCACTGTACGAAGTCACCATAGCCAATCGAACTGTATACGATATATATAACTTATACAAACTTTAAATCATATAACTAAACAAAAATTTTACTTTGCAAAATTTTTTTTAATTATATTATGTAATGAGGACGCGTTCCCCTGACAATGTTTGGCTTCCGCACTCCTTCGAAAAAGACAGAGGACAGTATGCAAGGCTCTCCAAAAGCGAAAGAGGAGACTGAACCATCTCCTAAATTAAATGAAACGATAACAGTCTCTAGCGTTAGGAGAAGCTTCGGAGAGTGGGAGGCAGCAAAATGTTGAAGTTGGAAGACAAGCCTCTCCCAAAAAGGCAGTCCCGGTGACGCGCCAGAAACATAAAATTGTACCATCACAAGAAGCAAGAGGAGCAACACGTAGAGTCTACAGAGCAATCACAAAAAATGGAGACAACAAAATATGTTAATCGCCTGACGGAGGCAAGGGCTTGCCTGAACAAGGCGAAACTGCACCTAAACTACTCGCGTAACCTTAAGACAGACATAAAAACCGAGGTTACCCAGGCGATCGATAGACTATACCAACTGGTCAAAGAGGCAGAGGCAGGCAAAAATATAGCGCAAGAAAGAAAAATAAAAGACCATGCACTCGGTTGCGATAACAGCAACGGATGAGAAGGAAACGGGAGAGCAAGTGATGGTTCGGATAAGAACAGCAATAAATGCCAAAGAAGTAGGGCTAAGGAAAGACAAGATCAGGAAGGCAAGAGATAGGAAGGTAATAATGGGATGTTGCACCCAGGAGGAAATAAATAGGGTAAAGGAGAGGATTAAGAACGCTAGTAAGAGCTTAAATGTGGACGACATAAAGAATAAGGATCCACTGGTTATACTGAAGGACATGCTTCAGTATAATACAGATGAAGAAATTATCAAAGCTATTAAAGTACAGAATAAACAGCTGTTCAAAAATATTGAGGAAAAAGATAACAGAATGGAGGTCAAGTTTAGGAGAATATGCAGGAACCCGCACACAACTCATATCGTGGTGAGAGTATCACCCCAGACATGGAATAGCCTAATAGAGGTCGGGTTGATCCATATATACCTCCAGAGAATAAGAGTAGAGGATCAGTCGCCTCTTATACAGTGCTCGCGGTGCCTAGGGTACGGGCATACTAAGCGTTTATGCAGTGAAACAACAGATGTTTGCAGTCACTGTGGAGGCCTACACCTTAAGGCAGAATGTGCAGACTGGCTTCCGGGTGAAATGCTGTCATGTAGGAACTGCCTTAGGGCAAAAATGGAGAGAAAAGACCACAATGCCTTCAGTGTAGACTGCCCCATAAGAAGAAAATGGGAGACATTGGCAAGGTCCACTGTGGCGTATTGTTGAGGTGGGCTCCAGACCGAACAGGAACTCAAACACAAGTAACCACCGATATCACGTGATCCAGGCAAACCTCCAAAGGAGCGAGTTAGCTTCGGCCGAACTAATCATCGAGGTAACCAAAAATAAGACATCGTTTGCCTTAAGGGTACACTAGTCGCTTATTCTTCCATACAGACGTAGTCTGGCGATTACTCCACTGTTTGGTGGTGTACGTTCAAAATAAAAAATGATTTCAATTTGCCTCATCATTATCTAGCCCTGTATGGAAACAAAAAAGTAAAAAAAAGAGTATGTTTAAAAGTTATAAGCGTCGAAAATTCCAAATTTCAACACTAGTTTTAACACATCTTTGGGCGGAAATAAATACCATAAGAAGAACGAAAATTGCAAAACAGTTACCATACAGGGATAGATTAGTTGTTCAAAAATGCAAATTATTTTATTTTAAACAGACACATTTAATAGATTTTTCATGACATCCAGACTACCAAAGGTCTGTTTATAAAATTTCGCGCGCCCCTTTTTGTTGTAAATCATCTTGCCTTTCGCTACAAATTGTTTCCCCGATCAGTGAGACGGACGGAGGAGGGGGGGGGGGGGGGGCAGCGCGCACTCACACATGCCTTTGAGTATTAAACCAAGAATACTCAAAGGCCGCTGCTATCTATTTATGGTTGTAATACCTACATATCTACATCTTTATTTAGAAAAATTGCTTCCTTTTGTTCGTGTCCATTGCTGAAGCCGGGATGAATAGCCCATAAGTTTGTTGAAGCACATTTAGTTAAAATTGAAAACAGGTAGGTACATAATAATGAACTTTCGATACAGGTAGTACATTAGGTACTTATCTACTTTAATTTGCTAACGAAAATATCTCATAGATAAGCACGAATATAGAAAATCTTAAAATTGTCTATTAATTTAATTAGGAATAGGTAATTTTTAGATTTTCGATAATCGTGCTTACGTATAGGAATCTCATATCCTAATATACTTAATGTAATTTATGTAAGTACATAAGAATCTAAGAAGGGCAGTCAATGATAAATAAAATTTGTTTTGTTTGTGCCTGCGGCAGATTGTACAGAAGACCGAAAAGCACAATCAGCCACTTTGCCTGGCGTACGTGGACTATGAGAAAGCCTTTGATTCCGTCGAAATTTGGGCGGTGCTACAGTCCCTTCAGCGGTGCCAAGTTGACTGTCGGTATATCGAAGTGCTGAAGTGTTTGTACAGTAGGGCTACGATGGCTATCCAAGTACAGAACCAGAGTTCGAAACCTATCCAACTGCAGAGAGGTGTAAGACAGGGTGACGTTATATCCCCGAAAGTCTTCACCGCTGCGTTGGAAGACGTTTACAGTTCTAGGCAAGATATTAGAGAAAATGCTGATCGGAAGGATGAGATGGTACACCACGCCGACCATCAGCCACAAGCAATATGGCTTTCTACCCCATCGTCGTACCAAGGACTCCCTCTATGACATGATGCAGTACATCAGAAATGAGTTGAAACTCAAAAAACTGATCGTGCTGGTGTCATTGTACATAGAGGGAGCCTTCGATAACGCTTGGTGGCCGGCAATATGCTGCAGACTGGCAGAGACCGGGTGCCCAGCGAATCTTAGGCGACTGCTAGACAGCTATCTTGAGGATAGAACAGTACGCGTCAGGTTCGCTGGAGCAGAATGGTTAAAAAGCACGACAAAGGGGTGCGTGCAGGGCTCAATCTGTGGCCCACCCTATGGAACATCTTTTTGGATCCATTGTTGAAAGAAGTTGGGTTGAAGAGGGAGCACTGTCAGGCGTTTGCGGACAATGTGGTCCTCATTGTCTCCGGAGACACGGCGCGGGAAGTACAGAGACGAACTAATGCTGTCCTCGGGCATGTTTGGAGCTGGGGAGTCAAAAATAAACTACGTTTTGCGCCACAAAAAACCAAGGCAATTCTTTTTACCAAGAAACTTAAGTATGACTCACCAGCACTTACCATGGACGGGGAGGCAATAGTTTACTCCCGAGAAATTAAAATACTTCGTCTGACCATCGACGAAAAGTTAACTTTAATAGGCACATAAAAATGTGTGTAAGCAGGCCCAGATAATGTATGGCCAACTTTTGAGGGCCGCAAAAATCAACTGGGGTCTCAATCCGGAGATAGTGACCATGTACTTGGCGGTGGTAGAGCCGGTAATTCTTTATGCGGCGAGCGTTTGGGCTCCGGCGACCAAAAAGGTGCAAACGAAAAAATTATTGAACTCGGTGCAACGCGGCTTCGTGCCGAAGATAGTTAAAGCCTACAAAACTGTCTCGTTGAACTCGGCCCTCCTCCTGGCTGGATTGCTCCCCTGGATTTAAGGATCCAGAGGGCGGCATTACTATATGAAATTAAAAAAGGACATTCCAAGGAGGTGGTAGGTGACCGGGATCTTGAGGTAATGGAAGCTTATGTATATTTGCCGCATCCTGGGGACCAGGTGGGGCCGAAGTTCATATGTCTGGGTGTGGGTGCACAAGTGGTTCAAACAAACAACATCGAACTCAGTATCTTTACCGATGGTAGTAAGATCGAGGGAAAAGTGGGTGCGGCGTGGTCCATCTGGGACAGCGCAGCCGAAACGAGTACGAGAAAACTTAAATTGGACTACTTTTGCATCGTTTACCAGGAAGAACTGTTGGCCCTGCTTGAGGCTACAAAATATGCAGTTCTATCCTCTGCACGAAGTTGCAACATATATAGCGATTTCAGATCGGCCTTGAAGACGATCACCCGGGGCGACTCCTTTCACCCTTTGGCGGTCAGGGCAAGGGAAAATATAAGTAAATTAAAAGGTCAAGGGAAATCACTTGCTCTACATTGGGTCAGATGTCACGTGGGGGTGGAGGAAAATGTAAGGGCTGACATCTTAATAAAAGAAGCCGCACTGAGGATCAAAACAAAGCCGTTTGATGACAAATGTCGGATTTCATTCATCAAGCGACGAATCCGGATGGACTCGCTTGGCGAATGGAACAGGAGATATAGAGAAGCAACTACGGCCGCCACCACCAAGATCTTCTTTCCGGACGCTCTCAGTGCTTACCCCATAGTAAGAAAAATATAAATGGACCCACTGTTGACGCAGGTACTAACAGGACATGGGGGGTTCTCCGAGTATCTGCACCGTTTCAAATGCAAGGAGAGCCCCATATGCACTTGTGATAGAGAACAGTTAGAGACGATAATTCACCTCATTGCGAATTGCCCCATAAATTATAGAATGAGAAAATAGTTAGAATTGGAAGCTAAAATAAAAATAAATGGAGAGGAAATACACGTAATAATGAAAGCCAAAGTAAATAGAGGCAAAGGGCAATGCCCAGTCTTCATAGACACTTCGGCCATGAGTGCCCACATATAAAAGCATATAGATATGATAATATGCAATTAAAACAATGAAATGGTAAAGGAATTGCTTTAAAAAAAGTCGGGGTTTTGAAAATATTTGAAGTTTTTATTTTCACAAATGCAGTTTTTTTAACAACTATTTTTATCGATTTTATCGCGTTTTATTTCTTTGATTTTTAATTCCAGACGTTTCGGGTGCTTTCCAGCACCCATGGTTACGGCAGACTGAGGTGACCGACGTCCCAATGTCAGTGTTAACCCGGAGTACCTTCAGATTTTTAATTTTTATTTATGGTCCGATCTACAGGATGAACTTGAAGTCTTGAAGTCTTGCGTGGTATGCTTGGGTTTAGTTTTAATTTTATTAATTACAGGGTCCCAAACAGGTGGGAGTACCCAGCTTCCTTCTCTATTGAAATTAGAATGTTTTTAATTTCAATAGCCTCACATATCATCCTTGGCAGGAATCGATGTTCTTTCGCGAGGATTTGTGGTCTATCAAATCTGATATTATATTTATCTTCTTCAGCGGCTTGTAGAATGTTCTAATAGGAGCTCGCTTCAAGATGTAGCCAATCTTGTCCGTAACACCTCTGAAATATGGTAGTACAGCAGGCACATGCTCGACTGTGCCCGACTTCACTCGGTCACTGTGACATAGGTGCGGCACCCGAAGCTTGTTGTCGTGCAGAACTTGCTTGACGTGCTGAAGCTCGGCAGCCAGGTGTTTGCGCTCACAGATCCCTTGTGCTCTCTGTAACAAATAGTTGCCCACGGTAGCTAACTGTGAAGGATGATGGTGAGATTCACCGTTTAAATATTGGTTTGTATGGGACTTTTTTCTATATACAGTGTAACCTATGGTGTTAATAGAATTTCGGATGACTAACACATCTGGGAATGCTAAGGAATTATTTGCCTCTAATATAATATCATAATCACTGAATGGAATTTAGCACAGAGTGGTAACAATGGATAAAATCCATTGGTTTTTTTTTTTTTTTTGCGCCCGAAGCAATTGGAAAGGGCTACCCTTTATGAAGGGAGGCGGAAAATGCATTACGCATACCACGATAGCCGGTCTATCGTGATTATGAGGGACTCACTGCCTACCGGGGGAACCTAAGTGATACCCTCTAAAAACCGCCTTTGGGGACTGACAACTGGCTGTTTAAGCTTCTTATGCCGTATCGGAAGCGACCCTCTTTTGGGAAAAGAGGGCGCAGGAAAAATTCATAATTTCCTCCCCAATAAGCTAGCAGGACCTGTCAGCAGATTCCCAGCACTCCTACTGTGGTGGTGGGGGGAAGGCCTTAATAGGCAGACTTGTTGTCATAATGAGATGTGTTCCAAGGGTTTGGGTATGAAAGTGAAAGTCACATTCATACCCAAACCAGGTAGGAGTGTATACGCAAATCCTAAATCCTAGAGACCCATTAGCCTCACATCCTTTCTCCTAAACACTAATGTGTGTAAGGGAATTAAGGGGGTCGACGCAAATTTACTTAATTATTACTATATTATAGGAATCATATATAACTTTTTATTATTCCTTGCCTTTAATAATCACATTATTCCTGCCCACACGCAAAATACACGCATAGACGTGGAGTTGCGGAAAACAGCCAGTCGTAAACTAACTAACTAATATCATAATCAAGTTTTGATCAGATCTTTAATTTATTTTATGATTTTTTTATAGGATAGCGTGACAACCGAGCGCACAGTCCATCTGATGGTAAGTGGTTGCTGTGGCCCATAGACATCAACATCTATCCTCGATTACGAATCAAAATACAGATACGTTGCCACCCGTGAGGACTAGGATGGAATGCCTCGTTGCCAGGGTCTCTGGTTCTCTACACTCCCTATCCGAAACACAGCAGCAATAAGCTACTATTTTACGCCGGTACTCTGTGAGAACGTGGTCCTTCCCTGGTAGAGCCGACCCATTCATGCTACAACTATAACTGCAGCATGACCCTACCACGTACGAAGAATCTTATATATACAATCTTATACAACATTTGTATCATACACAATCAATACATTATCCAGGAATTGAGCAGGAGGCGAAATATTAGACTGATGCCGTGCCCAACCCAAATACCAAATTACTGTCATAACATGGGCACAGCATCCTACCGTTCGACGGCCGACAATACAATTGCAACAATACTTTTTGATTGCACTTCTACCAGAATCATTGCCACTAATTAAAATATATATAAAATATACTTTACGACTGATGTGTCGACTTGCGATTCTAGCCCTAAGTAAAGAGCAGCTAGGGCTAAAGTTTATTCCTTCCGTAATGCTGCTCCTGTGGTTGTTACATAGTTCTATCCGATAGCAACCATTAAATCTAATATGCTCACCATAATAGGAGCGAGCTTGCTTTAATTGGTATGTGCCACAAGCAATGAATATTAAATCATTGTAAGTTAAAACAGGAAATTCCCTAACATTTTCAGAGTCTACATTTATATTCCTAAAGTCTGCCCTAGCTCTATTTAGATTTCGTTCCCTAACATACTCAGACAAATCATTATTTGTCTCCATATTTTGGTGAACTATTTCAAGTATTTGAGCCGCATCATCCCTGTCCCTTATTTTAGTGTGGAATTTATTAATTAGAGCAGCAGCCACAGCAAAGTCTATCATCAAATGTTTAGAAGCCCTGTTAAAATAATTTTGGCGAAATATTTTAAATTGAGTTTTAAAAATGCCATTCACCACCTCGACTACCCATCGACACATAGTCACAGCTCTGGACTTATTAGCTTCTCTAGTCGTTAACTGAGATTCACCATCGGGTGGAGACAAAGGTACATGAACCTGATAACCACAATGTTCTAAAAGAGGCAATGAATCCCTCTATCTAGGATGAATACATCTCCAGATTCAAAATATTGCCTTAATGAACTGGATTCATTACCAAATTCATTTTTTATGATATCCGCATCTGAGGTTGTTGCAGGATAAGGACCTAAAACATCTATGATGTAACCATCACTACACACAAAAAGGAAAGGCTTTATAAGATTGCTATATTTGTGTAATGAGTAAGTTTTTTTCTGATATAAATAATTGGAACTTTTTTCTATGTATATATATGTACCATCGGCAATTATGACAGGCCTCCTATTTTCTCCCCCATAAAGTCCATTTGGAATGAGAAGATTTCTTTGAGCTATTTCTGCTCGGGATATATGATTTATGCCCAAATTCATAGGAACAAAATCCTGATTAATTATTTCGCGGGCCATATTTATAAGCCGCTCTAATGTGCTTCTTGGCACTTGCAATAATGCTGACATGCGTTCGTCACTATCTCCTATTCTTAACTTCATTAAATATGCAGCAAGTGCAAAACAACCCCTATGTTTACTTGACAGTCTAGGAACTACAGAGAGAATTTGTTGGTATTGTGCCTTTGATAAGCCTAGATAATAATGTACAATGTGCTCAGGCATAATGTCAATATTTTCAAAGTCTATATGATTATGCATATTATCTTTCAATAATGTAGCAAAATCTTCAATTTGTGCTGCACTAAATGTTTTAATAGGATTATATATTGATTCTAAAAGTAAATCCCAAGAGTTACTATTTAAATGGTAGTTACAGATTCTACATTCTGGAGGTACATAGTAATTGTAATCGCAAAAAAGACGTACCCGCAACGCTGTTGGAACAATGAGTCGATTGGAGTCGTTACAACCAGGAAAAAAACATTGATTTTGTGTTAGTGGTGCTCTTACATAATTAGGCAGCATTATACTATGTGATATATGATCTAAGCTTTGTTGATCTGGGTGCAATACATTACCGACTTCAGATTGCAACGAGGATGAACTAGATGATTCAGATGGTTCCCGTTCTGCAGTTGAATGTGATGCTGCTCTATCAAACCTTCGCCAACAATTATGACACACACGAGATGACGATGGCAACTGAAATAATATTAAATACAAAAGTGAAAAAGTGAACTAAATAAAAATAAAATAGATTTGTTTCCTTTAAACTCAAATACATATAAAATATTTATCAAGTTAATTGTTACTGCACAAAAGCAGATTTAATGGCCTATATTATTTAATAATTAAGCACTTAAAAACTACCAGTGGTCCAAAAACAATGAAAAATCAATTGTCTCATTACTTGGTAGTTGGTAAAAACGGTAGCAATCTACCTGGTGGTGACAAGTAATCTTATCGCCATGTTATAAATAAGCTTGTATGTTTGTCAGATATAGTTTGTGTGGATGTAATCAGAGTAAAAACATGTATCACTATCAGATATGAGCACACACACCTAATAAATTAAAAAATGTTGAACACGTACCTCACGTGGTGCAATTTGATGGGCAATTTCATTCCTTATGAGTTCCTCACGTGGAGAATCAGACCCAAACAATGTGTGTGATCTTATTCTCAAAAGTGACTTGCCACAGCTGATACATACATGTCCATGACTAATAATTGGTGAATTTTCCTGTTCGCTAGTTGGATGTCGTATTTGATTCCAGGCTGCAGTCCAACATGCGTGGCATACTACACTATCACTCGAAACTTGTACCTAATAAAGAAGCCATAATTATTATATCTATTGATATAATTATAAGACAACTCAGTTAATAAGCATTGCTGCAATTGTAGAATGAAGAAAAGGAAGAAATGACACATGATTGTAACTATTTACCTGCTGTGGTCGAACCCATTCTTGTATAATAAGATTTCGCAGTTCTGGAATTTCCAACAAATGCCTTCGTGTTTTCGCTATATTTAAACAACAATTAACACAGCGAAAATGTCCTCTTGAATGAGTTACCGAGGGCTGAGACGAAGTCTGGCCGGCGTGGAAGCTGGGATCATTGTTAACAGTGGATATCGAGTCCAAGTTCGTGCAGGGGTTATTGAAGGAAGCGGGTGCGGGGTCCATGTTCAGGCCGTGGTCAGTAGGGTGGGATAAAATGTCAGAGTCCAATTATAACGCTTGTTCGTTACTTCGATAACAAATTCACAAAAATAAAAACAAACAAAACAACAAGCAAATGAATTCTACATGTGACTATTTATATATATGACTATAGTTGTGAACTGAATTGTGAATTGTGATTTCATTCTATGACAGGGCTTAGCTGTCAGACTCGATGTTGCCACTTAACTGACATAAAATCAATGAAAGGATATCGATTTTTATTCGATTAATAATATCGTTAAAAAAACAATCTTTGAGGCGCTTTAAGTTCTGCAGGCTTTTTAAAATATATTTTCCTTTATTTATTTAAATGCTATTTGAAATGTATTTTTAGGAACAGTTAAATTGTGCAGTTGCGTTTTGTTAAGCTTTAACCTTTTGAGCGCCACGCCAAAAACGCATTACCGTGTCCCGTACGCCAAAGCGCCAAAACAAAATAGTGTTGCCAAGAATTGATATATCGATAACGTGAAATAACTTGTTTTTGGTGGTTTTTTATGCTATAAATGACTCTTAATAAACTGTATGTTTTATTTAATGCCGTCTCCCACTCTTTTTATATATGTACTTTGTACATATAAACATAAATAAAAAACAAACAATAAACATCTGTATAATTACCATGTTTTATGCAAATAAAGACTATTATTATTATTATAATAGCAATAAAATAGTAGTAAACCACAGCACTACTCTCCATCCTAATGACGACATTGTCACGACTGGACGACAACGGCGTAGCTGACCTTCCTTTTTGAAACATTCTTAGAATGTTGTGTATCGATTTCAAAATCGATCTAACCGAAATATACAGACATCGATTCATAATATTTTATGTGTCGGGGAAGGCGTAGGCCAAGTGAAGCACAGAAGAAAAGTCTTACACTCTTATGACAATGGGGATTTCATGTGATGCTGATGCTGCTAGATGATTTTGAGACTGATAAAGAAAATGGCACAACACAAAATGAAAAATTGCTCTTCACACCCTAAATAAAAAAAAACATTAATTGTAATTTTGTATTATTATTAAAAAAGGTACATAATTATTCATTAATCAACAATTGTATATAATTATTCGCACTAGGTAAATCAGCCTTATAATACTAAAATCTTGGTCATGGAATAAATAAACATATTTGTTCACCAATCAATCAAAAATTCAATTCATCAATCAAAAATCAAAATTCATCATCATCGACGCTTTCCAAAATCCGAATGAGTTCTGAGGAATCGTTCATGTTGCATTGCTCTACTTTTCTCGGTAATCACTTATGACGTCATCAGGGTGTCGTCTATCCTTGATCACGGTGCCCAGTGAACTGATTTTCGATGACGCGCTAAAGATGCGCTAGAGCTGAGATATTAGATTTATTATGTGAAGATGATCTGATAACATTTTTTATTCATGTAGCTAACTATAGTTTTATGATTCTAATTTTTAATTTTATTCAAATATCATAAATAATAGAAAAAAAAAACACCATTGAGCTGAATTTTGGATAGTTTTCAAGAAATCTATGCCTCCCGCGTTTGACACTAGCGGTCAACCATAGACGATTTCTTATATTTACCCGAACACTACACATTGAAATAATACTCGTTTTTACGGAATTTATCGCGTATATTTAACTTTTTAATACCCGACGTTTCGAGAGCTTTACAGCACCCATGGTCACGGGAAGGACTGAGATGTTTAACGTCCAGGTGTCATAGTTAACCGCGGTTACCATAGATTAAGATTTAACTTTTGTTCCGATCTACACAGTACGAACTTATGGTATCATGAAGCCTTGCAGTTGTATGCTTGGGTTGGGATTTAATTTTATTTATTATAGGATCCCAAGCAGATGGTAGCACCCAGCCATCTTCTCTATTGAAATTAGGGTGTTTTTTGATTTCAATAGCCTCGCGAATCATCCTTGGAAGGAATCGGTGTTCTTTAGCGAGGATTTGTGGTCTATCAAATCTGATGTAGTGACGGGGGCGAACAAAGACATATTCATGGAAGACTTTGAGGAGAAAGCCCTGCTTACTTCTCCCATAAATCCAAGATTCTACAAGCGGTACGTAGACGACACTTTCACAATTCTACCTTTAGATAAAGTAACTGCATTTTTAGACCATCTTAACTCTATAAATTCTAAAATTCAGTTCACAATGGAGTTAGAGGCAAACAATTCCTTAGCTTTTCTAGATGTGTTAGTAATTCGGAATCCTGATAACACCTTGAGCCATACTGTGTATAGAAAAAAGACCCATACAGATAGATATTTAAACGGTGATTCTCACCACCATCCTTCACAGTTAGCTACCGTGGGTAAATCTTTGTTTCAGAGAGCACGAGGGATCTGTGACAGTAAACACCTGGCTGCCGAGCTCCAACACGTCAAGCAAGTTTTGCATGACAACAAGCTTCGGGTCCCGCGCCTACGTCACAGAGAACGAGTGAAGCCGGCCACAGTCGAGCGTGTACCTGCTGTACTGCCATATGTTAGAGGAGTCACTGACAAGATTGGCTACATCTTGAAGCGCGCTTCCATCAAAACATACTTCAAGCCGCCGAAGAAGATTGGTCAGTTTTTACCATCAGTCAAGTGTAACGTCCCTCTGCAAGATGCAGGAGTGTACAAGCTTGATTGTGAATGTGGTCTCTCCTACATAGGACAAACTAAAAGATCAATTAAAACCCGCGTCAAAGAACATATAGCTGATGTGAAGAATCGACGCTCCGGGAAGTCTGCAGTCTGTGAACATGTACAGGATCGCCCCCGTCACTACATCAGATTTGATAGACCACAAATCCTCGCTAAAGAACACCGATTCCTTCCAAGGATGATTCGCGAGGCTATTGAAATCAAAAAACACCCTAATTTCAATAGAGAAGATGGCTGGGTGCTACCATCTGCTTGGGATCCTATAATAAATAAAATTAAATCCCAACCCAAGCATACAACTGCAAGGCTTCATGATACCATAAGTTCGTACTGTGTAGATCGGAACAAAAGTTAAATCTTAATCTATGGTAACCGCGGTTAACTATGACACCTGGACGTTAAACATCTCAGTCCTTCCCGTGACCATGGGTGCTGTAAAGCTCTCGAAACGTCGGGTATTAAAAAGTTAAATATACGCGATAAATTCCGTAAAAACGAGTATTATTTCAACCATAGACGACTTTGGCGTGCTGGACATAGTATTTGCTTAGATAAAAATCCATTTTTATTAGTTCAATGTTTCTTAGTACTTGTGGCTCTAGAAGACTTGTTTTTTATACTCACATGTTGCTGGGTTATTCCTATTTTGAGGAGTGTAGAATTAAAATACCTGTAATAATTTTCCAATATCTATATTTCATATTTTTGAGAGCCGGGTTTTTGTCAACTATAGACGTCGTTGGCGCTCAGGGCCCGCAGGTGTTGGTCAAGTATAGGCGACTTTGGCGCTCAAAAGGTTAAAGGATTCATGGTAAATCAGCTGGAAACTAACTTTGTTTCGTTATCATAACATGATTCTATTTTAAATGTATTGTTATAAACAGATAAGAATAACTTAACGGATCTTCTTTAAAAACAGATAAGAACAGTTCTTATCTGTTTTCAAAGAGGATCGGTTAAGATTAACAGTTAAATTGTGCCGTAGCATTTGTTACTTTCTAAAGAATTCATTGAAAATCAGCTAGTAATTCGCTTGTATAATTATCGTAACATAATAATTATTTAAAAATTATATTAGCACTGTAATGATGACACCGTAAATAATCGATCGAAAAAGAGAATCGATTTTTTAAATGTGTTTTGTGATTGGCAACACTTTTTTTTTATTCGCAAACTAATGACATAATGATTTACCTAATTTTTATTATTATGTTTTCGGTACTTTTAATTTGTGCAAAAATATTCCCATTGTTTGAGGACAAATGAATACCGCGATTAATAACCATAAATAAAGATATAATTTTTTAACAAATTCACATTGTTGGGCGTTCTATGGCCGAAAAAGGGGAATCCTCTTTATAAAATATTGTAAGCGTACCGTGAAAATAGCTATAGATAGAAATAAGTAGATAATAAAGGAAACTTAAATATGTATGTAAGAATATATAACGCAAGTCCCAAAATAAATAGAAATTAATAAATAAACACAATTGTAACAAGTAAATAATAAAATAGCAATAAGAAAAGGAAATTGAAAATATATGTAGTACATATAGAGTAATTTCCATTTAAATTGTTATAAGCTATAAGAAAGGAACAAAAATATAATGTAGTAGATGTAAGTTAGCGATGCGAAAAGTAAATAAGTAAAAGAATTATATACATTAGAGATAAGTAGCAAGTAAGAAATAAAACCTTATAGGATATTGTAATAAGTAAATTTAAAAAGAAATCACTGTAATGTGGTGGTAGAAAAATATGTGTAATAATATGTATAGCAATAAGGGATAGAGATAAGAAATAAAATAATGTAATCAAAATACAAACAAAAATACATAAAAGTCAAAAAGAACATTGACGAATGACATGTTTTTCGTTTTCCTATAGTCGTAAAATCATAAAATTTTAAACCTTTTCAAATTTTCGTTTCCTTCATTCTTTTTGCTCCTGTTAGGTCCGTCTTGTGTAGAAACTACCATCTGCACTCTAATTTGCTTCATAAAACACACAGAATTAGAAAAAATCGCCAACATTGTCGCATCGAAAACATATAAGCCATCGATAATAATACAATCGACACATCCCAGCACTAAGCTACAAGAAATGCTAAATAAGAGGAGGAAAAGTGTATCCTTCAAGAAGGAAACTTACGCACCAGCTAAAGTACAAACGGGATTTAACGGGAAAGTTGTTATAAATAAATTGTAACTTTAATAACAAAATATCATACTATTGGTATATGAGTGTAAATCTGCCTACTCTGTTATAGGTGACTATGAATAAAAGTTACTCTGTTGCAAACCACTAAGCGAGTTTTATTATTTCATTAGGTTAGTAATTAGTGTTTGACTTTCGGTGTTCCTTCCTTTTATAGACTGTCAGTGCTAAAATGTCGTCAGGTAATTACTCAGTGAACGTTCCTAAACTAAAAGGACGCGAGAACTACGACGACTGGGCGTTTGCTGCCGAAAACTTCATGACCCTGGAAGGCATAGATGTAACCAGCACTACGGGGCTAACGGAAGCTGAAAATAAGAAGGCGAGGGCAAAAATAATTATGACAATCGATCCGTCGTTGTTTGTCCATATAAAAACTGAAGCCACCGTACAAGCTTTGTGGGCCAAACTGAAATCATTGTTCGATGGTTCTGATTTTACGCACAAGATTACTCTCCTAAGAAGCCTAATATCAATACGTTTGGAGAGTTGTGATAGTATGACTAGCTACGTTAATCAGATGGTGGAAACGGCTCAGCGATTGAAGGGCACCGGATTCGATATAAACGACGAATGGATCGGCTCTCTGTTGCTGGCAGGACTGCCAGAAAGATTTAGCCCAATGATAATGGCAATCGAACATTCAGGATTGAAGACAAGTGCTGATGCTATAAAAACGAAATTGTTAGACATGAGTTCGGAATTTGAGGTTAAGTTAGAAGGCGCGCTAATTGCACAGGTACAGAAACACCACCTAAAGGTGCACAGTGGCAGTAGCAAAAATGAAATGAACCCGTCAGTAGAAATGTCAATGTTAATACAACCCAGAAATAACAAATTCGTTGCTACCATTGCAAAAAGATCGGACATTTCAAGATCCAGTGCCGCCTATTAAATAAAGACAAACAGAAATCAACTCCATACGTACTGAGTGCAGTTTTTCTTGCGCGAGAGTTCAATCAAGACGACTGGTACGTCGACACTGGCACAAGTGCTCACATGGTGTCAAACAAGAACATGTTGACAAACATATCTTATGAGCCGAAAGTGAAAGAAATAGTTAGGGGGGGGGGTAAGTCGCTCGCGTCCGTAGGCTTTGACCACCTGTTCCTAGGCCCACCCTACACGTGTCCCCCAGGTGGTGCTAAATGAGCGACAAGCTGATACCACAGACTCAGCTCCACGCCGTGATAGCGGCGTTAAATATACCACACCATTTCGCACCATGAGGGATCGAAATAAAGAAATGCCCCGAGTTTCCGGCGCACCTTTAATGGGGCAGGGGTGCGATGAACCCCCCCGAACGGGTTCCCGCCTTGTCGTGGCGGGGGGGCTTAGTAGCCGTGGCTTGGTCACCCACGGTGAACAAAGAAGAACCCACGAGGCTGGCCCGAGGGGAAGGGCCGGGCCGAGGTGGCCACTCCGAGTGGGCTTGGGGAGCCCACTTCGGATGTGTGCAGGTTGACTGCAGCGAGAGGGCTCTCCGCACTCTCTACCGCTGCAGCCGAGGTGGAGTCGCGGAGGAAGAGGAGTGTTGGTATGGCGATGCGCCACTCGTCCTATCCTCCGCGACTCAAACGGGGCCGCACCGTTGATGCGGTGTTGGTGGGGCTGCGGGGGGAGAGGATTGTCGGTATTGCGAGGCGTCGTTCTCCCTACCCTCCGCAGCCGAATCTTGGTTGGCGGCGGAGCCATAGACCAGATCCGCCGCTGGGGTCGGGAAGGCTAGTACTTCTAAGTGCTCGTTTTTCCTGGCCCCATGGCCTTCTTGCATTGGACGCGGGGGCGTCCGTTGCGCAGATGTAATTGGAGGCCGAGAAGGAAGGCGCGCCATGTGTTCTGGTGCGCCTTACCTGTGAAGGAGAACGAGGAGGAATATTCCTCTCCCGAGGAGGTGGTGCCATGGTGCGGCAGGCGCTGGTGGGGCTGCGGATGTGTGCGAAAGCGTTCCCGTGGCCCTGCCAATAAGCGACAAAGGTGGAACACCATGGGGTTTTAGTCGGTGCGAGTCCGACATAACCCGTCCTTGCCCCCGCGAGGCGGGTATGCGTAGGCATTTCCTCATGTAAAAAAAAGGGGGATGCGAAGAATCTCCGGGAGGAAAACCGGCGACGAGGTTCGCCAGCCGTCACGTTCTGTCTCCCGGAGAGGCGAAAAGTGGATTGCAGAGGCCCGTCTGGCTACGTTGAATGTATGTGGGGCAATGAATGATAAAATGGATGAAGTATGCTATATGATGTGTGATAGAGGAATAGATGTGTTATGCGTAAATGAGACGAAAAGGAAGGGGAAGGATGTCACTACACATGGCTTGTATACCGCATACTGGTCTGGTGTAGACGATATCGAGCGGGCATGCCCGGGAGTAGGTATCATCCTTTCAGAAAGAATGGGCCAATGTGTGAAAGAGTATGAATGTCTAAGCCCAAGACTGCTATGGATACGAATGAAAGTGGGCTTGAAGAAGTTGTTTGTGTTAGGGGTCTACGCCCCAGACATCTCTAAGCCCATTTATATCCGAGAGCAGTTTTTGGGAAATGGTAAGGATGGTGTTAATGAAGTGTAAGGGAAATGAAAATATTATTATGCTAGGAGATTTTAATGGAAGGGTTGGGGTGAGGAGGCTTGGTTACGAGAGGATATTGGGAACGTTTGGTGATGAAAGTATAAATGAGAATGGTGAAAGTCTTCTCACCGTATGTATGGAAAAGAATCTTTTTGTGACGAAAACTTGCTTTCGCCGCAAGAGGATTCACATGTATACTTGGGAAAGAGGTGACGATAGAAGCGTGATAAATTTCATAATTGTGGATGAAAGATTGAGGGGCGCAGTGGTAGATACGAGGGTTTACCGGGGTTCTAACGTTGGAACGGATCATTATTTAGTTTTATGCCGAATTAATGGTCTATTCAGGCGTTGGCGCCATCGATCGTCTGTGTCTACCACTGCGTTACAGCGTATTAGAACAGAAAGGTTACAAGATGAAAGTGATAAAAACAAGTTCAAATGTAGACTGAAAGAAAATATAAGTGGTTTGGATGAATTATGTATGAAGGAGTTAGACTTGGAGAATATATGGCAAAATGTAAAGAAAGGTTTAGTGGATGGAGCTACCAAAGTATGTGGTGTTAGTAAGAGAAATAATGAAAGGAAAAATAATACGTTATGGTGGGATGATGAGATACGTATGGAAGTTGAAGCAAAGAAGAGAGCATGGCTAGATTTACTAGCAACAAAGGCTGGTAATTCTGGCGGTACGAATGGTGATATTAAAAGAAAAAAGGCAGTCTTTAGACATCTTAATAAGAGAGTAAAAGAAGTAGTTGAAAGAAAAAAGCAAGAAAGAACGGATAAGAATGATAGAAAAATATCGCATAACTTCCAGGCAAATATTAAAATGTTCTGGAAACTTGTAAGAACTGCCAGGGGACATTCAAAACAGCCTATAATGAATGCTATAAGAGACGAGAATGGCTATATTCTGAATGATGAAGTTTTGAGTTTAAAGAGATGGAAGGAATATTTTGAAAGCGTGTTTATGAGTGAGGAGACAACGTGTGTACTAAGTGGAGTAGAAACACCGAAAGAAGAGGAAAGAGGTAGCGATATAAGTATAGATGAAATAATGAAAGCAATGAAAAGCATGAAAGCAGGTAAGGCTGCCGGATATGATAGAGTTTCACTCGAAATGCTAAGGGCTGGAGAGGGAGTGGTGGCAGGCCTGCTGCACACCTTGTTTAATAAATGCTGGGAACTGAAGCAGGTACCGGTAGACCGGTGCAAAGCCGTAATAGTCCCAGTATATAAAGGAAGAGGGTCGCAGCAGGACTGTAAAAACTACCGTGGCATCAGCCTTCTTAGCATTGTGGGAAAACTGTATGCTAAGGTACTGATTGAAAGGGTCATGAAAGAAACTGATGGAAAAATTTGGGATGTGCAAGCGGGATTTAGAAAGGGAATGGGATGTACAGATCAAGTCTTTTCCATGAGCATGATCGCGGAGAAGTTTGTGGCCAAAAACCAGAAGGTTTTTTGTGCATTCATGAACTTGGAAAAGGCCTATGACAGAGTGGATAGGGATTTGCTATGGCAAACACTGAACTCATTTGGGTTGAGCGCTGGCTTGATACAGGCGTTGGAGTCTCTTTATAGGGACTCTAGTGCTTGTGTTAGGATCAACGGGGTCTACTCGGACTGGTTTGACATCCATAAGGGTGTCAGACAGGGCTGTGTGGCTCCCCCGTGGCTGTTCAACCTATTTATGGACAGTTGTTTGCAAAATTTGAAAGCTGAAGAATACGGATTAAGAATGGGCGAGTTAACCGTCAAATGCCTTTTGTACGCCGATGATCAAGTTATTCTTGCGTCGTCGGCGGCCGAGTTGCAAATGATGGTTACATTAATGAACGGATCATTAAAAGAAAGGGGTATGAAAGTGAAAGCAAGTAAGACGAAGACTATGGTTTTTGAAAGAGAAGAAAGTAAAACGATTTGTGAAATAAGAATAGAAGATGAGTTGATCGAGCAAGTAGATGATTTTGTATATTTGGGCTGCGTATTTAGCAGGGAGATATGATAAGGATATAGAACGACGAGTGAATGTGGGAAATAGAGTGAATGGGGCCTTGCACTCTATTGTGAAGAGTCAAAATATGTCGAAAAAGGCACGTATGGCAATTCACAATGCTGTGTTGGTCCCTGCTTTAACGTATGGTAGTGAAAGTTGGGTGTGGCAGAAGAAGCACGAGAGTAGAATAAACGCAGTAGAAATGCGGTGGTTAAGGAGTATGTTAGGGCTGAATCTGAATGACAGGGTAAGGAATTGTGTAATAAGAGAAAAGTGTGGTTTGCAAGATGATGTGGTGACCAGGATTAAGAAAGGAATGCTTCGGTGGTTTGGTCATGTGGAAAGAATGAATGAGGAAAGAGTGACAAAGAAAATTTATGGTGCAGAAGGGAATGGCAGAGTCGGAAAGGGACGTCCTAGGCGAAAATTTATCGACCAAATTGGCGATTTATTGAAAACGGGCCAAATTAGGAGTACCCTTAACCGACGAGCATGTATGCGTAGGTGTATGGATGTGAAGGAGGCAAAAGAAGTGTGTCAGGATCGTGCCAAATGGAAGTCTGTAGTCTCTGCCTACCCCTCTGGGTGACAGGCGTGAGTGCTTACGTTATGTTATGAAAGAAATAATTGTCGCTGATCGCACCAAAGTTTCAGTGTTGTGCTCCGGAGATCTTCTTGAAAACAAACACACATGAAGTAGAAATAAAGAATGTTTTGTGCATACAACACTCACCACAAATTTGCTTTCAGTCAGCAGAATGATCGCAAATGGTAACAGAGTATCCTTCAATAAAGATGGATGTTACATCTACGACACTCACTTACCAAAAAAAACAGAATATAATCAAATCAAATTGTGTAGTTTGCTGCGAAGGCAAACAAATCACTACCTTTCTCTACCAGTACCAGCACGAGCAGCAGGGTCCTAGAAGTGGTTCATACGGACCTGTGTGGCCCCATGGAGAAGAAATCACTTGGTTTGGCTAGATACTATCTGTTGTTTATTGAGGATTACAGCCGGATGTGTTTTGTTTACTTTCTAAATGAAAAGAATGAGACTTTTAAGTATTTTCTTGAATTCATGGGGCAGGTAGAGAATCAGCGGTCACAAAGGATTAAGATATTGCGGTCCGATAACGGTGGGGAATTCAGCTCAGTGGAGATGGAAAATCACTTGAAGCGACATGGGATAATTCATCAAAAGACAGTTCCCTATACACCGGAACAGAATGGCTTAAGTGAAAGGTACAATATGTCAATTGTAGAAAAAGCACGCTATCTTCTGCATGATGCTTCATTCGACAAACACCTATGGGCGGAGGCTGTGAATACGGCAGTATATTTGAAAAATCGATCACCAACAGCAATTTTTGGACAATAATACTACCCCATATGAGATGTGGACTGGCAGAAAATCCGATCTACAACATATTAGAGTCCAGTTATGGTCCACATTCCAAAAGTGAGACGTAACAAATGGGATGAAAAATCACAAATGTTATATTTGTTTGTGTATTCAGAAAATACCAAAGGCTACAGATTATATGACCAGAAAACAAATAAAATAACTGTGGCACGGAATGTTGTGTTCATGGAGAGTCATATGAATGACACAGGTTATGGTTGAAGAGAGGGCGCCAGACAAAGATATAGAAAAAAATACAGGTGTTGAAGAGGAAAGTTCAATAAGCATTGAAGACAATGGGAGATCAGACAGAGAAGATCCAACATATATTGCAAGTGATTCGTCAAGTGATCAGGATAACGAGTATAGTGAGTGCTTATTAACAGATGACAGTTTGGTCGCTACTCAGAGTGATGCTGTCATTCAAGAAGAGAAGCGTGTTCGTCGCGTACTAGAGAAGTACGGTTTTTCCAACATGTGTGTTGAAGACTTTAATAGTGAACAAATATCTACAGGACGCCCTCATGGGACCCAAAGGGGAGCATTGGTGCAGGGCTATACAAGAAGAACTGAAATCTTTTAGGGACACTGACACGTGGGTGGACAGTGAAAAACAAGTGGGTATTCAAGGAGAAATGTGACAGTAGTGGTAATGTGCGCTATAGAGCCCGACTTGTGGCTAAGGGCTTCACTCAAATCAAATGTGTGGACAACAATGAAACATTTTCTCCTGTTGTGCGTTATTCTACCTTGAGACTACTTTTTGCCTTGAGTGTTCAACTAGATTTAAAAATGAACCATTTAGATGTACCAACAGCTTTCCTAAATGGTAATATTGATGAATGTGAATTTATGGAAATACCAGAAAATTCTAATTTTAAAAATTGTGACAGTAAAATTTTAAGGTTAAAAAAGTAAAAGACGTCCACCATTAGTAATACTTAAGGGCATATCAAAAGACATAGAAAAGAACGAGTTAATTGATATAATTTTTTTTTTAATTAAAGAATATTAACAATGCTATAAACATTACTAATATTCCCCTTAACAACTCGCGGTAAGCTTAAATTGCTTGTGTTACGAGTGGTTCACGCCAGTAGTCGAATGGCGGATTTGATCCCACGACCTTTTTGAGTTCGTGGTCCACGCCCTGCCATTAGGCTACTGTCGCTTATATTGATATAATTGAACATCAAAACTCTCTACCTACCTACCGCAAACATTCGTCTCTGCTTAATATTTTAATATATAATGTAAACAGACCCAAAACAACTAGTATTAACAACTTAAAAGGCAATGTAAAAGTAAAAGTAAATAGGAAACAATGTTTACATAATATAAACCATAATAAATAAAAGAAAAAAACAAACGAAAAAAGGTAAAAGAAACACCACATGATGAACAAAGTCCCTGATTTCCTCATGTCTGGGGAACTACAAAAAAAGCCTAACCTAACCTAACCCAGTTAAATAATTCAAAAGAGTGGGTTATTGTGATCCGATTTGGACAAGTGAAGTGTTGGCAGGTCTGGAAACCTAAAATCTATACAACTGGATTAAGAAAACAACCCGGACTTTTCCTGCTGAAGAAAACTACCTTTTTTGAGGTTAGTTTTCGAAAAATAAACGTTTAGACGCCAGTATATAGTGATTTTGACGAGTGCCCCCTCAAAATTTGACTGCATCAAGCGGGGTGTTAGTGGTTTGCAGCTTTTGGGCGCAATAGAAAAAAATTTGGACCACGGTTTTCGGAGTAATCCTCAAAACAAACAAGTACTACGTGGTGCTAAAAATCAAGAACGGGAGTAGCTACCGGGCTGAACATTTTCAAGAATCAAGAATGAGATAAGGAAAGAGCTTCAAAACAGTTTGTCTGTAGATATGTCTGTAGGTATGTAGATACAGATAGAAGACGGCATCTACCTGTCTTCTAAAATCCATCTCTGTACATACATAGTCAATGTGTGCTATCAGGTTGGTATTCGTTGAGCAATTTTTCCGAAACCCATGTTGACTGTCATGCAAAATGTTATCTAATTGTTTGCTAATGCGGAAGTTCAAAATGGTTTCAAATACCTTCGCCAGAATCGAAAGCACCGCTATAGGTCTAAAAGCAGAAACATCCTTTCCAGGTTCTCCCTTTGGAACAGGAGTCACCCTAGATATTTTCCATTGTTCTGGACATTTAGCCTGTCTAAGAGACAGATTAAAATTGAATAAGAGCGGTGATCTAAGAACTGGCGCACAATCCTTGACAAGAAAAGCAGGAATGCGGTAAGGGCCACCAGCGGATTGTGGCTTTAGGTGTTTTATTGCCAATCTAAAATCACTCTCATCTACATGCCTGACTGAGATGGTCACTGTATTACCTTGTAAATTAGCCGCACTTTCGGCATCAGCATAATTTAATAGGGGCTTTTCATCGTGAAATACAGAGCAAAAATATTTAGCAAAGGCATTTAGCCGCATCTTGACCTGATACTTCTTTACCCTTATAACTATATGTCTCCGTATGTCGTCTTTCTTTTTTTTATCACTTACATATTTCCAAAATAATACCGGATCGTCAATTATACTTTTCTGCATCAACTTAAGATGCTGCTGATATGCATTGTCAATCAAAACTTTAACCCTCCATCGATAAAAGTTAAACAATTCTTTGTTAAATAATTTTCCTTCTTGCTTAAACAGGCGTGAACCATTTGGGATACATATACTTACGATGATTTAGAAAAAGTTTTTTATTTGGTACATATAAATTAATAATTTCTTGCAATTTGTTGTTAAAAAAATCTACGGCTGCATTTACGTCTGTAAAAGTCATTAAGTCAGACCAATGTAATTCCGATAACGCTGCATACAGACCTGGAACGCCAATTCCAATCAGCGATCCTATCCGAACTCCCATCTGGCGAAAACTGCAGCTTAGGCAAGAACTTCCTGTATGAGAGGTTGATCTTGACTTCCAACGAAGGGTGATATTCATCTATTGGTACGAGTGGTACGTAAACGAGTGGTTATGGGCCTACGATACAAAAATAAAACATTTTTATTCTTAGTTTTTATTTTTATTTTATTTTATTATTACAACACATTGCAGCCCTGGTCGAGCCCACCAAAACGAGCCCAGGCACGGAGCTGTAAGTACACTCGTTCGGGAGATACAGCGTTTTAACCAAAGAACTGGTAGCCATATTGCTTTGTAACCAGGGTTTCAAGGTGAGATAACTTCTGAACTCTTTGGGCTAGGTTTATCGAATGATTTCTTATATTTACGCGAACACTACACATTGAAATAATACTAGTTTTTACGGAATTTATCGCGTATATTTAACTTTTCAAATACCCGACGTTTCGAACGCTTTGCAGCACTCATGGTCACGGGCGGGACTGAGATGTTCAACGTCCATATGTCATAGTTAACCGCGGTTACCATAGATTAAAATTTAACTTTTGTTCCGATCTATGCAGTATGAACTTATGGTATCTTGAAGTCTTGCAGTTGTATGCTTGGGTTGGGATTTAATTTTATTTATTATAGGATCCCAAGCAGATGGTAGCACCCAGCCATCTTCTCTATTGAAATTAGGATGTTTTTTGATTTCAATAGCCTCGCGAATCATCCTTGGAAGGAATCGGTGTTCTTTAGCGAGGATCTGCGGTCTATCAAATCTGATGTAGTGACGGGGGCGATCCCGTACGTGTTCACAGACTGCAGACTTCCCGGAGCGTCGATTCTTCACATCAGCTATATGTTCTTTAACGCGGGTTTTTATTGTTCTTTTAGTTTGTCCTATATAGGAGAGACCACATTCACAATCAAGCTTGTACACTCCTGCATCTTGCAGAGGGACATTACACTTGACCGATAGTAAAAACTGACCAATCTTCTTCAACGGCTTGAAGTATGTTTTGATGGAAGCGCGCTTCAAGATGTAGCCAATCTTGTCAGTGACTCCTCTAACATATGGCAGTTTAGCAGGTACACGCTCGACTGTGGCCGGCTTCACTCGTTCACTGTGACGTAGGCGCGGGACTCGAAGCTTGTTGTCATGCAAAACTTGCTTGACATGGTGGAGCTCTGCAGCCAGGTGTTTACTGTCACAGATCCCTCGTGCTCTCTGAAACAAAGATTTACCCACGGTAGCTAGCTGTGAAGGATGGTGGTGAGAATCACTGTTTAAATGTCTATCTGTACGGGTCTTTTTTCTATACACAGTATGGCTTAAGGTGTTATCGGGATTCCGAATTACTAACACATCTAGAAAAGCTAAGGAATTGTTTGCCTCTAACTCCATTGTGAACTGAATTTTAGAATTTATAGAGTTAAGATGGTCTAAAATGCAGTTACTTTATCTAAAGGTAGAATTGTGAAAGTGTCGTCTACATACCGCTTGTAGAACCTTGGATTTATGGGAGAACTAAGCAGGGCTTTCTCCTCAAAGTCTTCCATGAATATGTCGGCGACAATGGGAGATACAGGTGAGCCCATCGCCACACCATCTACTTGCTTGTAGAACTCCTCCTTCCACAATAGGTAGCCAGATATAAGGCAGTGTCTGAGTAATACTGCATATTCTACGGGCATGTTGTTTTCTTCCAGCCTTCTAGTTACAATTGAGATGCAGTCTTCAACAGGTAAGCATGTAAACAATGACTGCACATCAAAACTGACCATAGTTTCATGGTCTGCCAGATGTAGGTCTTTAATCTCGCTGACAAAGTGGTAGGAATCCTTTATGTGTGCTCTTGTATGTCCCCTGAGTGGTAAGAGTATTTTCGCTAAGTGTTGAGCCAATCTGTAAGTTGGTGAATCGATTTGGCTCACTATGGGACGTAATGGAGCATTGGGCTTGTGTATTTTTGGCAACCCATACAATTTTGGTGATTTGGCGCACGTAGGTATTATCCATTTTACGTCCAGATTTAATTTTTCGGAGTGTTTCTTTATGAGGTCACTAGTTGTTTTTAGTGTGCTATTTGTTGGGTCGTTTTTAACCTTTTTATAAGTACTTACATCCGACAAAAGTTCTTGTATTTTAGAATTATAATCTGACGTATCCATGACTACCGTGGCGTTTCCCTTATCTGCGCGGAGAATCGTAAGTTCGTGTTTATTGCGTAGGTTCTTTAACGCTATAAATTCGTCTTTGGGAAGATTCGGTTTAGGCACTGAACATCGACGTAACATAGACGAAATGTCTTGACGTATCGCCTCCAAATCTTCTTTCCGCATATTATTTTTAAATAAACAGTCCTCGACACTACAGATAATTTCTTCGTACGGTAATTTGCGGGGTGTAAGTGCAAAGTTTAGGCCTTTGGATAAAACCCTAATTGTTGCATCATCCAGTGTTTGTTTTGACAGATTAATAGAGCGCGATTAATCTATGATCTGTGTTTGTCAATGGTTGCCTTCGGTTCTGGCATTGATTCAGATGTTTGACATTTGACTTGTTCGTTAATTTTTGATATTTTTCTAAATGTTTGTTTTTGCATTCATTATATTTACTAATTTCGCGTTTATTTAATGTTTCCATGCAAAAATTATAGTCAAACGTCGTTAAAACTTTCTTCAATTCACTGGATGATGTGTCTATGGATTTGTTTATGTCATATAGATCGGAGCGTTTTTGTTGGATTACCGGCCGTAACAACTTTTTACTCGCCTGATTTAAGATCTTAGCGCTTCCTCGAATGTCCTTTTTGGTTGATATTTTGACACACGTAGGCATGAGATTATGGTCACGGCATCTCTTCAAGAAATTTAAGGCTCATCATCATATTTGGAATAGGATTATAGACTGGCTCCAGAAAGAGTCATATATAGATTAACTAAAACTTTCTTTTAAGAAAACTTTACATTAAACAAACGTAGAGTTACGACTCTACATAGAGCAAAACATCTTTTATATTTTTATGAAACGACCGGTGACGGGGTATTTGCGTCCCTTTTATGAAATAAATTGTATATTTTTTTTTAAATTGTAACCCTGTCGAATTCACTTAAAAAGTTTTTAAACATTTTTTTATTACAAATTTTACAAACTTTTAATAAACTATTTAATTTCTTTACAAAACATATTAATTATTATTGTTTGTTGATTGTTTAGACCCAAGACGCTATCCCCTGACAAAATGTTCAGCCTCCATACTCCCAATAAGCAGACTAAAGATAGTGCCAAGGACACGAGTCTTCAGAGTTCACCAATCGCGATAGAGAAGGCAGGGCCCTCTACTAAACGGGATCGAACGATACAGGTCTCGAAAGTATCGGAGAACGGGAAGCAGGACAAATAGACACGGAAACTATAAAACAGACTTCCCCAAAAAAGTTTCAACCATTGGCTCGACAAAAACAGAAAATTGGCCTATCCCAGGAAGCAAAAGGGACAGTTTGTAAGGCAGTTGCTGAGGTCATAGAAGTTTCACCAAAAGTGGAAACTACTAAATTCGTATGTGGATCGCCTAGCGGAGGCTCGAGCGTGTCTCCACAAGGCTAAGCTACACCTCAGCAACTCTCGCAACCTGAGGACTGACATAAAGATGGAAGTCATTCAGGCCATAGAGAGGCTTTACCAACTTGTAAAGGAAACAGAAAAAGGAAAGAGCACAGGGAATGAAGAAAAATTGAGAGACGAAGGAAAGAAAAAACAGAGTCTAGAAGATGAAGAAAAAGATCTAACACACGCGGACCTTCAGCGAGTAAGGGTAATGGACCAGTCACCCCTGGTTCAATGTTCGAGATGTTTGGGGTACGGACATAGTAAACGTATCTGCAATGAGACAACTGATGTATGTAGTAATTGTGGTGGTCCACATTTTAAAACTGAATGTCCTAACTGGTTATCCGGAGAAACACTAGACTGCAAAACGTACAGTACAGAAACGTACAGTGGTGGACCACCAAGCATCCAGATGGTGTGGATGGTATCGGGACGTTTGCCGTGTAGTGCGTTCACGAAATTTGGCACCTGGGATTAATCCGAACAATTCCTCAGAGCACTCCCCGTGATAGATGCGATAAAATACGCAAAGAGATGCAACACCTCTTCGCAGCGCCAGTGAATCGAGCCGATCGGAAAGCACTCGGTCGTCGACGATTCGAGCCGCTCTGCGCTGGATGCGGTCAAGTGGAAGGAGCTGGTACTGGGGAGCCCCAGCCCAGAGATGGGAACAGTATTCCATGTGCGGCCGAACCTGCGCCTTATAAAGTTGAAGGCGGTATGCCGGCATGAAATACTGTCCCGCTCTGCTGAGCACGCCAAGCCTTTTAGAGGCCAATTTGGCCTTCCCTTCCAAGTGACCACGAAACTGCACGTCACTCGATATGTCGACGCCGAGGATTCTGATACTGGCTGAGGCAACAAGGGGAGTGCCTTGAAACTGAGGGGATACGACAAAGGGGTTCTTTTTAGCGGTTAACGCGCAAACTTGTGTCTTCTGGGGGTTAAACTGGACTAGATTTAGTCGTCCCCAATCCGAGACTCTGTTCAGCAAAGACTCGACTTCAGACACAAGTTTGTCCCGGCACTCGGAGACGTTCTCCCGAGAAATATTGGCTCGGCCGGTGTAAAGAGCATCACCAGTGCTGTCATCTGCATAGCAATGAATGTTACGGGTATGCAACATATCATTGATATGCAGAAGAAACAGCGTTGGCGATAGCAGGCAGCCCTGTGGAACACCAGCATTAATAGGCTTGCAATCGGAGCTTGCACCGTCGACAACGACCTTGATGCTCCGATCTGCAAGAAAGCTGGTGATCCAATCGCACAATTTCTCGGGAAGCCCATAGGAAGGGAGTTTCGAAAGAAGCGCTTTGTGCCAAACCCGATCGAAGGCCTTCGCAATGTCCAAACTAACGGCCAATGCCTCCCCCTTGAACTCTACTGCCTCCGCCCATCTGTGAGTGAGGTAGACCAGAAGATCACCAGCTGACCGACCACGGCGAAAACCATATTGGCGGTCACTAATCAGCTGGTGGTGCTCAAGGTACCTCATGAGCTGGCAGTTTACAATGGACTCCATTGTTTTGGAGAACAAGGAGGTGATGGCGATTGGCCGGTAGTTGGACGGGTCTGGGCGGTCGCCTTTTTAGGGATCGGGTGGACGAAAGCCGTCTTCCATGATTTTGGGACTACGCCTACGGAGTAGGAGTACCGGAAAAGACGCGTTAAAACCGGTGCCAACTCTGGAGCACAATCTGAAAATCTGATATTCGTCCGGGTGAGAGGTCAGCCGAAGGTCCAACAGGGAAGGTGCATGATCCTCAACATCTGGAATCCGCGTAGGCGAAGTAACCAGTTGTGTCAGATGATATGCCAAGGCAAAATCATGAACAGATCTCCCCGCACGATCGGTTAAACGTGAACCGAGCCATTCGGCGTGATGGGCGTTAAAGTCGCCGAGGATCACGATCTCTGCGGAGGGGATCTGCTGTAGCAACGAATCTGCAGCCATTTGGACGTGGTCGAATAGTCGGTCTGTTTCGGCATTACCGTTATGGGACCTATAGAGGCACCCGTAGACGCGCGGATGGTCGTCGCTGTCTACGCGTAGCCAAAGCATGGACAGGTCCGAACCTTCAAGTCTGCCGAGGCGTCGAGAACAGATGTCCTCTCTGACGTAAACGCAAACTCCAGCCCGAGGCACAAAGGAGTGTTCCAGTTTGTACCCCGGGTAGGAGAGATACGAGACATCAGCCGTAGAGGACACCTGCGTCTCCGTCAGAAAGAGCAGAGCCGGCCTCGCCGTCTCGAGATGGTGGTGGACGGCGTTTAGGTTGGAGTGAAGTCCTCTGATATTGCAGAAATTCACGAACAGCGTGGCAGGGGTCGCCTTGGTCTTGTTGCTCCGTTTGCCCCGAGCAGTTGTCGTCTTGAGCGGAATTTTGCCCCCCCCCCCAGAATACGCGGGGCAGCCTGAGCACCCACGCTCAGAAGTGGAAAAACATGGTCGTGGATGCTCAGCGAGGGATTCATTCACCATCTGCTGGAGACATTGCTGCGACCCTTAGACATCCACATCTATCCTCGGTTACAAATCAAAATGCAGATGCGTTGTCACCCGTGAGGACTAAGATCATTTTCTCGTTTCCAGTAAAAAGGGTCTCCGGTTCTCTACACTCACCATACAAAACACAGCAGCATTAACCGTTTTTTCACGTTAATTCACCGCAAGTTGTCTCTACGTGCCCGGCAAGTACATCCACACCTGGTCCCAGCTGCGACGCTTTAACAAGGGAAGTTTCCGAACTTCGTAGGCAACTGCAAAGACTGTCAACTCAGGTAAATCGGAGGCCCCGTTCCAGGAGCAGACACCACCAGCGTGAGCGTTCTTCATCAAGATCGCGGTCTCGTTATAAAAAATTCCCACTTTGCTGGTATCACGCCAAATATGGTGGCAGCACACATAAATGCCTGCTACCGTGTGATTTTAATGGCGACGATTTTAATGGCGTCATTAATGGCGACTGACGACTGTCCTAACACCTATTCTCGTGGATCTTAACTCCACGATTCAAAAGACAGCCTTGCTTAGATCGTGTAAAATTTACAACAATAAGAATAAATAATATAACAAGCAAAACACTTAGGTTTACTTGTGAGGAATCGAAAAAAAAAGAAAATCGGGGTACGATTTTCGTATCGGAGCAATTAACACCTAAGAGCTCTAGACTATTCTTTTTGGCAAGAGATCTAGTGAAAACTAAAAGGTTTCAGTTTTGTTGGACATCTTACGGCAAGGTGTACTTGAGAAAAAGTGAAAATTCATCCATCATTCATGTAACAAATAAAGCACAATTGCACCAGCTAACTTTGCATAATGAGGCATGACTATTACTATCTTTTATATCTGCATGTTTTCTGCTTTTTTCTTTAATTTTTTGTTTAAATGGTTTATTACATTGTTACTTCAAAGTTAATTTATATTGCTTACAAACTTACATTAAATACAAAAAACAGATACAAAATATTCATACACAAACAAAACTCAAACTGTTTAATAAAATTATAGGTTTAACAATTAAATCACATATTTACTCTACACACACATATTCACATTACATTTACATTACACAACCTAATACAAATTCTATGCTAATAACCCAACAGCTTTCTTACTTCGTCCATGAATAGTTCTCTGAATACACTACAGGAATTAGACGACACAGAAATTTCACAGTCTATAAAATGTTCAATAGATGATTTGTCTTCAAACGCTGTTTTTAAATATGGAAATCTGAATATTATAGCTCAAAATATAACAAGTATATATTGTAATTTTGACAGTCTATTAATACACTTAGCGCAACTTAAACCTTGCATTGATATAATAATTTTGACGGAGTGCTGGTTAGATAAAAATAAATCAATTCCCACTTTACATAGCTACTGTTCCTATTCGACAAATACTCAGTTAAATCAAAACGATGGTGTGGTAGTTTACATAAAGAATGTTTACAGAGCACTTGTCAAGGAAATAAGGCCAACTTATACAAAGCTTCATGTTTACAAATAACTATAAATCAATACACAATTTTAGGTATATATCGTTCTCCTTCCATCACAAAAGCTGACGAATTTATTCACTCTATTGATTTACATCTAAATTCAGTTAAAACTAGTCATATTATTATAGCGGGTGACATTAATATAAATTTATTACCTATTTTGTGTGAGCAAAGCTATGAAAGAAATAACAGAAATCTTTATCCGCTTTGACCGCTTTGGCGACACATGAAATACTTCCGGGCCACCATTTTCCTACCAGAGGATTGCGTTGTTTGGACCATTTTATGCTAAAAATTGATAAAAAAAGAACAACTGCTTTCGTCGCAATTCTCGATATAACTATAAGAGACCACAATATGACTCTACTTAGCCTAGTGGGCAACAATAGTTTAAGCAAATCTAATAAAACAAAATCTGTAACCGACTTTAATGCCGCCTTAAACAGTCTAAATTTAAACGTTTTTGACGATTTATATTTATGTACAGACCCAAATACTGTAACTAATATATTGATCGATAAAATATCTATTGCATTAGTTAAACACACCAAAATTTTAGCTGTTCCTGGGACAAAGAGATTTATCAAGCCCTGGATGACAGAAGGTATACTTCGATGCATAAGAAACAGAAATGCTATGCAAAAAAAAACTAAAACAAGACCCAACTAATGATATATTAAAGATCACTTACCGTCGCTACCGAAATTTTTGTAATAAACTTATTAAAAAACAAAAACGCAAACGTGATTGTAGCGTCATTTCTAAATCTTGTAAAAATAATAAAGTTCTCTGGAAAAATATAAATGAAGTTACACAATTTAAAAAAAAGAATGTTTCAAATTCGTGTTTGTTAAATATAAAACCTACACCCCAGGATTCAGTTAATTATATTAATAAATATTTCTCCGGAATAGGTAGTTGCCTGGCTGAAGAAATTAAGTCTAAGATACTATACAGCTCGATTCCTAAATCCACTTCTACTACTGTACTCTTAAACTCTTTTGTTTTGCTCGAAACAGATAATGCTGAAGTAGAGTGGGTGTTGATGAGTCTTGACTCTGATAGCGCTCCCGGGTGGGATAAAATTCCAAGCGGCTTTTTGAAGTTGGGAAAGGATTTGTTTGTGCCCATATTCACTTACCTTATAAATCTCTGTTTTACGAGTGGTATATTTCCTTACGCACTTAAACAATCATACACCTGTTTATAAAAGTGGAAACAGAGACGATATAAATAACTACCCTAGCCCTATTTCTGTCCTACCAGCTTTGTCCAAAATTGTAGAGAAAATCTTAAATACTAGGATATTAAACTTCTTAAATAAATATAATATTTTATCAAATCAACAATTTGGCTTTAGAAAACAACTTTCCACAGAAGACGCTATTCTCACATTAAGCTCTTTAATCGTAAAGAATTTAGATAATGGCAAAAAGTGTATTACAGTATTTTTAGACCTGAGAAAGGCTTTTGAAACGGTCTCTATTCCTGATCTTTTAAAGTTTTTGGAGCTTATCGGCTTCAGGAATACTTCGCTAAACCTGATGTTCAGCTACCTACATGATCGCACTCAGCGTGTTCACGTGGACGCTGTGTTGAGTGACGAAGAAAATATTATTTTCGGCGTCCCTCAGGGTAGCGTCTTAGAGCCTACGCTGTTTTTGGTCTATATTAATGAGCTGTGTAAACTTTCTATTCCTCACGGTCACATCTTCTCCTATGCTGACGATACAGCTGTTACTTTTTCGGGAGACACTTGGGAGGAAGTGAAAATGCGTACAGAATCGGGACTTAAAACTATAGCAGCCTGGTTAAGTAACAACCTACTCTCATTAAACACGCATAAAACAAATTATATTTGTTTTGCTATTTGCAATTACACTCAACCACCAGCCAACTTCAGCATGAAAATACACACTTGCCAAGACAGCCTATTTTTTAAATGTGACTGTGCTGTTATTGATAGAGTAGACAAAACAAAATATTTACGTGTTATTATGGACCGGAGACTGTCTTGGTATAACCATATTGAATTAATAACTGGCCCCATAAGAAAATTAATGTGGATTTTCAAAAAGTTAAGACATGTAACAACCAACGAATTATTGATTAAAGTATATACAGCACTGGCTCAATCTGTTCTTACTTATTGTATCCCAGTATGGGGAGGAGCTTTAAAAACAAGATTCCTTGAGGTTGAGCGAGCTCAAAGAGCCCTGCTTAAGGTCTGCTATTTCAAACCATACCGATTCCCCACTACTGACCTTTATAATTTGTCTGGTGTCTTGTCAGTTCGAAAGTTATATATTTTATTCTTATTGCTTAAAATTCACAAATCTACTAGGTATGAACGTGACAAGACAAACAAAAGAAGAAACGACTTAGTTCTATATACCGATTGCTGTAAAACGACATTTGCTTTAGTACAATATGAGAAAAGGGCAGTATACTTATATAATAAAATAAATAAAATCTTAAGCATATATCCATTGCATAGCATAGAAGTTAAAAAGAAAACAATAAAAGTTGAAAACCTTAAGTTACAACGAAACCGAAACACTTTTAGAAAAAAATTACTTAACTTGTTACACATAATTAATAATTTACTAAATATACCCTACCCCAACATGCACACATCACATACACATACACTACACAATCACACAACTAACACTAACGGATATTGGAGACGCCAGTAACTTAAGGTATCTTCGATAAAGATTTAGTGGACTGTAATTTTGGTGCATACGGCAAAGGGGAAAATAAATAGGTGGGATAGCACGCACTGACCTGATGAGGGCTGCCGCGCCTTCCTCCTGGAGTGTCTGCTATATAGCGAGCTCGCCACGTGGTTCGGCGCACACGCACTCTCGGAACAGTCTCGTGAAGTCCCACACTCTCCACCTTTGCCCTTACGGGGGCGTCTCACACTTTTATGAGTTACAAAGACACAATGTCTGATGCGGTGAATATTAAACATAAACAGGAGATCTCAATGTTCGTCCTGCGCGGTTTGCGGTTAATATATATAAGACGCGACGGGTGGCCGTGCGCTGCGGATGGCGTAATATCCCTTAGTATAATGACGCGCGCCGAGATCCTCTTTTTCACCTCGGCGGCAGCGCGTGCGGTAGGAAAGGGAAGGAAGGAAGGAAACAAAAAATATGCACTAGTCATGTTGATAAAGTAGATATAACTTAGGACGAACTCAATGCGATATGTAATGTAATGTTGATAAAGTAGATTGTTAACTGGCGTTACCATTTCCTCCCGCCCTTAAAGGCTCACCTTTAAAAGACAACCGTAATATAAAAGTAAAACGAAAACAAATAAATAAGCGGTATATAAAGTGAGAGGATGCGCTCAATGCGCATGTCTCATCTACTAACCTTACTTGGTAAGCGAGAAAATGTATACATAAATATAATATTGCGGTTTAATACTTTTTAATATATATAAATATAAACTTAATTCCTAATTTAGATAAATAATTATAATCAAAATAATCGTGATTTATTGTCTTGGGAGAGGGCAAATACGAGCAACAGGACGGAGATATGTTCCCTTAGTAGTTCTCACGGTCACTACTCGAACTACGCCATCCTTCGAAGGATGAACAGACTCGACAATCGCTAATGGCCAAGCAAGGGGCGGTTCATTATCATTTATCACAATTACAACCATGCCTGGTACGATAGCCGTAGACGGGGTGTTCCACTTCTGACGAACTTGTAATCCGTGAAGGTATTCCGTCCTCCACCGGTCCCAAAACGACTGAACTAATTTATCCAGTAAAGAATGCCTGTGTAACAGACTGGTAGAGTCAGATTTGACTTTGGGTGCGGGTAATGACAATAAAGGTGCGGTATTCAAAAAATGACTCGGAGTAAGAGCTGAAGGCTCTGCAGGATCAGAACTCAATACTGTCAAGGGCCGCGAGTTTAGCAAGCACTCAATTTGCGCAAGAACAGTATTAAGCTCTTCGTATGAAAGTAACTGATGTCCGATAACTCGGAACAGATGCGTTTTTACGACTTTGATCATACTCTCCCAGGCGCCTCCAAAATGAGGAGAGTTGGGACAGATGAACTTCCATGTTATACGATTCTCAGCACACTCTTGCTCAAGCTTTGGGCGGTATTCAACGTTTAGAAATTTATAGAGATCGCGAAGATACGAAGCGGCACGTTTAAAATTCGTTCCATTATCCGAATATAAAAACTGAATCGGCCCTCGTCTAGAGAGGAAACGTTTAAGCGCAGCGAGGAAACTAGAACTACTAAGATCTGTAGCGATTTCTATATGTACAGCTCGAGTCGTGAGGCATGTGAAAACACATAAGTACGCCTTCTCGCTGCGTACACCACGACGACGTACAGGAGTGTATGCGATAGGACCGGCATAATCGCAGCCCGTGTGTGTAAATGCCTTAATAGCTTGTCTTACACGACTATGGGGAAGATCAGTCATCAAAGGGTAAGTTGGACGGGGTCTAAGCCGGAAACATATATTACACTTGTAGACTCTGCTTCTCACAGTGCGGCGTGCGGAAAGTATCCAAAATTTTTGACGGAGCAATGACAATAACAATTCAGGCCCAGCGTGTAAATTTTTAATATGATAATAGTCAATGATCATGTTCACTACATGATCACTGCGCGGGAGTATAATTGGATGTTTTTGCGTGTAATCTAATGCGGAGTTCGAAAGACGACCACCAATGCGGATTAAACCATTCTCAATAAAAGGCCTTAAACGATTGAAAGCGGGCGAGCAAGGTTTGTTACCTTCAATATTTAAATAGGGAATATTTTTCCCTATTTCCCCGACGAGCATGCATGCGTAGGTGTATGGATGTGAAGGAGGCGAGAGAGGTGTGTCAGGATCGTGCCAAATGGAAGTCTGTAGTCTCTGCCTACCCCTCTGGGTGACAGGCGTGAGTGTTTATGTTATGTATGTAATATTTAAATATTCCACTGCAAAATGCTGTTTTTGCAGGGCGCGGAGGATTATAACCTCAGAGAAACTGAGATCATCAGCAGTCACTACAGTAGTGCTGCGGCGGGGCAATAATTTAGCAAACTTACACACGTACGCAATTATACGTAGAAGTTTACTCCAAGAAGAGATGCGGAATGCGAGCTCATAAATCGCAGAATTACAGACGGATGTGCACACAGTGTGCGACAAAATCTTCTTCTCAGGCATATTTGCAATAACCTCATTGTCTAAAGTACGAAGAGGCCATTGAGATGGATCTAACGAAGTCCACTGAGGCCCATGGAGCCACAGGGGGTTTGAAACTAATTTATTTGGCGTAACGCCACGTGAAAGTATGTCAGCGGGATTCTCAGTACCTGCGACATGATAAAAGTTATCAGCGCGAATATTGTCGGTAATCTGAACAACGCGGTTTGCAACAAAGGTCTGCCACTTGTGTGGCGAACTCTTTATCCAGTACAGAGCTACTTTTGAATCTACAAAGGCATAGACTGATATTGCAAGGTCAAGAGAATAATTGTCGAGTACTCTGCGAAGCAATTTTGAGAGTAAAACCGCTCCACAAAGCTCAAGGCGTGCAATAGATAGTGGTTTCGTCGGTGCGACTTTAGTCTTTGCACAAATCAACTGGACGGTGTTACCATTGACGCTCTTTACATGTATGTAGACTACGGCACCGTATGCGTGCTCGCTGGCGTCGGAAAACCCCAGGAGTGACGCAGTACAGTTTTTGGATACACCAACATGTCGCGGGATACGTAAATCATTAAGAGCTGGTAATTCAGCACAGAATTGCCTCCACATCTTAATAATTGGCGGTGGTGGTATGTCGTCCCAATCTAAATTAAGTTGCCAAAGCTGCTTTATTAACAATTTGGCGTACGCGACTGTGGGAGCAACGAAACCCGTTAGGTCCCACAGGCGAGCGACAGTAGATAAGATGGCGCACTTAGTGCACGTCACATCAGCGGGAACAGATATCTTAAAATAAAAGGCGGCACTATCGGTAGACCAATGCAAGCCTAGTATTTTATGTGGCATTGATTTATCGAACTCTACTTCTCCTGTAATTTTATGGGAAGTAGGGAGGTCATCTAAAACAGATCGACGGTTGCTATGCCATTTTATCAGGTCCCATTGGGCACCCTTGAATAAGTCTATCAGCTGCCGAGAGGTCTCACTGGCCTCGGATTCACTGGGCATAGAGAACGCGATGTCGTCCATATATAGCGAAGTAAATGCGATACGACTCGCAAGCGGATACTTTGCGCCGTCGTCATCAATGAGCTATCTTACCGTGCGCAATGCATGGTATGGACTCGAAGTTAAACCGAAGCACACGCGATTGAAGTGGTATAACACAAGTGGGTCTTGTGGACGGAAGCGGTATAGGAAGCATTGGTAACGACGATCAGAATCGCGAACAACTATTTGCAGAAATTGTTGGCGACAGTCGGCTGTCATAGCGATTGGATGTAAGCGGAAAGTTTAAATTATATTGAACAAGTCGCCTTGCAAATTTGGTCCTGAATGCAGAATATCATTTAATGATCGCCCAGTGCTAGTCTTACTGCTAGCATCCAGGACGATGCGCAGACGCGTTGACTTCTTATCTTCGCGTAAGACTCCATGATGCGATATGACATATATTGGAGCGGGTTCATGAGAGCCATACGGCGGTGCAGGGGATATATAATTTTTAGCTAAGTATTCCTTTATGACGTCATCATATGCTAATCTTAATGTAGGCGAGGCTTGAAGTTTCCTCTCCAAGCACATGAATCGTCGTCGAGAGGTTTCATAAGAATCTCCGAGAGAGTAAACGTCATCTTTAAATGGCAGGCCAACAATATATCTACCAGTAAAAGGATCGCGGGATATCGTAGATTTATAAAACTCTTCACATTCAATGTCTGAAGGACACTGAATGGGCGGTGCGGAGGGTGGCTGTTCAAGCTCCCAAAATCGTTGCACTAATTTGTCAACGATAGATATAAAGAGATATAAAGAAGAAGATATAAAGAATGATTTACCTGAAGTGTCGGCACTGAGCCCATAATAACGTAACCAAATACCGTACTCAAAGCTGAGGGCCCGGACAAGTCGTTAGACGAATAAATTACGTCTGGACATAGTAAGTGCGGGAAAAGGGATGCGCCTATCAAAACATCAATTTTATTAGGCATGCTATAACATTCATCAGCGAGTCTTATGCCATGGAAGTGTGATAAGACAGATGTGTCTACCACAGCGGTGGGCAAAAGGTCGGTGATTTGATCAACAACTAGCGTTGAAATATTGAAGTTAATATTCGAGTCGAATCGTGAGAAAATTTTAATATCAATCGATTTCGATTTTACAATTTTTTCAACTCCACCGAATCCCTTTACTACAGTACATTCGGTATCGTGTTGTTGAACGCCTAAACGATGACAGCACTCTATAGTCATAAAATGGCTTTGAGCCGCGGAGTCTAATAATATACGAATAATTTGTTTCTCTCCCTAGTATCGTAAGCAAATACTTGAGCGGTTGATAATAAAACAGTTCTCTGCGAACGACTTGCGCGCGCGGGAGGCGGTGAACGTTGAGAAACATTCTTGAACGAAGTACACAGCGCGACGTCTGAACGCGCACCTGCGGTGAGGGGTGGCGAGTGTGCGGGCGCGGGGGTTGTAGACTTCAGTGTAACTGGCTGAAGCGGTGGAGAACGCGCCAGCGCAGGGGAAGCATTATCGCTTCTGCGGTGGAAGTGCAACAATGTGTGATGTTTAAATTTACAAACTCGACAACTATAATTTGAAGAGCAACTAGACACTCGATGACTTAAACTGAGACAATTGACACATGCATTGTTACTCTTTACGCATTTAAATCGTTCCTGCGGCGTCATTTTATTAAAGTCTGCACACTTAAATAGGTGTTGATGCACAATATTATTGCACAGACACTTTGAGCAACTAGTCGTCGTGCTTACGTACGCCTGATACTTCGGCGACGAAGTATTATTACAGCGACGATTATTACCGTTACCTCGTCGATTGTTTGGTGCGCTATTAGAATTTGTATTAGAATCGGTGCGTTGCAAAACTTTGGAGCGGGTCTTAATAAAATTTACTAAATCATCAAAGGTAGGTACCATCGAGTTATGACTATATTCGAAAGAGCGAATGGTATCCGGGTCCAGCTTCTTAAGCGCGATATGAAGAACAATTAAGTCCGCGAGATTATCTAACTTTAAGTTTTGTAAAGCGCGCACTGCACTTATAAAGTTATCAGTAAATAAATCAAAATTATTTGCGGTGGCCGATTGCAATGGCTTAAATTCGAACATCTGATTAATATATGTAGATGCTAGCCGGTCTTCATATTTGTCAACGAGTGCTTGCAATAAAATTTTATAATTTTCAGCGCAAGGAGTTATACCTGAGCATACAGATAGGGCTTTGCCCGTTAGTTTACCTATCAAATAGTATAACTTTTCAGCGTCGGTAAGCGATGTGTTGTCATGGACGGTTGATTTAAAGCTAGCATAAAATAAAGGCCATGAGCGAATGTCACCCGAAAATGGCATAAGTTCGATAGGCGGAAGTGAGAATCTGGCTTTAGATGGTGTACTAGTACTTTGTGAATTAGATTGCGAATATTGTAAATAAAGCCTATTTATTCTACCGCAAAGAGACTCAAACGCAATGAGGCTGTTATAATCAGGTTTAGCAATAGGGTTTATTTTTAATAAATGTGAATTATAATTATCTAAGACCTGTTTAAACTCAATACGTAAAGCATTAATATTAGAACTTCCATCAAGAAAACGCTCCATCGTGGAAGTGTTTATGTGGATGTCCGAGGACATATCATATATTTTTTGCACTATTTGAAATAAAGCATCTCGTTTAGCTAACAATAAAACCAACTCAGCATCAGGTGTGCCCTCATTATCCGAGGAATCGCTATTATTCGATGCCATTTGTTTTTTAGGCGGCATTACAACTTAAGTTATGCGGCGTAAAATAATATAATTATAAGCGGGTAGTCTGTAAGCGACCTCGCTACGCGGTTGAATTATTAAATATTAGTTTTGTTAACGATGAACTTTAATTGTCAACTTTTATAATAATTATGAAGTTATTTATAACGAATATAATGCTTAAATATATGTGCAAATAATAAATGTAATTTAACAGTATAATCTATAGATGTAGTTAAAAGTTGATGACGTGATGTGAACATACAACAAATAATTTATATAGATAATTATATGCTTATTCATTCTATGAATATAGTTTTAAAATTACTATGAATGTCACCTATTAGGACCTATTCTAGTGTTCTAATAAGGGCGGGGTTAATCCGAAGTCGGATTAAAATATAAATAATTAATTATATAAACGCTTATTACGATAACGATCTAATAAGGGCGGAAAGTCAAGGTCAATCCAGCGAGAAGTGACCATTAAAAATGGAGACGCCAGTAACTTAAGGTATCTTCGATAAAGATTTAGTGGACTGTAATTTTGGTGCATACGGCAAAGGGGAAAATAAATAGGTGGGATAGCACGCACTGACCTGATGAGGGCTGCCGCGCCTTCCTCCTGGAGTGTCTGCTATATAGCGAGCTCGCCACGTGGTTCGGCGCACACGCACTCTCGGAACAGTCTCGTGAAGTCCCACACTCTCCACCTTTGCCCTTACGGGGGCGTCTCACACTTTTATGAGTTACAAAGACACAATGTCTGATGCGGTGAATATTAAACATAAACAGGAGATCTCAATGTTCGTCCTGCGCGGTTTGCGGTTAATATATATAAGACGCGACGGGTGGCCGTGCGCTGCGGATGGCGTAATATCCCTTAGTATAATGACGCGCGCCGAGATCCTCTTTTTCACCTCGGCGGCAGCGCGTGCGGTAGGAAAGGGAAGGAAGGAAGGAAACAAAAAATATGCACTAGTCATGTTGATAAAGTAGATATAACTTAGGACGAACTCAATGCGATATGTAATGTAATGTTGATAAAGTAGATTGTTAACTGGCGTTACCAGATATTTTATTGTAAAAATACTACATAAGTTTAACTGTAAGTCAAAAATCTATGTGTTACCCAAGTTCTAAACACTAATTTATATAAATGAAGGACGGGAAGAGCGGAGCCTCCTAACACAAGTTTCCGAACTTAAAAGGAGTGTTCCAATAATGTATTTAATTTTAATGTATTACTGGTTTGAGAATAAAGATTTTTGATTTTGATTTTTGAGAATTTTGTTACTGTTACCTTGACGACTTTCTAATATTTTCACGAAACGAAGAGGAACACGAGAAACATCTTCGCGAAGTATTTAGCAGACTCAAGAGATATGGGATGCTTATAAACACCTCTAAGTGTATTTTTGGTGTTGAAGTCATTTTCCTTGGTTGCCGTATTTCGGAAAGTGGCACCAAGCCCCTTGAAGAAAAGGTACAGGTTATTCTTGAGTACCCACAACCCAAGGAAGTACGTCAGTTGAGGAGATTTTTGGGTATCGTTAATTTTTATAGACGATTTCTACCCAATGCCGCCCAAATACAAGCGACTCTTAACAACCTCCTGACTGGCGCAGTCAAAGGTCGCCAACCAATAACTTTGACAGATAAAGAAAACAAAGCTTTTGAAGACTGCAAACGTAGTCTATCTAATGCAGCTTTATTAGCCCATCCAGACTGCGAAGCCAAATTGGCATTAGTAACAGATGCGTCGGACGTAGCTATAGGTGCTGTACTTCAGCAGCTAAAAGACGGAGCATGGCAACCACTTGCGTTCTTTTCACGTAGGTTAAGCCCAACTCAGTAGAGGTATTCACCATATGACAGAGAGTTATTAGCTATATATGAAGCTATTAAATACTTTCGTAATATGGTGGAGGCGAGACACTTTACCATCTATACTGACCATAAACCAATCAGTTTTGCATTCCATAAAAGGAAAGACAACTGCTCGCCTCGTCAGTATAGACAGTTAGACTTTATAGCCCAATTCACAACCGACATAAGGCATATATCTGGCCAAGATAACATTGTTGCCGACACCTTAAGTCGCGTTGAGGAACTGGAAGCGTCCATCGATCTCGCCACCTTAGCTGAATTTCAAGCCAATGACGAAGAACTTGCCCAGCTTACGAAAACTGGTTCGTCGTCACTCCGCTTTGAACTGTACAACATTCCTGGTTGCAGTACTACATTGTACTGTGACATAAGTACACCAATCCGTAGACCATTTGTGCCCAATACCCTTCGCAAACAAGTCTTTGACAGTCTTCATTCCCTGAGCCATCCTGGAGCAAATGCCACTGCTCAAATTGTAGCAGAACGCTACGTCTATCCAGGTATGAGGAAAGACTGTCGAGACTGGGCTAAAACTTGCATTGCCTGTCAGCGTTCCAAGGTAAGAAGACACGTATCCTCACCTTGGGGTACTTTCGCCTTACCTCGCACGCGTTTTAGGCACGTCCGTATAGACCTCATAGGTCCACTTCCATTATCAAAAGGCTACCGCTACTGCCTCACCGCAATCGACCGTTCTACACGATGGCCTGAGGTAGTACCAATAGCCGACATTACAGCCGAAACTGTTGCACAAGCGTTGCTATTCCATTGGATCGCTCTGTTATACCCCATCAATGTTAGGAGATCGGTTAACACATCTCTTTCACGCTGCTGCGTCAGCGACATAAAGCCTATATAACCGATTTCCCGACGAACGCCAGTCAGTCTACAGCGAGTCTTCAGAGAGCCTTCAGTCGGTCTACGAGAAGTCTATATCCGTCTCAATCAATCTCCAAGTCTCAGTCATCGTTACTAAGTCGTTACTATACCCTTACAAAATCTTTCTAAGTCCTAGTTATTATAAGTGTATTAATTTCTTATTGTGAATTTAATTGAATTATATTGTGTCGTGTATTAAATAGTTTTTTTTTAAAAAGCTCTATCCGCGGTCCCGTATAATATTGGTGGCAGCGGTGGGATACGAAAATCCTACCCGAATACGTTTCCGAAGAAAAGTGAAAGTGAGTAAAGTGAATCAAAAGTGAAGTAAAAGTGTAAAGAAAGTGAACGTGCATTAAGAAAACCGGCACCCAGCCTGTCATAGTAACAGGCCCTCTGCATCATCCAACGGCCTACTCATCATCGGGTGATCCCTGCCCATCATCACCATCCTTGTTGGCATACAAAGGTCTCTGTCTCCGACACATAAGAAACATGAACGCAAGCCTTATCATCACTCTATCATTGTTCATGTAAGTGGCATTCTTAAAAATAATTATTCCGATTGAACTCAGAGCAAAGACATTCATTAAATAATTTTAAAGCATATTTTATGTAACACTATAATATTTTGAATATAAATCGACCCATTGTTCCGGGCATTGAGTAAGTCACTGTGCTACATTGTTAAATGTGTTTACGTTAACATTACCCTTTGTTCATTGTTGCATACCTTAGCCGATAAGCATTTTTTTTTTTCAATAACCCTTTTATATAACTAAATTACAATGAGTAAGTGTGAAGAGACTCCCTGTGCCTCTAGGAACCTACCAATGCGTGGCGAAATGGAAGAAAAAACGGTGGAAATAAGTGTATTGTTGAAATTCATTAAACCTTTCGATGGATCACGGGAAAAATTAAACCCATTTATATCTAATTGCCAAAATGCATACAGTCTCGCTTCCAAATCCCAAAAATCGATATTATTTAAATATATACTAAGCCAACTAGAAGGTAGGGCCGAAACAATGTGCAGTATTAAGGAATTCGAATCTTTTGAACAATTTTTGGAATTTTTAAAACAACAATTCGGCGAAAGGAAGCACTACTCCCATCTCCTGTCGGACTTACAAGACTGTAAGCAGGGTTTAACAGAATCGGTTAATCAATTTGCCTTAAGGATAGAAACGTGCCTGGCTAAATTGTTGACCGAAATAAATATTTCTATCCCCACCAAAAGGAAAACGGAACTATCAGGTCGTGTAGCCGCTATGGAGGATCTAGCCCTCCACACATTCGTCATAGGACTCCACCCGCGATTATCCCAAATAGTCAGGTGTCGTGATCCTGACTCTTTAAATTCAGCCGTTAACTTTGCGGTAGCCGAAGAGAAAATCCTTTCTAGCATAGGGAAAAGACCTCAACCATCACAATCCCAACATATATACAATGATAGAAGATCGCCGCCTCGCCGTAGTAATCCACCATTTCAACCCAATTTCCGCCCCGATAATTCTAGGACTAACACAAACGTCTTTTGTCGATATTGTAAAAACATCGGTCACAGTATAGAAAACTGTCGCAAACGACAGTATAACAACAGTAGGCAACAGTTTGGTGCGTCAACCTCACAAAGTCCGCCTTACATATTCCCACAGCGTGGCGAAAACACGCCACGTAAAGTTCATACCGTCGAACAGGTGGTCGCGGTAGACCAAGGATACGATGAGGTTGACCGCAATTTAAACGAATAAAGGGCTCTCGGCGGTGTCCCGCGAGCCCAAAGCCTCGTATATATTCTAAATCAATTATAAATGACACCTCCACTGTATCCAACCGACTTAACCGACAGGGTAACCAGCCCCAAACTGACAAGTCGGATATCACTGTACCTTTTGTACAAAATCCAAAGACTCTATCTCGCTCCACTGTATCCAACCGACTTAACCGACAGGGTAACCAGCCCCAAACTGACAAGTCGGATATCACTGTACCTTTTGTACAAATCCAAAGACTCTATCTCGTTCCACTGTATCCAACCAACTTAACCGACAGGGTAACCAGCCCCAAACCGACAAGTCGGACAGCACTGTATCCTTTGTACAAAAACCAAAGACTCTATCAACTCACACTAACTCCACTGAATCTAATCTACACACACAAAAATCTGTAAAACTCATAAACCCAAAGGTATCCTACGCATCCGTCGCGGCATCATGTACTTCCAAATCACCTCAAACATCCTTGCAACTCGCTAATTCAATTCCTCCGATCCGATACCCTAAGCCCACTAACGTCCAGAATCCGCATAGTCCAAAACGTATCCTGAAATCAGAAAAAGGACAAATTAAAGTTTATGAAATAAACAGTAATACAGAAAAAAGATACTTACCTCACGTTACGATCCGAACCTCTGTTCCAACCAAGCCATTATCCTTCTTAGTAGACACGGGCTCGTCTGTAAGCTTACTAAAATCTCAATCTATATCTAACCTTCCTACATTAAGTGACAAAATAATAGCTCTCAAAGGAATCGACCCCGGAGACGAAACGACTCCTACATTAGGCAGCTTTCCAATGAAAATATACACAAATTCTAATAAATATTTTACACACGAATTTCATGTTGTTCATAATTTTAACTTAAATCATGACGGTATTATCGGTAACGACCTTCTTAAGGACTTCCAATGCCAAATCAATTACTCTCAAGGAATACTACAAATCGGTCCCAATTCATTTAAATTGAACTTTTTCGAACCAGTATATACAATTCCTCCTCGCACTGAAACTGTAATCGAATGTACAGTCAGTAATCCGGAGGCTCGCGAAGGAATGATCCTAGATCAACACATCTCTGATTCACTATTAATTGCAAACTGTTTAGTTAAAATAAAAGAAAACGAGCGCGTCAATATCACAGTAGCAAACACTTCCGAAAAACCTGCAATAATCCATCCAAACCTTAATTTAAAATTAGAACCAATACAGCCTCAAAATATCATAGCCTTTTCCAAACCGTCACTCTCCAAGGTGACCGAAAGAACCAACGAAGTCCTTAACCAATTAAGAACATCCCATCTCAACAGCGAAGAGAAAAACGCTCTCTTGAATATATGCTCCAACTACTCAGACATATTCCACCTTCCGGATGACCAACTCACATGTACTACGGCAACTGAACACAAAATCAAAACCAACACAGATGTCCCTATCCAAACGAAATCATATAGATTCCCCGAATGCCACAAGCAAGAGGTCGAAAACCAAATAAATAAAATGCTAGACCAAAACATCATAACTCCTTCAAATTCACCATGGTCCTCTCCTATCTGGGTCGTTCCCAAAAATCTAGACGCGTCTGGAGAACGAAAATGGCGTGTCGTAATAGACTATCGAAAACTAAATGACGTCACTATCGGAGAAACATATCCCATTCCTCAAATAACTGAAATCCTTGACCAACTGGGGAAAAGTCAATACTTCACTACTCTGGATCTTGCATCAGGATTCCATCAAATCCCAGTCTCATCCGAAGATGCACCTAAGACAGCGTTTTCAGTACCCCTAGGTCACTTCCAGTTCACCAGGATGCCATTTGGGCTCAAAAATGCCCCAGCTACCTTCCAAAAGCTCATGAATACATGCCTGTCTGGCCTCCAAGGCTCTCGTTGTTTCGTTTACCTCGATGACATAGTTGTATACTCCCACGATCTTAATTCACATATACAAAATCTCGCCTCTGTATTCGATAGATTAAGAACCTATAACCTCAAACTTCAACCTGACAAGTGCGAATTCCCATGTAAAGAAGTGGCTTACCTGGGACACCTCATCAATAACGACGGGGTAAAACCAAATCCGGAAAAGTTAAAGGCCATCTCTGAATTTCCTATTCCCAAAAGCGTCAAAGACATAAAATCCTTCCTCGGACTAGTCTCCTATTACAGACGATTCATCCCTGACTTTTCCAAATTAGCCAAACCCCTTACCTTACTCCTTAAAAAGGATACTCCCTTCAACTGGAAGAACGAACAGCAATTAGCATTCGAAGAACTAAAACAGAAACTTATCACTTCACCGGTTTTAGCATATCCCGACTTCTCTAAACCGTTTATATTAACTTGCGACGCTTCCAATTTCGCTATTTCAGCAATACTATCCCAAGGGCAAATAGGAAAGGACCGCCCCATAGCTTTTGCTTCCCGCACCTTGAATAAAGCGGAATGCAACTATAGTGTGACTGAGAAAGAGTGTCTCGCCATCGTATTCGGCACAAAAGCCTTTCGCCCTTACCTCTATGGACGTACTTTTACCATAGTCACGGACCATAAGCCTCTGCAATGGCTATTCAGTTGCAAAGACCCAGGGTCCAGATTAATTCGATGGAGACTCAAACTTGAAGAATTTGACTACGTTATCGTTCATAAAAAAGGGAAAATTAACACCAACGCTGACGCCCTCTCCAGATTTCCTGTAAATCCCATTCAATATCCAGAGTCTCAAGTCCCTAACACACAAACAGACAATTGTTCACCTCCTTCATTTGATCACATAACACCCGAAGAGTTAGAAAGACAGCTTCCCTCCATTCCTAATCCCAATAGCAACGAAATACCCTTAACTGACCTCCTCGACGATCTTGAATTCCCATTATCCAATAATCCCGACCTAGAGCCAACAGATAACGCTAATCCTTCTAACTCACTAGATCCTCAACCCTCTACAACCGATCAAATGTTTGATTCTGACGATTTCGGTCTCCAAGACTTAGGCCCCTATGATAATGACCTCAATGTTAACACCGATTTGCTTAATTTGCCTTCACCCCCATCTGAAAACCTACCAACCCCTCCGAACCAACTCTCCACTCCGTTCCGTCACTCGCCTATACCAGAAATACCTCCTGCCTCACCTGGCCAACCCAACCTAATATCTCCGAATGCTCCCACACCTGAAACAGAAATCGAAAAAACAAACAAGACACAAAACGATAATTATTCCCAATTTTTAAAATCCATCTCTAATAAAGAATTTACACCAAACACCAGCCTGATAGAACACAACGAAAACTTGCTAAAATCACCATACAAAATGATTATGATCCCTACATCTATCGATCTCGATGAATCAAATCCTTACATCTCCGAAATCCTTCCAAATTTAGACAATAAAGACGAAATCTTAAAAGCTGAAAGAGAATTATTTTCGTTCCAAAAACTAATACAATTAGATAAAACAATATACTTCATGTTCACGAAGGTCCATTACTTTGATGAAACACCATACCCTGCGATATATGAAACACTAAAACGAGTTAAAAACGAAATTCTTCAAGCAAAAGAAATAACAGATATTGCAATCTCCGATTTTCGAAATCCATTTGACAGACTTTCCCATTCTAAAATATATAATATACTCACCCACCTATTCCATGACTCTAACATCTGCATTCATATTTACCAAAACAAAATAATATATCCCACCTTAAGTGAGAGACCCAAAATCCTCCGAGATAACCACGATATTCCAATAGCGGGACACTTAGGCTCAACCCGCATGTATAACAGAATCCAAGACCAGTATTACTGGAAGGGAATGAGAAGTGACATAGAAGACTATGTCAAGAAGTGTAAAGCCTGTCAAGAAAATAAAGCCCTCAGGAAAATAAACAAATCTCCTATGGAAATTACTACCACATCCACTGCTCCCTTCCAACGTGTAGCTCTAGATATCGTAGGACCTCTACCCGAATCCGGACCCGCTAAACTCCGATTCATACTCACCTTACAAGACGATTTAACAAAATACTCCGTAGCATACCCTATTCGCAGCACGACAGCCGAAGAAACCAGTGACTGCCTCATTCATTTCATCTCCTTATTTGGAATACCGAAATCAATCCTCACGGACCAAGGGACTAATTTCACTGCCGATCTTTTCAAAACTACATGTCAATTCCTAAAAATTAAACAGCTATGGTCCTCCCCTTATCATCCACAGACTCAAGGAGCTTTAGAACGTAGCCATTCCACTCTTAAAGAGTACCTAAAATCATTCGTCAATAAAAACCAAAATAATTGGCCCACCTACGTCTATACCGGTATACTTACCTACAACACTACTCCACACACTACTACAAAATTCACCCCTTATGAGTTAATCTTTGGACAAAACCCTATATTCCAAATTCAATATACGAGACGAGCTCCGGAACAACTTATTCCGACTACATTAAAATGTTACGGCACAAATTTAAATATACACGGGAGAAAGCTGTAGAAAACATTTTGAAATCCAAAGAGTCTTCTAAGTCATATTATGACTCTCACACCAGGACTCCTCAATATAAACCTGGTGACTATGTCTACCTAAAAAACCATTTAAGACAAGGAAAAGCACTTTCACCTGTCTGGAAAGGGCCCTTCAAAATAATTCGTGTCCATAACAACCATACGGCCTCACTTTTAATCAACAGACGTCACGTAACTCATCACTTCGACGAATTCAAACCTGCCAAAGTGTCTGGGACAAATTAATACGTAAATATACATACATTAGCCATTTAAATTATAAGATAATCTATATTAATTTATAAACAAATAATTTTTACTATTACGAAATAAATTTTATTTACACCTTATTTATATATCGTTTCAGTGTCTCAACACAAGCGCTACCGGAAATGGTTCAGCCGCTTCCTTCTAGTTCCGGCATCTACTTTGATAAAATATGGAAACTAAAAATAATAAGAGGTAAACTAGATGTTGTTAGCCACATAGACATTTCGTATATCGATTCCCACGTGACTAACCTTAACGATATTCTAAATACAGTAAAACTTTTATGTCAACAATCAAACAATCTCTATTGCGATAACACCTTGTCCCCATTAACAACACGTTTTAATGATATCAAACGGGAATATAACTCGATTTCCCATCTAATATCTAAACGTAATAAACGTTCTGCATGGTTCAGCGCAGTGGGTACCGTATTCAAACACATCTTTGGCATTATGGACGAAGAAGATGCCATAAAATACGACTCCGCCATAACTTTAGTCCAAAATGACGAAAGGGAATTAGCTCGGCTCATGAAGGAGAACATCTTAATAACGACTACTTCATTTGACGCATTTAATAAAACTATAAATAAAATAAAATACAATGAAGAAATATTAAATAATGCATTAAACGGAATACTCAATAATACAAACAATTTATTAATCGAATCAAAGGTCCATTTAATATTTAGTAACCTCGAAGCTTCACTACTCGCCTTATCATTCCGACTAGAGGACATGACCAATGCTATTGTTCTAAGCAATCAAAACATCCTACACCCCAGTGTTTTATCCCCGTCACAGTTATATAAAGAACTTATTGATAACGATAGGCACCTACCTAGAGACGCAGGGATACCTATAGCTTTAAGTATAAACAATATACATGTAATTCTAAGTATTTCCGATGTTTCCAGCTATTTCCTTAATAATAAAATTGTTTTCGTCCTACAAATCCCTCTCACAACAGACGAAGAATTCAACCTATACCACAGCATAGCCCTGCCTGCTCCTCACAACTCAACTAATCCAAACATCTATAGCCTAATCCTACCTTCGACTCCCTACATCGGAATATCTAACGATAAATTAAGTTACTGTAATTTTGATAGTTTAAATAATTGTAAGTCTATACGCTCTGAGTTCCTTCTGTGTAAAATCCAGTCCATATCATTAACAAGTGGTAACCCTATATGTGAAAGCGAACTACTCACCAAGACATTCAGTGCTATACCTATTCAGTGCAAAACTAAAACACTATTCAGTGAAATGGACATTTGGAAACCACTTGTAAATAATCGGTGGATTTTTGTGCAATCTCGCCCAAATAAGATAACCATCGACTGCGGTATCTCAGGGTTAAGAGAACCAATTATACTCGGCACAGGTATTTTAAATATCCCCGCACAATGCACAGTGTATACAAAGAGCACAAGGCTCGTGTCATCCGAAAACACTTTAAATATTAATATTCCTACGCCTAGTTTAGATTTCAATATAATCAATGACTCTTGTTGTAAACTTAATGTGTCTTATACTCGTAGTATTAAGGAATATACATCTCCTATTTTACTGAAGAATTTAGATCTAGATTATTCTATCAGTGACAAACAAAATTTAGAAACATTTTCTCAACTTAATAACATAATCAATAAACCTCTGGCAGTAAAATACGGGACCCCTCATATAACTGTAACCTCTGTCTTATTAATAATTATAATTATATTTTTAACTTTTAAACTTTACCAATTTGTAATGATTAAATTTAAGAATAGATTTAATATTAATGTAACAACTCCGGCTCGTAACGATGACGAAAGTCTTTCAACTTCCCAACACGAAAATTCACAAACCCCAGCACCTCGATTGCGGGAAATTGCATAAATTATATTTCTGAAGTTCGGCTATTTTCCCGATCTTCAGTTTTCCGCGGGGGGCTGTTATACCCCATCAATGTTAGGAGATCGGTTAACACATCTCTTTTACGCTGCTGCGTCAGCGACATAAAGCCTATATAACCGATTTCCCGACGAACGCCAGTCAGTCTACAGCGAGTCTTCAGAGAGCCTTCAGTCGGTCTACGAGAAGTCTATATCCGTCTCAATCAATCTCCAAGTCTCAGTCATCGTTACTAAGTCGTTACTATACCCTTACAAAATCTATCTAAGTCCTAGTTATTATAAGTGTATTAATTTCTTATTGTGAATTTAATTGAATTATATTGTGTCGTGTATTAAATAGTTTTTTTTAAAAAGCTCTATCCGCGGTCCCGTATAATAGCTCGCTATGGTTGTCCTGAGGAAATTGTCACAGACCGAGGACGACAATTTGAATCAGCCCTGTTTCGACACCTATCAAGAACTGCTGGCTTTCAACATAAGCGCACAACAGCTTATCATCCTGCGTCCAATGGATTAGTCGAACGATTTCATCGACAGTTAAAAGCCGCTATTATGTGTCATGCTGACAGCGGTTGGACTGAATCACTGTCATGGGTCCTACTTGGCATACGCAGTGCTTTTAAGGCTGATCTGCAAACTTCTTCCGCAGAACTTGTATACGGCGAGCCTCTTCGATTGCCTGGCGAATTCTTTGAACCCAGTACAGATGGCCCGGTGGACATCACTGAGTTCACTGCACGACTTCGTAATATCGCTAAGACCTTGCAACCGGTACCAACAACTCGGCGCAACACCAAGAAGACATTTGTTTTTAAGGATCTAATTCTTGCGACTATGTTTTTCTTCGCGAGGATGCTTTGCGAAGTTCTTTACAACCTACCTACACCGGTCCACATAAAGTACTCACACGCGGTAACAAAGTGTTTAAGCTTCTGGTCAAGGGTAAAGAAGTCACTGTATCAATAGACCGACTCAAACCGTCCTATATACTCACAGACAAATACACTACACACACCACATAACCCAATCATTCCCACACCAACACCACACGTAGAAACACAACGTGTAACACGCTCTGGACGCCGAGTTCGGTTTCCGGACTATTATCGCCCATAGGGTGGTCTCTGGGGGGAGTGATGTAGGCTATTCTCCTACATTTCTAAAATTATATATTTATAACATTTATTATTTAGCATCATACTATTATATTTATTTATTAATATTAAACAGTATTCATTTTATGTCTATAATATTTATATAAAATATTATGTATGTGTATTTATACATTAGTTTTATATTAACACACAATACGTTATTACACTCAGCCAGCGCGCCGTCGTGACGTATATCGTAAATGGATAATAAACAATAATAAACAAACATACCGAGACCGGTTCTTTTGTTTTCGCCACCTCGTTCGACTCATGCGCATCGTCCGGGTTGTACGGACCTCCCGCCAGTCGGAACCTGCTCCTGACGCGAAGTGCATGTCGCTCGATACTAACCGCTTTAGAATTGTCCGCTTACGTATTATTGTTCTTAGTGTTAAATTATTATTGTGAACTTTCTCTACTTATTCTCTGTACTGTATACTTTCTTGCAAACTATCTGTGCTTGTGCTATACTCCTTCTGTATGTATATAGTGTTGCGTTGAAATTCGGAGTAAATACCAAAAGACTGTGAGTCACATTTTTATTTCAGCTACGCAACCCACCCTTCTATTCTATTTTCTTTTCCATCTATATATCATAAGTATAGGAAAAATCCAGTAATCCGCACACAAACCACATTGTGGTAAGAGTTTCACCCCAGATATGGAACTATCTAACAGAGGCTGGGCAGATCCATATGGACCTCCAACGAGTAAAGGTAGAGGATCAGTCCCCTCCTGTACAGTGTCCGCGGTGTCTGGGGTATGGACATAGTAAGCGCTTACGTAGTGACACGACAGAGGTATGCAGCCACTGTGGAGGCCCACACCTTAAAACAGAATGTGCTGACTGGCTTTCAGGAGAAAGGCCGTCATGCAGAAACTCTCTTAAGGCAAAAATAGAAAGAAGAGACCATAATGCTTTCAGTGTAGACTGTCCTATGAGAAGGAAATGGGAGACCTTAGCAAGGTCTACGGTGGCATATTGCTGAGATGGTCTCCGGGATGAACAGAAACTCAAACCTAAGTAACCACCGATATCATGCGATCCAGGCAAACCTTTAGGCCTCTGCCTCGAATCTTGCGGGCAGCGGAGCGCCGGCGACGGCTGCGCGGGAGCGGGGCGGGCAACGCAGACCCGTTCACGAAACTAGTGAGCAGATCGCGCGACACTATAGCGGCGTAGTGATGTGTTCATGGTTGTGTTGTCGAGATATTTGTTTTTATTTGCTAACGAAATGTCTGTACAACGGCGACAACATCTTTTTGATTCAAATTTATTTCTAACCCTCAATTTACTGTGGGCAAAAGAAACTTCACAACAGATGTCCCGACAAATTCTACGACTACACCAGAATGAGCTTAGAAACTTTTGACTATATTCTTGAAGCTATCAAGGGCGATTTAGAGTCTGTAATTAACCCAAAATGATATAGAGGTGTATCTCCAGCAGGAAAATTATACTTGACGCTAGGGTAAGTAAAACCAACGAAATTGTAATTTTAATAATAATAATAATAATAATTTCATTTATTCGCTTAAACATGGTACATTAGAGGTGACAAATATTGGATATTGTATATAGTCCACATGTTTACTACATCTGGCATACGAAAATTATAAATTAAATGAAAAGACATAGTCATGTACCTACATTGATTAATTTAAAACAAATAAATATAAATTAAAAATGTTAAAACTACAATCATTATTACAAGTAAAGAATTTAAATATGCATTATTCATTTAAATCAAATAAAATTAAAATACAATCAACATGTCAATCATTATAAAAAGTAAAAATTAGAATGTCAAAAGAGTACATATACAAAATCTACAGATTACACAAAAAAAATAGTCTAAAAGAATACAATAATGTCAAGTTCAGGCAGCAAGATTCTATTCATTTAAAAATTGTTTTACGTCATAAACGCACTTTAGTAGTAGCCAGCTTTTTAGTTTGGTTTTAAATTTACCAGTGTCTGTCTCTTCTTTAATGTTTACCGGAAGTTTATTATAAATTTTTACACTCATCGCGTAGCAGCCATTATGATAAAATGCAGTTTTAGGTATACGTTCTATAACTAGTCTATTAGAATTTCGATTGCTACGCAAGTATACCTCAGATGCTTTTTTGTACATATGTAAATGTTTTTTTACATGAACACTTGCTTCAAATATGTACATACCTGGTAAAGTTAGTATGTTAAGATCCCTAAACAAGGGCTTACAGGAATCATACCATTTGGCCCCAGTTAGGGCTCTCACACACTTTTTTTGAGCTATAAAAGCTCTTTTTGAATAAAAGCTATTACCCCAAATTAATAATCCGTATCTTAATATTGTTGCAACATATCCATGGTATGCAATGAGTGCGGTTTGACTTGACGATGTTCTTCTTAACCTATTTAAAACATATACAAATCTATTAATTTTATTACAAATTTCGTCAATATGAGCCATCCAATTACAATTATTATCTAATTTTATTCCCAGAAATTTCTTCTGTTCGTTTTCTTGCACTTTGTCATTATTATATCTTACGTCAAGATCTAGTTTCTTTCTACTATTACTATAAAATTGTAAATAACAGGTTTTTGCGATATTGACTTTCAAATTATTATTATGTAACCATGAAATGACATCATTTATTGCACATTTTATGTCGTTTTCATAATAATCTTTATTTCCATGATTATTTTTTATGATTAAAGATATGTCATCCGCAAACAAAATGCATGGGAATGGAGTTGAATCCGGTAAATCATTTACATAAGTTACAAACAAAAAGGGTCCAAGAACACTGCCCTGAGGAACTCCAGCGTACTTAAGAACTAGTCGTGATCTGAATTTTGTCAAAATATTATTTTTATTAGGGCTTATAACTTCCACACACTGTTTTCTTGATGATAAGTATGACTTTATCCACTGCAATGTTAGTCCTCTTATTCCATACTTTTCTAGCTTACGTAATAAGGTGTCATGGCAAACAAAGTCAAATGCTTTTGACATATCGAAAAATACACTTGTTACATTTACCTTATCATCTATTGCATCGGTGATCCTTTTTAATAGATCAAAACACGCCATCGTAGTTGATTTGTTTTGCTGAAAGCCATACTGTTCTTTTTTCATAAACTTGTTTTCATTAAAATAATGACTAAGCCTACTATGCATAGCTTTTTCAAAAATTTTTGAGAAAACTGACAAAATTGTTATTGGACGATAGTTATTAATATCTTTTTTATCACCTTGCTTAAATAAGGACTTGATCAAAGATAGTTTTAATGACTCTGGAAAAGCACCTACTTCGAATGATAAATTTATCAAATATGTAAGTATAAGCAATAGTTCATCCTTGCAATATTTAATTACTTTTGTATTTACGCCATCATAACCTTCACTTCTAGAATTTTTTAAATTAACTATTAATGACTTTGTCTCCTCCAGAGTAATTGGACGTAAAAACATACTTTTGCACGGGCTTTTAATGTTATACAGGTGTGTTTCTTTCGCTTGCTTAAGGTTAACTATCCTTGTCTGACTTTCATAATACTCACTAAAAGCATTAGCAATCTTATGTGGAGATCTTAGACATTCATTATTCTTGTTTATCATGTTTAAATAGTTGTCGTTCTCTTTTAACACTGCCTCTGATTTTATCATATTCCATGAACATTTTCCTTTATTCTTACTGGTATTAATTCGTTTAAAATAATTTATTCTTTTAGACACGTCAATACATTTTTTAGTAATTTGCTGTAAATTTTGTATTTTTGTTTATTCTCTTCAGTCTTTTCCTTATAATAACTAATTGTGAGTTTCCTTTTCATTAAGCAACTAAGTCTCAAACCTTTTGTAATCCAGTTATTTTTATATTTTATGTCTAGCTTTTTTATCTTAATCATGGGAAAGCATAGATTATAAAATAAGATAAAAAGGTCCATAAATTTATTGTATGCAGAATTGATATCCTTTTTTGCAATTGTATTTATTGATAGTGTCAAAAAAAATTGTGGTGCACTAATTTAGTTAATAATTTGACAGCAGATGCAATCATTTTAATGAAATACTTACTAAAAACTAATCAGCCTTAATCATTTATTTATGACGAAAACATTTTTTAATATAAAATAGGTACGTTACGTACAAAATAAGTAACAAAACAGTTTGTTTTTGAAACGCATTCAAATATTGATGGTTATAACTTTATAACCTTATAACTAAAATCGCAGTTACAGTCATTTATCTCTAAAATCACAGTTTTCATTTGTACGATGATTAGTTATTTCTACAATCACAGTTTTGTAATTATTTGAGAGTATTTTTATTATAAGGTTGATATACCTAGTGTTGAGTATTATACCCACACATATATGATTCATTAGAAGGGTACATTTCTTCATTTACACTTAACTCGTCTAGAAGAGCTTGATTAATTTTTTTGTCTCACTCTATACTTATGTACTGGAGTAAATTTTTCCATTTGTGGAAGCAAACTCATAAAAAAGTAGTAGTCGTCTGACTTATTCTCATGTCTAGAAGTTTCGTTTCTACTTTTATTTGATAAATCATTTTCCAACAGTCTTATCCCTTTCTTTTCCAATTCTAAAAATTCAGTTCTTATGTCATTCGCTGTTTTCTTTTTCTTGACCGTTGTGAAGTAGAAGCTTCTCTCGAAGGTGCAGAAGCTTCTTGCGATGATGTAGATTCTTGTGAAGATATAGAAGCTCCTTGTGAGGATGTTGAAGCTTGTTGTGGATGAATAGAAGCTTCTTCATCACGACTGGTTGTATTTTCTTGAGAATTTTCTACAGAGATGTCTTCTATCTCAATAGAATCTTTACTTATCTGATTACTTGTTTCAGTGCTACTTAAATTACCCTCAGTAACATTTGGTAGAATTTTATCTCGCAAAAAACTCAATTGAAAAAAGTATTGCCAATTCGAGGATTGATTAACATATCCGGCATCTCCTGATCGAGTAGCAGGATTTTTTTAATTACTTTCTATAGTGATCTTTTATATTTTTCCATTTGTTCTTTAAATCGGTCACTGAAACAAAAGAATGAACAGACTGTATATTACATAGATAACTTTAACATACCTATGCTTTAATTTTTAGGTTTTTGGCGAGTGGGCAGCCTTTCAAAAGACTGTCGTTTACATTCAGAATGGGAAACACAACGGTGACCAACATAGTTTATAGCACGTGTAGAGCTATATGGAAAAATTTAGTGGATTTACATATGCCAAAACCGGCAGAAGTATTATTGAAAAGAATATCGGAAAAATACTATGAAAAATGTCAATTTCCTTATTGCGTCGGAGCTATAGATGGCAAACATTGTCGAATAAAAAATCCTAACTATGCTGCATCATCGCATTATAATTAGAAACATTACTTTTCGATGCACTTGCAAGCCGTAGCGGACGCTGACAAAAGATTCATTTGTATAGAAGTTCGAGGAAGAGGAAAACAAAGCGATGCAGGGACATTCCATTACTCTAATTTGAACCATTTACTTCAAAGTAAAAACTTCAATATAACCCGTCCACAATATCTACCCGGATTAGATGTTATACTACCAATGGTTTTAATTGGAGATGAAGGATATCCACTCAAAACCTATTTGATGCGACCTTATCCTCAAAGCGTACTTAATGCACAAAATGAATTATTTAATCAGCGGTTATGGCGGGCTAGGAAGACTATTGAGTGTACTTTCGGAATTTTAAGATCCAAATGGTATATTTTCAGAACACCCATAGAGACAAACAAATGTCACGCAAGATTACTCATTAAAACTAGTTGTTTGTTGCATAACATTATCTGAGATAAGGACGGTGATAATGATATTGCCTATAATAATGTCAACATGAATCTCCTCCCAAACAAAACAAAACTCCCGGACGTCTTACCAAGCACAATACATACGTGAAAAATTCAAATAATATTTTGTAGATAATCGCATTAGTTACTAGTAATTTTGTTGACATAATAAATCATTTTCATATTTACCTTCAATATTCAGTTCGTTTTTAATTTCTTCCCATAACTGGTTAATTACTCTTCTATTTTTATGGTTCACATCTTTGCTGTTTCATATCGGTGTTTTCTCAAAAATTGCTGAGATAATTTGCTCTTGCACGTCCGAGGACATTTCGAAACGTCACAAAAATTAATTGCACAACACTGCAATGCAGACGCGCGGGCGGTCACCGCTTGACTGGAGTACACCGCTCGTTGCCCACCCCCGCGCCGCTGCCAAGCTGCTGTTTTCGAGGGTCGGTCCATTTGATTTTACGCATAAGATGCTGCCGCTCCCGCTGCCCGCAAGATTCGAGGCAGAGGCCTAAGAGAAGTGAACTAGCAACCAAAAATAAGACATCGTTCGCCCTAGTCCAGGAACACTACATTGGTCGCATTGGTGAAATGAAGAGCCATCCAGGGACAAGAATCGTACAATGTAACAGAAACCTTCACACCGAAAACATGATTAAGGCTGCCATTGTACTTGTTCGGTTTACACCGAACACGTTTTGCACGCGTCGGCATTTAACATTAAACTTTGTATTTTTAGCCAGTACATGTACGGACGCCAACAAAGTCTCGTGTGCGTACTCCTAACATTGTAAACATTTTAACAATAAATATTTTTTAAACATTTAAACAATTATATTTTAACATTAACATCAAAAGGTGTTGAATACCACAACATCTTTTTAGTCCTTCGAAAGTGAAGTGTGAGTGTGATTTTTCAGTGATAGCGAATCGGTTTGTCTGGCCTCCCAGAAGCGGGTCTCACCAGGTAGATTCAGAAGGCGCATATATCGCTGGAAGTTCATCGTCACACGGACCGCAAACAGGAATAAATCAGTTCACTTAACACCTATCGAATACCTTTTAACTACAACACCATGGAAGACTTACAAGCAAATCAACAACAGATGGTTTCTATACGGATTTATTTATTTACGGAAATTTTATTTACGGAGATTTATTTACGGAATGCATTCATAACAATCGCTTCCTTTCCAGTGCTCAAAAAATGCAATTCTTAAAGAGCAAAGTCAGGGGAGAAGCGGAGCGGCTGATAAAACACCTACATACCTACCTACACCTAGCTACCTACACACCTACCTGTTGGAACATTTTAAACAACCGATACAATAACCCGAAACTTATATTCACTTCTCATATGAATCTACTTATGAGTTTGCCAGTTTCACAACAAGCTTCCGTCACCAATATCAAGAAAATACACGACACTACGCTGGAATGTTTAAATGCAATAAAAACCTAGGAATTGACATAACCACCTGGGATCCAATTATTGTTTACCTGTTGACTCAAAAACTCGATGACGAAATTCATCATGATTATGTTCAATCTTTGAAATGTCCCCGGGAACTGCCAAAATTACAAGATTTTCTTGAGTTTTTGGAACAAACATTTACGTCGATGGAGTCTGGACGTAAAAAACAAGACAACACTCATCAAAAATCGCACATTCCAAGTAATCAAAATCAGTATCTAAAAACTCCAAAATCGAATTATTTCAAGCAATCATACGCAAGTAATCGACTAACAACCCAGCATCCATCCAACACCTCGTCGAGTGGTGAGGCGTCACCTAACTTACAAGCTGCTAAAAACAAGAATTTCATAACATATACATGCCCACTCTGCAGTAAGGATCATGGACTATTCTTTTGTCAAGAATTTTTGGACATGTCTCCCAAAACAAGACGCAAAACAGTAACAAAATTAAATGTTTGCAAAAACTGTCTTTTTAGTCACCAAGGTAAAGCATGCACTTTCGAGAAGCGGTGTCGTGAATGCAACGATAGTCATAAAACCTTGTTACATGACGCCTTCAGACCATATTCAAACAAGCCACAAAACAATGCGAATATCAAAAACAAGTCGTCGATTTCGTCAGAAGCGGAAAATAATCGCGTCAGCACAAGTAACTCGAATGTTACTCAACAAAACAACGATATGACGGAAATTTTATTAGCGACAGCGGTGCGCAAAGTGCGGGCCGCAGATGGTACTTATAAAATCATGCGCACCCTTATTGATCAGGGTTCACAAGTCTCGATAATATCTGAGAATGCAGCCCAGCGACTAGCTATTCCTAGACAAAACTGCAAAGGTAGTATTTTTGGAGTCGGTGTTAAACCTAGTAGCTGTAAAGGAGTACTTGACTTAACATGCTCATCAATGGACGACTACTACGTCTTTGACACGTCAGTATTTATCTTGCAAAATCTTATCAAACAATTACCAAATTCAACGTTTGCTAAACCGTCGTGGTCATTTTTGAACAATATACAACTAGCTGACCCCGACTTCAACATAAGGAGACCGGTGAATCTTCTTCTGGGTGCTGACATATATTCAAACATTATATTACCTGGAATATGCAGAGAAGAAAATCAATCTGTGCCGATTGCCCAACAGACTCGGCTTGGCTGGATTTTGTGTAGAAGTACAAAAACATACCAATGCAATGTAATTTTGAGCAACATAGAACAAATAGAAAAATTTTGGGAAACAGAGGACATTACTGAACATTCCAACTTATCGGCAGAAGACCTTCAATGTATTCAATACTATGAAGAAACAAAAAAGCGACTCAGTGATAGTAGATACGAGGTCAGACTTCCACTCAAACCAGGATATGAAAAACAATTAGGCTCGTCCAAAAATAAGGCCATCGCACAATTTCTTAGCATGGAAAGAAAGTTTGGAAACCACAACAGTTTTGGACAAAATTACAAAGCCTTCAATCACGAATACCTAGCGCTTGGACATTTGAAACCCGCCGATTCAGTGGGTGGACTCGAATGTTATTTACCATACCACGGCGTAGAACGACCGGAATCCACAACTTCAGCCTTGCGGGTAGTTTTCATTGGCTCATGCAAGACTTCAACAGGTTCGAGTCTCAATGATGTCATGTATGCTGGTCCAAACTTACAAAAGGACCTTCAGGAACTGTTGATCAAGTGGCGACAGTTTGAGATAGTATTTACGGCAGACATAGAAAAGATGTTTCGCCAAATATGGATCCATCAAGACGACCAGCTTCTCCAAAAAATAATATGGAGAGATTGTTCATGTTCTGCATTACAAGACTTTCAGCTATGCACAGTCACCTATGGCACTAAAGCTGCCCCATTTTTGGCCATGATAACGCTTAAACGATTAGCAAACGATGAACGTAGGAATGATTACTCCACTACTGCACTCCAGGCCCTAGAAGAAGCCATGTACATGGACGATCTTCTTAATGGAGCCCATTTTATGACGTCAGCAATAAAATTACAACAAGAGCCGATTCGCCTGCTTCAGTCAGGAGGATTCAACTTAAGAAAATGGAATTCCAACAAAGAGAAATTACTCAACATCAACAAAAACCAGGACAACAAAAATTTTGATTTTTAACATGCACATTCATCGAAAACACTTGGACTTAGCTGGATTTCTAAGCTAGATGTTTTCACATTCCAATCGAAAATCAGTGACTCAGAGAAGAAATGTACAAAGCGAAGTCTTTTGTCAGAAATTTCGAAACAGTTCGATCCAATTGGCCTGATTGCTCCTATAACACTGAATCTAAAACTTCTCTTCCAAAAGGTGTGGCAGCTAAATCTTCAGTAGGATGACGAACTATTCGAAGAAATCCAAGTAGAATGGACAAACATGAAACATGATATCAAACTGATTGATCAATTACAAATACCTAGATGGTTGGGAACAAAAGAAAAAGGCCTAGTCGATTCGCATGGTTTCTGCGATTCGTCAGAGAGAGCATTCGACTGCGCCGCATATTGCAGAACAAACAAGGATCATCATTCAATGGTGGTGTTAGTTGCCGCCAAAACCCGACTAGTACCTATCAAAAAGCCCATCACTATACCAACGCTCGAATTAAATGCCGCGGTTTTATTATCAAAACTAATGAACAAGGTTGTCAACTGCCTAAGTACATACAACATACAAATCTTTGGTTGGTGTGACTCAACTGCTGTACTAGGCTGGTTACACGGAGACGCTGCACGATGGAAGCCGTTCGTGGCGAACAGGGTCAAACAAGTGATCACCACCATGCCCTCTGCCTGTTGGCGCTTTGTGAAGTCAGAGGACAATCCAGCAGACTGCGCCAGCAGGGGCTTAACAACAGCACAACTAAAGGACCACCCGCTTTGGTGGCAAGGGCCCTCTTGGCTACTAACATATAAACAAGACATCGAAAACAAACCTATATATACAATAAACGAAGAGAAAAAGCAAGTTTTAGTAGCTCAGAAATCAAAAGAAGAAGAAATTAACATTTTACAGCAACTAATAGAAAAACAAAGCTCATTTACACGCTTAGTAAGAATATTGGCATGGATTATACGAGTCAAAAAAGATAAAACTAAACAGAGGCAGCCCTACCTAACATTATTAGAGTTACAAACAACGACTAATTTATTAATAAAACATGTGCAATCAGCTGAATTCAAAGACTATATGAATAGCATTACGCAAAATAAAAAAGTACCGAAAAAGAGCACATTATCAAAGTTGAATCCATTCATAGACAGAAATGGCATCTTAAGAGTAGATGGCAGATTAGAATTCGCAAATATCACATATAACTTGAAACATCCAATAATTTTGACGAACAAAAGCCGTTTTACACAATTACTGATTGAGAGCGCGCATAAGATTACATTTCACGGCGGCGCGCGATTGACGTCAGCGTTCATTCGACAAAAGTACTGGATTGTTGGCTGAAATCGAACAATTAAAAGGTTATTAAGAACCTGTGTAACCTGCCGTCGTCACTCTCCCAGTATACAACACAGATCATGGGTGATATGCCTGAAGCCAGGATAAACCCCTCCCGTCCTTTTTATCATACTGGAGTTGACTACACGGGTTACGTGGACGTCAAGCCAAGCAAGGGTCGAGGCATAAAACAAACAAGGGCTATGTGGCTGTATTCGTGTACATGGCTACAAAGGCCGTGCACCTCGAACTCGTGTCTGACCTCACGTCGTCAGCATTTTTGGCCGCACTGCGTCGTATGGCAGCTCGTCGAGGCGCGCCGCGTCACATATATTGCGACAACGACACTAACTTCGTCGGTGCCAGCCGTGTTCTGGGACAAAACACAAAGCTTATTAAAGAAAATATTTCTGATCCATAATTATTTACTGAACTTACCAAAATGGAGATCGAATTTCAACGCTCCGTCTTGGCCGTCAGCGGGAGGACTCTGGGAGGCTGCGGTCAAGAGCCTTAAATATCACATCAAACGTGTTATCGGAGAACAAAAATTAACATTCGAAGAGTACTCAACGATACTTACTCAGCTAGAAGCGTGTCTTAATACTAGGCCGCTGTGTGCTTTGACTGAGGATGTGGAGGACCTCGACTTCTTGACACCTTCGCATTTCTTAACTAGAACAGCTGATGTAAACATCCTGGAAACAGAACATGACGCGAGAACAAGATGGAACTTAACCGAAAAACTAATGGCTGATATATGGAAGCGCTGGAATTCGGAATACCTCACACAACTTACCGTTCGAAACAAATGGAAGCAGTCGACATCTAACATTCAAGTCGGTCAATTAGTGACAATTCAAGACGATAACTTACCTACTGGAAAATGGTTGACAGGTCGAGTGATAGATTTACACCCAGGAAAAGATGGTTTCGGTCGAGTTGTCTCCTTGAAAACAAAACACGGAATTTTAAAAGGGCCAGTTACCAAATTATCCATACTGTCATTGCGAGGAAACCAGGAACCTGAAATCAGAAAAAACAAGATAACAGCTAAATCAAGCCTGATATCAATTTGTGCTGCATTGCTATTTTTCTTGAGTATAATCGTACCTACGCATGGTGCTCATACTATTCAGCAACTTAATCAATCTTTGTATTTCGACGCCATTTCCAACATCCAACTTATTCGAGACGACTGGAAGCTCATAATTTACTACAACATGCAACCATTTTGGGAAGGCTCCGAAGCACTTGAGAAATATCAAAAACACATGGAAAACATATGCGAAACAATGAAGGGCGACAGTCACTGTGATGCGGTCCAATTGCAGTTACGTCATAGTACCAGTGAACTCGAGTACTACAACCGCATGTTGCTAGGTAAACAAACCGAGCACGACAGACAGAAGCGAGGGCTTATCAATGTTGTCGGGTATCTCGCGAACAGTCTCTTCCGAGTACTCGACGACCATTTCGCAGAAAAGTATGAGCGAGATATCACACTTGTCAGACAGAACGAACATCATTTGGCTTCCCTGTTCAAGAACCAAACGTCTATAATCGAAGTAGGAATACATGATGAAAAGAATGGAAGAAGTTATGAGAAAACAACACAAGATTATTAACAAACAGATTAGTGCCTCAGACAGCAACATAAACAAAGTAAGAACAGAATTAGAAAAACTTTACAACATCTTTTTGTTGCGATAGCAGCTATATGCCTTGCCTGTAAACGACGACGGCAAAGAAGAAACACGGCCATCACTTCAACTATGAGCCTCGATAACATAACTACGGAAGGTCTAAGCTCCGCTCCTGTAGCTGCGGTGGCCGCCCCGAGACCGCAGCGCGCCTCTCTTTTTTTTTGTATTTTTAGTTTATCTCCTTTGCTGTACGGGAAGATGTTCGGTTTACACCGACCACGATTTGCACGCGTCGGCATTTAACATTAAACTTTGTATTTTTAGCCAGTACATGTACGGACGCCCACAAAGTCTTGTGTGCGTACTGTTACATCCCTATTTACGCTGTCACCACTATTTGTTAAAGTAAAATGCTGACTTGCAATTGTTGCTGGTTTATTCAAATACAATATTAAAAATCAGCAATAGTTTTGCTATAAATACGCAAGACTTTGATAAATTCGTTCAGTTGGTTGTTCTTCAGCTAAACTGCTCCCCAGCTACGGACCTGGTTCTTGCCTGCCGGCTGGCTATCAGTGAAAGCTAAGAATACACTCCGGGTCTACTCTGCCCTTCGCCAGGGCTACCGCGCTGTTATAATCCAAGTCGCGTATAAGTTTTATGTAATAGTAGAAATTCTGTGTCCGAACTTGTGTATGAGTAAAACTTTTAATTAATAAATAGTTGTCAAAAATTTCAGTACTGTTTTTTTAAAAGTGCTGAATAGGACAATCTAACATTTGGTGTCAGAAGAAAAGGGATTTCTGAAGTCCCTCGGGTCGCCTACTCCTGACGACGACCAGCTCCACACAGAAATCGGTCCAGACTCGCGATCCTGAACTAGCAAGTTGGCCACCTGCTGTCCCTGCCTGTCTTCCTGACGCTGTAAAAGGCCACCGCCAACCCTAGTCATCGCAGACAACGTGTCAACATCGCTCCATTGTGCGTGAGGGTTTTCTGCCCAGCACCGAGTTATTGGCTTACAAAAAAACTAATATTTCTACACAAAATACATCGCGACACTTGGTTTGAGCGTTGACCCGTACCAACCGCAAACGCTGCACATTTCATCACTTCGGCCGCATCGCCGCACCGTCACCCGACACCGACGTCACCGAGCAGCCGCTGTTTCCATGAAATCGCTGTATCTACTAATAATACTGTGAGTGTTGTTTATTCGATTTATGTTGATTTATTTTTGTCATTTGCATTATTTTGCGTGTGGATATTTAATAATATACTTATATTATACTCTTAATTTCCTACTCCGTTTCATAATTCGTAATTAATTAAATTAATTCTTTAAAATGGTTAACGAAGGAGGTAAACTTGAAAAGAAAAGCGTTCAGTGGTGTTCAAGTTTGCAGACTGTAGGCATAGAGGAATTAAATTTTTCAATCCTCACTAAATTTATTAAGAAATCCCAAATCAGGCTCAACCTTCAGTGTCTTCAAACTCGCAAAATAATAACTTTTGTAGATATTGTAAAAGCATGGGTCATGATATATCTCAATGTCGTAAACGCCAATTTAACAACTCTCGTAAAAGTAATAACTCTACCAATCAATTTCAAAAATAAGTACATAATCTCACACCAATAAGCGATTTTGATAATAAATTTGATAACCCAAACTCTGAACTAGATGAAAATTTAAAACTTAATAAGTTTCCGGTTCCGGTCGTTCAAGAGTCAATCTGGGAGTTAAACGAACTCTACTGAAGATCCGAGAACGGTTTTATTGGGTCCACTGTCGAAACGATGTCGAGGACTGGTGTCGCATATGTACAAAAGTGCGACTGTAAAGGGACCTCAGACTCGTAGTAGAGGTGCATTGAAGTTGTACAGTATTGGTGCACCATGGGAGAGAGTAGCCATTGACATGGCGGGGCCGTTTCCGGAGAGTGAAAGCGGTAACAAGTATTTCATGGTTGTGATGGATTACTTCACTAAGTGGCCAGAAGTCTTCGCCATTCCAAATCAAGAAGCTACAACAGTTGCAGATAAACTAGTTCGTGAAGTCTTCTGTCGTTTTGGAGTACCTTTAGAGATTCACAGCGATCAAGAAAGGAATTTTGAGTCTCAAATATTCCAGGAAACTTGCCGAGTTATGGGTACTCATAAAACAAGAATGACTTCTTATCATCCGCAATCTGATGGAATGGTAGAACGATTTAATCAGACATTGGAGAGGTACCTAGCAAAAGTTGTAGACAATCGGCAACGAGATTGGGACAAGCACATACAACCGTTTTTGTAGTCATATCGAAACACTGTTCACGAAAGTACAGCAGTGACACCAGCTTTCGCAAACTTTGGAAGAGAATTACGGCTGCCTGCAGACCTGATCACCGGGATACCACCTGATGCTCCACGCAGCATAACCTATTATGCAAATGACTTGCGGAACAAAATGAATGACGTTTATGAGCACGTCAGACAATCGGGCCAGCAAATGTCTGAAAAGATGAAAACCCGGTACGACCGCAAAATGAACAACAAAGGGTTCGACGAAGGTTCACTTGTGTGGTTGCACAATCCAGTCCGCAGCAAAGGGAAATCTCCTAAGCTTCAAGCTAAATGGGACGGCCCGTACCGGATTGTGACCAGGATCAACGATATAACCAACCGGATACAGAAAAGCGCAAGAGGGACTCCTAAGATCGTCCATGTGGATCGCCTGGCGCGTTATTATGGGTCCGATAATGCTCGGGACGAGCATGTATTAGGAGGGGGCAGTGTTGCCCCTAAGTCGACGGCACTAGCGCTATCTAGTCTCGAACCGAAGAACTAAACTTCTTGAAGTTGAAACTCGAACTCTCGGTACCTTGCGCGTGTTTACTTGAATATTCTGGATATTTCGGTGCTAATTTATACTTATAGGCGCTGCAAGATGCGATCGGGGAAGTATTGAATTTGGCGAGACAAGCGAAGCTTCGGAGCGAAATAAAGTGAATCATCAGTTTGATTAATTATTGGTGTTTTAAGTTTTAATTGGTGTAAAGAAAATTAAAGTGTTAATTTAGGTAATTTTATCGGCAATTTTTATTGTCACGAACCTCAAGGTAATTCTATCGGCAATTTTTGTTGTCACGAACCTCAAGCTCGTAACAATACTGTGTCTAATCTTTTAAATGATATAAAACTATTATTGTTACCAAAAAAGTCCACCAACGCTTTGCAGAAACAATTTTTAAACTGTAAACAAAATGATGCGTCTATTGATGCTTTTGGAAAAACCTTATCCGAGTTATTTGTCAACCTCACAATTTCGCAATCCGAGAGAAATGTTGAAAAATTTAATATTTTTAAATCCATAAACGAAAAACAGGCAATTACGCAATTTAGCGATGGATTAAGAAATCGTAGGATTGGTACGATTATTACTGCACAGAGATTTGAGATTTTGAAAGATGCGATTCAAGCTGCAATTGACGAGGACGTCTCAAGTTCAATTCAGCAGCTGAAGTGTTAACACTAAGGCATAATAATAATCGATTCTATAAAAACAATTCCAGGCAGCCTCCGTATCAGAACACTCCGAGAGGTACGTACAACACTGGCCGTTGGCGGGGCCCAACGGCCAGTGTTGTACGTGTACGTAACAGAAGAATGTGTGGTATGTACGAAAGAAATACGCGAGGGCGTGTTTATTGCTAGTACATTAGTAAGCCCAATTAATAGTAAAATGCCAGTCCGAATTTTGAATACGACTACAAAAGACGTACGAATTTTGAATACGACTACAAAAGACGTAACTGTGTCCGAAATAAAACTTGATATACAAAGCTCGAAAGAATATTACATCTGTAACTTTGATAAAATTGAGAAAAATGCATCGCGATCGGTTGATTTCTTCTTAGCTGAGTAGAGCGTCGTACAATCCCAAGCATTCGCCATGATATCTAGAGAGACACCTCGTCGTCTAATCACCCTACGGACCATTTATCATTTTCAGGGGAAACAATCCCCACATATATTAGTCGTATCTTACAAAACCGACCCGAAGGGAGAGGAGCACTTCGGGGGGTGTAGCGCGATGAACGAATATAACTTAGACACGCTTTTCTGTAATCGTATAATAACTGTAGCTGGCGAGGGGACGCACATCCCACTCACTAATTCGAGAATAATGCTCAATAAAACAGACTATACTGTCGGAATGGCACGTATGGTTAATCCCTACCCGCCGACCACCGATTACAACAATCCGTATAAAGGTGTAGCAGAAAGAGGGCCTAAATCGGGAGGTAGGCTTAGCGTGGGTAGTTGTTCCCTAGTTAACTTTACTGCGGACTTAAGAGAGCCCTTTTCAATTGATAAGGACATATTGGCCGACATATATAGCGGAGAGCTCGAGCGTATGGCGAGGAAAGATACTCGCCGTGTTTCTACTTCCGCCCGAGCGACAGCGAGCGATGATGCGGGTAAAAGCAAGCACGTGCGTGGTCAAAAGCCCCAACAGAACAACGCTGCTAAAAAGAACGCATCACCATCAACAGAATCAGATGCGAGTCCTCCGGTGCCTGCCGATTCGGCCCAACTCCTTGTGTATCAGTGGAGTTCTGCATCGCAGCGGCCAACTCCCGAGGAGTTCGCAGCGCAGAAGCTGAAAACCTTACGTAAGATGATCACCCAATGCGCTCAGAATAATATCGCTTATTCAATTCGAAAACGTATTTAGCTCCGAGGCTGCCGAAAAGCGTTTCGAGAGGGCGATGAAAGAGATATTTGACAGCAAAGGAACGTGCACCATGCAAAACTCTTTACCAGAGAAGCTGTGTGATATTGACGTACTTCTTGTGAGTAAAGGAGGGAAAATACTAGGTATGTCTCATGTACGAACGAAAATTAGGGGTATGGAGATAATAGAGGATCGTCTTGGTATGACTGTCATTGACGCGGCCCTTGGCTGAGCGAGCGTACGCCAGCGCCGTCTTAAGGGCCCCTTTTCCCAAATTTATGTTTCTAAATCGTGTTGTTTTCAAAGAAATCATCATATTTAAAATCCTAAAAAAATATATAGTACAGATATAAACGTTTGATCTAGTGACTTTTTTGGATAAAAACACTATATTAAACATTTAACTCGATAAAAAAAATCAGAAGTAACATCGATTTTGAAAGCATTTTCAGTTTTATGAGAATTAGGGGAAGCTTTATTTATGAAAATTTTACATTTCATTTACTAATCAGGTTTGACAGGGATATTATTGGATAGATTTATAATTTGGCACTTATTTTTTGCTATATAAAATAAAATACGTAAAAAGCGACTCGCGCGCACCACGCCAGTGCCGCCGGTGTCCAGCCGGATGTCATCGAGGGAGGACTTGTGCAATTTTTGCTCGTGACTACGTTGTCGTCGCCGCTCGCGTAGTAGTACCTATCTACTAGCATAAAAACTTGTTGTATTATATGTAATATAATAGAAATTAGTTTAAAAAGACAATACTCGAATCTAAGTATACTGACCTATGTTTTTTAAACAGTGTTTGTAAATAAATATTTTTTGTAAGTTGTGATTTAATTAAAATGGCGAATAAAAATACAAAATTAGGAAATAAGCCTACTTAAAGTGAAGAAGATCAGAAAGCGTATTGCGTAAGTACTTAATAAGTTCCTATAACCTAGCCCTAGCGTAACATCAACAGGTCATTTACAATAAAAAAAATACATATTGGAATAATTAGTATCTACTTTAACAGGGACATAGACTAGCTAAATCTGTATGACAATTTTTATTTTCGTTTTCTAATGTTCCACTATTTAGTGGGTGGAATCGTCATAATATAATTTACTGTAATCTAGCTAAGCTACACAGACTAGCGAAGTCAGTATGACAAGAATTTTAAATCCTTTAGTAACATTCACCTATATTTTTGCATACCTAAAAACTCTAGTAATTCATTTTTTTTTTGCTTTTTGAAATTTTGTAAATTTATTTATTCCATTCCAGTGCTCTGAGATCTCGTACCGATAAAGGTACTTTGATGTCCAAAAAAAGTACCGATGGGCACTCTAAGGAGAGGCAGTATGCGTAAGTACATTATATACATATTACACAGTATACTAGGGAGGAACAGTTTTACCTATTATTATTATTTGTATTCTTCAATTGTCAGATTTCTTATGCCCATACCACGGGCCAAATTCCTCGGATCACCAGGGTCGATCTCCAAGGCCCTTGGCAATCTAAATGGGATGCTAGGGATTCTTGAAGAGATAGGTTGGCTCGAGTAGTGAGCCCCCACCGATCACACAAAATAGGCGCTTTTGACGTAGAGTTGTGGAAACCAGCCCGTTTTACCACTACCATGACCACCACGCGCATGTCTGGAATTCACGATTTCAGGAAGTAGGCATTTATGGTAAAATTTGAACTCCATCTTCGATTTCCAAAATACGTCCTAGTGGTAGAGCCACACTGCAGCTCTGCTGTCGCACGTATGGGCCGGCTCAAACCGCGGTGGTACCACGACCTCACAGAATACCGGCGTGAAGTGGAAGCTCTGCTTCCGCGTTTCGTCTGGTGAGTGCAGGTGGCCGGAGGCCCAAATCCCCCCCCCCCCCCCATCAACATGTTAGCGGAATTCAATGGTAGACTACCCCAGGAGGGTACCAGCACCCCTGGAGAAGCCCTCGCTGAGCATCCACGACCATGTTTCTCCACTTCTGAGCGTGGGTGCTCAGGCTGCCCCGCGTATTCTGGGAATTAGGGCAAAATTCCGCTCAAGACTAAAACTGCTCAGGGCAAACGGAGCAACAAGACCAAGGCGACCCCTGCCACGCTGTCCGTGAATTTCTGCAATATCAGGGGAATTCACTCTAACTTAAACGCCGTCCACTACCATCTTAAGACGGCGAGGCCGGCTCTGCTCTTTCTGACCAAGACGCAGGTGTCCTCTCCGGCTGATGTCTCGTATCTCTCCTACCCGGGGTACAAACTGGAACACTCCTTTGTGCCTCGGGCTGGAGTTTGCGTTTACGTCAGAGAGGACATCTGTTCTCGACGCCTCGGCAGACTTGAAGGTTCGGACCTGTCCATCCTTTGGCTACGCGTAGACAGTGACGACCATCTGCGCGTCTACGGGTGCCTCTATAGGTCCCATAGCGGTAATGCCGAAACAGATAGACTCTTCGACCACGTCCAAATGGCTGCAGATTCGTTGCTACAGCAGATCCCCTCCGCAGAGATCGTGATCCTCGGCGACTTTAACGCCCATCACGCCGAATGGCTCGGTTCACGTTTAACCGATCATGCGGGGAGATCTGTTCATGATTTTGCCTTGGCATATCATCTGACACAACTGGTTACTTCGCCTACGCGGATTCCAGATGTTGAGGATCATGCACCTTCCCTGTTGGACCTTCGGCTGACCTCTCACCCGGACGGATATCAGATTTCCGTCGACGCCCCTTTAGGCTCCTCGGACCATTGTCTTGTCCGGAGTGTGGTGCCACTCACGCTGAAATCGCAGTTGCATTTTGCAGGCTGCCGCCGTGTTTGGCACTATAGGTTAGCCGATTGGGATGGGATGCGGTCTTTCTTTGCATCCTACCCTTGGGGGCGGGTTTGCTTCTCACCGGACGATCCCAACGTTGTTGCGGATTCTGTCGCTGATGTGGTACTTCAGGGTATGGAACTTTTCATTCCTTCCTCTGTGGTGCCCATTGCAGGCAAATCTCAGCCATGGTTTGGTCGCTCCTGTAAAATAGCATCATGCTATAAGCAGGAGTGCCACCAAGCCTGGGCTGACGCATCAGCGTCCAGGGATGTAAACACCAGCGCTCTAAAAAAGAAGTATAATTCCGCCTCTAGGTCCTTCAAAAGAGTCATTTCCAAGGCAAAGTCAGAGCACATAGGCAGAATTGGCGAGAAACCAGTTCGTCTTCCTTCTGGAACCCGTGCATCCTGGTCTTTCGCCAAGGCTGTCCAGGGGAATTTCTATCAGCCATCTCTTCCATCTCTGCACAGGGAGGACGACTCACTGGCCCACACCGCAAAGGAGAATGCCGATCTTCTAGGCTCTTTCTTTGCGTCTAAGTCGACTCTCGATGACGGGGGGAGTACGCCGCCGACCATCCCGCGGTGTGAGTGCTCCATGCCGGAAGTGCAGTTCACTCAGCGCTCGGTTCGCAAAGCACTCCTCTCCCTGGACATCCACAAGTCGAGTGGGCCCGACGGAATCCCCCCAATTGTGCTGAGGACGTGTGCTCCAGAGTTGGCACCGGTTTTAACGCATCTTTTCCGGTACTCCTACTCCCTAGGCGTAGTCCCAAAATCATGGAAGACGGCTTTCGTCCACCCGATCCCTAAAAAAGGCGACCGCTCAGACCCGTCCAACTACCGGCCTATCGCCATCACCTCCTTGTTCTCCAAAACAATGGAGTCCATTGTAAACTGCCAGCTCATGAGGTACCCTGAGGATCACCAGCTGATTAGTGACCGCCAATAGGTTTTCGCCGTGGTCGGTCAGCTAGTGATCTTCTGGTCTACCTAACTCACAGATGGGCGGAGGCAGTAGAGTCCAAGGGGGAGGCATTGGCCGTTAGTTTGGACATTGCGAAGGCCTTCGATCGGGTTTGGCACAAAGCGCTTCTTTCGAAGCTCCCTTCCTATGGGCTTCCCGAGAAATTGTGCGATTGGATCACCAGTTTTCTTGCAGATCGTAGCTTCAAAGTCGTTGTAGACGGTGCAAGCTCCGATTGCAAGCCTATTAATGCTGGTGTCCCACAGGGCTGCGTGCTATCGCCAACGCTGTTTCTTCTGCATATCAATGATATGTTGCAGACCCGTAACATTCATTGCTATGCAGATGACAGCACTGGTGATGCTCTTTACACCGGCCGAGCCAATATTTCTCGGGAAAACGTCTCTGCGTGCCAGGACAAACTTGTGTCCGAAGTCGAGTCTCTGCTGGACAGAGTCTCGGATTGGGGGCGACTAAATCTAGTTCAGTTTAACCCCCAGAAAACACAAGTTTGCGCGTTAACCGCTAAAAAGAACCCCTTTGTCGTATCCCCTCAGTTTCAAGGCACTCCTCTTGTTGCCTCAGCCAGTATCGGAATCCTCGGCGTCGACATATCGAGTGACGTGCAGTTTCGTGGTCACTTGGAAGGGAAGGCCAAATTGGCCTCTAAAAAGCTTGGCGTGCTCAGCAGAGCGGGACAGTATTTCATGCCAGCACACCGCCTGCAACTTTACAAGGCGCAGGTTGGGCCGCACATGGAATACTGTTCCCATCTCTGGGCTGGGGCTCCCCAGTACCAGCTCCTTCCACTTGACCGCATCCAGCGCAGAGCGGCTCGAATCGTCGACGACCGAGTGCTTTCCGATCGGCTCGATTCACTGGCACTGCGAAGAGATGTTGCATCCCTTTGTATTTTCTTTCGCATATACCATGGAGAGTGCTCTGAGGAATTGTTCGGATTAATCCCAGCCGCCAAATATCGTGAACGCACAACGCGGCAAACGTCCCGATACCATCCACACCATCTGGATGCTTGGCGGTCCACCACTGTACGTTTCAAAAGGAGTTTTCTTCCGCGTACAACCTCTCTGTGGAATAATTTACCACCGGCGATTTTTCCGAACCGATACGACCTGGGGACCTTCAAGAAAAGAGCTTACTCCTTTCTAAAGGGCCGGCAACGCATGTGCAATTCCCCTGGTGTTGCAGTTGATCATGGGCAGCGGTAGTCACTTAACATCAGGTGAGCCACATGCTCGTTTGCCCCCTCTTCTATATATAAAAAAAAACGTCAACTTTTCAATTATTGCGATGTGGACTGGCTCTTTTTCTCCGGCCCAATACTAAGTAGACATTGCCGTCGTCTTGCCACATGCAATTGTCCCTGGATTGGTACAACCAATTACTAATTTTATTGCGATGCAATGTCTTTTAATACTTGCCCTTTGCAAATAGGGCCGAAATTGAAGGCAGTAATAAGATTTTTTTCGAATTTTCGTATTACGTTTAATCGCGTCCTTGTCAGGAGTAATAGTTTCTAAATTCTTTAGAAATTCTTCTTTAGCTACTTCTAGTTCAGACTGGGACATATCCGGATCTAAACTGGCGGAGCCATAGTCATTTTGTTTTTGTTTCGCGTCTCAATTTCCTGATTTTCTTTCTAACTGGACGTTCTGAGTTGTTTTTTCTTTTCCGAGCTTCTTCCCTTTTCTTTTCCACAACATCAGCAAATCCCATTTCGGGTCGATCTCTTTCTTCATTAAATTTTACGACTGCAGCATTACACCTCCCTTGGTACCCTCGTGTCAAGGCAAAATTTATTCGCTTTCCTCCTATAAACTTAGCAATGAGACTGTTGAAACATTCGACAAGATTGGTATTCACGTTTTCTATTAAACTGCGTGATTTTACTGCCACATTTGAAATATTCAAATACATCCGGAACAGAAATGTTGAATTTTGAATGGTTTTCAGTCCGTTGCTAGAAAATTTTTCTGTTACAGTTATAATCCTGGCACATTATGTGATCACCGTATGCATGCGCCACAGAATTATTCATATCACTGTATAGTTGTAGCATCGTCCTTGGGATTTTATTATGGTGTATAACTGATCTTACTATTGCTTTCCAATTGGACATAATTTTCACAACTGTCAAAGTTCTTCAGTGGGACAAAGGATATTTTGTTTCTGTAACCAGACTACGTAATTTTTTGCAAAGATTTCTCAAAATATGATTTCTTCACTAAATTTTTTCCACTGTAATATTTTGGTCTTTAAGCTGCTATATTTACATTAACATTTGAGTCAGTATTTTCCGAATGTATTAGGCATGTTTGTTTACAAATATAAATCCCTTTCATTAATGACTTTCCATTGTTGCAGGAAAACTAGAAATGACGAAGATGATCCCCTTGTCGTTGAAGCTAAAAATCAAGAAGACAAGTTTCAAAAGACAACTAGAAAAGACGAAGATGAATCCCTCGTCGTTGAAGATAAAAATCAAGAAGACAAGTTTCAAAAGAGAACTGGAACAGACGAAGATGATGATTTCCTCATTGTTGAATTTGGAATTCAATTTCACACCAGTGGCAGGAAGACGCATTTGTGATATTAATTATATATTTAGTCAATTACAAGAAAAAGCACGTCACAACAACTTGTCACCGTATGCATGCGCCACAGAATTATTCATATCACTGTATAGTTGTAGCATCGTCCTTGGGATTTTATTATGGTGTATAACTGATCTTACTATTGCTTTCCAATTGGACATAATTTTCACAACTGTCAAAGTTCTTCAGTGGGACAAAGGATATTTTGTTTCTGTAACCAGACTACGTAATTTTTTGCAAAGATTTCTCAAAATATGATTTCTTCACTAAATTTTTTCCACTGTAATATTTTGGTCTTTAAGCTGCTATATTTACATTAACATTTGAGTCAGTATTTTCCGAATGTATTAGGCATGTTTGTTTACAAATATAAATCCCTTTCATTAATGACTTTCCATTGTTGCAGGAAAACTAGAAATGACGAAGATGATCCCCTTGTCGTTGAAGCTAAAAATCAAGAAGACAAGTTTCAAAAGACAACTAGAAAAGACGAAGATGAATCCCTCGTCGTTGAAGATAAAAATCAAGAAGACAAGTTTCAAAAGAGAACTGGAACAGACGAAGATGATGATTCCCTCATTGTTGAATTTGGAATTCAATTTCACACCAGTGGCAGGAAGACGCATTTGTGATATTAATTATATATTTAGTCAATTACAAGAAAAAGCACGTCACAACAACTTGTTTGACTGCAAAGCTGGAAATTTTCAGCTAATCGGTGAAAAAAGGGTTTGCTTACTTTCAGTATATAAATTTGAATGCAATATTTGTAAACAAATTTGCCTTATAAAATCGGAAAATACTGACTCAAATGTTAATGTTAATATCGCAGCTACCACTGGCATGGTCGCAACAGGGATCGGCTTCTTACAATTCGAAGAGCTTTTTTCTGCAATGAATATTCCTGCTTTCTTTTCTACAAAATATTACAATCAACTCCAGGATCAAGTGTACGAATGTTGTGAAAAAACAGCAGCCGAATCGATGCAAGATGCTGCAGAAGAAGAAAAAAATAGGCTATCGCAGAAGGTCGCACCAAAAACGGCATACCGGTAATTGACGTTTACGTCGATGTGTCTTGGTGTGCTAGATCGTACGGATCAAATTATAAAGCTGCTTCTGGAACTGCGGCAATTATCGGTAGAAGAACCGGTAAAATAATTTTAAAAAATTATTTTACCGGTTCTTCTACCGATGTAAAAAATAAATACTGCCTCGTGTGCGCCCGTGCAGAAAACAAAAATGTCGCTCCTAAGGAGCACAATTGTTTCAAAAACTTCGATGGTTCATCGTGTTCTATGGAGGTCAAATAATTGCCGAGGGGTTCAAACTATCGATCCTTTAAAAAAAAGCAGTTATGGGAGAAAATAGCAAAGGAATTCATTGAATCCTCTTTTGATACTCAATAGGTAAATATGATGTTTTTTGTATACTTTTATTATTTACAGATATTGGGTGCCATGGTCTTATAGATGATGGTCCGCTATCTTATATACACCTATATGTAATTAAGGTCCCTTCTCATATAAATAAAATGTTCGTAATCACTTTATGAATTTATTTATTACGGACACACAATTCTTTACACTTTTGCGACTGATAATCAACACTAATTAAGTTCGGCACGAAATATTACGTAGTCAGTAACTAGCAGCGAGCGACACAGTTTTAACGTAGGGAAGTTGACGCGTTACTAAAGAACGGCTCGCCTGTTGCTATGCTCCGGCGCCGCGGGATACTTCTCGTGAAGAGATAGTTAAGTAAACTTTATGTAATATTAATAAATAATAAAAATGTAATATATAATGTGTGATGAGTGTATTTGTGTGAATTGAAATTTGTTTGTGTGTTTATTAATGTGTTATTTAATTGTGTATTTTTATGTATTTTATTGTGTATGTTATTATGTACGAGGTGTGTTCAAAAAGTAAGGTGACTTTATATTTTTATGAAAAACTATTTATTTATTCATCAATATTTATTTCTGTTGTCCGCTTCATAGTAATCCCCCTCAGATATAATACACTTGTGCCAACGCTTTTTCCAATCGTCAAAGCATTTCTGATAATCACTTTCTGGTATAGCCTTCAGCTCTTTCAGCGATGCAGTTTTTATCTCTTCAATCGTTACAAATCTTCGTCCTTTCATAGGTCTCTTCAGTTTTGGGAACAGGAAAAAGTCACATGGGGCCAAATCCGGTGAATATGGTGGCTGAGGCATGATTGTAGTGTTGTTTTTGGTCAAAAAACCTCTCACAAGCAACGATGAGTGAGCAGGTGCATTATCGTGATGCAAAAACCATGAATTGTTTACCCACAATTCGGGACGTTTCTTACGTATTGCTTCTCGCAAATGGTGCCTAACTTCAAGGTAATACTCCTTATTGACCGTACGACCTTGTGGCAAGAACTCATGATGCACCACACCCCTACAGTCGAAGAAAACTGTAAGCAAAACCTTCACATTTGATCGAACTTGGCGTGCTTTTTTTGGTCTTGGTGATTCAGTGTGCTTCCACTGGGACGATTGAGTCTTAGTTTCGACGTCATAGCCGTATACTCATGTTTCGTCACCTGTTATGACCCTTTTGAGCAAATCTGGGTCGTTGTTGACATCATCCAATAGCTCTTGAGCGATTGTTATGCGACGGTTCTTTTGGTCGAAATTGAGCAATTTTGGAACAAATTTCGCTGACACACGTTTCATTCCCAAAATATCCGAAAAAATTTCATGGCAAGAGCCAACCAATATGCCAACATCCTCCGCAACTTCTCTGATAGTGATTCGACGATTTCCCAAAACAATTTTCTTCACTATTTCAACGTTTTCATCGGTTGTTGACGTGCTGGGGCGTCCAGAGCGAGGTTCGTCATTGGCATCTTCTCGGCCATCTTGAAAGAGTACTTGTACCACTTATAAACGTTTTTTTACTAAGAGTAGACTCACCGTATGCCAGTGTCAACATTTCAAGTGTTTTGGAGCACGTAATTTCAGTTTTTACACAAAATTTGATGCAAATTCTTTGATCCATTTTTTTTGATAGAAGAAAATCGCCAAGCACACCAAAGTACGTCTGACCTTTGTAACTGTCAAAAATAAACTAAACATGCTATACACTTCAAACTTGAAACATATGCTCAGGACAAGTATACCTACGCAACAAAATACAAAAATCGAAAATCGAATGTGCGTTGCCCGCGAAATTCAAAAAGTCACCTTACTTTTTGAACACACCTCGTATATTATTGTGTATTTAGTATTGTTGCAGGTAGTGCGCCACATCACTCCCCTACCGAGACCGGTTTACGGTCGATAGTAGTCCGGGAATCGGACAGTTCTCCCACTTCGCGTCATCTTTTCTGTTGATGGCTGTAAGAGGCGCGGGCGTTCAGGTAAGGTAGTCATCACTGGAGCCTGATCCTTCTTATCGTAGAGGATGTCGTCTGTCGCCAGGTATGCTGGTTTAATTCTGTCTACTGTAACAGTGGTTTCTTTACCTTGTATTAGTATTTTAAATGTTTTAGTGCCTCGATCCATGACTTTGTATGGTCCTGTATATGGCGATTGTAGCGGTCGTTTCTCTGGGCCACGGGGCAGAAATATGAATTTGGATATCCAGATGTCTTTAGGTAAGTAAAATGATTTATTTTTATTATGGTTTGACGCCAAATCGATAGTATGTCTACGCAGGCGTTCAACGTAGTCTGACGGATCTGAGGTAAGCTTCGTTGATGGCATGAAGAATTCTCCTGGTAGTCTGATAGGTTCACCATATACAATTTCTGCTGCCGACGCGGTTAGGTCTTCTTTCCACGCTGCACGCATTCCCAAAAGCACTAATGGAAGTGCTTCAGTCCATTGAGGTGTGTTTTGACATGTGATTGCTGCTTTTAGTTGGCGATGAAGCCTCTCCACCATTCCATTGCACTGTGGATGGTATGACGTGGTGGGGCGGTGTTCTGAGCCAATGAGTTTTGTCAGGCTTTGAAAAAGAAGTGACTGAAATTGCTGACCTCTGTCCGTAATGATTGTTTCCGGGCAGCCAAAACGTGACACACAACCGGAGACGAAAGCTTTGGCGCAAGACTCAGCAGTTATGTCCGGTAATGGGTAGACCTCTGGCCAGCGAGTGAAACGGTCGATAACAGTTAAGCAGTACCTGAAACCATTACAATATGGCAAAGGGCCAATTAAGTCAATGTGGACTTGGGAAAAACGTTTTGAAGGAATGGGGAAATTGGACAATGGAGCGGAAGTGTGACGGGTTACTTTAGATAGTTGGCAATCTGTGCACTGTTTGGTCCAAATTTTGCAGTCACGTTTTATACGAGGCCACACAAATCTTTCTGTGATTAGCTTAGTCGTTGCTGCGGTGCCTGCGTGACTTAGTTCACGCATCTTTTGAAAGACTTGTTTACGGAACTTTGGCGTAATGTAAGGACGAACTTTTCCAGTTGATACCAGTTGAACGCAGTTTATTGAATGCATCAATCATATGAAAATTAATTATTTTTGTTTACTCTAAAAATTGAGCAATGTGACCGACAAAGCGGCGCTTGCAACTCATTCAATATGATCACATTTCGAAGGATCTATATTGTGCACGCGGGAACAAAGGATGGATTTAATGAAAGTGCCGCTTTGGTTTGTAAGGCCAATTCTACAGTTGGTTATATCAAATGGCTCAACGAAAAATTTTTACCCAATTTACCTGAACGCTCTGTCATAATCTTAGACAATGCTTCTTAACAGTTGGGCTGAAAAGTTCGTATCGTTTTATAGAAAAAAACTTTTTTTTTTCAAAATTCGATTTTATTATTCAACATAGTTGCCATCGAGGGCGATACACCGATTATAGCGATCTTCCAACTTTTCAATACCATTTTTGTAGTACGATTTGTGTTTAGCCTCAAAATAGGCCTCCGTTTCGGCGATTACTTCCTCATCGGCTTTAAATTTCTTTCCAGCGAGCATTCTCTTGAGATCTGAGAACAGAAAAAAGTCGCTGGGGGCCAAATCTGGAGAATACGGTGGATGCGGAAGCAATTCGATTCCCAATTCATGCAATTTTGCCATCGTTTTCATCGATTTGTGACACGGCGTATTGTCTTGATGAAACAACACTTTCTTCTTCTTCAAATGGGGCCGTTTTTTCGCGATTTCGTCCTTCAAACGCTCCAATAACGCTATTTAATAGTCGCTGTTGATGGTTTTTCCCTTTCCAAGATAGTCGATGAAAATTATTTCATGTGCATCCCAAAATACGGACGCCATAACCTTACCGGCCGACTGTTGAGTTTTTCCACGCTTTGGATTCGGTTCATCGCGTGCAGTCCATTCAGATGACTGCCGACTGGACTCCGGAGTGTAGTGGTGGATCCATGTTTCATCGATTGTCACATATCGACGCAAAAATTCACTTCTATTGCGGTTGAACAGCTCCAAACATTGCTCTGAAGCATCGACACGTTCTTGTTTTTGGTCGATTGTGAGCTCGCGCGGCACCCACTTTGCACATAGCTTTCGCATACCCAAATATTCATGAACGATATGTCCAACACGTTCCTTTGATATCTTTAGAGTGCCAGCTATACAAATCAACCTCAATTTACGATCTTCCAAAATCATTTTGTGGATTTTTGTTTATGTTTTCGTCCGTAACAGCCTCTTTTGGACGTCCACTGCGTTCATCGTCTTCGGTGCTCATATGGCCTGTACGGAATTTGGCAAACCACTTACGAATGGTTGCTTCGCCCGGCGCAGAGTCCGGATAACACTCATCAAGCCACTTTTTGGTATCAGCAGCACTTTTTTTCATCAAAAAATAGTGTTTCATTAAAACACGAAATTCCTTTTTATCCATTTTTTTCAAAATAACAAAAGTTGCTTCACTCAAAATGCTGTGTCTCACAAACTAACAATCAGACAGCTGTCAAATTTATACACGTTTCTTTTGAAGGTTGGTACTACCTAAAAATGATATGGATTTTATTCTAGTGGCGCCATCTCGTAGAGACGATACGAACTTTTCAGCCCAATTCATAATACACGGGCTGCAAAAATTCTTACATCGGCAACTAAGGAAGTTGCGTATTTACGCGACCAGGTTTTTATACCAGGTATTTACTTGCAAGTATGCCGATCAAGTGCCGACCCAAAATACTCGCAAGACTTTAAAGTATTTGAATATTATCGCTTTGTCGACACTCGACGCGATTCTGCTCCCTATTTATATTCTGTTACGGATCAATGTTCCATCGATGTATATTTACTTTAAAGGATTGGATTTTTTTTTTGTAAACGCAATTCTGGTTTTTATAAGTGACAGATCAATTTTCTATGCAAGTATTTTTTCTTCTTGGCTTTTACTTGGCTTGGCAACACGATTCGTCGACGCTACACGCTGGTTTATGATTCATTCGGCCCGCTTCGGCCGCATTCGGGCGGCGCACGCCTTCTCGAAGCAATAAGAAAATACTATTACCATCGGTCTCACTCAGCCGAGAAAGTAAACTTTAAATATATGGTAGTAAGAATCAAAAATGCATTTTGATTGTAGCCTTGAATTCGCAAAATATATACATTCTGTGTGCCTAGTGCGAGTTCCACAAAATTAATCGAATGATTTCACCATCGCGTTAATCGAGTCAACGTCATCGGTATCGACAAGCGAAGAGGGGCGAGTGTGAGTTACAATCGAAGCTAATCTATCGATTCACGTTTGCTCACTGTAAATGGCGTTCTTTCCTTACTTTATGTTGGTAGCACTTTCGCGTCGTGAGATAAACTAACCAAATTTAGGATAACATATTCACTTAGTGTTCTTAATATTAGTAGCTGTCTATCAAAGGGGAATGCCCAGTCTTCATAGACACTTCGGCCATGAGTGTCCACATATAAAAGCATATAGATATGATAATATGCAATTAAAACAATGAAATGGTAAAGGAATTGCTTTAAAAAAAGTCGGGGTTTTGAAAATATTTGAAGTTTTTATTTTCACAAATGCAGTTTTTTTAACAACTATTTTTATCGATTTTATCGCGTTTTATTTCTTTGATTTTTAATTCCAGACTAATGTCTGGAATTAAAAATCAAAGAAATAAAACAGTTAATGACAAGACATGACAGTTCAGTTAATGACAAGATATGCTAATAAATCCAGAGCCGTGACTATGTGTCGATATGGGTAGTAGAGGTGGTGAATGGCATTTTTAAAACTGAATTTAAAATATTTCATCAAAATTACTTTAACAGGGCTTCTACACATTTGATGATAGACTGCTGTGGCTTCTGCTATAGTTAATAAATTCCACACAAAAATAAGGGACAGGGATGATGCGGCTCAAATACTTGAAATAGTTCATCAAAATATGGAGACAAATAATGATTTTTCTGAGTATGCTAGGGAAAACAATCTAAATAGAGCTAGGGCAGGCAGACTTTAGAAATATAAATGTAGACTTTAAAATGTTAGGAAATTTCCTGTTTTAACTTACAGCGACTTAATATTAATTGCTTGTGTCACATACCAATTAAAGCAAGCTCGCTACTATTATGGTGAGCATATAAGATTTAATGGTTGCAACCGGATAGATCTCTGTAATAACCAGAGGAGCAGCATTATGGAAGGAATAAAGTTAAGCCCTAGCTGATCTTTACTTAGGGCTAGAATTGCAAGTCATCACTATTAGTCGTAAAGTGTATTTTATTATATAAATTCTATATAATATCTAATATATAAATTCTTTTTTAGGAAGGAGGCTTGGTACTACCACCTGCTTAGGACCCTGTAATTAATGAAATTAAAAACCCAAGCATACCACTGCAAGACTTCTAGACACAGTAAGTTCATTCTGTAGATCGGACAATAAATAAAAATTAAAAATCTGAAGGTACTCCGGGTTAACACTGACATTGGGACGTCGGTCACCTCAGTCTGCCGTAACCATGGGTGCTGGAAAGCTACAACTATACTTCTAATATAACTGCAGCATGGCTCTACCAAGTATAACACACATACATAGTACTTGTCACTATGTATGTTTGTTATCGCAAAATGTAGTTAATCACAAAAGAGACATACTTGCAATGCTGATGGAACTGTTACAACCTGGTAAAAAACATTGTGCTTTTATATAATTAGTTAGCAGTACACTGTGTGATGTATGATCTAAGCTTTGTTGTTCTGGGTGCAATACATTACTCACTTCAGATTGCAACGAGGACGGACTAGATGATTCAGATGGTTCCCGTTCTGCAGTTGAACATGATGCTGTTCTATCAGTTCATTGCCAGCAATTATGATATACACGGCATGACAACTGAAATAATGTAAAATACAAAAAATGAAGTCAAAGCGAAAAAATAAAAATAAAATAGATTTATTTCAAACTCAAATATAAATAAAATATTTATCAAGTTAAATGTTACTGCACAAGGACGGATTTAATGCCCTATATTATTTAATAATTAAGGCCTGACAGACTACCAGCAGTCCAAAAACAATGAAAAATCAACTGTCTCCTTTCTTGGTAGTTGATAAAACTGATCAATCTCATAAATAAGCTAGTATGTTTGTCAGATATAGCTAGGGCAGATGTGAAAAAATAAAACAAGTTCTTGAGTTGATATACAATCAGTGTAAAAACATGTATAATTATCAGATATATGGATCACATTTAATAAATTGAAATGTTAAACATGTTAAACACTTACCTCACGTAGCGCAAATAGTTCCTCACGTGGAAAATCGAAGACAAACAATGTGTGTGATCTTATTCTCATAAGTGTCAGTGCCACAGCTGATGTATAGATGTTCAAGACGAACTATTGGTGCATTTTGCAAGTGCCACACTACACGTTCACTGTACTCGAAACTTGTACCTAATAAAGAAGCTCCAATTATTATATTGATATTATTCAAGTAAACTCAGTTATAAAGCATTTCTTAGAGGAAGACATACCACATCGTGATATGTACCAACTATTTACCTGCTGTGTTCGAACCAATTGTTGAGAGATCAACAATTGCATTTTACTTTTACAACAAAACGATAACACGATAACACGTAATTTAATTCTTGTGACATAACAGTGACAGCGGCCTACCTGTCGGATACGATGTTGCCACTTAACTGTCATAAAATCTATGGAATGATATCGATTTTTATTCGATTAATAATATCATAAAAAGAATAATCTTTGACGCGTTTTAAGTTCTGCACGCTTTTTAAAATATAATTTCCTTTATTTATTGAAACTCTATTTCAAATGTATTTTTAAGAACAGTTAGCTTGTGCTGTATTGTTTTGTTATGCTTTAGAAAATTTGTGCTAAATCAGCTGGAAATTAACTTCTTAAATTATCATAACATGATTCCATTTTAAATGTTATGTTAAAAACAGATAAGAATAACAGTTAACTTGTGCAGTAGCGTTTTGTTATACTCTAAAGAATTCTTGGTAAATCAGCTAGTAATTCGCTTGTTTAATTATCATAACTATAAATGTGAAGGTTGTCAATGAATTCAACCGAGCCTATAACAACGGTTGTTTTGGTTTTTAACGGTTGACTGCCGCTTTTGATGACTTGAAATTAATAAAAACCTATTTTGCGCAATAAGTTTTTTCTCTTTGGTAATGAATAAACCACAGAAACCCCTTTAATATATAATAGTCCTTTTTTTGATACAAGTAGCACATTTTAAGGAACCGCAAAAACAACTTTGTTATTAATACAAACACTATGAAAAACAAAATAATTTGTTGCTGGCGATAATGATAGTGGTATTTTGACTCGATTTAAAATATATGCTTGTTACTACTGAACTCTTCATGGGCCTGCGAGTCCGACTCGCACTGAACCACTTTTTTTCAACATTTAGTTTTATTCTAATAAATAGTTTTTTCGTTTAAGCGGAGCTCTTTTACTTTAGGTTTATTACCTCTTTATCTATAATAATCAATCTGAGTAAGTAAAGTGTGTAAATACGATTCTTAAATTGTAAAAATAATAATTGAATTTGAACATCTCTCACAATTATTTATTGTAATAATATAATTTATCACACAGCTAACGCCCTCATTAGCAATGTAATGGTGAAAGAATTTTCAAAATCGGTCTAGTAATTTTTGAGATTAGCCAAAAAACGTATTCATTGAAAGTAGCGCCCTCTATAATAAAATTAACCCTATATTAGATATCTAAAATTATACATAACAATCTAGTGGTGAAAGAATTCTTAAAGTTGGTCAAGTACTTTACCAGTTAAGCGAATAAAATATTCTTTGATAGTAGCTCCCTCAATAGTAAAATGCATCCTACGTTTTAAGCACCATAGCAAAAAACGATTCAACATAGCCTAATCCGCACACACAGTAAAAACATAACCATCCTTTTTCGTCTGTAGTCGGTAAACATTTGGTTAATAACGGTTGCGTATCGACTGCTTTGGATAAATTGTCATTGTCAACGGTTATTTTAAACCTATATCATAACATCGTAATAATTATCGAAAGATCATATAAGCATTGTAATAATGACACCATAAGTAATCGATCGAAAAGGGGAATCGATTTTTTTAATGATTTTTGTGATTGGCAACATTTTTTATTTTATTCACAGACTAATGAATTACGTATTTACCTAATTTTATTTTTATCTTTTCGGTACTTTTAATTTGTGCAAAAATATTCCCATTGTTTTAGGATAAATGAATACCGCGATTAATAACCATAAATAAAGATATATTTTTTTAACAAATGCACATTGTTGGGCGTTCCATGGCCTAATATGGGCATCCCCCTTTGTGGTTATTATAGCATCTTTGATGTTTATAATACTTGTACTTTGACAGTTTGTGTTTGTTTACGTGAAGTTGCCATTGTTTTTTGAAAATAATAAATTATAAGTAAAAAACATGAAGACTAGTTCATCTCAATTCGATTTGATGGTGACATTTATGGAGCAGTAAGTTGAATTTAATTTATTTAGTGTTTAGGGAACATATGTTTTGTATTTTGTACCTAGGTTTCACGGACTATAATTTATTGGTTCTAGGCACGGAGATCTCAGCAAACCATCTTCCGATGCAAAAGGTAGGATGACTTGTATGAAAAATTGGGAGGAACTAGCTCAATTACTGAATAGTGATGGTAGCGGTAATACAAAAAGCACGGAGAAATGGAAGAAAGTACGTCTAAATGGTTATTTTATACATACTTTGGTTTAAGCTGCGTTGCAGTTCTCTAATTTTATGAAAAAATTGCTTCTCTGCTCGCTTTAAGGTTTGGAGTGATTATAAAAATAATAAAAAGAAAAAGGCTGCTCGTCTGAATAAAGCAGCTAGAGGTACTGGTGGTGGGCCTGCTATACATATCAAATTGACGGATTTGGAGCAAAGAGTACTAAATTTGATTGGTGTAGAAGTAGCTACGGGTTTGGCAGTTGAAGAGGCTGGGTTGTCAAAGGTTACAACTTTTTTAATTAAATTAAGCGACTTTCTAGTGGATTATATATTTCATAAATTGTATTTTTTTTTCCGGGGAATTATATTCAGGGTAATCCCAAAGTGAATATTTAACACGGCATACCGACTCCACAACCACATCACTTAGTGGAATGTAAGTTGCAGTAGTAGGATATCAGCATATTAGTAACAGTATATAATAATGTTTATTTTATTTTAGGTCATCCACAGCCTGGTCAGGAAAATATTGCCTCATTACTGCCACCATCACTTCCGAGAGCAATATCTTCACCATCTATTGCCTTTGCAGAGGAATTTCAAAGTAGTATATAACATACTTATTAGACAGTATATAAACTTCAGACTAGTACTGAGTTTGTTCCGGGTATTTAACCCAGAAATTCTTGCTTGGCACTTGCAACCACTGAGGCAGTGCTTCACATTTTCCAAATAAATTAAAAATAATAAAATATAACATGAGCTATGCACTAAATATTAATAAATCTTACTTTAAGATAAAAATTAGTTGATGTTATAAATTTATAAGCCAACTTGTCGTCTTTTGTGTTTTTTGTACACAACTACTATATTAATTTTGTTGAAAATTTAATTTATGTTTTTCATATTTTAGGTTCTCAATCTTGCAATGACCCAGGACCATCAAGACGTCCCCATGTTGCCCAAGCAAATATTGTGGCATCTCCGCTTGTTCCATTTCTGGAGGTAGAAGTGGAAAGTAAGATAGAAGTTTAATTATTCATGAAGGTGATAATTTCAAAAAAATTTGTTAACATATTACCATTACATAAATTATTACTGATACAAGCATGCTCTCTCCAACTATGCCGTCATCTCAAGTGCAAGAAATTCAGCCAGGGCCTGCTTTGTCCGAGCAATCAACACCTCGCCATTCTAGACCTATTCGAACTCGGGGATCACCTAGAAGACGAGTGAGGCCAGCACACGCAGAGCAGGCAGCACAACAGTTTCTCCAAGCCGAAGAACACTGGAGAAATTTTAAAAGTCAACAACACCAAGACCTTATGGACACGAGAAGGGAGCAAAATCGAATTAGGGAGTTGGAAGTTCAGGCTCAGAGAGAGTGGCAAGCATTAGGATTAAGAGCTTTAGATATTTTGGATAAATTAGTTAATAAGTATTGTAAAGATTAGTCAATTAATATTTGTTTATTTTAACTCTATTGCTATTAATATTGTTGTTACTAATACTATGTTACTATTAATTATTTAATTAGATTTGTGATAATGATTAAGGCTGATTAATAAAAGAAAGGTTTAAGATTATTAAATTTTATTTATTTATTCCTTATTGTAATCTTCTTGCTAATTGATATCTCAACATTCTACCTTCTAATTAAATCAGAGGTAGCTTCTCCTCTTTCTGTATAGCTTATTTGGTCACATTCTATTGTCCTTTCAAATTGCAGACCTAAAAATAATCGAAAATTAATAAGTTTACTATTTATAAGTTAGCTTAATATATTATAGTAATTTAATTTGAAATTAAGATACCCACCAATATTTTCCTCTGTGTCCTCAACACCAAAATTAATAATTATATTATGTAGCACAGAGCATGCTAAAATAATGTGTGCACATTTTGCAGGCTTGTAATGCAGAACTCTATCCTTGTGCAGACATCGCCATCGAATATTCAGCCTTGAGAATGTGTTTTCAATGACAACTCGAGCTCGCATATGTTTTTCATTATAATTATTAGACTCAGCGTTTAAAAATGGTGTCATAAGCCATGGGCGTTGTGGATATCCAGAATCTCCTAGAGTTAAAATATAAATGTTGTCAATAATATAGATGATAGGTATTATTTAGTAACGTTTTGCTTAAAAACACTTTGTATAAATCAAAACATTCCAATAAGTTATACTGCAGATATATTACCCAAAAGCCAAAACATTTCTCCATTTCGGTGCAAAGATTGCATATATGTGTTTAAATCACTGTTTTCCCATATAAAGGAATCATGATTTGCACCTCCAAACTTGGAATTGACACTTAAAATTCTATATTCATCATCACATACCTGAATTTTTTTTTATTTTCTGTCCCTTTTTAAGCAATCAATAATATCATTCAAATAAAAAGAACTTTAGATTTACCATTTGAACATTAAGGGAATGGTAGTGCTTACGACTATAACACAAATGTTCCTCTTCTTTTGGTGGGACAACTATTTTAAAATGACTTCCATCAATACAACCAACTACTCCAGGGATTCCATATTTTCTGTAAAATCTAACTTTTAAAATAAGTATTTACTGAATCAAATAATTTGCTTAAGGTTTTTTAAAAATAAGTATATATTTATTACCGTTGACTAACTGCTTGTCTAGCAGCTAGAGTATCAGGGAACCGCATATATTTATTAATCATATTTTTGTGTGTCAGCGCCTGGGTAACTTCATCTATGTACACACTGCACATTTTTTGTGATATGTGCTTTGCAACTCCAACTGGCCTTTGGTAGGATCCAGTTGCAAAAAAGAATAGAGCAGTGAGCACCTGCAATTAAAAAGAGAACAAACTTATACTTGCAATTGTTTTAAACTTGCCTTGCAAAAATGTAAAAAAATTAATGATCGATCGATACACACTTTATGTTCCAAGGAAACGCGTTGAGAGGACGTAAGATTTGTCAAATTCATTAGCTCTTTACATAAAAACTTGAAAACTTTCTTGGAAAAGCGATATCTATCTTTGAATTGCCTCTCCGTGAGGTGTAACAAGGGATTGAAAGATGCACGAGCTCTTGTTTCAACATTGGCGTTATAATTGCGGTCATCTTGTGCCTTAGCGGCTGTAAACATCCTCCATGCGAAATAAAAACGTCCTGCCATACTTAAATATCATTCACAAAATACGAAATAAAATTACTAAACCTTCAACAATTGTTCTCACTACACTGTCTCACAGTAAAAATCTATGTGAAAACTTTTTCGATAGCATCAGAGTAAATTTTGTTTATGTTACGTCTCGAATGATTGAAATTGCCACTCGCACTCGCAATGTACTCGAGAGCATTTGAAACGACCAATCACAAGCGTTAACGTTCTCACTGTCAAATGCTATTCAATGTTCAATGGTCGATATCGACGACGTAATAAACTCGCACTCAGGAGTTGTGTTTCAAATTATCGTCACTAGTTGGCGCTTTTTTTATTCCATACAAATCGTAGCTAAATTTATCGCTATCGAACGCGTAAAAAAACTCGCACCAACTCGCACTAGGCACACTGTTTCCGTGTATTTATTTAAGTTACTCGTGATTTATTGACATCACCGATTGACCGTGTAATTGTGCGGTACCTAATTTCTTGCGAACCTTTATGATTTGCCTACTTCCTTCTTAATTTTGAAAGTTTAATTTAAAAGCTGTATATATTTTTGTTTTGTTTGTTTACTGTACATGTACCTAATAAGTTGTTAGTTACTTATAACGTGTAAATATACTAAATATGGCACCGAAAATGAGTGTGGAACGGGACCATTTTGAAGATATAGGACAGTATATCGGCGAGTGCAAAATGTGTAATGCCAAAATTTCGTTGAAATCGGGTGTGTCAAATATGACTAAACATGTTCAGCGAAGGCACCTCGCCGTTAATGTAGTAGCTTGAGGAGCAGGAGAACTTCAAAAACAGCAGCCAGCGCAAAATTCTGTTGGTCAAGAAATCAGCTCGCAGCAAGCGCCACCACAACAGCCGTCAACTTCGCAGTTGGTAACCAGAGTAAATTCAAGGACGAATTCGGCAATTTCGGCATTTCTTCGTCGTGATTGCAGCAAACTTAAAAAGGACATTGATGACCGAATAATGAATGTATTTATATGGGATATGCAGCCATTTACCATAGTCAAAGGTAAAGGGTTTCACGAACTCTTAGTTCATTACCAAATTATACAATACAGACGCGGAAGTATTTTGCAAACAATTTACTTCCGGCACATTATGAAGCTGTGAAAACCGTTACCAAAGCATCAGTAAACGAAGATGCCACGATTTGTTTAACGACGGATCTATGGACATCTAGAAATAATGACTCATACTTGGCGATTACGCGACATTATATTTACAAAGTATTTTTACTATAAAGGTTTGGTAGTTTTTTGGAGCGGAGCGCAAGAAAAGGTTTCTTTGAAATCTATCTCCTCCGTAACCCGTAGGCTAATTTATATAATTTTTCGGCAATATTTGTAGTTCAACGCACACAAGGTTTGTAAACAGTAGAAACCAGAATTTGATTTCTTTTTTCTTTTACTATCTAATCAATTCGCTAATTTATATCTTGTTGTTGAAATAAAGATAGTTATGACTTTAGACTTTTACTCCGCTCCGTTTACTATGCTAGCAAAAGCTTTTACCTTTGCATCGGCCCTAGTTTATTGTAAACGTGATTGTGCTCTTTATTTGTGTACGGTTACGGATCAATATTCTATGCAAGTATTTTTTTCCAACAAGGCTTGAAAGTTGGAACTTTTAGGTTTGGAAGTCCTTTTTTCTCGTAAACGCGATTGTGCTCCTTATTTTTATATTATTAGGGGTCAATTTTCGATGCAGATACTTATTAGATATTATACTAGATACTTGAACGTATCTCGAGTTTTGGTTTTTGGCGCTGGTATCTGAAAGTGGACGTACTTGGAAGCCCTAGTACTCGATTTTGCAAGTACGACTCCTGTCTATCGACAACAAATAAATCAGATATGCAGCAATAGCTCAGAGGCAAGGGTATAGCATATGAACAATCTCTTCTTAAATTGGAATAGTATTACATAATAAAAAACACAAAGATCAACACAATATACAAAATCGATGATTTTATCAAGAGTAAAGGTTTTTTATGTTATACGCCTCCGCTCCCCCCCCCCTTCCCTTCACGTAGAATTAAATGCGATTTTAATCATTTGGGGAATTGTAAAAAATCGCTTCTAATAATATTGAGCAAAATATGACTAACATGCAAAAACGAATAAATAAAAGCTTGAAAAAAGTTACCAGCGGGTCGTGGTATAAAACCTGTACTTGTGTCGAAATAATAGAAAAGAATACTTGAAAGTTGAAATACTTTAACCTAGATTTTAAGTTCGTGGTTGATTTGCAAAATGATTCAGACGACACTGAATCAGAATTCGAAAATTTTGTATCTGACAGTGATTAACCCTGGAAAGATAATCTACGTCCATAAGACGTACGCGCGACACAAATGTTGCTGTCTCTTTTTATTTTTTATTGTAGCTCAGTTAACTCAGTCGCCGGACGAAGCTTACAGGAGACGGCTGTGTTAATTAACTACCACGGTAAGTTAATTAACTACGTAGATACATTGATGGCATGCATCTGACAGACGTATGATTATCCTTTGTGTAACTTTCGGACTTCGTGCACTGTAAGTAATAGTTATTTTGTTTATCAGCTATTTTACTGTTTTAGGTGATTTTGGTAACTCACTGTAATGGCTAGACGCGGCACCCTTGATATTAGTCAGAGGCAATATTGGAGAATAGTGAAGACGAGATTCATTCAGAGAGTCACAGTGAAGTAGAAGATGACTTGGCTCAAGATGATGTGCAGAGTGACATTGAAGAAGAACTATTTGACGAAGTTGCTCCTGAAATATTACAGTCGACATCAGAGGACATGCAGGTACCGTCAACTCAATCATCTTTACCGAATCAGGATCTAAAAACAACTCCGGACTCCCGCATAATTATCCCAAGTCAACGTATACTGCGCGGTAAGAATAAACATTGCTGGTCTTTAAATGAGGGTCGAAATAGAGAACTTCAGCTATGAATATAGTGCGAACATCAAGAGGACCTACTCGCTTGTAAGTAAAAAGTAGATGTATTTTTACAAGATACATTTACTTTTTACTTTCATACAAGGTTTACGCATCTTCTAGGATTTTTTTTTGAACCATTAGTCCGAGCTCGCAACTCTATTAACGGCTTAACTATATATCTATCTCTCATTTCTAATTTCATATTCAAATTTACCTAGCGCTATTACTATTACTTAATAACCATTAAATGCATGGCGTATCAAAAATGAAACGGTGCTTTTGACACTTGGTCATTCTTATTACTAAATAACAAACTTGGCTGTATGATTATGCCTTAGCCATATCACTTTCAAGCTGTTAAAAAAAGAGTATATTATTAGCGGAATCTAAGACTATAACTGCCATTTTGAAATACTGTACTGATTTTGGCGCGGGTCACAATTTGTTGAAAATTTCTTTCGTGAAGTTTATTTTAGAAAAAAATATATTCTTATTGGTAAGTGTTCATATTTTCTATTAATGTGTTCATTTTTTACAAAAATATTTTGATTATGTAGTTTTTTTTTTTTTCACATATATCAACTGTTCAAAAATGATACTGTATGCAGTAACGGAATAGGCTTAGGTTTAAAGACTTTTATTCTCATAAAGACATTTTATACGACACTTACATGAGAACATAAATAAAATTATATCTAAATAACAAAATTCGTTGTCGTAACTATGTTGTTGAAAAATAAACAACATCAAAAACAGCTATTGACGGGAAAAATCTATACAAATAAAAGAAAAGTTAAATTCTAGTATTCACTATCACCTTAGCACCACAATACTAAGACCAGGAACAAACCAGTCCAACGCACTCAGATAGATATGTTTGTGATTATATGATTTCCTAAAGTCCAATCGCGGAGCACGAAGATTTTCGTACATTGAACTGTCATTACCTGTCTCTGTCACTCTCGCGTAAATACAATGAGTCTCGCTCGCACAGATGCAATGGCCGCCGTCCTCAGGGACTGTAAACCTTTTACTGGAGACTATAAGGTTTGTTCTTGTTTGCATAATGTGGTTTTGGTTGGCCTTTAGTCACGACAAAAAGTCCTTGGTTTGCTTGACCTTGACGTAATTAATAATGTTTAAATAACGAACCACATTTTGTTATTTTGTTTTAATTGTTAAGTGGTTTTGTTAATTTGTTAAGTTTTATTCACTCTTTTAAAATGGAACCCAGCGCCGTCTACCTCGCGTCCATTCAAGGAGTTTGTTTCTTCGCGGAAGAAAAGAAAAATGTCACACTTTAGTGTATCTGAGAAGGTTATGATTATTAACGTGTTTAAATACGTTAAAGAATCCTGGCCTGCTGATAAATATCCTTCAAAAAAAGATATGAAGGACAAAACAGCCGATATCTTGGGCATTTCGAAATCGGCCATATATCGTATCTTTAAAGAATATACCGACACAGATACCGTCAAGCCAGCTGCTCACCGAAAAAAGATAAAATATATTACTTGTATGAAACTTGGGTGAATGCGGGTAAGACTTATTTTTATTATTTTCTAACTGACTTAAATCTATACTAAAATTATGAATGTGAAAGTAACACTGTCTGTCACCTTTACGCGCCTAAACGGCTATTAACTGTTTAAACTTTTGATTAGTTTACTCATTTACTTTTCAGGGCACACTGTTTGCAAGGTGTGGGAAGACACTACAGTGCAGTCACGAAATCAAGCATTTTTGGAGGGTTTGTCGACGGGTGCCATGAATCCTACTTTTAAAGGCAACCGGCTAATTATTTTACATATAGGAGGTGAGCAAGGATTCGTGCCAGAATCGGAATTGGTGTTTGAATGCAAAGGTACAGGCGATTATCACGAATCGATGAATGCAGCCAAGTTCGAACATTGGTTTCAAGCAATGCTACCGAGACTTGAGCCAAACGCAGTGGTTGTCATGGATAATGCCAGCTACCACACAAGATGCCAGGAAAAAATCTCAGTTACTAGTTGGAAAAAAATAGATATTCAAATTCAAAGCAAATTTCTTTTGAGGCAAAGGAAACAAAAGTCCAGCTCTTGAAAAAGGTCAAAGATGTCAAGATTCAGTACCAATCGTACGTGGTCGATGAGCTGGCGAAAGCAGTTGGTGTGGAGGTATTGAGATTACCTCCGTACCATTGCGATTTGAATCCCATCGAACTAGTGTGGGCAGACGTCAAGGGGTATGTGGCCCGAAAAAATACAACATTTAAGATGGCAGATGTTAAAAAGCTGCTCCAGGAGGCTTTAGGCAACATTTCAGCAGAAAAATGGCCAAATTGCATCAGTCACGTAAAAAAAGAGGAATCGAAATTAGCTAGACTAGATAATAATGTAAACAAAACTGCTGATTCTTTTGTGATAAATGTGACAGGCGAGACGTCAAGCAGTTACTCCGATACAGAGGATACGGATTCTGATTTTTTTTCAGCCGAATTAGTAGATACTTGTCTAGATTTTTATTACTTGTAATATAAAATCTAAATAAATAATTTATATAATAATAATGACTATATTTCATAAGTTGGTAAATTTTCTTTCTCCTTCAAATATTTCATGTAAACCGCACTAAATACAAAAATGTTTGCGACCACTTTCAGTAGGTAAAGAGGTCATTGTACGAAATTCTTCGTGCTCCGCGACTGGACTTTAGTCGCTTTTTGAATACATTGAACGAGTCTACATTTTTTATTTGCGAGGGTATCTTATTAAAAAGGCGCGCACCTTCGCATGTAATTGTGGTCTGACCGTACTTTGTTCGAGAAGCTTGCGCGTCGAGTGCAGATGCACCCAACTTTTTTTCGCTTGGTGAATTGCAGATCCGTGCGGACCTTCTTGTTCATGGATTTGCGAATAAAGATACATGTGCTATAAATGTATAATTGTTTGATATTCATCAGATTCGTCTCACGGAAATTTTTTAAAGTTGACGTTCGGAAATTGTAGTTAAATAGCATTTTTAAGATTTTATTTTGTAGGATTTGTAATTTGTTTAATCTGGTACTGGCAGCGCTTCCCCAGACTTCGATGAGATATAACAGGTGTGGTTTAACTAGGGTATTATACAACGTGTCCCAAAATTCAACGATGAGCCAACACCGGAGGATAGACCAGCCCCGGACTAATCGGGGAAAAAAGAAAAAAATATATCCCAATTATATTTTAAGTTATATAAAAAAATGAAATTCTTCAGAAATTGAGACCGTTTATGATATTTTTCACTACCATGACCACAATTTTTTTAATATTTTTTCTTTTTTTTTTATAGGCAACCTGAATAGTACTGCTATCTACCACAATTCTTAAAAACTCTAGAATAACTCTTGTTTTATCGCGAAAATTAATGAAACTTATTTTTCCCTAAATTTTTTGAGATCGTGGTGTAAAAAAAAAGTATGAACACTAGTATGGCAAGTTTTTTTAAAAATTGACGCAATTAACCAACATTCCAAAATGGTATAATACTCTAGGAAAACAAGTTATAAAAAAATATGGGCCTATTATTTCTAAACAGGGGCCGAATTCCTTAAATTGTAATGGTCAGTAATCACTTTTACTACATGCCCAAAATGGGTTCCTGTTACAATTTCTAGGAATTTGGATGGGGCATTAATACCTTAGATGTTAGAGAGAGATAGATAGATAGATAGTGATATTTACGTTAAAAAGAGACAACAACAGGGCAAGTAGAGAAGCTGTTATTATTCTCAGCAAGTCAGTTCAGTACGCTCTGCTTCTTTGTTTACTGCGCACCGTTCCCAATACAACTTACGTTGCTCTCGTACATACTATCGACTTTTGGCTTGGCTTTTTGGACTGGAATCGACCTGCAAACTTAACTGACCTGGCATTATTTGGACTGGAAGTGATCTGCAACCCGAACTGACCTGGCATTATCTTGAACTACGATTGTATGTTTTGTGATTTAGAGTTCTGGCGCATTTTAGACTGTTTGGCGTTTAACATGCCGCAACCGTACACACCACAGGAATACGCTAATATGCATTTAATCTATGGAGAATGCCGATGTAATGCTAACGCTGCTAGCAGACTGTATCGAGAAAGATACCCAAATGCTCAAAAATATCCTGATTATCGAGTGTTTATTAATGTGCATCAAGCGTTTTCGGAGAGTCGTATGCCATCCAATAGGAGAAGCGCTGGAAGACCTAGATTGGATCGTGATGAAGAAGTTCTCAATGAGATAGAAAATGACTCGACTACTTCGGTACGTGCCATAGAAGAAGCTACAGGAATCCCGAAAAGTTCTGCACATCGAATATTAAAACGTCACAAGCTTCACCCATATCACTACAGGCGTGTGCAGACGTTATTACCGCGGGACTATCCGCTACGAGTCACATTTTGCCGTGTAATGCTGCAAAGGCACAGTGAAGATCCCCACTTCCTAGACAAAATTCTATTGGTCGGATGAAACAACGTGCAAGAAAGATGGATATTTAAATCTTCACAACCTACATATTTGGAGTAATAAATCCACACTTGATGAGACAAGACAAATCCCAATATCAATTTAAGGTTAACCTATGGACCGGCATATTAAATGGAAAAGTAATTGGGCCCTTTGAGTTAAAAGGAAACTTAGGTGGCAATAGTTATTTAAACTTTTTACAAAATGACTTGCAAGAATTGTTAAACGACGTGCCCTTAAGTGATCTTCAAAACATGTGGTTCCAAAACTATGGTTGCCCCGCACATTATACCCGTCCTGTGCGAGAATATTTAAATCAAGAGTATCCAGGGCGTTGGATCGGGCGACTTGGCCCTATCTTATGGCCACCCCGTTCACCCGATTTGAACCCCCTGGACTTCTTCTATTTGAGGTTGTCTTAAAAACAGGGTCTACTCAAAACCCATTGCGACATTGGACGAGCTTCGTCGAAATACATATCACTCAGGCTGCTGATTACATTAATAGCAGAAGATATGCAAGACAAATAAAACGATCATTTTTAAGGTGATGTCGTGCATGTATTAATGCTGGTGGCAAACAGTTCGAACATTTGCTATAATGTTAATAACTTAATACATTACACGTGAAACTGTTTGTACCATTTGTTTTGAAATATTAAACATTTTTCAAGAACTAATACTTTTATTACACCCGACCGTCATTTGGCCCCTGTTAAGAAATAATAGGCCCATATTTTTAATAACTTGTTTTCCTAGAGTATTGTTGTAACAACATTTTGGAATGTTGGTTAGTTGCGTCAATTTTTAAAAAAACTTGCCATACTAGTGTTTATACTTTTTTTTACACCACGATAAGTTAAATTTGGTTAGAAGTAAAAGTCTTCAAAAAATTTAGGGAAAAATAAGTTTCATTAATTTTCGTGATAAAACAAGAATTATTTGGAGTTTTTAAGAATTGTGGTAGATAGCAGTACTATTCAGGTTGCCTATAAAAAAAAAGAAAAAAATATTAAAAAAAATTGTGGTCATGGTAGTGAAAAATATCATAAACGGTCTCAATTTCTGAAGAATTTCATTTTTTTATATAACTTAAAATATAATTGGGATATTTTTTTTCTTTTTTTCCCCGATTATTCCGGGGCAGGTCTATCCTCCGGTGTTGGCTTATCGTTGAGTTTTGGGTCACGTTGTATATTGCGAAACGTAGTTTCTGTGGTATGTATCGAAAATTAATCCGGAGTAAGGCGTGAAGTGACATTAATTTGGTTATTAAATATTTAATGTGAACTTTCCATGTTAAATGAGTATCCAAATAAAGGCCAAGATATTTTTCATTAGTTTCTTCTTGCAATGGTGTATTGTTTATTTTAAGAGGTGAGAAATTGGGTATAGGTTTATTTTTTGCTTTAAATATTATGTAGCTAGTTTCGGAAATGTTGATAGTAAATTGTATTGTAACCAATCACGAAGAATGTCAAGGTCCTGCTGGGCTTGAGAGAAAAGAGCATGAATTGAAGAACCAAAGTAAAAAAGACAAGTGTCATCGGCGTAAAGTGTGATATTGCCATTCAAGCCCAACTCATGCATATTGTTAATATAGACTAAAAAGAGCAGAGGACCCAATATTGAACCTCGTGGAACTCCATAGGTTATGGGTTATGGGGGACTTTGAGTGCTACCGTCTATTTTTAAGATCTGGGATCTATTAGTGAGATAAGACTCAAACATTTTTAAGGCTATGCCAGTAATACCAATGACTTCCAGTTTTTTAAGAGAAATTTATGACGTACGGTGTCGGTACGGTGAATATTGTTTTAAATCATGTACTAAAGTATTATTTGGTCGCCGTTGGATGGTAATGCATGTTTTTTCTACGTTTTTGAATCATGGCTTCAAAAAACTGCAAGGATATTGAAATAGAAGACCTTCTTCGATAATTGGAAACAGGCGAAATATCGGACGATGGATGGGATTCCGACGGTGACGACTTAGATTACTTTCCTACAAGAGAAGATGTACAACAAGCGCTAGAAGATGATTTTAAACCCTGTGACGGTAATTTAATATCTGGTGATGATAGTGGGTTCAGACCTTTCTTTTATATACATATGTTAATAATAACCACCTGGCTTTGTGTTGTCAAATGATATGGAAAAAACAAAGCTTGCCATTCGACGCTAACAAAATTAAATTCGAGAACAATTCTCCTTTTTCTTCCGAAGTTGCTAATCTAGAAACACCTTTTCAGTTTTTTTCCTACTTTTTCCACAAGTCAATTTTTAGAACAAATAGTACAAGAAAGCAAAATAGGTAAAGTGTACCACATAAATGAGGATTCAAACTGTTTGTTATGTGTTGTTTGCATGGATTTGCTATCAGTTTGAAATATATTCCGGAAAAATGATACGCGATCGCCTTCCATCTGAGCCTGAACTTGGTGTTGTTTCCGATACCGTCATCAGACTTACAAGAAGTGTGCCTAGAAATCGCAATAATATCATTTATATTGATAATTTTTACACGAACTTGCCTCTTATGCACTATTTTGACCAACAAGGCATACTGCCTGGACACAGCCTTACGAAATAGACTGGGAAAAACTGCAAATTACCATCAAAAGCTGATGTCATGAAAAGCAACATACCGAGAGGAAGCTATGAAGAAAATGTATCCACTTACGAAGGTACACTATACACTGCAGTCAGCTGGAAAAACAACTAACAAGTTTTACTGCTCACGACGTACGTTGGGACTGAACCTGTTTGAACAGTCGAAAGATACAACAGGAAAGAGCAAAGCCTGTTGCCTATCACTTGCTCAAAAGTAATAAATTAGTATAATTCTTATATGGGCGGTGTAGATTTCATGGACAGCTTTCTAGGTCGATACCGGATTCATATGAAAACAAGACATTGGTATTTGCGAATTTTTTATCATTTACTGGATAAATTCATGGGTCCTTTATGTAAAAGTAAATAAACAAAAGGGAGTCGAATCCAAAAATCTTATGAATTTAACGGAATTTCGCGCAGATTTGTCCGAAGCTCTATGTAAATATGGAAAATATAGAGATAGTAAGAGAGGAAGACCTAGCGCAAGCATTGAAGACGCAATTAACAAAAAGAAAAAGAATGATAAATTACCAGCAATGCCAATGAAAGATGTATGTCTTGACAAAATTGGACATAAGCAAATCAGAACCGACAGTAGGAGACGTTGTCAACATCCTGATTGTAAGCTCTTGAGCACCATAAAATGTTTTAAATGTAACGTGATCCTATGTTCTAAAAAAATTAAGCTGTTTTTTATCATTTCATAACAATTAGAACGTATTTACTTGGTAAAATAGTTTGAAGTTTAGTACTTCAAACGTAAACTTTATTTGAGCCCGTATTGTATAACGTTTAATTTTTGATACACTTTGTTTTTCAATAAATATATATGAAAATATAATTGAATTTTAGTTTTATTTTTCCTGGAAATAACTCAGTAACCTAAACTTAATGTATTTTTTGTTTGAAAATAGAAAAACCAAGCATTTAAGGGTTAAGAAAAAAAACACATGAACTGTTTTTTTTTTTGTAAAATATTTTCATAGAATATGAGGAATGTCTCATTAGGTAAACAAGTTAAATAAATAAATAAATAAATAAATAATGAAGTCTGCCATACATGGCCGACGCAGCGCATGCGCTGTAATAAAATTCTCAATGGGGCCCCGTCAGCCATTTTGTCAACCATTTGATTTCAAAAGCACGCGAAACTTGCGCCTCGTTTGCCGCTGCCGGTGCCATTTTTATTTTAAAGCGTCGGGTGTATGCCTCCGCGCTTCAGTTGTCGCTGTGAATCAAAAGAGACTACAATAAATAGTTGTTCAGTTGATCATTTAGCAAGTTTAAAAAAATCAGAAGAAAGAAACGAAGATAACCAACGACGTTCCTATAGGAGAAATCTCCCTGCAAGAAGCGGAAGATATTGATCGACGAGGTAGAGATGGGACGACGAATTCCAAGCTGTTCAATTGTTCAAGGAAAGCCAACTTTCAGTAAAGTTGGATTCCAAGCCAGAGTTGGAAGTGAAAGTCACTGTTACGGAAAAGAACTACGATAAAGGTCGTCTTTGAACACCGACTCCCGACCTACCTGAAAGCTAAGAGCATGTGCTCCACGAGGGCTTCGCCTCTATGTTCGGAAATTTGGTCCGAGCTTTTTTGGTTTTAGTAGCCAAAACCGGGAAAATCTCACAGAATAATTTAGTAATGAACACAGAAGGATTAATCTCTATGTCGTCGCCGGGAGAGTCTGGCAACATGGTAATAAAGCTCGAGCTTTACCTCTTCAGATATTGCGCGAAATTACCAAAAATAGAGTACTGGAGGAAGAGAATTTTTTCTTCGTTGATAGTGGTCTCTGGCGAGGACTCTCCTATGTGCAAGCAGGTATTGAAACTGAGGGCGAATGTAACAAAACAAATTATGAAAATCAAAAACCGCAAAATAGAGGAAAAGGTACAAACAAACTGGTAAATTGGCTAAAACCATTTAAAAATGTATTGTATATTTTCATAGGAGTTATTTAAGGTAATGTTTTATTAAGGAAATTAATATTTTAACTTTGGCCTTTTAAAACATTTATAAAAATGTAACGTACGTACACAAAAAATAAAAGTAGTTTTGCAAAATAAGTGATATTCATTCTGTAAATACTAGGAACAGACACAAGCTAGCAGTATCAGTTAATCGACTCCACCAAGCTTTTACAATAAAATCCCAGAAAATATACAAAATTTGACATACGCAAAGTTCAAAAACTTTATTAAACTAAATTTAGATAAAAAGGGTTATTAATATTAATGAGTTTATGGATGATTAAGCTATTTCTAATTTGTTTTGTGTTGTTAATTGTAAAGTACAGGATTATAAGCTATTATTTTTAAAAAATTGGTTGACCCTGCAGGCCATCCCTGGAACTTCCCGCTAATTTCAAATGCAAAGCGTTTCAAATTTTACCAAATTATGACGTTGAATATGAAATATCGGAGTAATTTAAAAAAATGATCTTTTCAAAACTTTTCATTAACGATATTTCACAAAGGAATCACCTGATTTTGACCGGACTGGCGGCGATCGACTTGGTTTTTAAAGTTTAAAAGCTGATTAGTTTTTGGTTTATCGGTAAAACCGTTTAAGTTATTCCAAAAAAAAAAACAGTATTTCAAAATTTTATTTTTGAAATTTCTCAAAATCTACCGGTCGGAATTAGTTAAAATTTATAGGAAATCTAAGTTTGATGAAAATTTTTATAAATCAGCTTAGTACATTTCAATCGGTCCAGCCGTTCAAAAGTTATAAGAAGTTTACATACATCCACACACCACACGCGCTCGCACGTACGCACGCACGCACGCACGCATACATACACACACACACACACACGCACACACACACACACACACACACACACACACACACACACACACACACACACACACACACACACACACACACACACACACACACACACACACACGCACACATTCATATACTACACACTGGCATCTACGTATTAATTTTACACTTACTTCTAAACTTGTAATGTTTATGATTAACAAATCTTTAATATTAAATGAACATTTTGCATACATATTATATTTTATTGTTTTTAGAAAATGTAATATTAACTAGGTCACTACTCACTACGTTTCAATTATTTTTATGTGGAATATGGAATAAGTTCTTGTAAATGTTTACTATAACATTTGAATATTAATATAAGTGTGTGACACATTTATAGAATATCTCTCCAGCCTTACTCTTGTACCATACAACTAAATATTTAGCTGTAATAGTATTGAGCCATTTGTCGGATTAGAACATAGCACATAGCCAATTATTTTACTTTTTCCCACTTTTATTCATTTCTTGATTACGTTAAAATTGTTTTTATGTTTTTGTTTTCTCTATTTGGTATGTATTTAACGGGGAGAGCTTAGCAGCTGTAACACAGGTCTGCGACCTAGCACAATTGCTAAAGATAATATAGTATTGAATTAGATTACGTCTTGTCAATGTAATTTTATAAGTTTTTATAATGATTTCTTAAATTTACGCGAACACTACACATTGATTAAAACTACTTTTACGGATTTTATCGCGTTTATTTTACTATTATTTTTAATTCCCGACGTTTCGGGCGCTTTCCAGCACACATGGTCACGGGGGACTGAGATGACTGACGTCCCGATGTCATTGTTAAGCCCGGAGTACCTTCAGCTTTTTTAATTATTGTTTATGGTCCGATCTATACAAAATGAACTATGTCCTGAGGTCTTGCAGTAGTATGCTTGAGTTTAGTTTTAATTTTATTGATTATAGGATCCCAAGCAGGTGGTAGTACCCAGCCTCCTTCTCTATTGATTTCAATGCACTAATCACCAACCAGCAGCAATCTGGACACACCTAGACCCGATTTTAAAAAATATCCGAGAAAAATACCCAGAAATAAAGACAGTCCACTTCTTTACCGATGGTCCGTTCAGCCAATATCGACAGAAGCAAAATTTTTATTTATGCTGCACAAAAACATTTGATTACGAATTTACTGCAGTCACCTGGAATTTCTTTGGGGCCGGCCACTGCAAAGGCCCTGCCGATAGAATCGGAGGTTTTCTTAAAAGAAAAGCAGATGAAATTGTGGCAGCTGGAACAGATGTTCCAACAGCAGAAAAGTTTTTTGAGGTTTTGAAAGGTTACTCTGGAAACTAAAGAAGCTACTGGAGAACAGCTACCTAAAAACATCAAACCTCTTCAAGGTACATTACAGGTGCATCAAATCTTCACGGACATTTGTGGCGAGTTGAAATATAGGACCTTGGGATGTTTTTGCAACAGAGGTTTTGTGGATGCTTGCAGCCTAAAATCTATCGACCTCTAAAAGACTCTCTTCATAATATTCTAGATATGAATGTGGATGAGATTGATACTGATATGTCAGACTCCGGTTCTGATAATATACCTTTGAGCAGACTACAACATGAGAATGAAATCAATGTCCCCGATTTATTTTAGCCTCGCAAACAAACAGTTTACGATTTAATTTACTCGCCAAAAGATTCTAATAATGAACCTGATAATGAACAAGCAGGTTCCTCTGGGAACAAAATAGCATATTCCGCAGGAGATTATTATACCGCTGGTGAATGTGCGCAATCTCAAAGGAAAAACATACAGATATGTCTGCATAGTTGATGATTTGGAAAATGATGGCGAGATAAGGGTTATATTTTTCCGGTGTGTCAAAAATGGCAAAATATTTCGTTTAGATAAAAGCGATATATCTTATATAGATCATCTCGACATAATATCTAGTCTACCTAAGCCTGAGATTGAGACCAAGCGTGGTTAAACATACTATAAATTTAAGGATATTGTTGATGTTTTTGAAAAGTGATTTGTTTTGTTACCCATGCAAGTACTAATTAATGTGTATGTAATTAATGTGTAAAGTGTTTTGGTAGCTGATTATTAAGGTGTTTGTAGCAATTTTAGATTATTGTTCTTCTGTGATCATTAATACGTCTATATCTATTAAAGTAAGTTTTGAAAAGACTTTTTGACCTAAAGACTGAACTATCGCATTTTGTAAGTTTAACTTTTGTTAATTAAATACATAAATAATATAGGTATAATAGGTATAGTTAGTATAAAAAAACTTCAAGTCTGATCAAAAAGTCTTTACCGTGGAATTTGAAAACCTTGGACAATAGTAATAAGATCTCTTTAGTCTCTCTTTAGTGACTCAAGAGAATTTGTCTCTTGGGTCACCAAATGTCCCTAATTTTAAAAGTGGTGTTTCTGTGTTATTTCCTCTTGGACATGCTTAATTATAAGTTTTTCTTTACAGTTAGCTAAATTAATTTGATTATATTAAGTTTAACATAAAATTATCTATATATAAAAACTCGAGTACAAAATACTCAAAAGTAAAAAATAATTGTACTGGTTACCCAAGAGACCATGTTCATGAATTTTTTATAAAAAGTATTCTAGCTTTACTTGAAATTATATTTGCGTAAAGTTGCTACTGCTACATTGTATTGATTACATTAAAAAATAAATTTAAAAATTGCATTTTCGTTAACATAATTATCATCTAATCATTGGTTACCCAGGGGATGTAAGATGAGCTATATCACCCTATTTTATGCTAAAACTTTATATTTCATACGTTGTTAGTCGCGCCACATGTTGTATTTGTAAACTAGGTTGTATTAGTTACTACGCCATGCAAAAATCAAAGTGAAATTAGAATTCTTAATTATTTTTAGTTTTTGACTCACATGTATCAAAAAACGTTGATTGACACACATGTGTTTTGGTGTTGGCCTGCACGGTTTTATTATGATTTATGAGTTCTATTATTAGATCGCTATTGATAAGACACAAAACATACATAACAGAAATATGGAAACACTGTTATGGCAACTTGAAAATGGCGACAACTCTGAGGATTAAGCAGACATCTATGAAGATGTTATTAATTACTATGATGGTGTGAAGGAATTTATCGAAGACCTTGAAGATATAGAACAAGAAGTAGATGTAGAACTGGAAGTGGAAGAAAAAGAAACGGACTCAAATGTTGATCTAGACCGTGATCCCTTAGTGATTGATTTCTGGATATTTGCCTGAAAATGAATTGTGTACCTGAGAAGCATAACACTGTAACTCCATTTTCGACGAAATTAAGGTTTCTACACAATTCTATGTTATTTGCTCCGCTCTTTACAGGCATAAAACAGTAACTGGGCAAAGCCAAGTACTTTTTAATATTTTAAATTTTATTATACTGTATATCACAAACTATCTTTAAAGCATATAACAGGGTAAAGGACCATACACTAAAATAGTCTTCACAATCACGTGTATTTTACTGTAAGTGCGGAGTTACATTATTCTGCCGCTAACTACATCGATGCCGCGAAGCTAGGCGCGGTTTACCTATAAATAGATCGCGTGAGATACAGTGTTTCGTCCCTAAAACACTTTCCTGAGCAGGTGTTAACATTTTATCTATTATCTTCAACGCCTGCTTCAACCTTAGTTACTTTCCAACTACGTGGAAAGAGGCAACTGTGATTGGTATTCCCAAGCCAGGCAAGCCTTTCAACCTTCCCTCCAGTCATCGCCCCATTAGCCTCCTCACGGCAATGGGCAAGCTCTTCGAGAGTCATCCAAACTCGCATGAGGCGCTATCTGTTTCCCACAGACGGTGACCCTCTTATCATTCCTCATCAATTCGGATTCCGAGCGCAACACTCATGTCCCCAACAAGTTCACCGTATTGTGGAATATATCCTCAGCGGCTTTTATCCTCGTCGTCATAAGACCATCGCGGTCTTTTTCGACATAGCTACAGCCTTTGATAGAGTCTGGCATACAGGCCTTATCTACAAGCTGTACAAAATAGGTCTCCCCGATCGTCTAGTACGTCTCGTGGCCTCTTGCTTAAAGCATCATACCTTTCGTTTTAGATACAAAGGCATGCTATCTTCACAGCGCCCTATCAAAGCTGGTGTCCCTCAGGGCTCAGTACTTGCTCCTCTGCTGTACATCCTGTTCACCAACGACATTCCCATCCCGTCGAAAGGTCAGCTCTCCCTCTTCGCAGACGACACTGTTATCTACTGCAAAGGTATCTCGCTACCTTTCATACGGAACAAGGTTCAAAAGTCAGTTGACGACCTAGGAGCTTGGTTCAAAAAATGGCAAAACACTCCACCAATACCTATGCTAGGGACCCCTGTCCCCTGGCATACGACTGCCAAATATTTAGGTGTCACTCTAGACACAAGGCTCACTTTCAGACCCCACGTCAAAAGAGTAACCCGTTACGCACGTTTTTACCTGAGTAGGCTCAACAGTATGTTGGGCCGACACAGTAAAATGTCCCTCAGAAACAAGCGCACCCTTTATAAGGTCTGTATACGACCAGTCATGTCCTACGCGGGCCCCATTTTTGCCCACGCCGACCCTAAAATTATTAATGAACTGCAAATAGTTCAAAACCTTTTCTGTCGTCGAGCTTCGAACGCACCTTGGTACGTCCGTAATGCCGACCTTCATCGGTACCTAGAGCTCCCTACAATTCAACAATTTCTTAAAAAACTCTGAGAACTTTTTCAAAGCCTCAGAGTCGCACTCCAACCATTTTATTCGTGAGGCAGCTACTTATGCAGCCCCACCCCCCCCCCCCTCTTGCTATCGAGTCCGCAGGCCGAGAAACTCCCACTCGGACCCGCCTAATAAACTGTCAAACGACCTGAACTTCCTCCTGGCGGCTCAGGCCAGCTCTAATTAAATTAAATTATTCATTCATAATTAATTTGCCTTCGTAGGCACTCCCTCAGCGGCTCGTAGCCGCCTGCGCCCTCTTTTCCCAAAAGAGGGTCGCTCCCGATACGGCCTAAGAAAGCTTAAACAGCCAGTTGCCAGTCCCCAAAGGCGGTTTTTAGAGTGTAACACTTAGGTTCCCTCGGTAGGCAGTGGGGCCCTCATAACCACGATAGACCGGCTATCGTGGTATGCGTAATGCATTTTCTGCCTCCCTACATATAGGGTAGCCCTTTAATTGCTTCGGGCGCAAAAAAGACAGTGTTTCATTTCGCTTCTCGCGTTCGTCTAATGCACACGTATGCCAATTTTTATGTAGCACTTACAATAAAATATCGAAAATGTGCAGTAATCGAACGAGAAAAATATTGCAGCTTCTGCAGCCGATTCCAGATGGTAAGTTTAGATAGTTCAGAAGTAATGTTTTATTTATCCATATTAATATAATATAATACATTTCTTACAAATAATGTACCTACGTATTTCTAGAGTCGCTTACTACAGCCGAGCAGTTAAATTCGCAAACTTTACGACCGGTTTCAATTGGTAAGTTTAAATTTTTTAAGTTTCAATTACATATATATATATATATATATATATATTAAATTATACATTTGTATTTTTAATTTGTTTATTATTTGTTTACGCTGCAGGTCGCGGATTCGAATCCCGCACGCGGATGAAGTTCTTCGTATAGAATTTATTTAAAAATTGATCAGTAAACTTCCAATCTGTTGATTCATGTTAAAACAAAAAAGTCATAACTCCTAACTGATTTCAATTGGTAAATTGGAAGAAGTTGGGAGTTATGACTATTTTCAGTAGATTTTGTGAGGAAAGTGAACAGATAAACCTTTATTATTTGGTAGTGACGAATTTTCAAACTTAGTAACTATCTAGTAATACTTATGTAATAATTAACGAAGTCAAATCTTTATATTTTTTAGAAACAGTAATTAGGGAAGAGCGCTGTTCGTCACCTTTAACAAAGGAACAGCTGCAATTTTTTGAAAACCATGCAAATGAAGAATACTTCCAATATTGCTTGAGAGAATTATCACGAGAGTCGCCAATAAGCATATTAAGCCCAGAAGATAGTCCTTCTATTCTGCACTTCCGAGAACGTAGCCATTCTCTTTTGAATTCACAAGAAAATGACCCGTACGATACAGATGCAGACTCAAGTACCAACTGGTCACCCTCCCCGCGCGTCCAAAAAAATCCTCGATTGACTGTTATAAGTTCAACATCAACAAGAGAAAATCAAGAAAACCTTTACGTGATCAAAAAAACAGGAAACGTGAAATAGCGAAAACAATAAGATTAGCGGGAGAAAGGTATGTTAGCGCAGTTTCAAAAACAAAAAAAATTATCGAGAAGAGGAAAATGAAGGAAGCTTGCCCGAATACTTGTAAACTAAAATGCTTTGAAAAAATTTCCTATGATAATAGGAAAAAACACTTTGTCATTTTGGAAAACCACCACAAATTGGGAACAAAGTAAACAGTTCGTAGCTTCATCTATTGACTTAGTATCCGTGATGCGACCTCGTAGCCGCCAGAATAATGATGTTAGCCGACGCAAGAAAACATAATGTACGTACCCGGGTTTACCAAAAAATATTTCTGAACATGTTTTGCCTTACAGAACAATTCATATCAACCACGCTATCAAAGAATTCGGAAGCTACAAGTTTAGTGCATCCTGATCAACGAGGAAAGCATATTCCAGGAAACAAAACACCCGATTCGTTCGACGTTACATATGTCATTACTCGAGAGAAAAAACAACTCGCGAATATCTAGGACCAGATTTAAATATAACGAAAATGTACGAACTATACGTAAAAAAATTGTGTACCAGAAAATACGACATCGAAGCAGTGGTTATACAGAAAAAATTTCAACGAGCATTTCAATTTGTCCTTTTACTTACCTAGTACAATGATACTTGCGGCACTTGTAATAAGTTCATATCATTCTTAAAGCACGAAACTAACCCCGAAGAAAGAGAAAAAATAGAGAAGCTAAGAAACGAACATATTGAAGACGCTGATAAGAGGTATGCTTTAAAAAGAGAAGACAAAGAAATCGCTAAAGAATCGGAAGGAAGAAAAGTAACTCTTATGGTGGACATGCATAAATGTTTAGCAACGCCCCTGTTAACAAATAGTCAGGCTTTTTATTTAAGAAAACTGTGGACATTCAATGAAACAATCCATAATGACACTGATAACAAATCTTACTGCATGATGTGGGATGAAACACAGGGAGGAAGAGGCGCCAATGAAGTCGGATCGTGCATTATAGAATGGGTTCTTAATTACGAGCGAGAAAACACAGAAGAAATAACAATATGGTCTGATAACTGTTCGGGGCAAAACCGTAACGTTATTTTGTTGTATGTTGATCAGTTTTCGATTTCACAATGTGTGTGGCTATAGGTAAGGAAGCAGAAAGATGGTATTTTATATTATAAAACCAGTTTCCATGACGAGGAGTTCTCTGAGATTAACCTTAAAAAGAATACTAGACAAAACCTTATATTGTCGAACTCCCTGCCACAGGCTCCTTCGTCCTATCAGTATTGCGAAATACAAAGATTTGGTGACCTTAACTCAGTGGATTGCCGATCCAGAACTAAAAAAGTTTTACATTGACCTACCACATGGTAATCAACCTGATATTATCGAAGAATCTGAAAATCCTGACCTGTGTTATTAAACTGTTTGTATTTGTTCAGCAAAAAATGTCATTTTTGTCATCAAAGTTATTTAGATTAGATAAAAAAGTTGTATGTTAAGATAATGTTCAAATTTTGATTATATAGGCCTATGACTGTAAGCGATGCCGAATTTCATTATTTTAAAATTACTAATATACGCAAACATTGATCTCCTTACCTAAATGTTAGTTTATTATGTCATTAAAATTAATTAGATTACATGAAAAAGTTAAGTATGTTAGATTATGTTCAAATTTTAATTACAGGCATAACACTGTATGTAATGCCGATTTTTTTGTTTTTTAAAAAATAACCGAATTACACAAAGATTGATCTCATCATTGTTAATCAATTTAAAAGCTTATAATGTAGCCCTTTAAAAAAATTAAAAAAGTTATATTAACTTCACTTGTTTTAAATTTCATAACCTCCTAAACCTAAAGATTTTTTAAGTTTAGGAGGTTATAAAGTTGATTTTTAAAGGGCATCTTCTATTACGTAAACTTTGCGATTTGGCACTTATATGCTTCTCAGGTACAGAATTAAGGTTCACTAATTACTCAAGTAAGAAATTTAATTTAGGAAAAAATGCCTTTGGTTGATCAAGCTTTTACCTTTCTTGGCGTCACAGACCACCCTCAACATATTTTAGATTTATCCAATCTTTATCATTTTTTTTCTTATTTGATCAAAACCCACAAGGAATCGTTACTGAGACGAATAAATATGTTGTACGAATGAATCCGAATTCTCCTGACCCCATTAACTAATTGCAACTTCGAAAATACCTTGACACTTTGATATACACTTCAGTATACCCTTAAACCAGCATCAGATCTTATTAGGCAAAATCTGTACATCTCTATCCAATTTCAGACACAATAACAGTAAGCAGATTCGAAAAGATTCGTCATGTAATACACTTCAACGATAATAGCAACCACCTATCTACTGATCATCCTAAGCAAGATCGATTACATATAATACGTACAGCAGTAGACCATTTCAATAACCAATTCATGTCAGTTCCGTTTGACAATCACCTATCACTAGAACAGATGTTGACAAATATTGGTTATTTTATGAAGCACTATTTGTCGAAAAGCCACACAAATAGGGATTTAAACTATACGTACTTCCCCGCACCAAAGCTCACGCCTATACTTTTGAAATTTATTCAAGGACTCAAAATATCCAAAGGCTACCAAATAAACCTGACTTACGAGTTGTTTCAAACACAGTCATACGGTTGCTTGGACGAATACCGAGGAATGTAAATCATTTGTTATGTTTCGATCACTTTTATACGAATTTGTCACTACTCAATTTGTTCGCGCCACTTTGCACTGTCGCTTAACGCTTATAAGGGATTCGTTAATTGTTATCCAATAAGATTACTGCAAAGCCCATTTCCGGTTTCCTATCTACCGCCTTTTATGCCCAGCATGTGCATTCGTGTTAACGGGCTCACACAAGTTGAGAAGACACGCAACCAACCGCATCGCTTATATCTCGCATCATCGCTCTCGCCCTTGTGTAATTTGGATATTGAATTATACAAGCATGTAGTAAAAAGTGTAGACATTTGCAATAACGCTATATTTCGTGATTATCTGCGAAGATTATCTGTGAAGTTGATAAGTTTGAAGAAAGCCGGCAGCCATCGAGACACGAGGCAGATCAGCGGAAGTCCAGGTGGGTGCACATGCATTCCTTCACGTCCTTCCTATATCCCGAATTTAGGGCATTTGCAGTATCACGAATAAATTAAATTCCATCCACCGCTCGCACCGCGCTCATATACAGTCCACTACTCTATTTAAATTAATAGCCGCACCGCATAAAATTCCAAGCAAAACGCCAAACCCACCACCATTACTTATTCAAAGAAGGAATTTATGCCGCTTTCACATAAGGGCAGAACGGTAAGGCAGAGCCATAGACAACGCAGTAATGCTAATTTTTTAAAGGACACGCCGAGACAGAACTGTACATCTTGACAGTAACCAAGGCAGAACAGTTAATAGCTCGCCGGTCTACTCCCCCCCCCCCCCCTACCAACTTTCCCAATCGTATGTCTTGTAGCTGGACTGGGGTGTACGCGAGGGTAGTGGAGCGCAAAGAGCAGGCAGTGGACACATGATATATTATTTATAGACTATCTTCAAAATGGAAAAACATTCAACAAACAATATTAGTGTACATTATTGGATCGATTAGACTAAGAAATCAAGTCTTAACGACCTCATTTAGCAACTTGCTAATAGCAAGAAAAAAATCTAGTTTCACCAAGAAAACGCTCCAGCTTATTCTGCTCACGATACGATCAATAAATTAAAGGAATTACGTTACGAAGTAGTTGAACACCCATCCTATTTGCCTTTTTTAATCCCCAGCGACTATTTCCTGTATCGCCGGTTGAAAAATTGGCTCACCAGGAAGAGATTTTATTAAAATGAGGAGCTCGATGACTCTGTGTAAAAAGTATCGGGAATATGTCAATAAAAAGACCCGCGTAAAAGAGGTCGTTCTAATTTTTTTACTGCATGTTGGTAGCACTGTACTGATTTAGCGCGCAAAGTTTAAGCGGGATCTGTCAATTAATTTGTTTTAAACTACACTTTTTGTTGGTCATAGTTTTGAGTTCTGGGCGATTTTTACAATGGAAAATATTGTTGAACAGAGTGTGCCTTAAATTTTGTGTTTCGAATGATATTTCATGTGGTGAATCACTAAAAATGTTGCGAAATACCTACGACGAATCGTGTATATCGAAAATAAGGGCTTATGAATGGTATAAGGCTTTTAAAGAAGGCCGAGAAGTAGTAGTAGACTTGCCTCGTTCTGGTATACCTTCAACCGCTACGACCAAAGAAAACATCGATAAAATCATGAAGCTAGTGCTCGAAAATCGACGTATGAGTCTGAGAGAGTTGGCTAGTGAGGTGAACATATCTTTTAAGTCCGTCCACAACATTCTCATTGACATTTTAGGCATGAAACGCGTCGCCGCTCGACTAGTTCCAAAAGAGCTCAATTTTGTTCAAAGAGCGCAGCGAAAGCATGTCGCTGAAGACATGGTTTCCCGAGCTTCTACGGATCCGACCTTTATGAAACGTATAATAACTGGCGACGAGACATGGGTTTATGAGTACGACATGCAAACAAGCCAACAGTCTTCAGAATGGCGTCTCGAAAACGAGCCGAAACCCAAAAAACCGCGGCAAAGTCGCTCCAAAATCAAGGTGATGCTGACAGTTTTTTTGACTACCGTGGTGTGGTTCACTCCGAATTCCTTCCAAAGGGAGAAACAGTGAATAAAGAATATTATTTAGGCGTCATGAAGCGTTTGCGTGAGAGTATCCGCCGAAAACGTCCAGATTTGTGGCAACACAACTCATGGATGCTGCACCATGATTATGCACCATCACACACAGCCATTATAGTGAAAGAGTTTTTAGCGAAAAATTCAACAAAAGTTCTCGACCAAGCACCGTATTGACCTGATATGGCTCCGTCTGACTTTTTTTTATTTCCCAAGTTAAAATTACCACTTCGAGGAAAACGTTTTGAGTCGATAGAAGCCATAACAAAAAATTCGCTGAATGAGCTAAAGGCCATACCGCAAATAGCCTATGAAAAATGTATTGAAGACTGGGTGAAGCGTTGGAGATGTTGTATTGCAGGCGATGGGGCCTTCTTTGAAGGCGATAAAATAAATTTAGATGAATAATTTGTATTTTTTGTTTTATTGACGAATTCCCGATATTTAGTACACAGAAGGTCAAACAAATGCCTATTTTAAGGGACTTGACGCGCACCACTAAAAGAAAGGCATCGAAATGTTAGATTGTTACCCTTATTGCATTACTCCAGATGAGGATTATGTCAAAGAATAAAATCGTTTTTGCACCAAAAATATCGTTTTTTCATTGCAAGGCCAAAGACTATTTTTAGCCCAGCACACTGAATCGTACTCTTCGAGTTTCAAGAATATTAAAACTTTTGCAACCTCAAGAGTATGATTTAGTGTCGATAGTCGTTTATCCTCTTTCCATTCTAGTATATTAGGAGCTTCAACGGGTATAATTAAGCAAAAATGCACACATACCTCAAAATAGTCTAATAGCTTACATTTCCATAACCTGAAAGCTTACGATGAGATAAACTTAGACATTTGCAAATGAGTATGACTCAATATTATATAAAAAAATTGTTTTATTCAATGAGAGTCTTTAATATTTCCGATTTATACAAATATAATACTGCTTTAAGCATTTTTAACATATACTGTCAAAATAATGATAAGAAACACAATTGCTTGTTACGTTGTAAACTTTAAGCTAATGATGTAAATAAAATTTAATTGTGGTTAATTATATCTTGCCATATCCAGGATTTCTTGCCAGAGGCTTCGATGCATCCTGTCCATGAAGCATTTCAATACAAGATACTTCGATTTTCACTATCAATTAAAAGTCATAATCTTCTAATTTTTCTATGAGCAGTACATTTTTATAGCGATTAATCTGATTCCCATCAACGCAAGCTCTCTTTTGTAGGTAGTCACAGTGTTTCTTCACCACTGGTGAGCTGCTGTTTCCAGCTTTGTGTCCTTGACAACGGGCTAGAAAGTAGACCACACTAAAAATAGAAATATCTTCTGTTAGTTTATAATCATGAAGAAGAAAAGAGCTTACTCCTTTCTAAAGGGCCGGCAACGCACCTGCAAATCCCCTGGTATTGCGGATGTTCATGGGCGACGGTAGTCACTTAATATCTGGTGAACCTGCTCTTTTGCCCCTTCTTCTATAAAAAAATGAAACTTAACACATATAATGCCTCGTCAGCCACATATGGCTGACATTTTCCAAACCAATTGAGCCGTGTCAGCCATATGTGGCTGACGGAATATACATGTTTTGAAAGTGCGATTTTTCGTCGTCAGCCACGTTTTTCATGTTAAACTGTATGTAATATGGTTGACAAGGCCTGGTAAATTATAACTACAGTGATGGCATCAATACTTTTACTTACATTTTGAGTAATATCAATTTTGTAATCAAAGGTTTCGAAAACAAAAGAGTGATAAGAAAAATGGTCAGCTTTTTGCAAATGATACGTGTGGGTAAATGTTTTAAACGCTTTTATTCATATTTAAACTGGCATTGGTAACATAATAAATCAAACCTACATCAATTATCATGTTCAAACACGTTTAACTCAAACATATCTATGGTCTAAATTGAAACAGTTGATACAATAGTGTGGCTCATTCGGGCAATCCTCGCAGTATGTTACCACTCTTTTGGTTTTATTTCGAGCACGAACTCTTCCGAATTGGGCACAGTTTTCTTTATAACACCTAACACAATATTTACGACAGGCAGAGGCCAACCCTTGCCTCTTCTTCAATTCATGCTTTACTCGCCTAGGTCTAGCGGAGGCTCTAGTTTCCGGGACTCCTGTATTCACGAGGTATTCAACGACAGAGAGCTTCTTCTTGGTTGTTAATTTATATAAAATATATGAATTTACAATCGCTGTATTCAGTAATAGCTCCATCGCCAACTCTTGGGCCATTTCGTTGTCTTCCGAAGAGGGGTCGTGTAAGAGGACATATGGTCTGACAGATCAACTGCTGATTTCGCATGATTATAATCTAGCACAATCTTCGGCTTTATTTTTTCTTTTCCTTTTTTAGTTATTCTTCTGAAACTAACGGAGCGCTTAGTAGACAGCAGCAGTACATCCCGCTTGTCCCTCCACTTCATAATTGTTATTCCGTCGTCATTTTCTTGAGCTGAGGATTCTCCTGTCTTCAGTTTGGTTTGTACAACTGTTTGAGGTAAACCTCGTCTATTTTTTCTAAGTGTGCCTATGAGGTGAGTTTGTCCTGCTAATAGTTTTCGTGCTAGATCCAAACTGGTATACCAATTATCTGTGCAAACAGTAAGTCCTTTATTTAGATAATCGTCACATAAGGCAAGGACAACATTAGTCGATGTAGTATTCACATTATCATAGTTTTTGCCAGCATAAACTTGCACTTTTACAGTTTTACAGTGTATCCTGGATTTGAGCACAGCTTGAAAAGTTTTATTCCATATTTGTGTCGCTTATTTTTATTGTATTGCCTAAAAATAACGCGGCCACGAAATGGAATTAGACTTTTGTCAACACACATTTCTTGATTAGGTGTATAATGACATTTAAAATTAGTATTCAGCATGTCTAATAAATGTCTAACTTTAAACAATCGGTCGTACTTATTGTGATTTATTTCATTATTGGCAAAGTGCAACATCCTCAATATGAGTTCGAATCGATTTCGGCTCTAATGGACTTAACAAATTGTTGTTCAAAACATTTCTTAGTGCTCCAGTACAAAGAAAGTTGGGGTAGTTTCACTATCCCCATCCAAATCAAAACGCCAAAGAAGCGTTTAATTTCATGGCAATCTGTAGGCAACCATTTCTGCATTCGGTATGATTTTGTTGCACTTTTGTTCAAGGTTTGTAAAGCAAAGCGATTTGTTTCTTCGGCTATGTACTTGAATATACTATCAGGTACTAACAATGAATAAAATTCTGCTGGTTTAGCTGAACTCATGCTAGATCGTAATGAAAATGGCTTAAGCCCAGTACATTCAGTATATGGAATAAGGCTTGGTTGCTTACCCAACGGATTGAACCATACTTCTGTATTTCGTGAGGGCGATAATATGGGAATCTGATCATCTTCACTGTCAGATAAAATCTGCCATCGATGATGATTTTTGTTCCGTGCGATTGATATTGTCTCATGGAGATCAACGTCACATACTTGTAGGGTATCACTATTCGATAATGTGTTACATTCTTGATTATACCCTGATAAATCTAATTGCGATAGTTCGTAGTCCAAATCATCATCAAAATCTTCCCTTTTTTGTTGAAAATCAGAAATCAGTAACATATAACTTGCTAAATCACTCACTGAACAACTATTTACTGCAGTCTCCTTCGATGCACAGCGACGAATGACGCGCGGGTGGCAAACACACGACAACATAAAATCAAAATGGCGCCGGCGGCGGCGAGCAATGCGCTCGTTTCGCGCGCTTTTGAAATCAAATGGCTGACAAAATGGTTGACACGGCCCCATGGTGAATTTTATTACAGTGGCGCCGCGTCAGCTATATATGGCTGCCACCATTATTTATTTATTTATTTTACTATTATAATATGTAAAATGTGGCGAAAATAGTGAAATAAGACATTCCTCACATTCCACGAACGTATTTTACAAAAAAAAAAGTTTAGTTCATTTGTTAGTACGGCATTATACGTGTTAGGAAATCATGAACCACAAACGTCCTTAGAAACAAAGTAAGTCCTTATCTCATTGTAGACATAAAAGTATGATCATTCTGACAGGTTGACATATGTATTGTATATCGCACCTTTAGAATTATAGAGACCTAATTTGAAATTTTAAGATTTCAACTTTGACTCATCAAATTACCTTGAATGACCATCTTCATCGACTCGTAATAAAATACAGGCCTAATATGGCGTAGAAACGGGTAAAATTATACTTCGGTCTCTTTCACTCCGTCCCCTCCCACCGCGTCCGTTCAGTTGGAGAGAGTCGCAAGCAGTGATGTGCCGCGAGTGTCATGAGCAGGTCGTTACTTTTTTGTAATTGTGGAGACCTAAAACGAATTAGGGTGCTACAAGATTAAAAATTAAGGTATGTGGATGTAACTACATATTTTTAATAAAGTAAATACCTATTTTGTATTGAGTCTATTTCATACTAAAATTTCTCTATACAGCTGTGACTTACTTGTCATTGAATCACTCTTAGATTGAAAAAAATGTACGAATCGAAGACGCAATCATCATTTGGTCTATGTTGTTACGAAACGAATGTTTATGGTAGAAACTGATTTATGATTGTGTCCCTCTTGTAGTAAATACTATTGTACTCGCACAGACTGGTTTAGACGTGGGTCTGTCGAGATACGAAATCGTTTTGTTGTCTTGTTTAATGAGTCATATTATATATAATATAAATAAAAAATATTATGTTTTCTGTATTTAGGATTTTAGATAGTAACTCATTATAAAGAAAGAAATTGAAGAATGAAGAAAAGAGCAGATTATATTTTAGAAAAAATTAATTTGTGTAGTACTCAGGTTAGATTTCAAATTCAGATTTTTATTATTCTTTTTAAGCAACAAAACAAATTTTATAATCGTATCATTTATTACATCCAGGAGAATGATCTTAATAATAGTAGTGCATACATTAAGGACCCACCAACCACTGGCAAGGCAAATCGGCTGATAGTGATGACATTATGGTAGATTAAATATGTATGCCCATTTAGTATTTTTCACGGATATCTACAATAACGTAATATTATAATTTACTTTCAGATTATCGCCGATAAAGAAAATATTGTACCATCTAGTCCATCTCCAGAAAAAATATTTTTAAATCAGATTGACCAAATTATTATTGACGTATGTAATCATACATTTTCAATATATTAAGATTTAGTTATTTTGATTATTATAACAATTTAAACTAGGTACCTTAATTTACATTTATCCAGATATATTTTTTGCGTTAGTTACAAATTTATTTTTGTAAACTTACAATATTTATTTTCAGAATACGCCTCAAAAAGAAAATAAATCATTAACAAGTAGTCCATCAATAATTGAAAACTCTCCTGACGTATCCATTAAATATTGTGATCCAAAGACATTTCGTTTGTACAATACGTACACCAATGAGGTGGGTTATAAGCTTTTTATGTTTAATTAAAAAATAGTACTTTTAGTTTAGTAGTTGGTAGTTTTTAGTTTAGTTAGTACTAGGTAGTAGTTTTTAGTTTAGTATTAGTAGTTAGTTCTTTCATAACGAATTGAAAACTAAATTTTATTTAAGGTACAAACGATACCCAAAATCGATGAATTTACTAAAGAGTCTATATAAGTCTTACGCCAGCTCTTCGGCCAGTAGAAATAGAAATGCAACAGTCTAAGAAATCACGTGATTCAGCCTATAGAACTAGTAGGTCTTCTTCTTATTCAAGCAGATCATCATCATCATGCTCTTCCAGTTCCAGCAGCAGTTCTGGTAACAGTAAAACAAATGACAATTTCATCATAGATGGGCCATCAACATCTAAGTTAACGGGTCAAATTGCAAGCAGAAGTACATCTGCAGCAAAAAAAGTTACCACCAGTCACCTATCAATTCAGATGAAAGTGATTCAGATTTAAGTGACTCCGACCGTTGGGTCGGGTCTATACTGTAGATAGGTCTAGGTCCAATCTTAAAAAGACTACTTGGTTATCAAGCTCTAGCTCCAGTTCTTCACCTTCTTCCAACACTACTTTCAATACCATAGCATCTAATAACACTTGTTATGTTAATTCTGTCACAGAAACTCCCAGAAATCTAGGAAGCATACTCGAAATCCATCAAAATGTAGCAAAAATTTTAAGAAATTCTGGGAAAGCTTATGTTTCAACGACAACTAAAAAGGAAGTACCTGCCCGTTTCGTTAAAGATTCATGTACATGTAGACTCAAATGTTCCGAGAATGTAGATGGGACCGATATAAATACGCTATTTGAAACATATTGGTCTCTTGGCAACATATAAGATCTTGTATGATGGAAGTTAAACCTAGATATAAGTATACTAATGCAGCTAAACCAAGAATTTTAAAATAAATAATATCAATATTCATGTTTGTAAGACCTTCTTTATTAACACGCTAGGGACCCGCAAGGTAAGGTCGTAAGTAAAAACAATAGAGGTAAGCGCTTTGGAAGAAAACCCACAGATCTACTACTTATTGAAAGTATAAAAGGACATATAAATTCGATACCAAGAATAGAGTCTCATTATTTGAGAGCTTCAACTTCCTAAACTAAAAGAGAGATTAGTGGTGAGAAGATGATAATGGATCTTTGGAGAGATTTTGATAAATCTCAGAAAGAAGAAGAAAAACCTACATGTGACTATTGGTTGTACTATGATATTTTTACTAAAGATTTTGATATAGGTTTTTTTCAACCAAAAAAAGATAGGTGCGACTTATGCTTGGATTATGAGCTTGCAAGTCCAGATCGCAAGATAGAAATTAAGGAAAAATATGATGATCATTAGAAAGAAAAGGTTCTTTGTCGAGAAGAAAAACGTCTAGATCGTCAAAATATTAATGAAACCAACATTTGCGCGGTCTGCGATTTGCAGGCTGTTATGCAGTGTCCCACTGGAGAAACATCATCTTTTTTTTATAAATATAAACTTAATTGCCTTAATTTTACAATAGTAGAAATGTTAATGATTACAGCAACACTTCAAAACCGTATAAAAATAAAGAAGAGAATGATAATGAAATAAGGGCATGCGGTAACGTATATAGCTATTTCTGGGACGAAGTTCACGGAAAACGAGGAGTTAACGAGATTGGATCATGTATTTTAGATTATTTACATAATAACATTTTAAATTATATTAATTATTGTTTCATTATTATTTCCTTATTGTGTTTTAAATAAAGTACAGATAGTTAACTCCAAAACATCAAATAATACAGCAATAGCGACTCCTGCAGCTAAGGTATGTTTTGTGTTTTAATTTTGGTAATTGAATTGGGGAAAACTTAAATACCAGTACGATTTTGTTCCATTTACTATTCTTCTGTGTAATATTCTTCCATTTAACCATTAGAATACTACATTATCCCTGGGTTCATCAGGAATAATATGGATACTTTTTATCTCGAAATTCCCATGGGAAATCTTATTAACCAAAGCAAAGCGTGGGCGCAACAGTGGTATAAAATAAGCAGTCGTAGTAGGTCACTGCCTACGTCTGTCCATTAATGCTTTATTAATTATTATGTGATTCTTTTTAAGTTATTATTTGTTTTTTATAGTCACGAATGAAGAAAATTATGCAGTTAATATCACCACTTCCCATATCAGAAGAGAGTAATCCTGGAACTGCTTTTCCCGAGAACATACAGCAAGATAAGGCCCCAACTCTAGATCAATTCTTATAGACCCAATATTAACTCATACGCCATCACCTTCGTTGATCGATTATATTTGTGATACCGATATAAATTCTGAGCTCAATACTAACGCATTATTAACACCATTACCTCAAACTAAACTTGTCGAATACAGTGATCCAGATACTGAGAATACTTACACTTTAATGGATTTAGATAACCAGAACATAAAAGACTTAACAACTTATGATCCTACTATGCCAGCTATCATTAATCAATTAATACAGCCGAGCACTAGTTCACTGTTTGACCAACAAGAACTAAATGTGTCCAAGAATTTGGAGACCCACGACAGCATTATCTCTATTGATAGCGAAGATTCATGGAAGCCTGCCTCATCGTCCAGTGATTCGGATGAAGATAAGTCAGTTCAAACAATAGAAGAAGAAACAAGTGTTGGTAAAAGAGGATATAGGAAAATAAAACCTTTACTAAAACGACTTTTAGCAAAAAAAAATTGTATGGCTGTTGTAGGGAAATCTATACAACCAAACCCTTGTATGAATAAAAAATGTGGTAACTCATGTGCAAATAAATTTACGGAAGATAGTCGCAATAATATTTTTGAAAACTATTGGAGATTATGTTGTGATAAAAGTAAAAAGGTTTCCTGCTGTCTTGTGCTAAAGGAAAACCGATTGGAAGAAAAAGATCCAGTATTAATGTTCGCAAAATATCATACGATTATATTATCAGCTACAATGGACAGAATATTAAAGTATGTCAACAATTTTTGCTTAACACGTTTCCTGTCCCATACAAAAATGCAAAATTCACCAACACGTCCAATAGGGTTTTTTGAATAATTTGTTTTTTTATAGTCATAGGGTAGCCCTAGTAATAATATCATTTTAAAAAAATAACTAAAAGTAGGCTTTATTTCCCTGAAACATATATGGTTCATGAGCGTAGAGAAACATTTTTGCTCCTGCACGTTCATGAACCACATGTGGTTCAGGGAATATTTTTTTATGTTTATGAGTTTTTCATAAGTATTTACTTTATTAATTACTTTACTATTATTATTTGTGTATTTTCACGATATTTACGAACTTGTGCACATTTGATTATTTGTGGAATATTTTCCATAGATAATAGATTATAGATATGTTGTCAATTATGTTATGTCATTGTCATGTTTATGAATTATGTTCAGAAATTGTTTCAAGGTTATATTGCACGTGTTTTTGTTGTTGAAAATGCCGCGAAGATTATCAACTGAGGACTTGCGACGAATACTGGAAGAAAGTGACTATGAATTGAGTAACGATGACACGGATTCGAACGGCGGCGATAGCGATGTACAAGACGAGCCAGATTCTGATATTTCGGATCAAGAACCGAGTATTTTTGCAGATGACGATATCGGTGATCCGGATTTTGAACCAGGTGAGATTTCCCGCTCAAACATTGTAACCGATGACATTGGTAGTGATTCACCAGCTGATAATTTATCCGATATCGTCATAAATTCACCTCGGCCCGAAACGAGCAGAAGGCGGACTGCTGGTGAGATCATGCGGCTTACTCCGCAAGAAATAAATGATATAGATAGAGAAAATGGCTGGAGTCAGGACATCTTACCACTGTCACGTCAACCTTATAATAACAGCCCAACTATTCATATCCAAGGTGAACAATCTGTTGTTTCCATTTATCGACCGACGTATATTGACCGAAGAAGTGTTAGATCTTATGGTCACTCAAAGAAATCTGTACGCTTCTCAACTGAAACAGAACGTCAACATATCAGTTCATAGTCGCATGAATCGGTGGACAGACATTACACGCGAAGAAATGTTGAAATTTATTGGCTTGTACATGTTGATGGGTATTGTGAAATTTCCGACGATTGAATCGTGTTGGAAATTAGACTCTATTTACTACCATCCAATATTTCACAATGTAAACATGTCGTATAATCGCTTCTCATCAATATTACGTTGCTGGCACTTTGTTGATAATGAAGCTCCGAGGGATCAAAATGAACATCTGTACAAAATAAAACCACTTTTGAACCTTGTTATCAACAACTGGAAGAACTTACTGACACCTAATGAATGTATCGTCATTGACGAGTCGATGATGCCATTTAGAGGGAGGATATCTTTCCGTCAGTACAACCCATCAAAAGCTCACAAATACGGCTTGAAAATCTATAAACTTTGCACAGAAGATGGTTTTGTCTGGAATTATGACATTTACATAGGTCGCGACCCCGAGATTGCTGATTTGGATAAGCCGGGAAGTGTCGTAGTTCAGTTATGTGATGGTCTTCTAGAAGCTGGACGGATAATTGTGTGCGACAACTATTACAATACCGTTGGATTAGCAAAATATTTGCTGCAGCATAAGACAGACTTATGCGGCACTTTGCGAGTAAATAGAAAAGAACTTCCATGGGAAATAACATTGAAAAAAATAGGACCTAAAAAAGGTGAAGTAGTTGCTCGACAGAAGGACAATGTAACAGTGATGAAATGGAGAGACAAACGCGACGTTGCAATGATTTCTACATGCCATGACGCTACTATGCGAATGTCTTCGGGATATCGGCTAATTTTGAAGCCGGAAGCCGTGCTCTATTACAATGAGCGAAAAAAAAGGCATAGATGTATGTGACCAGCTTTCAAGTTATTATGACCCAAAAAGAAAGTCTCTGGATGGTACAAAAAGATCGCTTTAGATATTTTGATATGTGCTTCAATAACAAACGCCACGCTTATGTATCACAAACTACATTCAACTACTAATAGAAAATTACGGAAAACCGTACTACAGACGCAACAAGAAATTATTAGGGAGTTCTAGCAATTGAACAATGCATCAGATGCAAGTGCAATTTCATCGACTAATAGTCCAAGACCATCTACTAGCTCGATCACAATTCAGCACTTTCTGTCTAAAATTCCGAGGAAGGAGGACAATAAAATTGTCCGAAAACGATGCCATGGATGCTACGAATACTTGCGAAAAGAAGGTACAAACTGGGAAATTGCTGCTAAACGAGTGGATACTGAGTGTTTGCAATGCAAAAAATCATTATGTTTATGCTGTTTCCAAAAAAATCATAATAAGTAAAATTTGTGATTTCTTACAAAAATTAAAATATTTTTTCGTACGTCCCGACGTTTTTCTTTAGTTTATGATCGTACCTGCACGTCCAGTGCGTAAACAGTACAGTCCCTTCACGTCCGGTAGAAATATTCACTGTAGAAATTGTATATGTGCCCTAACGCACATATGGGTCAGGAACGTATTAGTGCTTTTCAAGCGCACGTTTCCTGAACCATATGTGGCTCAGCGGACAGGGAACGTGTTAAGATCCTAAACATATCCCAAATGTCAATGAGATACACCATCGAAAATGCTAATAAAGCTCTGAATACCACTCGAGATGGCAGAAGAACTAGTTGTCCTCTTAGCCTCTCAACTGTCCCGGCCAAAATGCCCGCTTTGACGTATCTATCCAACCTTGAAGTTTTCCTTCTAAAGGTTGTGGACAGACGCGTACTTTTTTAATAGCGACCTTTAAAAGGTTTTGGACTGACGAGAGGATAATAAATCTGACGAGGTAGAAGTCACTCAGTTAAAATCATTTATTGAGATCTTGTCTGCTGTTCCATCCCATTATTGTCGCAATAAAAGCACTAAAGTATATTTACCTCAAGAAAATAATCCAGAATCATCAGCATTATCAAAAAAAGTATTTCGTAACATTTTCAAAAGGGATTTTAATATCGGATTCCATCTGCCTAAAAAAGATAAATGTGCTTTTTGTGAGAAGTGCAAAAATTTACCACCTGAGAACAAAATTATTTTTGAGCAAACCCCTGAATATAAAAATCACATTCGTGATAAAGAAAAAATGTAAACAACTGTTTTTAGAAGACCAACAAATGAGCAAATTAACTGATTCTAACTCCTTATGCGTAAGCTTTGATTTAGAAAAAGTCCTGAATACTCCACACGGTAAAAGTGTTACCCTATACTATTCCAGAAAGTATGCATACTATAATGAAAGTATATACGAAAGTGGTACAAGGGAAGGTTACTGTTACCTGTGGGGTGAATGCGACGGAAAAAGGGGCTGTAATGAAATTGTTACAGTCCTTTTTAAATACTTGATTATGGTAGACCAAAGAGGTACCCATACAGAGATAAATTTATACTCCGATAGCTGTGCCGGGCAAAATAGGAATCGAGCAATGATATCCATGATAATTAATTTCTTGAAAACCGCAATTACTATTACACAAATAAAGGTAACTTATCTTTTACCGGGACACACCATGATGCCTGTTGACTCAGTTCATAGCACTATTGAAAGTTTTGTGCGTAATAAAACAGTATGGGCTCCTTCTGAGTGGCCAACTATCATTACTAATGCTAGAAATAAGCCTAGAAACTACAATGTAAATGTTTTAAACTATGGAGACTTCATGGATTGAAAGAATTTTTCACAAGCTTTATTACCAGCAAAATTTAAGATTAATTTTAATTCATTAAGGGTGCTGCAATTTCATAAAAATAATCCTATTGTTAAATTTCAATATGGTTTTTTCGAAGATAGTGACAATTACGAAATAAACATGAATTTCATCATCACATCGAGAGCAAACAAAGCTATTGTGGAAAAGGGACCTACACCTTTATACGCCGAAGAGCTCAAACTTTCATTAGCTAAATACAAAGATTTACAGGATCTGTATAACAAAAATGTTGTGATTCCAAACAGATACCATCAAGAATATTTAAGTATGAAGCATGATGGAAATGTGCGTGATGCTTTAGCTGAAACAGATGAGGATGAGGGGAATTAAAAATATTTAACTTTAAATTAATACAATATTGATCTCACTAATCAAAATGATTGATATAATTATTCAATTAATGGGTGCGTTTGGCAGAAAAAAGCGCTAGCAAGCGCTTGTAAGCAAAATGGCGAAACTAAACAGTTTTCGGCCAGGACACGTTTGCTAACTTCAGTAGCGCTGACACAATCCGCCAATTTGCTTATTTAATTTGTTTGTTTTGAAGTAGAGTTTATAAGTTGTTTTGTGTAATATTATTAGTTTTAAGATATATAATGACATGAATAGACATATACATGTTATAACAAATTCATAATTGGTAAGTTTTAAATATGAATACTTTACAAACATATATTTAAATTAGGTTAGGTTCCCCGGTTAAAACTAACTTCATGTCCTAGAGTAAAATAGCTACTTACGATTTGACAGCGCTTAGCGCTTACGATCGCCACTTTGCTTACAAGCGCTTGCTAGCGCTTTTTTCTGCCAAACGCACCCAAAGTTTTGTGTAAAAACCATGATAACCCTGGTGTTCAGTGAAAACGGGCTAAGATCATTCGTACGAGAAGAAATACTTTATTTCATTTTAAATAACTAGTTAAGTTTATAATTATGCTGATTGATCTCATTACTCCAATTGTTTAATAGAAATAAATTTTCATTTTCAATATTTTATAACTATTTCGTTTAAACGCCTTTTAAAATATCTATTTATTTATCAAAATATAGTTTATTGTATTAGTATCTAATATTAACGGATATTTTTATCGTAAATGCCAAAACAACCTTAGATTATGACAGCAAAAATAAATTAAGCGACATAAATAGCTTAAATACTAAATATTTTTTTCCATTATATATGTAAATGTCTGAAAACGGGCTAAGATCATCAATAATGTATGTAAAATTTTAATTTACTAGCACATTTCTATTAAAACATATTTAAATGTGGTATGCAAGATGATGTTGTGACCAGGATTAAGAAAGGAATGCTTCGGTGGTTTGGTCATGTGGAAAGAATGAATGAGGAAAGAGTGACAAAGCAAATTTATATGGCAGATGTGAACGGCCGAGTCGGGAAGGGACGCCCTAGGAAAAAGTTTATCGACCAAATTGGCGATATTTTGAAAATGGGCCACGTTAGAAGTACCCTTAACCGACGAGCATGTATGCGTAGATATATGGATGTGAAGGAGGCGAAAGAGGTGTGTTAGGATCGTGCCAAATGGAAGTCCGTAGTCTCTGCCTACCCCTCTGGGTGACAGGCGTGAGTGTTTATATTAAAAAAAACCTTCTCCTGTAAAATTTGTTTTTTGTCGGTTGCGCTAATACGGCGGTAAAGGCTCAATGTACACAGCCTTATTGAAAAGGAGATTAAGAGAAATAAAATGTCTGGGCCAATATACGCACCCTACCAATATGTTACCCTAATTAAGAACTCGCGTAAGAATGGTAAACCTTTTAATGTGATAGAGCTGACATACGAATTTTTCATGGATTTGAAAGTTCTACAAGAAAAGTGGGGATATAATTATAATGAAGATGAACATAAAAATAATACCATATGGACCGCTGTCAAGGTTTTGGAATTTTGTAAGGGGGAACAGTTTGCATTTTACTATAAAACCTCGTACACTCAAAGTGAGTTAACCATGGTCAATATGAGAAATAAACGAAAGAAAATGGCCAGACCAGAAGAAATAACGCTAACCAAAGCATTTTCACAAAGACTAGAGCTTAGTGAACATAAGAAAAAAGACTTATGTGATCTCGTTAATAAAAACTTAATACCTAGTTATTATGCAGATTTTTATAATTCTATACTTCAATTACTTATTACGTTTTTCAAAGTTTATGGTTATTGTTAAGACATGTTTTAATTTGAATAGTTTTATGTACCTAATGTGATTTTATTGTAAGCAATAGTTTCAAAGAAGACTGAGTAGCATTTCAATAAATGTCATTTTTTTTTAAATTATCCTTTATCTTTAGTTAACTTTGCGACATACTAGGTTGTACAATTAGTAAGTAGTTAAGTTTTTTGTCCGTTTACTTTTCTAATAAAACTTTTTTATTGCCTTAAGATGTTTTTTTGTGTGTACTGAACATAAGTGTCCCTAAAACTGTCTAAAAATGCATTAATACAGTGACTAATTTAGGAATGATACGATATTTTGATTGAAGATTCAGAATCAGAGAGACCTAAATAATAAAAGGTCTTTTAAAAAAACTATAGCTTCAGGCAAACAAAGACCCAACTGAACACTGTTTTTGTATAAATTGAGAAAAAAATAATAAAAGTCGATTTTATTTAGGTACTATTTTATTTCACAACATGTAGATAAATAAGTTAAGTAGGATATAAAATTAAAATAATACGAATTTTATGAAAGTACAACCAAATAATCTCCCTTTTCCACAAAATGTTTAAACATACGAAACTTTATTCAACTATTTCCAAAAAATTGTTTTTTTTAGATCGGTCTCTATAATTCTAAAGGTGCGATATAGCGATGATGGAAAACCCCAGCGATGTATTGTAATAACGAGAATGTTTAATTTTAAAAAAAACGGAGTTATTTCTAAACATCTAGTTGGGAATCCCTACATTCGGACCTGTCGAATGCTGACAATGTACCGCTGCTTCGTGTAGATAACACATGGTAAGGATGTAAGTGGTTTTCATAATTACATCAACAATTACTAAGTCTTAATACAATAAACATTTGTCATCAGGGATCAGGGTGGCACAAAAACAAAGTGATAAAAGCTATTATCAACATCCTTTGACAGCATGGCAAATTCCAGTCTTTCCTGAAATAATACTGGATTTTTTCAACAAAGAATAAAGAGCCTATAAATTTCATATTTTTCACAAGGTCATCATCATAAGTTGGAAACACAATTTTATTGTTTTTTAAACAAAGTTAAATCATGTTCTTATTTTGTTAAAGTGATGGATATAAATTTCGACTCCTAATAATCTTTCCCTATTTTATCTTTTCAGTGTGAGAATTTGAATGTGCAACCCATGTTGCTCCGTCGAAAAAATAGTAAATGGACAGCTAAAAACTGGACAGAGGAATTTGTGACACGACCAAAACTAACATAGCTTTGATGTAGTAGAGCCATGCCGCAGCTATACCAGTAGTTTAGTTGTAACATGGACGTGTCGGCTCGACTGGGGAAGGACCACACTCTCACAGAATACCAGTCTAAAATAACAGCTCAACGCTGCTTTGTTTCTTATATCGTCAAAAACAACATTGCAATAGTGGAAGCCCCAACCAGTCTCAATGAGGTTGAAAGTCTTGAACGGTTCTTGGTGTGAAGGAATAACTATAGGAAGTTAATCCCCACGCTGTAGACAACTGACATTTTTTATGGCCGGAATACAGCATCTAAATCGGTCAAAATCAGAGACAAACTAATAAATGGAGCAAAAAAACATACATGCAAAAATAACTATAGCGCATTCAAAAAAGGCATACCTTTCTAAGCATTAGATTTTAGCCTTTTCATTTAATTTTCTGCTTCATAAATCTTTCATTCAATTTAGTAACTCCAAATGGCTAATCTGAAAATTATAAAAAAAAGATAAGGTAAGTAATTTAATTAGGTTTCATGTGGGTAAATTTGTAATGGCAGAGTAGGAATATCCACTACCCCATGTCGTCCTGAGGGCACCGTAGTAAGAGGCAACAGAGGGAAAATGCAACAGGAAATGGGCAGCAGCTTCTTCCTGATAACTCAAAACAATAAAAAACTGCAGTTGTCAACCTGTTTGCCAAACGTGGCAACTATGACAAAATCACCCCATGAAGCAATTTATGGAGCCTTATTGTCAGCAGTAGTAGACTTTAATAGCCTTTAATGGATGGATAGAAATTTGAACTGGATAACTTAAAAGCTAAAGAGGAGAAGACTGTTGTTTCCTGTTGCCAAGCGTGGACAGCAAGAATAAGATGGCTAGCATGTCAATTATAGTAAACAATGTTCTTGACATGATTGAATGACAGAGGCCGATGCCTAAATTTAATATGATGTTTAATGCTTCTATGACATCTAAATTAGTGAGACTTATAGTACATAAGTGGTAGAGCCATGCTGCAGCCATATTAGTAGTGTAGTTGTAGTATATATATTATATAGTTTATCATCGGCGATTTTTCCGGACCGATACGACCTGGGGACCTTCAAGAAAAGAGCTTACTCCTTTCTAAAGGGCCGGCAACGCACCGGCAATTCTCCTGGTGTTGCGGTTGATCATGGGCGGCAGTAGTCACTTAACATCAGGTGAGCCGCATGCTCGTTTGCCCCCTCTTCTATAAAAAAAAAAAAAAGTATAAATGTGTCGGCTCTACCAGAAAAGGACAACACTTTCGCAGTGTGGTGAGTGTAGACAACCAAACACCCTCTTTACTGAAAATGAAGCAATCAATTGTACCCCTTACGGGTGACAATGCATATATTTACTGGCCGCAGCAACTACTTACCATAAGGTGGACTGTGTGCTCATTTGTCATCCTTATCCTATAAAAAAACAACTTTAACAAAGACATATAAATGAATAATATTAAATAATAAGTGAATTATATTAATAACTAATAGAAGATGATTGATGTCATTGTTTATTTTGAGTCAATATCTATTTTTATTTCCAAGTATTTCACAGGTGTTTCAGGACTAGTATTATAAATTGTAAGTATGTTTAAAGTATTTTGAAAAAAGTAAAATACTAATATATAGCCATAATAATTACTAATAAAAATTAAATATTAAGAACTGAGTCTGTTGATCATGCTTAATTTATGATATTAGTTTTTTACATATTATTTCGAATAACTAACAAAAACATAGCAGAGCCACACTACATCATAACATAGTTGCCGCATGAACCGAAGGGGTAAGGTTTAGAGCATGGGGAACCAAAGACCCTTTTAATAGTACTGAATCACTCCGTCTTATTCCTCAGGAGTCACACTTTTTACTTTATATGATACACATTGAGGTGACAAAATAAAATATTGCCTAATATGATTTTGGAAGGCATGTGGAACAAGCGGGATCCATGTCTTTTTGCAATGCTATTTAATTAATTATTACCATGCAGACATACAAATAATACTATTACAGAACTCTTCTGCAAAATCTAAATCAGTTAACACTTCAGTTTATATTTATAATCAAAATAAAGACAATAATTATCATATGTGTGTACAGATAATATACATAAAATTGTAAATTGTATACCTTATATATCATCTAGACTATAAGTATAAAGTAAATAAAGCACCAAGAAGTATTTACTTTTAACATATGGCTTTATGAACTAGCAAGTAAAAAGTTATTACACAGACACCTACTTAATTGTTTTTTACACACATCTAATTTATTTTATAGGGTAAACACTGATCAGTACAGCTAACTTATATTGTTCAGTGTGTAAACAACAAAAACTTTCACCTCTTCCTTCCTTTATGTTTATATTTCATCACATAAATCCTGTTAATATGGTCTTGTAGCTATCTTTTGAAAATAATAATCCTATTTATTTGGATCGATATTGTTAATTTTCATTATTTATAAACATAAATGTGATACCTACCAGATGCCTATTTTACACTAAATAATACACTGAGCTTATCTCTTTGTTTATTGTAATAGCAAGTTTCAATCTTGATTTAAAAAATTATAATACAAAAGTTTAGTGAATTATACGAAAACAATGTTTTAATCACGAACAACCCAAACCTATTCATGCATTTATAATTATAAAGCAGGAATTCTATCATCGTTTATGAAAAGATTTTTCAATATGTATTAAAAAACATGTTTTTTTCTAACCTATGTACCTATATTTCGAAAACTAACTATAACATGTAGGTATGTCAAAATAATAGTAATTACGAACATCAGTCGTATGAAACATTGTTTGCTTTACAAAATGTAACAAAACTAGAAACTTACAGCAGGTAAAATTGTTGGCAACAAAGACTAATTATATCAAGAGAGAGTTTCATAAAAATTTTCATTTGCAGAATGCAGGTTGCAGGCCACATTTCACAGAAGCATTACTTTCCTCGCTTTCCTCTATGCAATACACACACAGAACCTTGCTAGCTTGCTACATATTTATTTATCTATGCACAGAACACTAATACCTTAGGTGGGTACTGGGTAGGGAATACACCATAGATAAATAAATATGTAGCAAGGGAATACACAGTAATCCATAGATTACTGTATATTGCAGTAATCTATCATAGATAAATAAATATATAGCAAGCTCAGTGTTGCCAGATGCCTTGAACCTTTTATCTGTATTAGACACTGCTATAATCTGTATGCTATTTAAACTTAAAATCTGTATAAAATCTGTATAATCTAATAAACCAAAATAGAATAATTGATCATCATCGTCATCATATTTTTTTTTGAAAAACAAGGAATAACTACTAACGTGATAAGTTGATAAGGTTTGATTATCGTTATTAAATAAAAATATTTTTTATGGAATAAGGGTGACAAACGAGCACACAGTCCACCGATGGTAAGTGGATGCTGTGGCCCATAGACATGTACATTTATCCTCGCTTAAGAATTAAATGACTATGAGGGGATGCCTCATTTCCAGTAGAAAAGGTTCTCCGGATTTTTACTTTCACCATACGAAACACAGCATTAAGCTGGTATTTTACGCTGGTATTCTGTGAGAGCGTGGTCCTTCCCCGGTCGAGTTGACCCATTCGTGCTGCAACCATAATATAGCTGCAACGTGGCTCTACCACGTATAAAATTATACAATATACACTAAATTTTTTATATAGCAAAATTGAAAACATTAATTTAAGCAAACAATATATTAAAACTCAAACATTTGCCAAATGAACATATAATTACTTTATTATTTTCAGTCATACATATTTTATAGTGTATGCATTATTCATACATATTTCATAATACACTTGTAATTCTGCCATACTAACGTTGTGAAAAAATAAATTAATCATAAAGAATAGAATCATGCAATGATGTGTTTAACGCGGTATCTAGTTACTTATTTTGCTTCATTCTGTTTTAAGGTGAATATTATGGTAATCCAATCAATAGAGTTAGAAAATTCTGTATAAAAATCTGTACCCAGTGCTAATCTGTATCACACACCGAAAATCTGTATGAATACGGGGAAATCTGTATATATGGCAACACTGAGCAAGCTAGTAATCTATGCACAGAAGTATAGATAAATAATATGTATGTAGCAAGCTCTTTGAGTACCTAATGCGTAGACAGAGAAACCTATAGACAAATTGACGCCTTCTTTCTCATTCGCACACGAAAAAGATAGATTTATGCATACGTCTTGTATGGAAATGAGATAGAGCGGTGTGATTGTTTGTCCCCTTCTCCGTGCCGGTTTTTTTGTTTAGCAAACTCTACATTTTGCTAAACAACTTTAACAGCGTAGCGATTTAAGGAGTTTATAAGTTGCTTTAAGTGAGAAAAAAGTGTTTTGTGAGCTTAAGGTTGGTGAAATTTGTTCAGTTCAATTCTTAGAACAATTAAAAATTTTATCTAAATGTGTTTAAAAGTCATAAAGATTATTGTATAACCTAAAAATTCGTTATCGTCCTTTCTCACTCGAGGCCACGCCAATCATTAGTCTATAGGTTTCTCTGTCTACGAACTAATGCGTGTAGAATCTTTTTACACTCAAAGACCAAGCTACAGATACGACAGTGACTTTTAGTCAAGTTTCCCAACTACGCTTTTTGGCGCTGCAGTCGCCCATTTTGACAGATGAGTGACTAGGCACTAAATAACTAAAACTATAGTGCGCGCAAAATAACTCTGCGCGCGACTGATGGCGTGCTTAATGTTGCCAGCTTAACTAATATTTTTTCCTTTGTTTAATATTGTTACTGGAATTGTATAATTATATCAAATTACATAAATTACCTAATTGATTACCAAATCTCAATTAAAAAAACTGTAATGTTCAGCCTAAACTTACAAAGACCTAATAATTTTTTAAACCCCATATTTATTGTTTAAGATCCGCGTAATAAATATATTTCTTGATTCTAACTTTCATAAGTTTGATACCTCACTACACAAGTTTAACTACGCTACTACAATTTTTTTTACACAATTACAGGTACCTATTATATGCGTGTATAAAAAGGACTAATACTAAGATTAATGACTACTGATATTTTGTCTATAATAATTTTTTCCAAAAAGGTATTTTGAAACAACTGAAATAGCATTATAATATTTATTATAAAGAACGAAATAAAAAGTCCATGGAAACCTTGTAAATCTTTTATTGAATACCCATTATTATTTATAAATTTGGTGTAACAATGGTCCTGCAGTGGATCAACGCCTTCCATTCGCATATCTTCATCAGAATCCATGCTAGAGTCTTCATCAGATGACTCGGATGTGTCACCCGTAACATTAATTACAAATTCATATATTTCTATATCCATCAGCCTATCTGATTGGAAATATTTATCTTCTATTTTTTCTACATGTTGGCATACGTTGAACCATTCTTCTGTCATTACTATTCTAAACGCCGCCTCAGTAATAGCAGCTATTTCGCTAGGAGCTTGAGTGATATTTTTCTCTGCAATGCGTCTCTTTACTATTGCCCAAATTTTTTCTATGGGATTTAAATCGCAGTGGTAAGGCGGCAAACGGAGAACCTCATGTCCATATTCATTTAGCATTTGATCTATTTCGTACTGTGGGTCTCCTTTGTATTTTTTAATTAATTCGTATAATTGCGCTTTTGTCCAACAGTCTTCAAATGTAATACCATTTCTCGTAAGCCATCCTTGGAGCTCTGCTTTTGTATTGCCAATTGTAGGCGCCTTGTTGATCTGTGTGCAGTGGTATGACGCATTATCCATCACTACAATGCAATTCGTTGGAAGATTCGGCACAATTTTTTCTTTCATCCACCGCATGAAGTTAGCTGAATTCATATCGTCATGATAGTCATTCGATTTGGAGTTAGACCTGAACAGCAGCAGTCCGTTTTCAACAAACCCAGTTTTACCTCCACCATGGGCTATTATCCATCTTGCACCAACGCTATCAGAAGCAAGAATACCAGGCTGTTACTTCGATTGCCAACATTTTCGAAGGTGGTATGAAGCATGTATATACGTTTCGTCAACATAAATTACCGGTCGATTTTCTTCCTGACGATTCTTGCGCAACCTCAGAATATATTTTGCTCTCCAAGCTGCAATATCACTGCGTTCTACCAATACTTTTCGTTTAGACTGGCACCTTTTGTATTTGTAGCCCATAGTCTTTAAAATACTCCTCAACGATGTTCTGCCATATTTAAAACCTTACTTACTTACTTACTTACTTATCGTCACGCACAATCCCTAACGGGGTAGCCAGAGAGAACAGATCGCCAAGTGTCACGATCCTTACATACCTCTTTCGCTTCTTTCAGGTTCATTAACTTCTTCATACATGCACGTCTAGGTATCCGAGTACTCTTGACCCTCCCCTCTTCGAGCAATTTGCTCACATGGTCTTCGAAAGTTAGTCTCGGTCTACCTCGACACCTTTTAATATTTACTTTCGCTCTATATATTTTCTTCACCATTCGGTCTTCACTCATTCTTTCAACGTGTCCAAACCATTGGAGTACGCCCCTATCAATTTTTGTGATAAGGTCATCTTTCAATCCTGCCATATTGCGAATCTCTTCGTTTCGCTTTCGGTCGGCTATGGTAACGCCACACATTTTACGAAGAGATCGCATCTCCACTGCATTCAACTTGCTTTTATGCTTCTTCTGGCATACCCAGGTTTCGCTGCCATATAACAAAGTCGGTACCAACACTGCGTTATGTATTGCAAGGCGTGCACTCTTCACCACGCCATGCCTTTTTTTTAATGCATTCAGGGCACCATTGACTTTGTTTCCGGCAGCGACACGCCTATCCACATCTAAATCACATCTTCCATCCCGGCTGAAAGCACTCCCCAAGTATACAATTTCATTTACCTGTTCTAGACATTCCTGATTTACCCATATTTCACATTTCGTTCTCTCTTCGTCCTTTTCAAATACCAGAACCTTAGTTTTATTAGCATTCAAACGGAGACCTTTAATTTCACATTCCTCTTTCATACACGTGACTAATGCCTGCAGTTCTGCTTCTGATGGTGCAATAAGCACTGCATCATCAGCATACAGCAGACAATTAACTTTTATGTCACCCAATTTCACACCCAAACAGCTATCTTTCAGCTTCTGTAAACAGCTGTCGAGATACAGTATGAACAGCCAGGAAGACATGACACAACCCTGTTTTACGCCCGCTTGGACGCTAAACATGGGTGACAGGTCATGCCCTACCCGCACACAGGCTTTACAGTCATAGTAGAGTGACTGCACAGCCCTTAACAATCGACCATCCACACCATATCCCGGCAACAGTTCCCACATTTTCTTCCTTATAACCTTATCAAATGCTTTCTCCAGATCCACAAAAGCACAGAAAATCCTCTGGTTAACACTCAGAAGCTTCTCCGTGATCATGCGGTGTAGGGGGTATTTTGTGATTTGTGACCCTCTACATATAATTGATATGTAGTATATTAATGTAGGTAGTATCTTCTACGTTACGGGATGTGGTAATTAAAACTGTGTCCGTTTCCGTAGAGAGCGTTTATTGTACTACAAATACTTATGAATAAAAAATGTAATTATAGTGAACGTGTCGCGCGCGCAGGCGCGATATCAGCATTATTTTCTAAACTGTTGAAATATCATGTACTTGCTCGTACATCTTGCCAATTTTATAAACAAGAAGAAAGTTTAAGGCGATGAACCCCTATTGAGTTTACGGGCAGCCGTAGCGATCACCGCATCCACACTATCGATGTCCGAGACCCCATGCTCCGATGAATGTCCTTGGGTTGGCTGCTCGACATTGTTGGGGTCTGGCTTGTCGCGAAGATTCACGCTGCAGCCTTGACGTCTTCTTTTCAGCCGGAATGTCCCCCATGCAATGAAGGCTACAATAATAAATCCGACTACGGTGTACAACACATAGTTGTGTGTGTCATGTGTGAGTGATTGTACACTCAGTGTTTGTTGCTGTTCCTTGACCTTATCAATGTTGTTTTTCAGCTCTTGTAAGGCGTCTTTATGATCTTCAGGTCCAAATGTATGATTAAAGTCTGTCAGTATGTGGTTCAGGCTTGATTCACGCATGTACATTCTTTCTTCACTGCCTGTTAGTTTCAACTCGCTGTGATAGTCGTTGCGAGCATGAATGATGAAGCTTTCTCCCTTGAGCATACACCCAAGTCCGAGTAACATAATCCCCGTGCCGTGTAAGTGCTGTGACGTCACTCCAGCTGGGCAGAAAATGCGCATCGTGCAGTCTTCGCAACAGGAGAACAGCCACGCGCCACGATTGTGTAATCGCACCCACCTGTCGTTGCAATCCAATACTCTTGTGCGGCATGTTGATGAGTCGCCATTGTTTAATATTTGCGCTTCACATAATGTATCGGCTACCTTAATGTTGTAAATAGGTTGATTGATAGCACATAACATTTTGTTTTCTTGCAGATTTAAGCATGATGATACATCTCGGTTTTCTAAGGGTATTATCATGTCCCCTTTTAGGTTTACAGCAAGGTATTCAGATGTGAGTACTATAGTTTTCTCTGTGTGTCCAGTTATTTGCGGAATAGGAATGATGTGGTTAAGTTCATATTGTTCGTTGTTTATTAGCGGTAGCTTCACTTCGAATATTATGTATGCACTTGTTAAGCGCACGTGCACTCGCGCCAGCTTGTATAGGCTTCGCGTGCAATGGCGTGTGTTCACACAGGGTAGCGATAACTCGCTTGGTAAATGACCGGAGATGATGTTGAGCTGATCTTCAAATTGGTTGGGCTTGATGAGATGGGTGTCAACTCTCCCGTCCTTCACGTCAGTTACTAGGTCTAGGAGTTGCTGTTGTATTTGTCGTATGTTTGAAATGATCAAGTTCACGGCCAGAGCGGTAGCTGTTATGTACATAGCATTGTCATGGCTGAGTTGTATGCGTTTTTCCGTTTCAGCGAGATGATTGTCGATGATACGAAATTGTGTGTTCATTACTTCCTCGTTTCTTTTTAGAAGATTATATTCACTTTCGATGATCGATGTGTGATTTTTGTAGAGATTCAATAGATGATTTTCGTTTGACTGGATTATGTTGATATCCTTCACGTACTGATTGGCAAATCTCTCATCCAGAGTACCAAAAAGGGAGTTTGCTAGGTATCCTATTCCATTCACTAGTCCTCTTCTTCTTCGAGACGGTCCATGTTCTGATCGTAAGATATCGTTATAGTGTTGAATTTCGTTAAGTTCGTGTTGAAACTGGGATGAAATTGTAAGATAGGCTGCTTCATTCTTGCATAATGTGTTCAAATGGTTGACATAGTTTTGTATGTTGTCCAAACTCCGCCAATATGTCGTCATGTTGTAGTATACAACCATTTTCCACGTATCTTGGATAATCTGCACATCAGACACCTTGTCAAAATAAACGACTCTTGAACTGCTAAGCCTTGTTATGTTGATCATTTGTTGCGTAGTAGGTCCAACACACATCGAAAATATAAGTAGTAACGTACAAAAAAGGTTGTTGAAGTGTTTTTTGCCGTTGTTGTTTCTTCGTTTTCTTTGCGTATTTATTGCAGGCTTCGTAGTGTCAACGTCAGAAGATGCAGTTGTATAAGATGACGGATCCAACGGAAGGCGTGACAATTTTGTAATCGGTCGCTTCATATTACTTGTTTTAGTTTTCAGTGTGACGACTCGTACCCGGCCGTCCGCACCTGGGTGAGTCTCCAACACCCGTCCCAGGATCCATTTGGCAGGAGGAATGTTGTCTTCTCTGACGATAACGACGTCCCCAACTTCTAAGTTTTTAGTAGGGAAGTGCCATTTGCTTCGAGTTTGTAGAGTTTGAAGATAGTCAGTAGACCACCTTCTCCAGAAGTCCTTGTACATTTTCTCCGTAAGTTGCCATCTTGTAGAGAAGGTCATGTCATTACCCTCAGCGGATAGTGGTGATTCTAGAGAAGGCTCGCCGATTAGGAAGTGAGCTGGTGTCAAGCAGTCAAGGTCTTCGATATTCTCTGACAACGCCACCAAGGGGCGAGAGTTGAGACATCCTTCAATCTGCGCCAACAGTGTAGAAAATTCCTCGAACGTAAGTTTTTGATCCCCAAGTACTCGTTTGAGGTGATGTTTCAGGCTTTTTACTGCAGCTTCGTAGAGTCCACCAGCAGTAGGCCAGGAAGGAGCGTTAAAATGCCATTCAATGCCCCACTCTGATATGTTAGTTATGACGTCATTGTTTATGTAGCATTGTAATGCCTCCTTTCGTTGTTTTTCCAATGCTCTTGCTGCGCCCACGAAGTTGGTGCCGTTGTCGCTGTAGATGTGACGAGGCTTTCCTCGGCGGGCACACATTCGTTTCAAGGCGTTCAGAAAAGCCACTGTGCTGAGATCGGGGACAAGTTCGAGGTGAAGAGCTTTTGTGCACAGACACACAAATACAGCTACGTAGGCCTTCATTGTCTTTATTCCTCTGCCCTTGTTAGCCTTTACCTCCACATGCCCAGTGAAATCTACACCGGTGTGTGTGAAAGGCCTTGATGGTGTGACGCGTGGAGGAGGTAAATCACCCATAAGTTGGTTGTTGTTGATAGTTTTGAAGCGATGACACGTGATGCACCGTATAAGTCGTTTTTTCACTGCTCTCAAACCGCTGATAATCCAATATCTGTTGCGTAGATATGATAGAGTTAGTCTGGCTCCACCATGCAGGGTCCTCTTGTGCGCTTGGTCGATCAGTAACTCCGTTAACCTGTCATTGTAAGGTACGATAATTGGATGTTTTTGTTCTTGACTTAAGTTGGCATTTTCCAGACGTCCTCCTACACGTAAGATTTCGTGTTTGTCCAGGAATGGATTTAAGTTTAAAATACTGCTTGTTATTCGCACTTTATGATGTTTATTGAGTTGTGCAATGTCGTCGGCGAAATGATTAGTTTGTATAGCCTTGATAATTGCATTATGTGCGTTCTGCAGGTCACTCGTTGCTAAGTACGATGACCGCATGGCATTGTTGACGTCACGTGCATTGTTTATGAACCGAAGTATCCAACTTAGGATTCGAGTTACGCGTGCCATACAGCTGTGTTTGTTTAAAAGTTCTCCGATTAATGGCATCGACCTTTGTGACACGCAAACTTGTTTGACCTTTTTCTCTTCAACAGTTGTGTGGAATTGGTCTTGAAGTGGGAGATCGTTGTCCTTTAGCCAAATAGGTCCCCACCATAAATGATGATTCGCCAGTTGTAGTGGAGTTAGGCCTCTGCTGGCACAATCTGCTGGGTTATATTCAGACTTGACGTGCCTCCAGCATCCCGATGGCATGATGACAGTGATCTGTGTTACGCGATTAGCCACAAATGTAGTCCATCTTGAAGGCCCCCCTTGTAACCAACCCATCACGATCATAGAATCTGTCCAACCATGTATTGTTACAATCTGTGAGTTTATTGACTCTATGACCTTTTTCATAAGTCGAGACAGTAGTAGGGCACCGCATAGTTCAAGCCGTGGTAAAGACGGGGGTTTTCTTAATGGTGCGAGCTTAGTTTTTCCCGCCACCAGCGTGATAAATTGTTGCCCTTCTTCACTAATAGATTTACAGTAGATAACGCAGCCGTAGGCTTTCTCGGAGGCGTCACTGAATCCGTGTAACTCGATGGGTTGTTTAGTGTTACCAATCCAGCGTTGTAAAGCGATGGTATTGATAGTGGGCAATTCTTGTTGAAAGGTTGTCCACTCTTGTTGTATGTCTTCCGGAAGAGGTTCATCCCAATTTGTTGAAGCAAGCCAAGCTTGTTGAAATATGAGTTTTGCCTTCATTGTTACCGGAGACAGCCAACCAAGTGGGTCATATAATTTTGATAGATCAGAGAGCAATGTCCGCTTCGTTGTGACGTCACGTGTGTTACTAAGTGGCGCCTTGAATGTAAACTGATCAGTGTGCGGATTCCAGGTTAAGCCGAGTGTTTTGTTACTCTCTGCGTCCTTGAAGTCAAACATATTCTGGCTTATGAGATGTTCAGGTAAAGGTTGAAGCAATCTGGGGTGGTTACTAGCCCATTTGCGAAGATTGAACCCACCGCCTTTTAACAGGTCAATCAATTGGTTTTGAGCGTCTTGTGCTTCTAACATGTCGTTGCTGCCACCAAGTAGGTCATCCACATACAGCTGGTGAGTAAGGATCTCTGCCGCGAGAGGATAGCGGTGTCCATCGTCCATTACGAGTTGTATTATGGTGCGCATTGCCAAAAATGGTGCAGCTTTGGTACCATATGTTACAGTGCACAGTTGGTATTCTTTGATGAGATCTGTAGCAGAGTCACGCCATACAATTTTTTGCAGGTGTTGATCTTCATCGTGTATCAGTACTTGACGGTAAAACTTCTCAATGTCTGCAGTGTAGACGTATTGAAAGGCTCGCCAACGTAGAATCATAGATTGTAGGTCTTGTTGGAGGTTAGGCCCGCACTCCATGAGATCGTTCAAGCTTTGTCCTGTACTTGTCTTGGCAGAGGCATTAAAGACTACGCGCAATTTTGTAGTTGTTGAGTCCAGCTTTTGTACGCCGTGATGAGGTAAGAAGTAGCTTGGTTTATGGTGTTCAGTGCATAGCTTCATGTGGCCGAGTTGTAGATATTCGTCAATAAACTTCTTGTATGACGTAGAAAATGTTTCCTGTTTGGCCAATCGTTTTTCTAACTGCCGAAATTGTGCGATTGCCTGTGGCTTAGAAGTGCCCAAGGTTTGTTCGTAGTTTATTTTCATTGGAAGTCTGACTGCATATCGTCCGTCTTCTTTTCTTGTTGTTGTGGTTGAATAAATAGATTCACAGTATTCTTCCTCTGATGTTAGATTGTGATTGGTTTCGGTTATCTCCTCCATCTCCCAAAATCGAGATACATCGTCAAGATTAATGAGCACGTGGCAGTTGAAGGTTTTGATATTGCCCAGCAGTACCCAGCCCACTTTTGTCTGTTGAGCCATGGGTGCGTGTGAGGGTCCTCGTAGCATACCACTCATTACTATGTCAGCATACACTCCAGCGTCTAACAGAACGTCCACTGGTCTCGAGATGTTGAAGTCGGGATCCGCCAGTTGTATGTTCTGAATATGTGGCCAGTCTTGTTTTTCGAAGGTGTAATTAGGCAGGTTGCTGAGCATGTTGGCCATTACCATGGCTTCGATTGTAAATGAATGGCCTCCGTACAAAGACTCACAGTCTAACCGTACGGTTCCGTTGCTATGATGTGCTGATGTCCCTATGCCTGAGACTGTGGCGTTTCGATTTTGTCTTTGCAGTCCCAGCCGTTGCGCAGCATCTTCAGTTATTAGATTTATCTGTGATCCTTGGTCGAGAAGGCATCGCAATTGAACAGTCGATCCATCAGCTGCCATCACCTTTAATTGAACGGTCGCTAGTAGGACTTCGTTATAATTTCCAGACACGTGGTTTGCCTTTTGCTGTGACGTATGTGGCTTGTTGCTAGGTATAACGTTATTTGAGACCGCGATTTCAACTTTGCGGTAAATATCGTGCAATGTTGTGTGGTGTGCTTCTTTGCACACGCGGCATCTTTTGTTGGAGTTGCATTTATTGTCGTTGTGTAAGTACAGGCAATTGCGACAAATATGTAGTTGCGAAATTGACCTCATTTTGTCTTCCGGTGACATGTCTTGAAACGACTTGCAGTAGTGTAAAATATGATTGTTTTTACACAGCGGGCAATTTTTGTCTGTGCTTGTATGATATGCTCGAAGAAAACTACGCCTGTTGGTGTTGTTAAAGTCCTTCTTAAATTGAGCTGTTGCCTCCTTGTTGGTCGAATTGTTTGACTTGTTAGATGTCTGTCTCTTCTTTTGAACAGGTTCAAGCGCAGTAAACTTGTTTTCCAAGAAGTTTATCAGCTCATCCAAGGAAGGTAGCTCTCTCGGAGCCTTTCTGATCTCCATGTAGGCTGCATACGTGTCGGAGTCCAATTTGCCAGTGAGAATGTGCACCAGGATCGGATCCCAAGTCGTTGTGTCGATGCCCAGATTGTGAATAGCATGTATGGTCTCGACACTTGTGTCATGTAGCTTCTTCAGTTCGTATGCATTCTGTGTTTGCAACGCCGTTTGTCCCATAAGGGTTTGTATATGTTTTGTAAACAAAAGTTGTCGGTTGTTGTACCTATGGGTGAGTATCTCCCAACAGGTGTCGTAATTATCAGCTGATACTGTAAGATGCTGTACGATGCGCTCCGCCTCGCCTTTAAGTTTGCCCTTGAGGTGCTGCATCTTTTGCGTTTTTGTCAACATGACATTGTTGTGGATGGCTTCACAGTAGAGGTCCATGAATGTAGGCCACTGGGTATAATTACCAGAAAAAGAAGGAATCTCAATTGTAGGCACTTGCTGATGCTGTTGAGATACTGAGTTAAGCTTACGATTCAAATCCCTTTTTGTAGTTTCGTACAAGGTTTCGTATGCAGAAAACTCTTCTTCGTAGCCTACATCACCGCCAGAAGTCAGTTTATCGATTTGCCAGTGGAGTTCGTCGATCAGTTTCCAGCGAGACTGCAGCGAATTCAGTTTGTCACAAATTTCCCACTTTTCTGTCAACTCTTTGGTGTTGATGTTTTTAATCACCCTAGAGAGCGCCCGGAAATTAGTGCGTTGTTGGCTAATGAACTCATCAGACCTTGATGGTACTCCAGTTTCCGCAGTTTTCACCTCGTAGTTCGCCAGCATGTCACGAATCGCTTCGTACCGCTTCTTTGTGGTGGTGTAGGTATCATTGATGAAATAGTCGTCATCCAAGTCACTGTCTGTTTTTTTTAGAACACCATGATTCATGTTGAACACCTCCCATTGAGCATTCAAAGCATCCAACCTTTTCTGTATGTATGTTCCTGACTTACGTGAATCAGAATCCTTTTTGAAGTTAGCCTCAATTTTAAGGATAGATTCAATGATTGTTCTCTGTTGTTGAAGTAGGTTCTCCATGGTTTAAGAACGATGTTGTAAATAGTTGGTTTCAGATACGTGTGACTGCGACTCTTACCGTAGTATGCACCTCAATCAAGCTGGTGAGACCCGCTTGTGGGAGGCCAGCAACCAAAGTGACACTACAGATAGAATCACGAATTACTCTTTTTTTTTTTTTCTTTTTTTTTTTTCTTTTTTTTTTTTCAAATACACTTTACTGTTGAACTATTGTAGACGTAATATGCAAGTCTTAGTTCACGTCGAAAGCTCGAAGGACCAAAATGTAGGGGGTATTTTGTGATTTGTGACCCTCTACATATAATTGATACGTAGTATATTAATGTAGGTAGTATCTTCTACGTTACGGGATGTGGTAATTAAAACTGTGTCCGTTTCCGTAGAGAGCGTTTATTGTACTACAAATACTTATGAATAAAAAATGTAATTATAGTGAACGTGTCGCGCGCGCAGGCGCGATATCAGCATTATTTTCTAAACTGTTGAAATATCATGTACTTGCTCGTACATGCGGAGAGAAAACATTTGATCCGTGCATCCTCTTCCAGGTCTAAATCCGCATTGTGCCTCCCATAAGAATCTTTCCGATTTCTCTTGCATCCTGCGTGTCAAAACCTTCGAATAAACTTTACTTGCTAAACTGGTCAAGCTGATCGCCCGATAGCTCCCGCAGTCAAAATGTGAACCTTTACCTTTATATAAAGGCACAATGACCGCGGATCGCCAATCATCCGGGACATCTCCCGTCCGCCAGCACAAATTGCACAGCAGATGAAAGCTGTCCCAGACGCGAGGCCCACCGTACTTGACCATTTAAGCAGTAACTCTGTCTAGTCCCGCAGCCTTACCACATTTCAAACTTCGAATCGCACGTTCAATCTCTTTCATGCTGATGACCTCAGTGTCATCGAGGTCCGTGTCTGGCGTGCCAGTCACGGCGTCACCCCCGGATCCTTCACTAAGATCATGACACGCATACAATTCTCTATAAAATTCACTCCATCGCTTCATGACGTCCGATTTTTCTGAGAGGACGTCATTGGTTCTCGAAAGCACTTTGTTCATTCTTAAAGCTGTCGCACCACTCCGGGACCTTCCAACCTCTTTCCAGAAGAGTTTGGAGTTTTCCCTAAAGTTGTGCGACAACCTCTCGTCCGCTTCTATTCTACACCTTTCACGTACTTCCTCAATCAATGTTTTCGCATGAACTTTCTGCAGCTTATATCTTTCTTTCATCTTCTCTCTCATATGCTCATCGTTACTAGAGGCTAAGTAGTCTAACCATGCTTTTTTCTTCTTTTTTACAGCTTCTTTCACTTCGTCATTCCACCATGCATCTCTTCTTTTACTACTACCTCTTTTTGTCGTACCACATACTTCTTCCGCTGCACTTACCATTCCATCCCTAAGGTTCTGCCATATTCTCTCCACACATTCTTTCCTGCCATCGATGGTGTCAAGCTTTTCGGCTACCCTCGTGTGATATTTGTCCCTAGTATCCGCTTCCTGAAGCTTCCAGCTTCGGATGCGACAGACCGACTGTGGTTCTGTTACTGTCGTCCGGTGGCGCCAACCCGCGAACAAACCCCTAAATCTAGTAATTACTAGATAATGATCCGTTCCCAGGTCAGCACCCCTGTATCCATCACCTGTTTTCGCAGTCGGTCATCCACCAGGAACAAATCAATCATACTTCTCTCATTCTTTCTTTCTCTAGTGTACATATGGATCTTCCTGTGATTAAACATAGTGTTTGTCACAAGAAGACCCTTTTCCTTGCATACAGCCAGTATAAGCTTGCCAGCATCATTAACCCTTTTATCTCCAAACTTTCCAAGCACCGACTTGTATCCTGGTCGAGCGATGCCTACCCATCCATTCAAATCACCACATACAACAGTTCTTTCGTTTCCCTTAACCAAATCTAGAACTTCTCTTACATTCTCCCAAAACTCCTCCAGCTCAGCCCTGGACGACGAAGCTACCGTCGCATAAACAGCCAAAAGGAATAACTTCGTCAGTCCCATTTTGAAGCGAACCCAGAGAAGTCTTGAGTTCACAACCTTGTATTCAGTCATAAGATCGACCAACCGGGACGACAACAGCACTCCCACTCCTTGGCAGGCGTTCTCGCTTTCCGGGACTCCGGACCATATAGCTAACGTCCCGCCAGGGAGCTCTTCAATACCACTGCCTTTCCGTTTGGTCTCCGACATACACACGACATCTAATTCTCTTTCTTTCATTATTTCGATCAACTCATTCGTCTTATCTCTCATGCCTCCTCTAACATTCCACGTGCCAACTCTGCACTCCGTCCTCCACCTTCCGCCGTGTCGGGCTGTGCGTGACGGGTGGCGGTCCCCATCGCCGCTTTGCGCGCTGCATTCCACACCAACGGGGACGAGCTGGTGTGCGTCGCCTTGGGGGGACGCCCTAACCCTCGTTCGCATGGGTGCGCAGCTGTGTAGAATTGCAGCCCTGAAAAGGGCTGGCAGGGGTCGCGACAAGCACGCTTCTACAATGACCCCCAAAACCAATATCAGTTTTCAATTCCAACCAAAGTTTATTTATGGTAGGAATCTCCTTCTTCACGACGTAAAATGATTGAATTAAATGCCTTATAGCGCACATATCGAAATCGTCTAAATCATAAATTTTTTTCCTTCGGTTCCTAGTTTTTCCCGGCGTCACAATTTTAGAAGATGAAGCTTCTGCTATATTACCTTCTTGACTTATCTGGGTGACGGTGCGTTCAGAAACACCTAAAACAAAATAAAAACAATGCATTATAAATACATGATATTAATGACACGAGGAAATTAAAAAGGAACAAATAGAGAAAATTGGGGAATTTTATTGTAATGGCATCCCTAAAAATTACCTGTTAAATATGCAACGCGGGCTCTAACTTTGGAAAACGGTACTATAGGCCCGTTATTGTCTCGTTCTTCTTCACAAGCATGTTTGACCTTCAAAATAACATCCATGCCAGCACTTTTAATCACTTTCGGCATAATGATAACGATTAATTACTGCAAAAAAGAATAAAAACAGGACACCTACCACTCTGTTTAGACACTTGCCATAAACAGTAAGATGGCGGCACACGATTAGTTCCAATTTTGGCCGCGCGCAGAGTTATCTTGCGCGCACTCTAAATTTAGTATAGCTATGTATAGCTTAGGGATTGCAAGCACACATCCTTCAAATTATCGATATCGATGTTAAGTGGTGTTCTTATTTTATCGATATCGACATAAGTGCATTATACAGGAATCATACTACTTAATGAAACAATTATAATACTAACGTAATGTATTTATTTTTTATTCAACCACACCAACATCATATACATACACATGTAATCTTAGGATTAAATTAAAGGCACATTAATTTATATGTATAAACAAGTTAGAAAATTGTACATAACATTTTACATAAATAAGTACAATTTGACGAGAAGCAGAGCAATGTTTATAGTTCCTTAAATGAAGTTAATTAAACCACAGGAATCATATTTAAGTGCTTAATATTTTACTTTTCGAGTTATTTTTTATTAGAAGCAATGCTATTTGTTTTTCATCAGGGGTAAAAACCTGGCCATTCTTTTACAAAAATTAACAAAAACATCTCTTCTTTAATTTCATTATCTACACCACTTAACCTGAAAAGAAATAAATAAAAATAAACTTAATGATAATCATAAATTATATATTATTTATATTAAGGTAACAAAGGGTGGCTTCATGGCAGTTGGCATTTTTTATTGGTCAACCCATGGTGTGGTGAAAATAAAGTGGCAGATGCAGTAAATAAGAAATAAAAAACATATAAAGATTAACATTGTATACATCCATTATCAGGAGTTTTCTCAATGTCTTCAGGCACGGAGTTCCAAATAAGTGTAACCTTAATACTAAAGAAGTTGTTGATAAAACCATTGAAGTGTAGTGGAACTGTAATCTTTAGATTAGATGAAGAACAAAGAACTCTTATCGTGATTTGAGGATAGATATGCTGAATATAGATATAATAGATATGTTGAAACTTACCTAATTATGTCTAAGAATAAACTGAATTTATCATACCTTTTTGCCAATGTGTACATTTTGTATCTTCTGTCAACATTTGTCTCACCACATCAGCATTAGATTTCTATTCCTGAAAACCAACAATATTTGTGAATTTTGTTTTTATACGTAAACCCGAAATTAAAGAATAAATATATAATGTATACTTCTGTATTGTATTTATTAACGCTGTATGGCTACTGTTAACGACAGTTTAGTATAATCGTAATTAAAAAGTGATCTATATTATCATATAAATCGTAATTAAAAAGTGATCTATATTATCATATAACTAAGTTATATGGCAATTGTACGTGGTAGAGCCATGCTGCGGGTATATTACTGGTATAGTTGTAGCACGAATGGGTCGGTTCGACCGGGGAGAGACCACACTCTCAGAGAATACCAGCGTAAAATAGCAGCTTAACGCTGCTGTGTTTCATATGGTGAGTGTGGAGAACCGGAGACTCCTTTTTACTGGAAACGAGGCATTCCATCTTAGTCCTCACGGGTGACAACGATCTGCATTTTGATTCGTAATCGAGGATAGATGTAGATGTCTATAGGCCACAGCAACCACTTACCATCAGGTGGACTGTGTGCTCGTTTGTCACTTATCCTATAAAAAAATATAAATTACTTTTAAAAAGAACATTTATGGGTGTTTCTCATTGTTCGTGCACATTACACGTCCAGGAGAAAAGTCCTCAATTTTTATTAAATATCTACATTTCTTATAAAGGAAATCAAATGTAAAAAGGTTATGCTTACATGCGTGTAATATTTACGGATAAAAATAACGTAATAACTTAATGATAAATAAAAAACTTTAATAATTCTCATTATCTTCGGTGTCCATTTACTACTCTCCTAAAAAAAATTGTATTTTTAACCAAAAATATAAACTTCAAATATAAAAAATAACCATATTATGAAACTTTATTAAAAATCACAACGTTTATGCTTAAAATAAATAGCGATAACCCCACAATATAAAGTATTTCATAAATGTTTATCGAAAATTTTTTCTGATTACCATCGGTTTTAGTGACAATCTAAATTATAGTCAGCGTATTGGCGTGAATGTCACTATACCAGCATGCCGCACCCCGCACAAGTCTCAGCGAGCCAAAACATCGTAGAAGGTTCGCGCCTGTTCTTTTTCAGAATCTTTTTCAGATGTTGTTGTACATCTAGTGTATCCATGATATTACTGCTATTAGTAGATTACTACAGTACAATCTACTCAATGACTAACATAGGAATGATCAATTATGTGATTTCTAAATATTAAATTGCATTTTTTCTGTTATACAAAACGTATTTGAGTCATCAATACACTGAATAAGACGCAACACGAAGAATGTGAGATAAGGTTGTTGACGCATAAAGTTATTATCAATTCTACTGTAGAAATTCTTTAGATTAGAATTATTACTTACTGGTACTATATAAGACCAAGCAACTGCAGTCATGGAGTTAGTGTATGGTCGTTTGACCGCAGTGCATCTATCAATAATACATTTGTGTTACTTCAACGCATCAAAGGCCATAGATGTAAGTGTTTAATCTATTGACAAACTTACTTTTCTTTCTGTTATTTTTTTACGTGTGTATGATTTTGAACTACAGGCCTGTTCGTCTAGTGGTTAGTGACCCTGACTGTTATGCCGGAGGTCGTGGGTTCGATTCCCACCCAGGACAAATGTTTGTGTGATGAGCACGATCATTTGTTCTGTGTCTGGGTGTAATTTATCTATAATATTTATGTATTTAGAAATATATAAGTATGTTTATCAGTTGTCTAGTACCCATAACACAAGCTCTGCTTAGCTTGGGACTAGATGGCGTTGTGTGATAGTTTTGGAATATTATTATTATTATTATTATTATTTAGTGTTAACAAATTATATTTAAATATTTTGTGTGTGTATATGATTAAGCCGTGGTAGCTCAGATGGTTAGCGAAAGCTGTAAATTTTACAGTACGTAACGCGGGTTCGATCCCCGCCGACACCAATTAAATTGTTAATTGCAATTTTAAGTGTTTATTTTATTGACACACTTACTTTCTTTCTGTTATTTTTTTACGTGTGTATGATTTAGTGTTAACAAATTATATTTAAATATTGTGTGTGTATATGATTAAGCCGTGGTAGCTCAGATGGTTAGCGCAAGCTGTAAATTTCACAGTACGCGACCCAGGTTCGAACCCCGCCGACACCACATAAATTGTTAATTGCAATTTTAAGTGTTTATTCTATTGACACACTTACTTTTCTTTCTGTTATTTTCTTACGTGTGTATGATTTAGTGTTAACAAATTATATTTAAATATTGTGTGTGTATATGATTAAGCCGTGGTAGCTCAGATGGTTAGCGCAAGCTGTAAATTTCACAGTACGCGACCCAGGTTCGAACCCCGCCGACACCACTTAAATTGTTAATTGCAATTTTAGGTGCTGATTTACCACGTGCTCGGCGGTGAAGGAAAACATCGTGAGGAAACCTGCATGTTCACTGCAGGTTCACGCCTGTTCGTGGAAAAAAAATATTTACGTGTAAAGTTTCGCGGGAGGTGATTATTCTGGAATCAGCCTCTTTCCTGTCGTCCATATTATTAAGTGAGAGTAGTAAGGTTGTACCAGTTCTGGCGCACTGAGTCAGAAGTGGTACAAGTACGACGTTCGTCGAGTCACGATCCTACAAAAAAAAAAAGGTTTTGTCATGCTCTGAATCTGCGGTCCATTTTTGCGTAGGATGCACGGTTCCGGAGATGTGCAGATCAATTAACTCTTATCTAATTGATATCCGGTGTAGCCTCAACCGTCATTAGCGCTCCATTGTCCTTATCTACTTATCTATTGTTGATTGACTACCGTCATTATCTATTATTCGTCAGCGTGTGGGTCGGCTTATGCTATTGTATTATACTCCTTTGTTCCTATCTACAACACTAATCTGAATCATCAATAAAACACATAACCTAATTTTGTTAAAAATTTTATTTATAATACAAAATCTTATTACTTATTATCTATAAAATAGGAGCAAAACATCTCATCCACTAACATATCGTCGTACAATGTGTTCTCTGTAAATATACTCGTAAAACTATGCATTGAACATCCCTGAAACTTATATAGCAAATACATTAAGCAATATTCGCCACAAACTGAAGTCCGATCAACATTCCAGTTCCATCTTTTACAATTTCGTACAGGTGCCCGTCCATATGAATCAAAATATTCACCGACGTCATTCGTATCGATATATAAAGCTACCCAATGTGACCCTGGTTTATCATCTGTACCCAAATTGCATATTACCTAGTCAGGTCATAAATTCTATCACATGTTTAATATAAAATAATTGAAACAAGTTTATTCATTATGTAACCATTTATATACCAAAATGAACTTAACAAAACATAGATTCTTATGACACTATAGTTTATTTAAAATGACCTCCGTAATTTTGAATACAGACCTTCAATCTGCGCGGCCAGTCGTCTATCTCACCACGAACGAGGTCCATGTCATATCGGCGGCTGCCTTAATTAACCCTTAATTTGGCAAGGCAATTTATTTTTAATTTTTATAGAAATTTCGACAAATATCAATTAAGTAACTTATTTAGCATCCTAAAAAAATATTTAAAAAAAAATGAATCTTGTAGTTTTCTGAAAATCCACCGTATCTAGCAGGATACACTGCCAAATACGGACATAATGATATGCAACTGACAGTGTATCTGTAGAGATACATTGCCAAAATTAGGTTCTGAAAGAAAAATAAAACAAATCGAGAAAAATGTTTAATTTTTAATACGGAAATCGAAAAAACAGTTTCTGGCTTTAGTCAGACATAACCTTGTTCTACATTTTGAGCAACAAATGCTAGTTTGACCCGTTTTACAGAGGCGACAACGACCTTTCTCCTCGAAAATTGGCAGGTGATCTGCTCCATCATACCTTGTGTCATCGAATGGTCGAGGGACTACAGGTTTTTTTATTTTTTGGTTACAATACGGAACATCATGGTGCTCTATCGGTTTGGATGCCAATGATAAAAAAATTTGGCATCGAAATTCTTTAAGTGACATGGTTTTCTTGAGATTTTTCTGGACACAATATCTTCGATATAGAATCCATCCGTTATTTACGCTGATATCTAGCATATGAGCAAAAATGCCCATATACCACCTGCGACTTTTCATTTGGGTCCTATAAAGGGCTATCAACATGTCTGCCAAGTCAACACCTCCCATATGCATGTTATAAAATTTTACAACCTGCGGACAATCTACATTCGTCCGCGTTTTCAGTTCTTTAGAATATCTATTTACTTTGCTAACTGGATATGCGTCAGCAAATGAACAGGCCAAGGTAACTGGCTTATTATCTAACCACTTTACGACTGAAACTTTATTGCGATTACAAACTATCTGCGAAAATGATCCCCGACCTTTTCTTTTTAGCACTTTATCTGTATCCAATTTCTCTTGACATCCTCGCAAGCGGTTAGCCTTTACAGTACCAAGGCTGAATATTCCCAGCTCATTTCTCAAGTACACTACTAGCTCGAGAGACGTGTAGTAGTTATCGAAATATACAAAGCATGGCCTTTTTTTAATCGATTGACAGAGAGCCACTACTACTTTACCTCCAAACCCTAACGAATGTTCCTCTGAGCTGAATTGTATACCGCGGAAGGTATCGTCACCCCCGTATAAAAGGAAGTCGTAAACATATCCAGACACTCCACTTCGTACAAAAGCTTTGAAGCCCCACTTCTTTGGTTTTTTTGCATTATATTGACGCCTGTTGCCAGCCTTTTTACCTTTGTAAGGAAGAGTCATCTCGTCAATGCTAAATCTGTCCTCTTCTTCAGCAACACGTAAGCAGTTTTGTCTTACACTTTCAATTACAGGTCGAACCTTTTGGTATCTATCCGTACTCGGTTCATTATTATCAGCGAAGTGAATAAATCGCCGGATTAGCTGATATTTATTCAAAGGCATAATGTCTGCAATTGGCGGATACCTCAATCGCGAACTCCAGTAATCTAAATAACACGGCATTCTTACAACCCCCATAAGAATGTGAATAGCCACAAAATTTTCAATGTCTGGCTTCGTTATGTTAGCAGAGCGACCTGTTTTTTCTACAGAATACACATTACTTTGATGTACAATTTCAGTAATGATTTCATCGGAGAAAAACAGTCCAAAGTACTTTCGTGGAGAAATGTCTTCAGGAGGTGGATCTGTAAATAAAACTGGTTCTATGGAAGCACTGTGGGAGAAGCGTGTTTTTTTCCAGTGGAAATTTAATTGTTGTTGTTTTGTTCTTTTTACTAGTAGTCGGGGATGCATGTCTCGTCCGCGCTTTCTAGACCTCGTGCATATTTGACCACGTGATGTAGATGGAGTAACTGGCACAGGTAAAGCTGGTGACGGCAATAATGGAATCGAACTTATAGAAGGTAAAGAATTGTAATCAATTTTGTCATTGGAAGGAAATACAGCATTCAATACAGGAGAAAGCGCTACATCAAGGATCGAAGTTGAATTGCATCGATCGTGAGTCACAGAAAGTGCAGCTGGTGTTACAGAAGAGGGATCTTCGTCATCGCTGTCAAGTATATTCATTCGTTCGAGTGACGAATCCACGGACGGCGGAGAAGAACTAAAACAGTCTTCATCTGGAGGTTGGAAGAACTCCTCTTCTTCAACGTCTGACAGCTCACTACCATCAGACTGTGCATTTCTTTCAGGTAATAGTGCAAAAATGCGGTTACACCTAGCCCGTTGAAGTATCTATGGACAATAAAATAAAAAAACATATGCAACCAAAAACCAAACCCAAGCAAAAATAAAATAAAAGACACCATAACACGAAAATACTACATAAAAAATCAGACAAATTCATAAATCAGATATTAATCTTAGATTTGGCGGGGCGGGGGTTACTCCCACAGCCATAAAATATAGTATTATGTATTAGTATTAGTATAAAATATAACTTCAAACGTCAAGCGTTGTTTTACTAAGTTTTGACGGTGTATCCCCTCAGATACATTATTATGTTACACGACTTAGCCGGGTTTTTGGCAATGTATCTGTGTGGATACAATTAGGTTAGAATGCATACTAGGGTCTAGAAAACACATTTCAAGACAAGATTTTTATCGAAATTATTAGTTTAGTTCAATACAAAAACATTGCAATGAATATTTTGTGTCAAAAACTATAAAAATACAGATAAAATCGATATTACTTACAGATGGGTTGCTCCCATGACGCGACATCTTCGCAGAATGACATAACTAGGGATGGGAATGAGTCGAAAATGCAGTTTATATTTTTTTTAGTGTTGTTACTTAATCCATCTTTAAGATAAAATCGATCGATTTCAAATAAAATGTTTATATATTGCTGAAGATTTTTTTAAATGATTTGTATCTTACAGTACACATTACCAAATTAAGGGTTAAAGATGTCTTGAGTGACTCGAAATTGGGATGAGGCTTTGAGCACGCCTTTTCCTCCAAGTGTTACCATATCTTGTCATCTAACGGATTCAAATCTGGACTGGTTTTTGTGTCGGATGAAGTCGATTTCACGCGCCGCCAGCCAGTCTTTTTTTTTTTGTTTTTAAAGAACGTTACCTCCACACTAGGTTTTTCTCCTGTATCGTGGGGGCAGTTTACAAACACAAATTTCACAAGAACAAACATCCAAACTCGGAACAATTACTTGTAGGTCGTACAAATACTTGTTCCGTGCGGGATTCGAACCCGCGACCCCCAAGCGCAGCCACTCATTGCTAAGCCACCACGCCACGGAGCTGTCAAAAGTCTTGTGTGCTCTTCGCTCTATGAGCTGACGCCGAATCTTGTTGGAATACCCAGTGCCTGTTATTGAACATGGTATGAGAAACAGGTTACACAAGGTTCGTCAGGACTGTATTTTGATACACAACTGCATTCGTTTTTAACCTTTCTCACAAAAATGTACCTCTGTTAAGCCCCAATAAGAAACTCCCAACCACACCATGAGCGAGGATGGAAAATGACCCCGTTGGACACGCGGAATACGGTTGCTCGCTTCTTCACTACTGTGTGCGTACACCTTATCATTTTGTTTGTTGTAGCTCTCTTCTACGGTAAAAATTTTTTCATCCGAAAAAAGAATTTCCCGATATTTTTTTCCCGCGTACCGCTTCAACAAAGCGCGGCATCTCTTCAGTCTCAGATCCATTAGACGAGCATTCAAACGATGTCCTGTTTTTCTTCGATATGCCCGAAGCCCTAAGTCTTCATTTAACGCCGTGGTTCTGCTTAACCCCATCTGAAGGGCCAACAGTTTCTGCTTACGTTTAGGATTTCTTTGAATTCGCACCTTTACAGCTTTTATCACTGCTGGAGTCCTAACAAATCGAGGGCGACCACTTCTTGACCTGTCATCTACACTAGAGTCTTCATTGTATCGTTTGATGGTACGATAAACGAATCTTTTGGTTATATTCAAATTTTTCAGTATATCAAAAAATTTAATTGGCGCGTAATCGCAACTGCAACACGGTCTTTTTTAAGCGTCCACTCCATATGTAAAAATGAGTAAAATTCTAAAAAGTATACAGTTTTATTTTCATGAACAATTCGAATTCAATAAACTTTTTTGTGGCCAGCATTCTAAAAGAAAAGTTTTTACTGTGTGACAATACTTATGACCTGACTAGGTATATACGTTGGTACGTGGGTGTACATGGGCAGTCTGTTAGCAGCATAAACATTATTTTCTAGACTGGGGTGAATCTTTTTCAGATGTTGTTGTACATCTAGTGTATCCATGATATTACTGCTATTAGTAGATTACTACAGTACAATCTACTCAATGACTAACATAGGAATGATCAATTATGTGATTTCTAAATATTAAATTGCATTTTTTCTGTTATACAAAACGTATTTGAGTCATCAATACACTGAATAAGACGCAACACGAAGAATGTGAGATAAGGTTGTTGACGCATAAAGTTATTATCAATTCTACTGTAGAAATTCTTTAGATTAGAATTATTACTTACTGGTACTATATAAGACCAAGCAACTGCAGTCATGGAGTTAGTGTATGGTCGTTTGACCGCAGTGCATCTATCAATAATACATTTGTGTTACTTCAACGCATCAAAGGCCATAGATGTAAGTGTTTAATCTATTGACAAACTTACTTTTCTTTCTGTTATTTTTTTACGTGTGTATGATTTTGAACGACAGGCCTGTTGGTCTAGTGCACAAGCTCTGCTTAGCTTGGGACTAGATGGCGTTGTGTGATAGTTTTGGAATATTATTATTATTATTATTATTATTTAGTGTTAACAAATTATATTTAAATATTTTGTGTGTGTATATGATTAAGCCGTGGTAGCTCAGATGGTTAGCGCAAGCTGTAAATTTTACAGTACGTAACGCGGGTTCGATCCCCGCCGACACCAATTAATTTGTTAATTGCAATTTTAAGTGTTTATTTTATTGACACACTTACTTTCTTTCTGTTATTTTCTTAAGTGTGTATGATTTAGTGTTAACAAATTATATGTAAATATTGTGTGTGTATATGATTAAGCCGTGGTAGCTCAGATGGTTAGCGCAAGCTGTAAATTTCACAGTACGCGACCCAGGTTCGAACCCCGCCGACACCACATAAATTGTTAATTGCAACTTTAAGTGTTTATTCTATTGATACACTTACTTTTCTTTCTGTTATTTTCTTACGTGTGTATGATTTAGTGTTAACAAATTATATTTAAATATTGTGTGTGTATATGATTAAGCCGTGGTAGCTCAGATGGTTAGCGCAAGCTGTAAATTTCACAGTACGCGACCCAGGTTCGAACCCCGCCGACACCACTTAAATTGTTAATTGCAATTTTAAGTGCTGATTTACCACGTGCTCGGCGGTGAAGGAAAACATCTTGAGGAAACCTGCATGTCTGAGAAAATTTCGAAGGTATGTGAAGTTCGCCAACACGCATTGAGACCACGCCGCGGACATTTCCTAGCCATAAATACAAAGACAATAGCAGAAAGTAAAAAGTTAAAAAATACTTTTTTAACAATGACAGTCATTAGTTGATCATTAGTGAATGTGATTCTGTTTTCTTAAATTACAGGAAGAAAAGAGCAGAAGGAAGAAATGGGATGATGGGAAGTAATGAAAAATGAATTGTTATGTGAAGTTTGTTGGAACAAACATATTTTAGTCACGTGTAAATACTTTTAATATTTTGGTTCAAAATGACACAAAATCTAAAAAATATTAGATACATCATCGACATGGACGGATTTTACATTACATATCCTCATACACATTTTCAATGTAGAGAAATGGCTATTCTAGACATAAAACTATCTAATAAAAATGATTCGTTTATCGATCATTATTTGTTTCGGCCAAGTTATCCTTTCAATTATTTGTCGCCAAAAGACAAAAAAACTGTTCGTTATTGTGAAATACACGTGCACGGCATTCCATATTTTGATGTGACCGAAGAATTAAAATGTGCCTACAAACAAGAGAACATCATTCCCATATTAAATTGGTATATTAGAAATTTGTGCAAAGACGAAGTGATCGCATACAAAGGTGGTTCAACAGAAAAACAATTTTTAAAAATGTTGACGACGAATGATAGAATTTTTAATATTGAAAAATACAAATGTCCAAAATACAATGATTTGGTAAATGTCATAAATTTAAACAAACGTTATGTGTGTAATAATCATATATTTGCAAAAAATAATCACAAAATTTTACATTGTTCTTGTGACGAATTGTGGGTTTTTTACAAGTGGTTATTGCTTAAAAATAAAATTATAAATTAATCATAAATTTTTTTTGATTTCCCAAAAACACTAGTTATAGTATACTATATAATACAAAATTGGTTCAACAGAAAAACAATTTTTAAAAATGTTGACGACGAATGATAGAATTTTTAATATTGAAGAATACAAATGTCCAAAATACAATGATTTGGTAAATGTCAAAAATTTAAACAAACGTTATGTGTGTAATAATCATATATTTGCAAAAAATAATCACAAAATTTTACATTGTTCTTGTGACGAAGTGTGGGTTTTTTTACAAGTGGTTATTACTTGAAAATAAAATTTTAAATTAATCACTACTACTACTACTATGTAACTAATGTTTTTGGGAAATCAATCTTTACCAAATCATTGTATTTTGGACATTTGTATTCTTCAATATTAAAAATTCTATCATTCGTCGTCAACATTTTTAAAAATGGTTTTTCTGTTGAACCACCTTTGTATGCGATCACTTCGTCTTTGCACAAATTTCTAATATACCAATTTAATATGGGAATGATGTTCTCTTGTTTGTAGGCACATTTTAATTCTTCGGTCACATCAAAATATGGAATGCCGTGCACGTGTATTTCACAATAACGAACAGTTTTTTTGTCTTTTTGCGACAAATAATTGAAAGGGCAACTTGGCCGAAACAAATAATGATCGATAAACGAATCATTTTTATTAGATAGTTTTACGTCTAGAATAGCCATTTCTCTACATTGAAAATGTTTATGAGGATATGTAATGTAAAATCCGTCCATGTCGATGATGTATCTAATATTTTTTAGATTTTGTGTCATTTTGAACCAAAATGATAAAAGTATTTACACGTGACTAAAATATGTTTGTTCCAACAAACTTCACATAACAATTCATTTTTCATTACTTCCCATCATCCCATTTCTTCCTTCTGCTCTTTTCTTCCTGTAATTTAAGAAAACAGAATCACATTCACTAATGATCAACTAATGACTGTCATTGTTAAAAAAGTATTTTTTAACTTTTTACTTTCTGCTATTGTCTTTGTATTTATGGCTAGGAAATGTCCGCGGCGTGGTCTCAATGCGTGTTGGCGAACTTCACATGCCTTCGAAATTTTCTCAGACGTGCAGGTTTCCTCACGATGTTTTCCTTCACCGCCGAGCACGTGGTAAATCAGCACTTAAAATTGCAATTAACAATTTAAGTGGTGTCGGCGGGGTTCGAACCTGGGTCGCGTACTGTGAAATTTACAGCAATTTACAGCTTGCGCTAACCATCTGAGCTACCACGGCTTAATCATATACACACACAATATTTAAATATAATTTGTTAACACTAAATCATACACACGTAAGAAAATAACTGAAAGAAAAGTAAGTGTGTCAATAGAATAAACACTTAAAATTGCAATTAACAATTTAATTGGTGTCGGCGGGGTTCGAACCTGGGTCGCGTACTGTTAATTTACAGCTTGCGCTAACCATCTGAGCTATCACGGCTTAATCATATACACACACAATATTTAAATATAATTTGTTAACACTAAATCATACACACGTAAGAAAATAACAGAAAGAAAGTAAGTGTGTCAATAGAATAAACACTTAAAATTGCAATTAACAATTTAATTGGTGTCGGCGGGGATCGAACCCGCGTTACGTACTGTAAAATTTACAGCTTGCGCTAACCATCTGAGCTACCACGGCTTAATCATATACACACACAAAATATTTAAATATAATTTGTTAACACTAAATAATTATAATAATAATAATAATATTCCAAAACTATCACACAACGCCATCTAGTCCCAAGCTAAGCAGAGCTTGTGTTATGGGTACTAGACAACTGATAAACATACTTATATATTTCTAAATACATAAATATTATAGATAAATTACACCCAGACACAGAACAAATGATCGTGCTCATCACACAAACATTTGTCCTGGGTGGGAATCGAACCCACGACCTCCGGCATAACAGTCAGGGTCACTAACCACTAGACCAACAGGCCTGTCGTTCAAAATCATACACACGTAAAAAAATAACAGAAAGAAAAGTAAGTTTGTCAATAGATTAAACACTTACATCTATGGCCTTTGATGCGTTGAAGTAACACAAATGTATTATTGATAGATGCACTGCGGTCAAACGACCATACACTAACTCCATGACTGCAGTTGCTTGGTCTTATATAGTACCAGTAAGTAATAATTCTAATCTAAAGAATTTCTACAGTAGAATTGATAATAACTTTATGCGTCAACAACCTTATCTCACATTCTTCGTGTTGCGTCTTATTCAGTGTATTGATGACTCAAATACGTTTTGTATAACAGAAAAAATGCAATTTAATATTTAGAAATCACATAATTGATCATTCCTATGTTAGTCATTGAGTAGATTGTACTGTAGTAATCTACTAATAGCAGTAATATCATGGATACACTAGATGTACAACAACATCTGAAAAAGATTCACCCCAGTCTAGAAAATAATGTTTATGCTGCTAACAGACTGCCCATGTACACCCACGTACCAACGTATATACCTAGTCAGGTCATAAGTATTGTCACACAGTAAAAACTTTTCTTTTAGAATGCTGGCCACAAAAAAGTTTATTGAATTCGAATTGTTCATGAAAATAAAACTGTATACTTTTTAGAATTTTACTCATTTTTACATATGGAGTGGACGCTTAAAAAAGACCGTGTTGCAGTTGCGATTACGCGCCAATTAAATTTTTTGATATACTGAAAAATTTGAATATAACCAAAAGATTCGTTTATCGTACCATCAAACGATACAATGAAGACTCTAGTGTAGATGACAGGTCAAGAAGTGGTCGCCCTCGATTTGTTAGGACTCCAGCAGTGATAAAAGCTGTAAAGGTGCGAATTCAAAGAAATCCCAAACGTAAGCAGAAACTGTTGGCCCTTCAGATGGGGTTAAGCAGAACCACGGCGTTAAATGAAGACTTAGGGCTTCGGGCATATCGAAGAAAAACAGGACATCGTTTGAATGCTCGTCTAATGGATCTGAGACTGAAGAGATGCCGCGCTTTGTTGAAGCGGTACGCGGGAAAAAAATATCGGGAAATTCTTTTTTCGGATGAAAAAATTTTTACCGTAGAAGAGAGCTACAACAAACAAAATGATAAGGTGTACGCACACAGTAGTGAAGAAGCGAGCAACCGTATTCCGCGTGTCCAACGGGGTCATTTTCCATCCTCGCTCATGGTGTGGTTGGGAGTTTCTTATTGGGGCTTAACAGAGGTACATTTTTGTGAGAAAGGTTAAAAACGAATGCAGTTGTGTATCAAAATACAGTCCTGACGAACCTTGTGTAACCTGTTTCTCATACCATGTTCAATAACAGGCACTGGGTATTCCAACAAGATTCGGCGTCAGCTCATAGAGCGAAGAGCACACAAGACTTTTGACAGCTCCGTGGCGTGGTGGCTTAGCAATGAGTGGCTGCGCTTGGGGGTCGCGGGTTCGAATCCCGCACGGAACAAGTATTTGTACGACCTACAAGTAATTGTTCCGAGTTTGGATGTTTGTTCTTGTGAAATTTGTGTTTGTAAACTGCCCCCACGATACAGGAGAAAAACCTAGTGTGGAGGTAACGTTCTTTAAAAACAAAAAAAAAAGACTGGCTGGCGGCGCGTGAAATCGACTTCATCCGACACAAAGACCAGTCCAGATTTGAATCCGTTAGATGACAAGATATGGTAACACTTGGAGGAAAAGGCGTGCTCAAAGCCTCATCCCAATTTCGAGTCACTCAAGACATCTTTAATTAAGGCAGCCGCCGATATGACATGGACCTCGTTCGTGGTGAGATAGACGACTGGCCGCGCAGATTGAAGGTCTGTATTCAAAATTACGGAGGTCATTTTGAATAAACTATAGTGTCATAAGAATTTATGTTTTGTTAAGTTCATTTTGGTATATAAATGGTTACATAATGAATAAACTTGTTTCAATTATTTTATATTAAACATGTGATAGAATTTATGACCTGACTAGGTAATATGCAATTTGGGTACAGATGATAAACCAGGGTCACATTGGGTAGCTTTATATATCGATACGAATGACGTCGGTGAATATTTTGATTCATATGGACGGGCACCTGTACGAAATTGTAAAAGATGGAACTGGAATGTTGATCGGACTTCAGTTTGTGGCGAATATTGCTTAATGTATTTGCTATATAAGTTTCAGGGATGTTCAATGCATAGTTTTACGAGTATATTTACAGAGAACACATTGTACGACGATATGTTAGTGGATGAGATGTTTTGCTCCTATTTTATAGATAATAAGTAATAAGATTTTGTATTATAAATAAAATTTTTAACAAAATTAGGTTATGTGTTTTATTGATGATTTAGATTAGTGTTGTAGATAGGAACAAAGGAGTATAATACAATAGCATAAGCCGACCCACACGCTGACGAATAATAGATAATGACGGTAGTCAATCAACAATAGATAAGTAGATAAGGACAATGGAGCGCTAATGACGGTTGAGGCTACACCGGATATCAATTAGATAAGAGTTAATTGATCTGCACATCTCCGGAACCGTGCATCCTACGCAAAAATGGACCACAGATTCGTGATCAGAGCATGCCAAAACCTTTTTTTTTTTTAGGATCGTGAGTCGACGAACGTCGTACTTGTACCACTTCTGACTCAGTGCGCCAGAACGGGTACAACGTAACTACTAGTGCGCCAGAACTGGTACAACCTAACTACTATTGAATATTAATTATTTTGTCTAATATGTAGTTAATTATCAATTCTAGAGATTACCGCTGTAATTTAAAATAAGCACGAGATTCGCAATTTTGATATTTTTTACGAAACAATTGGATAAGAATATAAACCTCATTACCTACGTTCTCACTACCTTCGTTTACCGTCGTTTTTTTAGCGATGGTGATGAGGTCAAAACGATGACAATTAGAATATATTTTACGTCAATTTATTATTATATTGCAAACCGAGTGGTCGCGAGTTCTAGTCCCACCCGAAGTTGAGATTTTCCTTCCACAATAATACTACTACGATACAGTTATAATAATACTTTAATTCAGATTAAAATAAGGAATTAATATTTTTAAATATTTTTTTTCTTGATGTAGCTTTAAGTTTGTTTATGAATAGTAAACTCACAAGCTAACCTTGTGAGTGTACTTTTTATTACTTTAGTTATTAAGGATGAGCTTGATACTCGTATGATAAATACGAGAAATATCATATAATGTGTTGTTACAGATTATTAAGAACTAATAATGCCAAAGAAAGCCAGACAGACATTAGAGCAGAAACGAGAGTGCGATCGATTACAAAAACAAAGAAAGTATGCAGAAATTAAGTAAGATCCTGAAAAGTATGCAGATCTGAAGGCAAAAGAAAGAGCAAGATACCTTAAAAGAAAATAACAGAAAAAGAAATAAGCAGCGCAAAAGATATGACACCTAGATAATTGAGAGTTCATAGTAAGAAGTGAAGAGTTAATTCAAAACGTCATTATGAAAGAAAAAAGTAAGAAAAAGCTATTCAACAGTTGTTAATAGATAATTCTCCACCAAATAGTAACAATGAAGTACATCCAGCTGAACAAGATCCTCTCACTCAATCAGCTCTAAGCCTCATACCTAATTCATATCTAAATCGTTTGGATTACGGTAATAGTAATTCTTGTCAAGGGTGCCTGAAGAAAATATTCTTCAGAGAAAGATTCATTACCTACATAAAAAAGAAACAGGCATTTTGAAACAAGAAATAGAAAAAACGAAGAAAGAGAAAGATGGCATTAGAAAAATGTTGTATAGAATAATGAAAAATAAGAAGAAAAATGAAAATATATCGACTGAAGAAAAAGTAGAACAATTAGTAGAAAATGTTAATACACGAAAGCGTGGAGAAATTAAAAAGCGACTAATGTTTGGTGAAATACTTTCAAGAAGTGTTGGAGAAGGGTACAAGTGCTTCAGGAAAAAGGATAAGAAAGAATTCTCTAATGTGGTTATGACGGATAAAAAAAAAGTTTAAAAAATATAAACTCTTGATACAAACAAAAATATTTACAGTAATAGATAAAAAAGAAAATAAGACAGCTAAAAATGAAAACATGAGAGAGCAACTAATTTTGGAGTTTTTTTGACGATGAGGAGATGACTAGAATTGCAGCTGATAAAAAAGAATATATAACTAAAAACCAAAGAAGGAAGCATAAAAGACTAATTTGTACAAAAAATTTACGCGTAATTCGAATGTCAAAGTAACGTGTCAAAGATTTTGTAAATATCGCCCATTTTGGGTTTTATACCCAAAGGAGTCCAGTAGAAATACGTGTGCTTGCAAAGTTCATATTAATGTTGATTTGTTGATAAAATGTCTTAATACAAATAAAATACTAAAACAATCTAACAGGATGGGTGTTTTAGAAAGCTTATGTCGCAATGTCTACGATGAAAATCCCTCATCATCCCTATCCTTTAACTTAACTACTCAATATCATTCCCCTCCTTGACGTTCTCATAACCGTTTCATTACGATTTTTTATATTATGATAGTAATTTTATTGTTATCTATACAAGGAAGGTAGAAACCACAAAAAGTTGAAGGATTTCATGGATATTAAAGATATTGGGGGGAAAACGAAGTTATTCGGCAATAAATTTGACATTCACAAATTTCGTGGAATTGGCACGAAATACACGAAACACCCTTATCTCCTTGGTGTTGGTACTTTCGTTGGAGGCTGTTCCATGATAAGCATCTGAAAAATAAATAAATATCAACATCAATCAGAGATTTTTAGGGAGTAACTTTATTTATTTAGTTATTTCTACCTCTGTCTTTATGGGCGTACCTAATACGACAGTGTAGGCACATAACTATCTAAAAAGGACAGAACACAACTTATCTACTATTATAACATAATACATATAATGTCACTTTGGTAAATTCACCCAAGGAACAGCACAATAAATCTACATCCTGAGCTACTTTATTTAGAGTGTGCAGCACTCGGGTCAGTGGACCTCCTGTAGAAGGTTGGTACAGGCGCGTGGTGTCGCGAACGGCTGGGGCCGCTGCCGGCGCCACACGTACCTGTCCGGCATACACAACATAGCCATTCGCAATATCGCCTCGTTATATACTTGCTTTGCGGGGACCTGAAACAGCGTTTACGTTTCGGGAATCGAACATTTTATTTCACCACCGTCATCATTACAGCGCTTCACAAGTCCACTGCTGAACGTATTCTTCCACCAAGAAATGCCACAAATCACGGTCCTAAGCCACCAGCATATCCAAGTCGTCACTTCATCAACATTTTATTTACTTAAACATGTTTTTCTTAACCTAAAACTTTTATACTTCTTTAAGGCCAATTTTTGGGGTTCACCCATTTTAAATACATATTTTTCATCAATATCACCCTTTAATATTTTATTATTTATGTTGCATCAATTGTATCCATGTAATCTAATTAAAACATTGATGAAAAAGTTTTTGACAATTAAGGCATGCTTATTACACCCTAGGCAGGAAAAACTCAAAGTGCTCAATATTTTTCTTTTCAAATTACTTTTTATATTACTTACAATACAGCTATAATTCAAATAATTATGAATAAACTGAGTACCATCCCTATACTAGATAAAGAATTTTTCGTTAGGGTATGCAAAATTATTATTTTTTAACAATTTATACTCTCTAAATTCAATGTAAGAGTGAATGTTTGTCTCCGTACTGCTAATATATGTTTTGATGTAATCCTTACAACGAATCGCTTTCGTTATTTTCCGACAAATGTATCTGGCAGTGTAAGCTGAGCAGTGGACTTTAATTTTTTCTATGACTACATCATTCACCAGCAATTTTTCTCCTGAACTTGCTTGCGAAGAAGATGGGAGATATCGCAAAATACTGGTAGTGTTTTCCGAGTAAATTTCTTTATTATTATGAAGGTTTTTAAAAAGAACACTAACATTTGAATGAATAATGTTTTTCCATTATCCTCTTCACAATTAGAGAATTTGGAATGTGGACTAAGGATGTTAGATAATATCAAAGATTTAAAGGCATATATAAATGTGTTTGCATCTGGGTTAACATTTCTATAATTTATAGCTCTTATACGTCCAAAAAAATTCTCTAATGGGTCTTGATTAATATTCCTCGGATAATAATATTTTACATTATACTGTTCAAATAATAATTTGGAGACCCTTATAACACTTTCAAGAGTTGTAACCCATCCCTGTTGAGATGGCACTCGCAAAAGTCAAGGTTTTCCTGCTTTTGTAGCATGTTTGCTACTGGTGTCTACAAAAACCATTTATTTTGATTTTATTAATGGCCTCAATCCAAAAAGTGTGATGTTGTGAATTTTGTTTAACCGCTCGTCTTAACTTTCCTCTTTGCACACCACCCGGGTAGCCATTGACACTGTCAAACAGTTTGTCGAAGACACAGACTACTAAGAGGATACTACGCATAGATTACTGTATTTATACTTGAGAATACTACGCATGTCGAAGAATTCAAGAACAGAAGCAAAAAACCATAGATTACTGACTATGTACTAGAGACACAAAACGCTATTACCAGAGATCACTGACCTCTATATATACAAGTACGCTGGACTGGCTATACCATACAAAATGACTGTGCTAATTTGAAGCGCCGCTAAAGGATGTCTTGAAAAATAAAATTGACATAATATGCCAAAGTCTGTTGTCTTATTTATATTGTCTTTTTAATAAGTCTGTATTTTGAACTCTTAAACTAAAAAACGAAAGTATTTTATGTTGTTTGATTGTGCATAATATTAGTTACATAATAAGAATTATTTTTATTAATAATGAGAGTGTGCGTAATCTGTAAAACTTGTTACCAAAAAGGAAGTGGTATAACGTTTCACAGGTAAGTGAATTTGCAGCAAATATTAAACAAATTAAAACTATTTGATAATATAAGTACTTAGAAATTTGTTTTGAAATCTTAATATCATTTATACCAACATGTTTGGGTGTATATTACTGAGTTTTGATAAACAATAAAATTCAATAGGGTTGTCGAGTTCCTTGTCTACAATACTTATCGATGCTCTTTCCTACCAATATCTGTTAACAAAGAAAGTCGCCAACAACAGATGATTATCAAATGTTTATTAATCAACAGGTTTCCAACTGAACCTAGAGTAAAATTATGGCTTAAAAGCATAAATATTGTGAATTAGCGTCCGATACAAAATGATCATATTTGTTAAAAACTTTTCACAGACGACTGTTTTATTAGACATGAGAACTACACCAATTTGAAAAAGTGCAGTATACCGACAATATTTACTGGTAGTACCAGTACCAGTAAGTACAAAAGTATTAGATTATTATTAGATTTTTTTTTATTTCTTCTTTCCTAATTTTCCACCAAACTCAAGGGCCATAGCCAAGTGTTGAAAGGTCGCCTGATCATGTCGAGCCACGTTGGATGTGAGTTAGTGGGCTGCGGCTAGAGGAGATTCCTCTCCCTGTACCGCTGTAGTTGAGGCAGAGTAGTAAGGGAAGAGGGTGTTAGTATGGCGATTGGCGATGCGCCACTCGACTATCTTTCGTGACTTTGGTGAGGCTGCACCCCTTGATGCTTCCAAGTGCTCGTTTTTCCCTGCCTCCATTCATATATCGAGCTCGGGGAGTCCGTAGTGCAGGTGGAGTTAGAGGCCGCGAAGGGCAGTGTGGCTTGTGTTTCTGGTGCGCCTTATCTGAGAATGAAAGCGGGGAGAAGAAGTCAGCAACTAAGGAGGGTCTGCCATTGGGCGACTGGCGCCAGAGGGGCTGCGGATGTACTTGAAAGCGTTTCCGTGGCCCTGCCAATTTGCGGCGTAGGTAGAACACCATGGGGTTTTAGTAAGTGCGATATAGAGATTTAATTCTTTCTCAATTGCAGGCATGTAGTATGAGTACATATTTGTGCTAGTTGCTGTAGAGACTATTGGTCCGTAGGGTGCACGTGCGGTGTAGTTCAAAAACTCTAAAAAACTGTATCTGCGACTGATCATCGCTGCTGGTAATAAGAAGTTGTTTAGTTTGTTGCTTCCTCGCTTGAAGGCTAAGTATAGCCATTCAGAGAGGACACGTAGCCAGCATTCTTGGGATGATACCACGAAAGTAGGACTGTATGATAATTTCAGTTATTTTTTTAATATTGTAATTTTAATTTCGAAAATGACGTTATAAATAATTGATAACTATGTAATTCAAAGTTTATATATTTTTTTAATATTATCTTACTAGCTCGTACCCGGCGCATTGCTGCCGCAGAGGAAATAATTGTGGAAATATCGTTAAAAATGTGAAACAGTTATATTGCATAATTAGGAATGATAATACAATCTTTGTAATAGAATGATATATAACTTTCTATAACTTTCAAATAAATAGTCAATATAATACGCACGCCATCTAGTATCAGTTTATTGTACCATGCGTATAACCTTCGCACAAGTGCAACCAATAAGTTGACTAAGTTTTACCGCAATCTGATGAACGGTATGGCATCGTAGAAAGTACGAACAAACATAAATTTTTATATTAAGGAAAATATTTTACTGTCTATAGACAGACCTGTAGTTGATTAGAATAAGCATTATTATAGAGGCTGATTTGTTTTTCGTCAATTATATTTCAACGGTTAATTTTTAAATATATCAAAACGGTTGACAATAAATTATTTTAGAAACTATGTTTTTTATTTTTATTTTGTGTAGATAGTTTAATCTTAATAATTTTTAGTTGAATGCTCTAAGGACTACGATGGCTATCCGAGTACAGAACCAGAGTACAAAACTAATTCAACTGTAGAGATAATAATATAATAATAATAATATTCCACAACTATCACACAACGCCATCTAGTCCCAAGCTAAGCAGAGCTTGTGTTATGGGTACTAGACAACTGATAAACATACTTATATATTTCTAAATACATAAATATTATAGATAAATTACACCCAGACACAGAACAAATGATCGTGCTCATCACACAAACATTTGTCCTGGGTGGGAATCGAACCCACGACCTCCGGCATAGCAGTCAGGGTCACTAACCACTAGACCAACAGGCCTGCCAATGTGTATGACAGGGTGACGTAATATCCCCGAAATACTTTACCGCTGCATTGGAAGACGTCTTCAAGCTACTGGACTGAAAAGGATACGGTATTAACGTCAATGGCGTGTACGTCACTCACCTTCGATTTGTCGACAATATAGTCCTTATGGTGGAATTGCTGGAAGACCTACACACTATGTTCAATGACCTCAATAGTGTCTCCCAACAGATAGGTCTTAAGATGAACATGGACAAAACAAAAGTCATGTGTAATGTCCATGTCACACCTATGCCGGTGGTTTTTGGCTTTTTGGAGCACTTAACTGAAGTTTTTGACGAGTATTTTTATATACAAATATTCCGACTAGGTAAGTTCAACCTCGGCCAACAGGTCAGTCGGCGGATGTAACTCGGCTGGGCAGCGTTCGGGAGATTACAACACATCTTCTCGTCAGGAATACCTCAAAACTAGATTGTACAACAAGTCCGTTTTGCCAGTGATGATCTATGGATCTGAGACGTGGCCTTCCCTGCTGGCCGTATGAGGAAGCTTGAAGTCGCTCAGTGAGCTATGAAGAGGGCTATGCTCAGGGGTTCAAACTTAGGAATCAGGATATCTGCAGCAGAACCAGAGTGGCTGACATTGACCAATGGATTAGTAAGCTGAAGTGGCAATTGACCAGCCATATAGCTCGAAGAACCGAATATATATATATATATATATATATATATATATATATATATATATATATATATATATATATATATATATATATATATATATATATATATATAAATAAATAAATATATAAACACTCACGCCTGTCACCCAGAGGGGTAGGCAGAGACTACAGACTTCCATTTTGCACGATCCTGACACACCTCTCTCGCCTCCTTCACATCCATACACCTACGCATACATACTCGTCGGTTAAGGGTACTCATAATTTGGCCCGTTTCCAATAAATCGCCAATTTGGTCGATTTTTCGCCTAGGACGTCCCTTTCCGACTCTGCCATTCACTTCTGCAACATAAATTTTCTTTGTCACTCTTTCCTCGTTCATTCTTTCCACATGACCAAACCACCGAAGCATTCCTTTCTTAATCCTGGTCACAACATCATCTTGCAAACCACACTCTTCTCTTATCACACAATTTCTTACCCTGTCATTCAGATTCAGCCCTAATATACTCCTTAACGACCGCATTTCTACTGCGTTTATTCTACTCTCGTGCTTCTTCTGCCACACCCAACTTTCACTACCATACGTTAAAGTAGGGACCAACACAGCATTGTGAATTGCCATACGTGCCTTTTTCGACACATTTTGACTCTTCACAATAGAGTGCAAGGCCCCATTTACTCTATTTCCCGCATTCACTCGTCGTTCTATATCCTTATCATATCTCCCATCCCTGCTAAATACGCAGCCCAAATATACAAACTCATCTACTTGCTCGATCAACTCTCCTTCTATTCTTATTTCACAAATCGTTTTACTTTCTTCTCTTTCAAAAACCATAACCTTCGTCTTACTTGCGTTCACTTTCATACCCCTTTCTTTTAATGATTTGTTCATTAATGTAACCATCATTTGCAACTCAGCCGCCGACGACGCAAGAATGACTTGATCATCGGCGTACAAAAGGCATTTGACGGTTAACTCACCCATTCTTAATCCGCATTCTTCAACTTTCAAATTTTGCAAACAACTGTCCATAAATAGGTTGAACAGCCACGGGGAAGCCACACAGCCCTGTCTGACACCTTTATGGATGTCAAACCAGTCCGAGTAGACCCCGTTGATCCTAACACAAGCACTAGAGTCCCTATAAAGAGACTCCAATGCCCGTATCAAGCCAGCGCTCAACCCAAATGAGTTCAGTGTTTGCCATAGCAAATCCACTCTGTCATAGACCTTTTACAAGTCCATGAACGAACAAAAAACCTTTTGGTTTTTGGCCAGAAACTTCTCCGCGATCATGCGCATGGAAAAGACTTGATCTGTACATCCCATTCCCTTTCTAAATCCCGCTTGCACATCCCAAATTTTTCCATCAGTTTCTTTCATGACCCTTTCAATCAGTACCTTAGCGTACAGTTTTCCCACAATGCTAAGAAGGCCACGGTAGTTTTTACAGTCCTGCTGCGACCCTTTTCCTTTATGTACTGGGACTATTACGGCTTTGCACCAGTCTACCGGTACCCGTTTCAGTTCCCAGCATAAATTAAACAAGGTGTACAGCAGGCCTGCCACCACTTCCTCTCCAGCCCTTAGCATTTCGAGTGAAACTCTATCATATCCGGGCGCTTTACCCGCTTTCATGCTTTTCATTGCTTTCATTATTTCATCTATACTTATCTCGCTACCTCTTTCCTCTTCTTTCGGAGTTTCTACTTCACTTAGTACACATGTTGTCTCCTCACTCATAAACACGCTTTCAAAATATTCCTTCCATCTCTTTAAACTCAAAACTTCATCATTCAGAATATAGCCATTCTCGTCTCTTATAGCATTCATCATAGGCTGTTTTGAATGTCCCCTGGCAGTTCTTACCAGTTTCCAGAACATTTTAATATTTGCCTGGAAGTTATCCGATATTCTTCTATCATTCTTATCCGTTCTTTCTTGCTTTTTTCTTTCAACTACTTCTTTTACTCTTTTATTTAGATGTCTAAAGACTGCCTTTTTTCTTTCAATATCATCATTCGTACCGCTAGAATTACCAGCCTTTGTTGCTAGTAAATCTAGCCATGCTCTCTTCTTTGCTTCAACTTCCATACGTATCTCATCATCCCACCATAACGTATTATTTTTCCTTTCATTATTTCTCTTACTAACACCACATACTTTGGTAGCTCCATCCACTAAACCTTTCTTTACATTTTGCCATATATTCTCCAAGTCTAACTCCTTCATACATAATTCATCCAAACCACTTATATTTTCTTTCAGTCTACATTTGAACTTGTTTCTCTCACCTTCATCTTGCAATCTTTCTGTTCTAATACGCTGTAACGCAGTGGTAGACACAGATGACCGATGGCGCCAACGCCTGAATAGACCATTAATTCGGCATAAAACCACATAATGATCCGTTCCTACTGTGACGGCTCAATATTATTATTAATAATTAAATTCAATATAAAGGGGCGTCAAAAATAGTTTTAAAACATATATATTAAGCAATAAAGTTAAATTAATAAACATAAAGTTAATATATTTCAGACATTATCCCAAAAACATAGCAAATTAAAGGCAAAATTATTGTTTCTTGTAATAGGTAAATTTATTATAAAAAACTTGTAAAAATATTTAAAATAAAATAAATAATAGAAATACAAGTCAAAAAATATTATAAAATTAAGTTAAATAACGTTTATAAGATAATTAGGAAATTTGTTAAAAATTGTTTAAGTCATGGGAGGTGTTCGTGTATAAAAGAAAATTTTTCTAAGTTGTGGAAGGAGTTCACGTATAGATGAAATTTTCTAAGTTGTTGAAGGAGTTCATGTATTAAAGAAAATTTTCCTAAGTTATGGAAGGTGTTCACGTATAGACGTCTTGTATGGATGAGGTGCCGGAGATACATACCTGCAGTTGTACATATAGATGGGGTGGTCGGGAGCCTGACTGCCTGAAGTACTGTAGCACAATGACTAGTCCTATATTAGGGACTTATGATATTAAACTCAATGATACAAAAGCAATATTATAGAAGGTCTCCATGAAGAATTTGCATTACAATGGTAGGGTCGTGGGTTCTAACCCTATATATGAATGACTTATGAAAGTGAGGTCTATGATTCAAAAGCAATACTATAGAAGGTCTCTGTGATTAATATGCATTACAATAGTAGGGTCGTGGGTTCGAATCCTATATATGAATGACTTATGAAAGTAAGGTCTATGATACAAAAGCAATATTATAGGAGGTCTCCTTGATGCATAAGCATTGTATGGGGTGGTCGGGTGACTGACTGCTCCTAGTACTGTAGCAAAATGACTAGTCCTTATTAGGGACTTGAAAAGGAATATTATGGTGGCGTGTGTGCTGCTTCACGAGCAATTGGTCCGAGGTAAACTTGGACTCGCTAACCGATGTGTCCTAGACATATCATCTTAGTGTCGGTGGTAAGCGGGTTTGTTGTAGCAATACGGCTTTCCCGTGGACATCGCACACCCATACCGTTTGTGGGCGGCGTAGTAGCGCATAGCGAAGCGTCGTCTATATTTCGGATTGGGATGATGAGTGTGTTTGGTAGCACTTTTAAGTGTAACAGGCATACTCAACTTCATGTCTTAGTGCATTAGCGCTATGATACGTGGAGTTTTGTTCATTGACGTCTTAGTAGCGTGCTACTATGATACGTTAGTGATATTTTTTATATAACAACAATACTAACTTTGTTGCCAAAGTCGATAGGAGTCATGTGGGTGTGTTGTGAGGGTGCGCCGCCCGTATGATAGTTGCATTGATGCTTACTGCTACATGCGGTATTGCGTCTTGTGATGGATCTGCGGGTGTGCTGCGCCTGATTCGACGCTCTCTTGTGGTTCTGGTCGATGGAGGTATACAATTAACATCTTAGTGTCGGTGGTAAGCGGGTTTGTTGTAGCAATACGGCTTTCCCGTGGACATCGCACACCCATACCGTTTGTGGGCGGCGTAGTAGCGCATAGCGAAGCGTCGTCTATCTTTCGGATGGGGATGATGAGTGTGTTTGGTAGCACTTTTAAGTGTAACAGGCATACTCAACTTCATGTCTTAGTGCATTAGCGCTATGATACGTGGAGTTTTGTTCATTGACGTCTTAGTAGCGTGCTACTATGATACGTTAGTGAAATTTTTTATATAACAACAATACTAACTTTGTTGCCAAAGTCGATAGGAGTCATGTGGGTGTGTTGTGAGGGTGCGCCGCCCGTATGATAGTTGCATTGATGCTTACTGCTACATGCGGTATTGCGTCTTGTGATGGATCTGCGGGTGTGCTGCGCCTGATTCGACGCTCTCTTGTGGTTCTGGTCGATGGAGGTATACAATTAACATCTTAGTGTCGGTGGTAAGCGGGTTTGTTGTAGCAATACGGCTTTCCCGTGGACATCGCACACCCATACCGTTTGTGGGCGGCGTAGTAGCGCATAGCGAAGCGTCGTCTATCTTTCGGATGGGGATGATGAGTGTGTTTGGTAGCACTTTTAAGTGTAACAGGCATACTCAACTTCATGTCTTAGTGCATTAGCGCTATGATACGTGGAGTTTTGTTCATTGACGTCTTAGTAGCGTGCTACTATGATACGTTAGTGAAATTTTTTATATAACAACAATACTAACTTTGTTGCCAAAGTCGATATCAGTCATGTGGGTGTGTTGTGAGGGTGCGCCGCCCGTATGATAGTTGCATTGATGCTTACTGCTACATGCGGTATTGCGTCTTGTGATGGATCTGCGGGTGTGCTGCGCCTGATTCGACGCATTCCTGTTGTTCTGGTCGATGGAGGTATACAATTAACATCTTAGTGTCGGTGGTAAGCGGGTTTGTTGTAGCAATACGGCTTTCCCGTGGACATCGCACACCCATACCGTTTGTGGGCGGCGTAGTAGCGCATAGCGAAGCGTCGTCTATCTTTCGGATGGGGATGATGAGTGTGTTTGGTAGCACTTTTAAGTGTAACAGGCATACTCAACTTCATGTCTTAGTGCATTAGCGCTATGATACGTGGAGTTTTGTTCATTGACGTCTTAGTAGCGTGCTACTATGATACGTTAGTGAAATTTTTTATATAACAACAATACTAACTTTGTTGCCAAAGTCGATATCAGTCATGTGGGTGTGTTGTGAGGGTGCGCCGCCCGTATGATAGTTGCATTGATGCTTACTGCTACATGCGGTATTGCGTCTTGTGATGGATCTGCGGGTGTGCTGCGCCTGATTCGACGCATTCCTGTTGTTCTGGTCGATGGAGGTATACAATTAACATCTTAGTGTCGGTGGTAAGCGGGTTTGTTGTAGCAATACGGCTTTCCCGTGGACATCGAACACCCATACCGTTTGTGGGCGGCGTCGTAGCGCATAGCGATGCGTCGTCTATCTTTCGGATGGGGATGATGAGTGTGTTTGGTAGCACTTTTAAGTGTAACAGGCATACTCAACTTCATGTCTTAGTGCATTAGCGCTATGATACGTGGAGTTTTGTTCATTGACGTCTTAGTAGCGTGCTACTATGATACGTTAGTGAAATTTTTTATATAACAACAATACTAACTTTGTTGCCAAAGTCGATAGGAGTCATGTGGGTGTGTTGTGAGGGTGCGCCGCCCGTATGATAGTTGCATTGATGCTTACTGCTACATGCGGTATTGCGTCTTGTGATGGATCTGCGGGTGTGCTGCGCCTGATTCGACACATTCCTGTTGTTCTGGTCGATGGAGGTATACAATTAACATCTTAGTGTCGGTGGTAAGCGGGTTTGTTGTAGCAATACGGCTTTCCCGTGGACATCGAACACCCATACCGTTTGTGGGCGGCGTCGTAGCGCATAGCGATGCGTCGTCTATCTTTCGGATGGGGATGTTGAGTGTGTTTGGTAGCACTTTTAAGTGTAACAGGCATACTCAGCTTCATGTCTTAGTGCATTAGCGCTATGATACGTGGAGTTTTGTTCATTGGCGTCTTAGTAGCGTGCTACTATTATACGTTGGTGATATTTTTAATATAACAACAATACCAACTTTGTTACCAAAGTCGATAGGGATCATGTTGGGTGTGTTGTGAGGGGGCGCCATCCGTATGATAGTTGCATTGATGCTTACTGCTACTGGTGGTATTGCGTCTTGTGATGGATCTACGGGTGTGCTGCGCCTGATTCGACGCTCTCTGTGGTTCTGGTCGATGGAGGTATACGGGTGGTGATGTCTGCTGGGATGTATGGGGGACCTTGGAATGGTGTAAGCCCGACGATAGTCGTATTGATGCTTGTTGCGTTCTGCAGCATTACTTCTCTGCGATGGTTGTTTGGTGGGACACTATTCTCAATGGCGCTCTCTGCGTCTTGGTTTGACTCACACCTAAGTAGCTTTGCCCAAGTCGGGTCCCTTCATTGCGGGGCTGCAGACTGTCTGCCCTCCACGATGTTTTATATAACAACATAATATTATCTCTCTGTAACTTTCCCACCTTTGAATGATTGAAAGCAACTTGTTGGTGGGTGAGACAAACATGATCGAAAATGCATTTACTCAACGTCAGTGACACAAACCCTTTCTGATGGCGAATTATTACTCTTATCTTATAACTGCCTTTTGGCTATATCTGCCGTTGTATTGGTTGGTGGAGCATATGTGTCGACCTCATGCGGGTGGTAGCTGGCGGGAGGATCTAAGGAGACTCTCAAGGCTGCGGCCGAAAGCTGCACAACGTGGGACCCCATTCCCTTGAGGTGAGCAGTAGTCTTATGACACGCTCTGCGGCTAGTAGCCGTGCTGATCATGCAATTGGTGGTGATGCCATACACTTACATCACGTCTGCAGGAGCGGCGGTCTGGCAGGTGGTGGCGCTCACGGAGGGTTTACAGCCAGTGTGCCTATTTGCCTAAACCGTGTAACGTACATTCACTGTGGCTGGATTCGTTCGTATTCTGTATGGCGTTTACACGCATTGACATGCGCGACTTCGGTCGATGTTTGTGCTTACGCACTAACAAGGGGCCAAGCCTCTTTTACTGGTTCGCCAGTTATTTTGCTGTGGACTACGGTCCAGTTCCCGAATTAGCGTTCCCTTCGGGGGGAGTGCATCAAAATGGTTGGCGCTCACCGTGCACGGCGTGTGTGGGGCCGTGTACCTCCCCTACATTTTTTTAAATAAATGTAGGAGAGCGAAGCCCTTGTATCGGGTATTTTTGTATAAATATTTTGTGAGCCTTTTCCAAGCGGGAAGGGATAAATAATAATAAATTAATAATGTAAACCTGATACAAGTGGAATAGGGACGTTTTATGTTCTTAACCTTTTTCGAGCCCTGTCTTCGTGAACGGAGTTCACTTAGCTTATTAGGCACTACCAACAGCTTTCAATTGCTCTAGTGAATATTCATTCTTCCAAAAGACACCTAAAAGAACTAAGTTACAAACAAACACAACGTAAATAAGGGTCCTAACTAAGACGATCACGCCAAAAGATTACAAACGGCCTATTATTAAACCTTTAGAGAGATCATTTTAGAAAGATCTAAACATAGTTTATTAATCCTGGTCACATATATATATAATGTTATTGAAAAGGGGATATTTTTAATATTATAAAATTTTTATTTTATACAGTAGAGGGGGGGGGATCGTTACACTACGTTAGAACCCCGGTAAACCCTTGTATCCATCACTGCGCCCCTCAATCTTTCATCCACAATTATGAAATCTATCATGCTTCTATCGTCACCTCTTTCCCAAGTATACATATGAATCTTCTTGTGGCGAAAGCAAGTGTTCGTCACAAAAAGATTTTTTCCACACATACGGTGAGGAGACTTTCACCATTCTCATTTATACTTTCATCACCAAACGTTCCCAATATCCTTTCATAACCAATCCTCCTCACCCCAACTCTTCCATTAAAATCTCCAAGCATCATAATATTTTTATTTCCCTTACACTTCATTAACATCATCCTTACCATTTCCCAAAACTGCTCTCGGATATAAGTGGTCTTAGACATGTCTGGGGCGTACACCCCTAACACGAACAACTTCTTTAAGCCCACTTTCATTCGTATCCATAGCAGTCTTGGGCTTACACATTCATACTCTTTCACACATTGGCCCATTCTCTCTGAAAGGTTGATACCTACTCCCTGGCATGCCCACTCGATCTCGTCTACACCAGACCAGTATGCGGTATACATGCCATGTGTAGTGATATCCTTCCCCTTCCTTTTCGTCTCATTTACGCATAACACATCTATTCCTCTATCATACATCATATCGCATACTTCATCCGTTTTATCATTCATTGCCCCACATACATTCAACGTAGCCAGACGGGCCTCTGCAATCCACTTTTCGCCTCTCCGGGAGACAGAACGTGACGGGTGGCGAACCTCGTCGCCGGTTTTCCTCCCGGAGATTCTTCGTACCCCGAATACTGATGGGAAAAAAGGTTCTCGAGTGGCAGCTTCGTACCGGCAGGTGAAATGTAGGATTTTCCCCCACTAGATGGAGTCAAAACCTGGTAAGACATGCAGGAAGTTGTTGGATGCAGGTAGCTCAGGACCGTGCTTTGTGGCGTTCCTTGGGGGAGGCCTATGTTCAGCAGTGGCCTTGTGAAGGGTTTTAATGTTGATGAATGATAATAGCATTATATTAGTATGATACATAAATAGAATGGACGTTACGGGTAGAGTCCATCTATCCATAGAGTACATTCTATTTATTTAGATTTAGGTAGGGTATAGAATTTTTATCGATATAATTTGGTACACTGTCTTATCCCTATCATTAGTTCCGTGGACGTGCACTTTTGCTGTCAGCGCCAAAATGGCGGAAATCAAATCGCTTCATCATGTCACGGTGTATAGCCAGTCCAGTGTACTTATGTATATAGAGGTCAGTGCCAGAGATAAATAAATATGTGTAGAATTAGAAAGCTAGCTATTACAAACGTTAGTTTCTCTATCTAGTCTGTGGCTATTACTCCCCACATATTACGTAATACGTAGTTCAATTTTTCTTTTTGGTTTTAATTAAGGAGTGTAGACCATAGATAAGAGTGTATACACGGAAAGATATGGTGTAGAGGTACCCCTATACTAATGATGGTTATTACTTATTATAGCATGTAGCGCGTAGACAGAGAAACCTATAGACTAATGATCGGCGTGGCCTCGAGTGAGAAAGAACGATAACAAATTTTTAGGTTATAGAATAATCTTTTTGACTTTTAAACACATTTAGATACAAATTTTAATTGTTCTAAGAACTGAACTGAACAAGATTCACCAATCTTAAGCTCACAAAACACTTTTTTTCTCACTTAAACCAACTTGTAAACTCCTTAAATCGCTACGCTGTTAAAGTTGTTTAGCAAACTCTACAGTTTGCTAAACAAAAAACCGGCATGGAGAAAGGGACAAACAATCACACCGCTCTATCTCATTTCTATGCAAGACGTATGCATAAATCTATCTTTTTCGTGTGCGAATGCGAAAGAAGGCGTCAATTAGTCTATAGGTTTCTCTGTCTACGATATAGCGCCATATTATGGTTCACAGCTCGCTATCTTTCCATATCAATAGTGCGTGCTATATGTTAAGATGTAAGTAGTCGCCACGACGCTGTGGCGCTTAGGCACTATTAAGTTTTAATATCTAGCAGCAACTAGTTCTAGCAGCAGTGCTGTTTGGAGAGAACATGTGACTCAAAAATCAAAAGAGGATGGCCAAATTTCTATAGGAGAGCTGAACTTGACTTTTTTTCATGACCCAAAACAAACTATAGTTAGATTGGTTTGTTTTTATGTTGTAAATACAATCACGTTTGTAAATAATATCTAAATAGCCACGATTTATTTTAATAACGCCAAAAATATTTTTAAGTGTAGCAGCCAGACTAATCAACCCTAAACGAGAATAAATAATATATACTCTGCTGCTACCATAACGCGGAAGGCGAAGATAAAAAAACATTTATTTCCTATCCCCGGCTACTGAGATACTGCGGACTGCATATAGATAATTTGACGTTCTTATAAAGAAACAAGAAGCAGCCGCAAATATCATTCAGCGCCACATTGCCTTCACACACCGTTATCGTCACGTATCCGTCGACCAATTGTGAGCCGTTTCTTTAACGCTGCAGCTCGTTTCTTCTTGCTGTTCTGGAGCTGTGTTCCACGCCGCCACCGCTCACCGACTACGCGCGCGCATTTTTTTTTTGCGCCCGAAGCAATTAAAGGGCTACCCTATACGTAGGGAGGCGGAAAATGCATTACGCATACCACGATAGCCGGTCTATCGTGGTTATGAGGGACTCACTGTCCTACCGGGGACCCTAAGTGATACCCTCTAAAAACCGCCTTTGGGGACAGGCAACTGGCTGATTAAGCTGTATTGTGCCTTATCATGAGCGACCCTCTTTTGGGAAAAGAGGGCGCAGGCGGCTAAGAGCCGCTGAGGGAGTGCCTACGAAGGCAAAATAATATTAGTTAATATAATAGTAATTTATTTAATTAGAATTGGCCTGAGCCGCCAGGAGGTAGTTCAGGTCGTTTGTCAGTTTATTAGGCGGGTCCGAGAGAGAGTTTCTCGGCCTGCGGACTCGATAGCGAGAGGGGGGTGGGGCTGCATAGGTAGCTGCCTCACGAATTAAATGGTTTGGATGCGACTCTGAGGCTTTGAAGAAGTTCTCTGAGAGTTTTTTGAGAAATTGTTGAATTGTTGGGAGCTCTAGGTCCCGATAAAGGTCGGCATTACGGACGTACCAAGGTGCGTTCGCAGCTCGACGACAGAAAAGGTTTTGAACTATTTGGAGTTCATTAATAATTTTGAGGTTTGCGTGGGCAAAGACGGGGCCCGCGTAGGACATGACTGGTCGTATACAGACCTTATAAAGGGTACGCTTGTTTCGAAGGGACATTTTACTGTATCTGCCCAACATACTGTTGAGCCTACTCAGATAAAATCGTGCGTGACGGGTGACTCGTTTGACGTGGGGCCTAAAAGTGAGCCCTGTGTCTAGAGTGACACCTAAATATTTGGCGGACGTATGCCAGGGGACAGGTGTCCCTAGCATACGTATTGGTGGAGTGTTTTTGAGACGGCGTCGTTTATAATCGAAGTGAACGGTGGAGCTCTTCTCCGGGTTCACATCGATGCGCCATTTTTTGAACTAATCTCCTAGGTCATCAACTGACTTTTGGATCTTGTTCCGTATGAAGGGTAGTGAGACACCTTTACAGTAGATGGCAGTGTCGTCTGCGAAGAGGGAGAGTTGAACACCTTTCGACGGGATGGGAATGTCGTTGGTGAACAGGATGTACAGCAGAGGAGCAAGTACTGAGCCCTGAGGGACACCAGCCTTGATAGTTCGCTGTGAAGATAGCGTGCCTTCGTGTCTAAAACGAAAGGTACGATGTTTCAAATAGGAGGCCACGAGACGAACTAGACGATCGGGGAGACCTATTTTGTAGAGCTTGTAGATGAGGCCTGTGTGCCAGACTCTATCGAAGGCTTTGGCTATATTGAAGAAGACCGCGATGGTCTTATGACGTCGAGGATAGAAACCGCTGAGGATATATTCCACAATGCGGTGAACTTGTTGGGGACATGAGTGTTTGGCTCGGAAACCGAATTGATGGGGAATGATAAGAGGGTCGCCGTCTGTGGGCAACAGATAGCGCCTCATCCGCGTTTGGATGACTCTTTCGAAGAGCTTGCCCATTGCCTTGAGGAGGCTAATGGGGCGATGACTGGAGGGGAGGTTGAGAGGCTTGCCTGCCTTGGGAATTCCAATCACAGTTGCCTCTTTCCACGTAGTGGGAAAATAGCTAAGGTTGAAGCAGGCGTTGAAGATAATAGATAAAAAGGTTAATACCTGCTCAGGAAAGTGTTTTAGGGCTTGGTTGGAGATGCCATCCGCGCCCGGAGCCTTTTTAGGCTTAAGTCCTTTGATGAGGGAAGAAATCTCATCATTGGACACAGAGATAGGTTCGGAGGTCGTGGGGGGTGAGTTCCGGCGGCGGACCTCATCCTCCACTGCCTGGATGTGTGAGGGGTCGACGGGTTGAGAGCTAGGCGAGCATTGAGCGGCAATGCTATCTGCAAAGCACTCATCCTTTTCCTCGTCCTCGAAGGCAACCATGCCGTCGGGACGGGAGAGAGGGGGAGTGTGGGTGATCGCGTCTATGCGGAGGGCTCTGGCCATCTGATAGTACGCTATATGAGATGGAGAGATATTCTCCATGAGTTCACTCTTTTCGAGGTCTCGAAATTCAGAGAGGCGGAAGTGGAGTTCTCGTTGAAGACGATTTGCCGCGCGCCTATATTCGGGGGTGGGATATTTTGCTGCTCTCCGGAAAGCAGCTTTTTTGGCTTTTAATAGGTTGCTAATATGTAGGGGAAGCCCACTATTGTTAGCAACCGGGACGACCTTTTCGTTCTCCTTAAGGGAGGATTTAATAAGGTTGGAGAGTGAATCGACCGCTTTGTCGATCCGGACTGTCTAAGTCCGACGGTAGAGAGATGGTGGAGTCCTGTGAGTCCAGAGCTTTAGCTAGGGACTCCTTGAATCCCTTCCAGTTGGTGAAGGTTTTCGTATGTGTTGGTGGAGGTGGCTGATGGCCAAGAATGAGGGAGACCGGTCGGTGATCGGATCCCAGATCGTCTAGAGTCTAGATTGCTCTGAGGTTGAGAGAAACTCCTTGGAGTAACGCAAAATCTAGTACATCGGGGGCGTGATCGGTGTTATCGAGAAAGTGAGTAACACCGAGGGGACTATGGACGGTAATATCAAGAGACTGCGTGATATCGAGCAGTAACTTGCCACTATGGGATGTAGTACTGCATGTCCATTCAGTATGCTTAGAGTTAAAGTCTCCAAACATAATGACTGAATTGCCTAAAGATAAAATAGCCTCAAAATCTTTTTTGAGGTTATTTTATCTTTTGGGTTCCTGAAGGGATGTAACAGGAGGCTATGAGGATGGACTGATGTCCAGTCATAGCTATCCTGCATACCGTGGCTTCCATGTTGGTAAGCTGCGGAGTAGAAATGGGCGAGCAATGAAGTGTCTTCTTGTAATAGATGGCCGTTCCGCCGCCTCGACGGTCGGGTCTGTCGTTACGAAGAAGAGAGAAGTTTTTAATAGAAAGGCCTTTAGCGTCCTTGGTTTTGAGATTAGTTTCCTGTAGGAGGAGGAAATCGACTTCACGATTCCGAAGAAAGAGCTTAAGCTCTGGTAGGTTATTACGCAAGCCGCGAATATTAAATGATACAAGCGATAAACCCTTAGGTTTGATACGACCGTGAGATCTTGGTAAGGTAATTTGCTCAGTCATTTAAGTTAAATTAATTAAGTTAACTTAACTTACAACGCTAGCAGAAGATTGTTGTGTTCAGCAAGAACAAGAAGGCGCTCTTAGGGGGATTTCGCCGCGCGTAGCTGGCGTGCTACTACGGTTATTTCCCTGACATCGATATTCCTAATAGCGGAATATAGCGTGTTGTAGTCGTCGGGTGTGGGCTCTGCCTCGTGTGCGTACGAGGTTGTCAGCGGTGGGTCTGCCTTTTTGGGCCCCCAGGGAAAGACTGGAGGCTGCATTGGCTTGGAGAAGCCCGGAGGGGGCCGAATTATGCCCTGAGGGGGCCTAGGGGGACCCTGAGGGGGCCTAGGGGGACCCTGAGGGGGCCTAGGGGGACCCTGAGGGGGCCTAGGGGGACCCTGAGGGGGCCTAGGGGGACCCTGAGAGGGTTGAGTGGAGCCCTGGATAGGCTGAGAAGGGCCCTGACGGGGCCGTTGTTGGAGGGCCGGGAATGAGCGGTCATTCACCGGCGGTGGAGCTTGCCTACTGGGGCGAGGTTGAGGTGCGCGTGGGCAACCCTTGTAGTTAGCCGGGTGTCCTGTCTGGTTGAACAGGACACAGGCGGGCGGGGATTCGGCGTCTTTGGGTCGGGGACACTCTTTCGTGTTATGTGGTTCCAGTCACTTCACGCACCTGGGTGGGACGGAGCAGTTGGCCGCCGCGTGACCATAAAGTTGGCAGCGGTGGCACTGCGCCGGGAAACCGGGCCTATGTGGGGGCTCTACCTTCACCCTTGACAGGCCGCACACTGTGCGCACCTGCCGGAAGATGGCTTTAGCCTCCGACACGTTTGACAGGATTACTAGGACATTGTTGTATCTCTTGCCCGTTCTGTTGTGCATTTTGTGCACTGCTTCTACGGGGAAACCTTGGGACTTAAGGTCCTCAAGGATTTCCTCGTTGGAGAACTCAAAGGGGACGCCTCGGATGACGGCCCTGACTTTACGCTCTTCAGGGAGAGCGTAAGTGTGGCATGAGATACGTTCGGCTGTGAATAGCCGGGTGATCTGACGGAAACGCGCGCGCACCTCACTCACTCACTCACTCTGCATGACTTTTATAGCCCGGTTCAGCGACGTAGCTTCGTGAACAAAACACGAGTCTCACGCCGGGAAACGAAACGTACATAGTAGTAGTATATTTTGATTAATTTTCATTGATCATAATGTAAGAATTATAATTGGCTAGGGAAAATAAAAATCGTTACCATTGGTAAACCAACACCACAGCTTGCCGTATAAATATAGGCAAGGTTAACGAAAATATATTCCATTCCATTCCATTCCATATTCATACTCCAATCGGCTTTACATAAACAGTAGTTTCATTTCTCCACCTTAAACCACTCGGAGTCTGTTAATAGTGGACCGTTCATCTCCACTATTACAGTGGTGACCCCGACGTGATCTGAACAGGCAACCAACAACCTTCGGAAACTTCAAGCTTCATCATCGCCATAGAATACCCCACACCTGACACCAACTGGTACAACATGGTTGCAGCAGAGTATATATTATTTATTCCCGTTTAGGGTTGATTAGTCTGGCTGCTACATAAGGCTGAGACAATAAATACCTTTTACTTTTTTTATTTATTCGCCATTTCGTTAAAATATAACATTGGTATATCAAAATTACAATCAATTCAAATGATATATTACATTAGATTATTCAAAGTACAAACCGTCTAGTGAAGTTGACCGTTTCGACAACACACTATGACCGATAATTCAATAAAAACTACACGTACAAAAATTGCACTAGCTTGCACAGTATGTTGTGTAAAAAACAAGGATGGCGTAATTATTATCACATCCACAAGTCGAGTGGGCCTGACGGAATCCCCCTAACTGTGCTGAGGACGTGTGCTCCAGAGTTGGCACCGGTTTTAACGCGTCTTTTCCGGTACACCTACTCCCTTGGCGTAGTCCCAAAATCATGGAAGACGGCTTTCGACAGTTTTTCTAAAAAAGGCGACCGCTCAGACCCATCCAGCTACCGGCCTATCGTCATCACCTCCTTGTTCTCCAAAATATTGGAGTCTATTGTTAACTGCCAGCTCATGAGGTACCTTGAGGATCACCAGCTGATTAGCGATCGCCAATACGGTTTTCGCCGTGGTCGGTCAGCCGTTGATCTTCTGGTCTACCTAACTCACAGATGGGCGGAGGCATTAGATTCCAAGGCATTGACCGTTAGTTTGGACATTGCGAAGGCCTTCAATCGGATTTCGCACAAAACGCTTCTTTCGAAGCTCCCTTTCTATGGGCTCCCCGAGAAATTGTGCGATTGGATCACCAGCTTTCTTGCAGATCGGAGCATCAAGGTCGTTGTAGACGGTGCAAGCTCCGATTGCAAGCCTATTAACGCTGGTGTTCCACAAGGCTACGTGCTATCGCCCACGCTGTTTCTTCTGCACATCAATGATATGTTGCAAACCCGTAACATTCATTGCTATGCAGATGACTCCGAGTACCGGGACAAACTTGTGTCTGAAGTCGAGTCTTTGCTGAACAGAGTCTCAGATTGGGGGCGACTAAATCTAGTCCAGTTTAAACCTCAGAAGACATAAGTTTGCGCGTTAACCGCTAAAAAGAATCCCTTCGTATCTCCTCAGTTTCAAGGCACTCCCCTTGTTGCCTCAGCCAGTATCGGAATCCTCAGCGTCGACATATCGAGTGACGTGCAGTTTCGTGGTCACTTGGTAGAGAAGGCCAAATTGGCCTCTAAAACGCTTGGCGTGCTCAGCAGCAGGACAGTATTTCATGCTGGCACACCGCCTGCAACTTTACAAGGCGCAGGTTCGGCCGCACATGGAATACTGTTCTCACCTCTGGGCTGAGGACCCCCAGTCCCAGCTCCTTCCACTTGACCGCATCCAGCGCAGAGCGGCTCGAATCGTCGACGACCGAGTGCTTTCCGATCGGCTCGATTCACTGGCACTGAAAAAGAACCAAACGGGAATCCTCTCAATCGGCCCTAACGGAAATTGACGTTCGATTAAGAAACAGAAGGGAGGAATCGAGGCTTCTCTCGATCCGGCCTCCTATAACGCCTACGTTGGGTTCGGGAACAACGTATGTGATCTCCGCAACGGAGTAACACACAAGGGCGATTACCTCTTCTTTTTCAGCAAGTAGGTTCAGACGGGGATTACGGGTCTTCCGAAGTCGTCCCGGTCCCGACGCCTTAATTCTTCGATGTGGACTGTATAACTTGAGGGATGAATTACTTGGGAATAAAACAGCAATTATCTTCAAACCGTTCCGTGAGAAAGTAATCACTTTTTCCTATCACTTCCCTATACTTCTTATTGACTGCTGGTTTTTCACTTTTCCCGAAGGATTTTCTTATTTATTTCTTGAACATTTTCCGAACTATTTTCCCGAACTATTTCCCTGAACGAATTGCAATAAAACCCGTTCACTAAGCTACCCCCCGAGCTATACGCGAAAGTGAACCGCGCCATTCGCGTGCTTGCGCAACTTAATTACATGAATTTGTTTTATTACTCTCTCACGTTTCACTTAATCTCTTTATTCACATAAGTCATACATAAATACAATTTATCTATTTAGATAGCACAAAACAATATCTACACTACGATATACATTATATTTTCGTATCACAAAAAACCTTTTATTTATTAAACAAAATATGCCTATTTTAATCACAAGTTCAAAGTCAAAATTTCTTAAATATTTAACACAGAAAGTTAAAACAATGTTTTCCACTTGAATTTATACATATGTTAACTAATACAATAGTTTAATTTACATTTTCTCTATTTATTTCACTATTTAAAACACTTTTAAATTTCTTATACAAAACTATCATTATTTCACTTATACACAGGAATTTTCACATAAAAATAACACAGAATTCACCTTTTTAGCACGTACAATCAACCCGAAATGTTTTACAAGTCATTTTTACATAAATTGCTGAAATTACAAACATTTTAAATTTTTACATATTCGGCCTCCTAAGGGCGTGGCCAGCGTGCTTCCGTGAACTCACACTATTTGAACAACTAACTTTGCACGGCTCTCGGCTATCAGAAAAAATGAAAGTCTGAAATACACCAATTTTAACAATATTAGGTAAATAAGTGCTTCTACATAATTTTCGAACTGTAGGAAACTATCTCTGATAGGATTCTTATCAGTTATCATGTTTCTTATCGGATAACAATACAAGTGAATGTTCTCATTAATCAATCATAACAAATAGGCATTTGTTTTCGTACAAAACATATCAAACGTATACAAGACAATACTTATGCAATTAATTTCCGTTAATTCTGTTTATGCACAGAGTGATCATCTCGACCGGGGAACAAATCCGATCTCTAACTTCACTTTAATATTCCTTTGAATTTACATCGTTGGAAAGACGATTTCAACCGGGGAACAAATCCGGTAACATAATTTATATCATAAAATTCCCTATATGAATTTATTGAAAGATATTACTTAGAAAACAGTAAACTAGTCCGGCCTGGGAGTTGAACCCAAGACCTTCATATCATTAATTCGACATTTCTTTAAGATTTAACTAAGCATTTTCTTATCAGAACATTTCTATTGGACAATGAGTCTTTGAAAGATTATTCGTCATCGGTTGACTTAATAAACTGAAATATTCTTATAGGCGCGTCGCCAACAATCTCGCCCCCCCGTGCGTTAGCACCATCATTTGGGAGGCGTCGCGGGTACCAGGACTATTATTCTGGATGTAAGTCTCCTCAAGATACCTGTGCTAGTAATGACGTCAACCGCTCTGGTGTGACCGTCTGGTCCCGGTAATGTTCTACTAATTTTGCCTTTCGGCCACGTATTTCGTGGCAACGAATGATCTATTATCAAAACAATATCGCCCTCTTTAGGTTCCATGAACTTTTCGTTATTACCTGTTCGAGGTATTAAGGTAGGCATGTATTCCTTCAGCCACCTTGTCCAAAAATGGTCGGCTAACCTCTGTGCAGCTTTCCAATTGAGTTGACCCGTCAGATGCTGCTCTAAAAATAATCCAGGTGGTCGATCACCACATGAGCGTCCCAGAAGAAAATGATTGGGTGTCAAACCCTCTTCAGGACTATCCATACTGAATGTTACCAGAGGCCTGGAATTTACTGTATGCTCTGCTTCTAAAAGTAGCGTATGTAGAACCTCCTCTCGTGGGCTCCTTTCTCTGAGCGTAGCGGTCAACGCAATTTTAATCGATCTTACTAACCTCTCCCAGGCGCCACCCATGTGCCGTGCTCCCGGAGGTATAAATTTCCATTTAATATATTTTTTAAATGACTCGTTTTTCATGCCCTCATAGCATTCTTCGCATGCTTTCAATAATTCTTTATTCGCAGCTTTGAAATTTGTCCCGTTATCGCTGTATATAACGGCTGGTTTTCCTCTTCTGGCGATAAATCGCCTCAACGCCATTATCATTGACGCTGGTGTCAACGAGGCTGCTAATTCCAGATGTACTGCTCTGGTAGTCAGACACGTGAATAAAACACCCCAACGTTTTTCGTGTCGCCTTCCTATAGTCACACTCATAGGACCGAAATAATCCACAGCTGAGCATGTAAAAGGTGGTTCATGATGAGCTATTCTCTCCAGAGGAATATTTCCTTGTGGCACGTTCTGCGGTTTTGACCTGTATGTCCTGCACCACTGACAATGATGTGACACACTTCGTACTACATTACGTAAGTTCAAGACATAAAATTTCTGGTTCACCTCATTCATCACCGTCTGGTGATTGGCATGTCCAAAATGATGATGAACTTCTCTAATCATCATTTTAACGATTTCGTGTTTACCGTCCAATATGACAGGTTTTCTACTTTCCTCGGTCAAATTAGACTTGAAAGGTAAACGTCCATTTAAACGGAGTAAGTTATCTTCTCCTATTTCCATAGATAATTTACTTAAGCGTGAACTTCTTTCAACACTTTTGCCTGCTTTCAAGCATTTTATTTCCGAATAAAAACACTCGTCTTGAACGAACATCCAAATTAATAATTCCGCTTTTTTCAAGAGCGCTATGTCCAACGCGCCATCGGGTCCTTTAACCGACTTTGCTAAAACTTTGTTGGAACACATAACCGACTTTTCGGCTGCGTCGTCGGGTCCTTTAACCGACTTTCTTAAACTCTTGAATTTTTCTACCGCTTGTAAGGTGCGTGTAGTTGCCCCAAGGAATTTCTTAAAGCTGCTAAATCGTCCGTAGTCGGGTAGACTTAACGGTTCTTGCTTTCTTAACGCATTTACGCACTTTGGCGATTTTTCTTCACCTGTTTCTAAGCTTTTTATGGTGTCCACTTGTTTGGGCCATAAATCAGGACTTTTCCCGAGGAATTCAGGTCCTTGAAACCAGCGATGACTTACATCGAAGGTGGAAGGAAAATTTCTAGTGGCGTCGTCTGCCACATTTTGTGACGTTGGAACCCATCGCCATTCACATGGCTTACTGTGATCTTCGATCTCAGCCAATCGATGAGCAACGAATGGTTTAAAAGCGCGAGGATCTGACTTAATCCACGCTAACACTGTACGTGAGTCTGTCCAAAATACTCTCCCGGACATCTCGTACTTGTTCTCTTCACTAACCGATGCAGCCAGTCTGCTTATTCTGCGCCTTATTCCTCCTCCTCATCCTAGCTCGTCCGTGGTGACGTAATACACCGCGGCAGCGTATGCTTTTTCACTAGCATCCGTGAAAGTGTGTAACTCTCCCTTGCCGACGCCTTCAGCAACGGGTCTAGATACTTCTAAATGACCTAATTTCTTCACTTCCGATATCCATTTACAAAATAACACGTGTAATTCGTATGAAACTTCTTCATCCCAAGAGATGCCTGTCCTCCATACTTGCTGGATCAGCGACTACCCTTGAATCGTTATGGGTGATGCGAGTCCCAAAGGATCGAAGACTGACATCACAGCGCTAGTTATCTCCCTCTTCGTAGGCGGTCGTAAACCTTCCATCACCTCTTCCGGTGTGTTACGAAGACTTGTGGAGAAACTTATTATATCCCGTTTGATATTCCAAATTAAACCTAACGTGCGCTCTGTGTGCTCTTTATCTCCCAGCGAAGCACTGTCGCTCTTATATTTATTTTCCATTTTACTTAAAACTTCGGGTCGGTTGCTAGCCCATCCCCTCAGTTGGAAAGAAGCATGTTTATGTAATTCATACATATCGTTTACTATCCTTTCGGCCGTCGTCACGTCGGGAAATGCCTGTAGATAGTCATCCATATAAAAATTGCTTTCCGTAGCGGAAGCTGCTTCTGGATAGATATGTGCGTTGTCCTGCGCATTCCTATTCTTTACATATATAGCGATGCATGGTGATGATGCCGCCTCAAATATGAGTGACGTCATCCTATACTCTTCCGGTGGCGCGTCACGATTGTGCCGCCATAAGAATCGAAGGCTATCCCTGTCTTCATCCCAGATTTTCACTTGCAGGAACATTTCTTTAATGTCTGCCATTACTGCCACGCTTCCTTCTCTGAATCGTAGCAGAACTCCGAACAACGACTTCAATAAGTCCGGTCCGGTTAACAATGCATCATTGAGACAACGTCCGCCCGTCCTTGCGGCGGCGTCGAAAACTATCCTTATTTTCTTTTTTTGTGGGTGAGTCACTGCGAAGTGAGGAAGGTACCACGTACGTGGGGAAATGGGAATATGGTTCGCTTTCTCTGCGTAACTATTAACGATGAGATTTTCAATTTGCTTCTCATATTCCTTTTTCAACTCGCTATCTTTGTCGAGCTTTTTTTCAATATTTAACAGGCGACTTTCAACCTGCGCTCTATTCGACGGCATGCACTCATTGTCTGTGCGCCATAACAAAGCAGTCTCGTACCTATTATTAGGTATACGACGTACCGTTTTGTTCAAAATTTTTAAAGCTCGTTCTTCTGGGTCGTTCGCGGGCTTTCTAGCCGACACTCCCAGAGATTCCAAACTAAAATAATCCTTGATCAATTTTTCCATATCTTCCTCCTTCTTGGTGGAAATGTGGTTGACGATCTTGATTGGTTTAATACCACCCAATATGTGACCATGTAAAACCCATCCAAGTTTGATGAGCGATGCTACAGGTAGTTTCTTACCTCCTGAAATTAATTCACGAGTAACTATGAGATGCCAATTGTCCTGACCAATTAATATGGTAGGTTTGGACCTCTCATACATCAACTCATCCTTAATCGGTGTCAAATGAGAACACCGTTGCAATAATTCTCGGCTTACCGACTGAGGAGAAAGGTTAAGTGACTTAATTGTTTGTACACTTATCTCTTCTAAGTCGCTCGAGTAAATGCCTTTTATCTTAACGTTTAAGCGATACGAACTGTCGTCGTTAATTCGCTTACCTCCCACGGCTTCGATACGTAATCCCTCTTTACGTCCGCGAGGCGCTAATTTCTGAGCCATCCACTCCTCTATGAGTGTCATGGTCGATCCCTCATCCAGAAGAGCTGTTGTCTTGACCTTTCCTCTAGGTCCATACAACTCGACCGGTATAATCTTTAAGTATGCACATGCCAGTGCATTCACTGTACTAACAGTTGTAATCTGAGCATCTTTACCCCCCTCGTCCCCTTGTGGCGAGGTATTTTCATTGGGGTATCGGTGTAGCATTCGATGATGTGACATTCTACATCCCTCTACACCACATTTTTTCGCTTTGCACTCTAACCTCCTATGGTTAGGTGACAAACATTGGAAACATACTTTCGCTTTTTTGACTGCTTCCCATTTCTCGCGAATATTCATGTCCTTAAACTTGTAACAACTCACTATAGAGTGCTCCTTGTTGCATATAACACACTTATGTGTTACCCGACTTACAGGCTTGTCCTGGGTTGTCATAACCACTTGTCGGTTGTGCCCTTTATTATTTCGGCGTTCTAGACGCTCGCTCGTATTACTTCGGCGCATATAGCGCTCGCTCACGGCACAGCTGCGTACACCTCCCTTTGCAGTGTGTACAGTTCGCTTCCTGAATTCAGGATGCTTCCTTTTTTCAGGCGCATTTTCATTGCTTAAGGACGTTCCAAATTGTTCACTCAATAAATTTAAAAACTTGGCCATCTTCTGTAACTCTGGCTCCAAAGGATACTGAGCTCGATATTCAAACCATTTAAATTTAATCATAGTTCCGAGTTTCTCCACTATGCGGCTCACTAACTCCGGTGAGTATAAATACTGAGGTTGATCCAACGCTTGTATCGTGGCAACCACGTTCGTAATACGACTTGCAAAAGATCCTATATTCCGGCAATCTTCTGCCAATCTTGGCATACGCTTTACATTCTCGATTTCGGCTAGAATGAGCATCTCAACCTTACCGAATCTTCTTTCGAGAGCGTTCATTATTTCTTCCGGTTCACACAAAGTAAATAACAGCGACTTTACCGCCTCTTTAGCGGTGCCTTTTAATGCCCTCCTAAGGCGTGCGACATTTTGCACCCCTGAAAATTGGCTTCTCGTGTCTTCAAACACCGTTTTGAAAATTATCCATTCACCCGGGTCTCCATCGAACACCGGTAATTCCTGGAGGAAATGAAGCTGGGAAGACTTATCTTTACCCGCTATTTTTATTGCACTCACAATCGCTTCGGTCAATTCTGACACCTCACTCGCGTGTGTTTTCTGTGCATTTCCTTGGTTGCGCTTGATCTTCGCCCCTTTGCGGCGTGATCCTTTACACGCTTCCTTATCAGTAATATCGGGTTGTGCTACACTAACCGGCGCGCTCATTATGGTCTGCTGAACCCAACTCCTTACGAAAGGTTCCACCTGAGTATTCCGCTCTTCATCATCCTCACTCGAGTCGATCTCCTCTTCTCGGTTGAGTCGTGCCAACTCCAATTGAGACTTGGCCAAGGCAGCAGCTGCCTGTGCTCGTTCGAGCTCTGAGCGTTCGAATTTAATCCGCGCCTCTAATTCGGCTTTCAGCCTCGCCGATCGCGATGACCTACTACCTCTCTGTGACCCTTTATCACTAGTGTGCCCGATTACTGTCCTTGACGATGCCGCTTCTTCGGTCCTTTGACCTACTTTTTCGACCACCGTTTCACTCCTGGATATAACGGATTGTTGTGCAGTACTGGCCTGCGTACCACTGGTGTCCGTCCTGTTGCTTGTCGTTGCCATGGACGTCCCTGAGTCTCACGTGCATGTGGACGTGTCGGTGGTGGCTCCACTTAAAGGAGTTGCTCCATTTGACGCAGTAGCTGTGGTCGCTCCAGATGGTTCCGCTTCTTTAGCTTTTCTTGAGAGCCCTGTCCTTGTCCTGCTACCTTCGCTTCTCCCTGTCTGGTCTTGTGCCTTCTTCATCTTGCAGGAAGGTGATTGTTGGCCTACGGTCCCTAACTGTCCCTACGGTCCCTACAACCCCTTACCTACAACCCTTCTACACCCCAACCTAACACCACTACCCCTCCCCCCCCTTATCTCCCAACCCTACAACCCTACTACCACCCTAACAGCCCTATCAGCCTTATCAATCCTGGACGGGGCCTACCGAGGTGAGCCGTCCAGGGATGGAGTCGTGCAGGAATGGAATGGAGGAAAGGTTTAGGAACTGTCTCGCCAAGGAATATGACGAAACAGTCGAGCGGTAGTGCAAGCGCAGTCTCGCTCGAGAGAACTGCTCCACTCGAAGGTGTTGTGCCAGAGCCCGACCGTTTGGCACCGTTAGGTGGTCGGGATGTATGCTGTGCTCGCTGCCCAGTTGCCGGTGACGCCTCGTCCGAGCGCCCTCCTCCGGCCGCGATGCAGTCAGGTGCCCGCGCGCACCCTCGCCTGGCAGCAGCAGCGGTGGATGCTTCTTCTTGCACCCTGATGACCCGACAGGAAAGTGCCGGACACGATCGTCCGACAGGAAATGCCGAGCACGCTTGCCCGACAGGAAAAATGCCAAGCCCTGCTTGGCCACGATGAGTGCCTTCACAAGACACCTGCGCCCGGCTGCGATACGTGCCCCATGCGAGCACACGCCCCAGGCTGCAATCCCGGTTTTCTTTCTTCCGGTAGTTCCAGGTCCAGTCCTTCAGCGCTGACGTCCTGGTCTTCTGGCCTTTGGTCCTATTGCTTCAGCTCAAACCTCCGGCTTCCTTCGGTTGCTGATCTTCACTCGGCTCCGAAGGTCTTCTTTTTCCACAACCAGCAGTCCACAGCTGGTTCCTTGATCCAGCTGGCGGGGTTCGGGTGGTCCTTTTAATCCGGCTCGAAGGACCAATTGAAAAAGAACCAAACGGGAATCCTCTCAATCGGCCCTAACGGAAATTGACGTTCGATTAAGAAACAGAAGGGAGGAATCGAAGCTTCTCTCGATCCGGCCTCCTATAACGCCTACGTTGGGTTCGGGAACAACGTATGTGATCTCCGCAACGGAGTAACACACAAGGGCGATAACCTCTTCTTTTTCAGCAAGTAGGTTCAGACGGGGATTACGGGTCTTCCGAAGTCGTCCCGGTCCCGACGCCTTAATTCTTCGATGTGGACTGTATAACTTGAGGGATGAATTACTTGGGAATAAAACAGCAATTATCTTCAAACCGTTCCGTGAGAGAGTAATCACTTTTCCCTATCACTTCCCTATACTTCTTATTGACTGCTGGTTTTTCACTTTTCCCGAAGGATTTTCTTATTTATTTCTTGAACATTTTCCGAACTATTTTCCCGAACTATTTCCCTGAACGAATTGCAATAAAACCCGTTCACTAAGCTACCCCCCGAGCTATACGCGAAAGTGAACCGCGCCATTCGCGTGCTTGCGCAACTTAATTACATGAATTTGTTTTATTACTCTCTCACGTTTCACTTAATCTCTTTATTCACATAAGTCATACATAAATACAATTTATCTATTTAGATAGCACAAAACAATATCTACACTACGATATACATTATATTTTCGTATCACAAAAAACCTTTTATTTATTAAACAAAATATGCCTATTTTAATCACAAGTTCAAAGTCAAAATTTCTTAAATATTTAACACAGAAAGTTAAAACAATGTTTTCCACTTGAATTTATACATATGTTAACTAATACAATAGTTTAATTTACATTTTCTCTATTTATTTCACTATTTAAAACACTTTTAAATTTCTTATAAAAAACTATCATTATTTCACTTATACACAGGAATTTTCACATAAAAATAACACAGAATTCACCTTTTTAGCACGTACAATCAACCCGAAATGTTTTACAAGTCATTTTTACATAAATTGCTGAAATTACAAACATTTTAAATTTTTACATATTCGGCCTCCTAAGGGCGTGGCCAGCGTGCTTCCGTGAACTTACACTATTTGAACAACTAACTTTGCACGGCTCTCGGCTATCAGAAAAAATGAAAGTCTGAAATACACCAATTTTAACAATATTAGGTAAATAAGTGCTTCTACATAATTTTCGAACTGTAGGAAACTATCTCTGATAGGATTCTTATCAGTTATCATGTTTCTTATCGGATAACAATACAAGTGAATGTTCTCATTAATCAATCATAACAAATAGGCATTTGTTTTCGTACAAAACATATCAAACTTATACAAGACAATACTTATGCAATTAATTTCCGTTAATTCTGTTTATGCACAGAGTGATCATCTCGACCGGGGAACAAATCCGATCTCTAACTTCACTTTAATATTCCTTTGAATTTACATCGTTGGAAAGACGATTTCAACCGGGGAACAAATCCGGTAACATAATTTATATCATAAAATTCCCTATATGAATTTATTGAAAGATATTACTTAGAAAACAGTAAACTAGTCCGGCCTGGGAGTTGAACCCAAGACCTTCATATCATTAATTCGACATTTCTTTAAGATTTAACTAAGCATTTTCTTATCAGAACATTTCTATTGGACAATGAGTCTTTGAAAGATTATTCGTCATCGGTTGACTTAATAAACTGAAATATTCTTATAGGCGCGTCGCCAACAGGCACTGCGAAGAGATGTTGCATATCTTTGCATTTTCTTTCGCATATACCATGAAGAGTGCTCTGAGGAATTGTTCGGATTAATCCCAGCCGCCAAATTTCGTGAACGCACTACGCGGAAAACGTCCCGATACCATCCACACCATCTGGATGCTTGGCGGTCCACCACTGTACGTTACAAAAGGAGTTTTCTTCCGCGTACAACCTCTCTGTGGAATAGTTTACCACCGGCGATTTTTCTGGACCGATACGACCTGGGGACCTTCAAGAAAAGAGCTTACTCCTTTCTAAAGGGCCGGCAACGCACCTGCAATTCCCCTGGTGTTGCGGTTGATCATGGGTGGCGGTGGTCACTTAACATCAGGTGAGCCGCATGCTCGTTTGCCCCCTCTTCTATAAAAAAATTATCACATGAAGACTTTCCTAAAATATTTCAAGGCTTTTTGTAGTTTTACCATTTCAATTCTAGCCGAGGAGAGTTAGATCCTAGATACTTAATGTCTTTCAGTCTTTAATACTAAAGTTGCATATGTATTGAAAAATCGAGTAATGGTAGGTTACGGGAGTAAATGAAGTGTAATGGTAGAATTTAGGAGTACTTTAATGAAACAAGTAGGCTAGACAAAATTACTTTTTATTCATCATCCTCTTACAACTACAACATCAAGGAGTGATGCAGGCACTGGCGATATTATCGGCTGATGCCTGGCCCACCCAAGGTACCACACAAGCGTCATAACATGTGCACATCACCCAACTGTCCTTCGATTCGGTACCCTCCGTGAAACCTGACATGTACATTATAATAGGACCTTGCCTGTTGAATCTGATATGTTCCTAGGGAAAATAATATAACTTCATACACGCGACGCGCGGCTTAAAGCATATTGCAGCGTTTACTAAATAAAAATATGTAGTGGAACTATTCGTTACCCAATAATAGGGCATCTCTCAAAGGCTACAATATTATATACGGAAAGCATCTCTCAAAGCGCACCCTACATCTGTCCTATAAATCCTAAAACAAATCGAGAAGCACTGAAGATCGTAGACTATGCGCAGTGCGCATGAGATGACAATAGACGAGTAAGATGAGAACCAGAGAACTTTTAGCATTATAAAATGGCGGCCCATCACCAGTGTTGCCAACCCGTATCAAAAAATTAAACCGAGATATTTTTTTTCATTTATCTTCTGATGATATTTTTTTTTTATAGGATAGGGTGACAAACGAGCACACAGTCCACCTGATGGTAAGTGGTTGCTGTGGCCCATAGACATCTACATCTATCCTCGATTACGAATCAAAATGCAGATGCGTTAACACCCGTGAGGACTAAGATGGAATGCCTCGTTTCCAGTAAAAAGGGTCTCCGGTTCTCTACACTCACCATACGAAATACAGCAGCATTAAGCTACTATTTCACGCTGGTATTCTGTGAGAGCGTGGTCTTTCCCCGGTCGAGCCGACCCATTCGTGCTACAACTATACTACTAATATAACTGCAGCATGGCTCTACCACGTATAAATTTTCAAATTATTAAAAATAAAAACTAATATGTATTAAAATATGTCAGGCAACGTTACTATTGCCCGTCTTTTTTGGTGCGTCACTTAGAAATACGAGGTCACTTAGAAATATGAGGTCACGTGGCGCTAGAGCAAGTTCGCTCAACGAAACTCGAACTTCACACACTCAACAAAACATCAAACATCGAGTCATGATATTATCAGATCAATCAGGTCGCGGTTTGAGACGCAAATTACAAAGTTTACTAGGGAATGGTTATCATGATACATGTTTTCTAAAGCCGAATGCAAAACTGAATGAATTATTAAATTCATGTAATACTCTCTGGATTGATTTTACTAAGGATGATTATGTAATTATACTTGGTGGTTCAAATGATAATGATCTAATGGAATTTCAATCATTTTTGTATTATACCAAATTAAATGTACAAATGTTGTATGTGAAATTCAAAAAAAAATATTATTTTAATGAAACAAAGCTAAATAACCTAGTTCAGTGGATTTCTAAAAGCTTCTGTCATGCGTCTTTTGTGCCCTTGATGTATAATAATACTCATAATGACGGTAGTGGGTATAAAAATTTTAATACTGTTGCAAAACTAATTCTTCGTGAAATATTGAATTCATACGTGGTAGAGCCATGCTGCAGTTATATTAGTAGTATAGTTGTAGCACGAATGGGTCGGCTCGACCGGGGAGGGACCACGCTCTCACAGAATACCAGCGTGAAATAGTAGCTTAATGCTGCTGTATTTCGTATGGTGAGTGTAGAGATCCGGAGACCCTTTTTACTGGAAACGAGGCATTTCATCTTAGTCCTCACGGGTGACAACGCATCTGCATTTTGATTCGTAATCGAGGATAGATGTAGATGTCTATGGGCCACAGTAACCACTTACCATCAGGTGGACTGTGTGCTCGTTTGTCACCCTATCCTATAAAAAAAAAATATTGAGAGTGACATATAAAAAAATATATTAACTTTATAACCAAACTACGCAGCTCGAATAATAATAATACTATAAGGGCAAATGTTTCTTTCATTGTAACTCAAACAGCTATATGTTATATGAAGTGCAATGCAGGCACTCAAACTGAGGATATTCCTCCTCAAAGTTGCATTTCGCTTTTTCGTCATTAATAATACATTAAGTCAGCTGCCCAAAAAAAACTATGAATATTTTCTATCAAAACGTCTGTGGTGTAACAAATAAAAAATGTGAGATAGAACTGTATATCAATTCTGTAAAATCTGAGTTACAATACGTTTGTTTTATATTTAAATTAGAAGGTTATATATTAGTAGCTTACAATTTCCGAGTAAACAAAATACGAGGTGGTTCAATGATATTGGGTTTAAATGATGTTAAATGTGAGGAAGATGCCTTCTGCAAAAAGCTATATAAATTTGAACATTTTGAAATTTATGGTGTTAAAGACATAAACTCACATATTTATATCTGTTGTTGCTATCGAAATCCTATACAGAAAAATTTTGATCTTTTTATGTAAAGATTAGAGCGATTTCCTGAACATTTTTAATAAGAAATTTATATTGTGCGGTGACTTCAACATTAATTTATTGAACAATGATAAACAAAAAAATTAATTTTTGAATTTGTTGACTTGTTATAATTTCAAATTGTCTTGAGAATGTAATTACTAGTATAGATACAACAAATATTGACAGTAGAGTAGAGCATAATGGTCTCGCAGACGGTCACGCTGGTTTATTTTGTACATTAGAATTGGAAAATAAAAGGAGTTGTAATATGAATGAAAGTATAAAAATTAGTCGTGGAGTTTTAAGCGACCACAACTCAGCAGAATTTAGAAAGCAAATTAGCAAAATAAATTGGCACAATCTAGGAATAAATTCTTTTGTTAATAAATTAAGTTACACTTTCAAAACTTGTTGTAAGAAAAGAACGAGAAAAATACGTTACAGTGGATCACTAAAGGTATTAGGGTTTCAAGTAAAATGAAAAGGTTTCTGACATTAAATGTTAAAATATGTAATGGAGTGTTTGCATATAAATATAAAAGTTCATATATACAGATATATAGAAGAATATTGAGAAAAGCAAAACAAATAGCTATACAAAGAAAAATTGAGTCGGCGTTATATTCTAATAAATAAATCTGGAATATTGAAAAATTCGTTTCGTAAAAAACAAGAGAATATACTACTAAAGGTATACAATAACATCGTAAGTAATAAACAGGATGTAGCAAATGTTTTCTCAGGTCATTTTAGTGAAACTAATTCATTAAGCAACAACGCTAGTGATTCAATCTCCGCACAATTAATTCTCAAACAAAGTGTGCAGAAAATTGTAACAGACATGCCTTTTAAGATTATTACTAGCCATGAAATTTTAAAAACTGTTAAGGAAATGGAAAATAATAGATCACATGGTTATGATGAAATACCCATCAAGATTATTAAAGATAATATTGATATATTGGCTGAATCTTTAGCTTATCTTTTCAATAAGTGTGTGGAATAATCTCTGCTTCCTGATCAGCTTAAGGTTGCACGAGTACTTCCGGTACATAAAAAGGGAAGTAAAATGGACCCCAAAAACAATAGACCGATTTCCTTGCTACCAATTTTATAATTTATAAAAAGCTGATAAAGGTAAAACTAGCAGCACATTTGTGACAAAATAATATATTAAGTGAGAGGAAATTTGGTTATCAAACGCGTGTAGGTACTATAGATGCTATAAATACGCTATTTGATGATGTAGTATGTAGACTCAATGATAAATTTAAGGTAGGAGGTCTATTTTTAGACTTGAGTTCGGCTTTTGACACGATAAATCATAATATCTCATAATAATATCGTCAAATTGTGCGATTGGATCACCAGCTTTCTTGCAGATCGGAGCATCAAGGTCGTTGTAGACGGTGCAAGCTCCGATTGCAAGCCTATTAATGCTGGTGTTCCACAGGGCTGCGTGCTATCGCCAACGCTGTTTCTTCTACATATCAATGATATTTTGCATACCCGTAACATTCATTGCTATGCGGATGACAGCACTGGTGATGCTCTTTACACCGGCCGAGCCAATATTTCTCGGGAAAACGTCTCCGAGTGCCGGGACAAACTTGTGTCTGAAGTCGAGTCTTTGCTGAACAGAGTCTCGGATTGGGGACGACTAAATCTAGTCCAGTTTAACCCCCAGAAGACACAAGTTTGCGCGTTAACCGCTAAAAAGAACCCCTTTGTCGTATCCCCTCAGTTTCAAGGAACTCCCCTTGTTGCCTCAGCCAGTATCGGAATCCGCGGCGTCGACATATCGAGTGACGTGCAGTTTCGTGGTCACTTGGAAGGGAAGGCCAAATTGGCCTCTAAAAAGCTTGGCGTGCTCAGCAGAGCGGGACAGTATTTCATGCCGGCACACCGCCTACAACTTTACAAGGCGCAGGTTCGGCCGCACATGGAATACTGTTCCCATCTCTGGGCTGGGGCTCCCCAGTACCAGCTCCTTCCACTTGACCGCATCCAGCGCAGAGCGGCTCGAATCGTCGACGACCGAGTGCTTTCCGATCGGCTCGATTCACTGGCGCTGCGAAGAGATGTTGCATCTCTTTGCGTATTTTATCGCATCTATCACGGGGAGTGCTCTGAGGAATTGTTCGGATTAATCCCAGCCGCCAAATTTCGTGAACGCACTACACGGCAAACGTCCCGATACCATCCACACCATCTGGATGCTTGGCGGTCCACCACTGTACGTTTCATGAGGAGTTTTCTTCCACGTACAACCTCTCTGTAGAATAGTTTACCACCGGCGATTTTTCCGGACCGATACGACCTGGGGACCTTCAAGAAAAGAGCTTACTCCTTTCTAAAGGGCCGGCAACGCACCCGCAATTCTCCTGGTGTTGCGGTTGATCATGGGCGGCGGTAGTCACTTAACATCAGGTGAGCCGCATGCTCGTTTGCCCCCTCTTCTATAAAAAAAAATAATAATAATATACTACTACTGACATTGGAACATTACGGAGTTAGAGGCTTAATCTTAAGGTTATTAGAATCCTACTTATCAAATAGAAAACAATTTGTTAATATTAAAACCATAATAGACGGCGTCGAAACGATATACAAATCTAAATTGAAAACCTTAAAGAAGGGCGTTTCACAAGGCAATTTTGGGACCCATATTATTTATAATATTCATTAATGATTTAACTGCTTCCGTACATACCAAACAGCAAGACGTAAAGTTAACTATTAATGCGGATGATACAAACGCGATTGTATCTGCTAACTCGATAGACGAACTAAATACCAAAATGAAAAGCACACTGTATGACTTTAAAAATTGGTTTGCTACTAACGATCTTCTACTAAATACAAATCAAATATACGCAATGCTTTTCAAATCTACAGCAAGACAAAAGAACTCAATAAATATTAACATCAAAGTAAGTAAGTAAGTAGTAAAATTTCTAGGAATCCACATTGACATATATTTGAACTGGAAAAAGGAAATGACAGCACTTGAATCTACTATCAGTTCAGCATGCTATGCCTTAAGAAGTTTACGAGACGAAGTTACGTTAAAGCACCTTAAGTTGATTTATTTTGCTCTAGTAGAATCACAACTTTTTTTTTTTAATAGGATTAGGTGACAAACGGGCACACAGTCCACTTGATGGTAAGCGGTTGCTGCGGCCCATAGACATCTACATCTATCCTCGATTACAAATCAAAATGCAGACGCGTTGTCACCCGTGAGGACTAAGATGGAATGCCTCTTTTCCAGTAAAAAGGGTCCCCGGTTCTCTACACTCACCATACGAAATACAGCAGCATTAAGCTACTATTTCACGCTGGTATTCTGTGAGAGCGTGGTCCTTCCCCGGTCGAGCCGACCCATTCGTGCTACAACTATACTACTAATATAACTGCAGCATGGCTCTACCACGTTAAAAAAACTTCGTTATAGCATACAATCCTGGGGCAACAGTTATAAATATAATATTAAGACAGCGTTTGTATTACAAAAAAGAGCGATCCGCACCATGTTACGTATTCCACAAATTGAGTCGTGTAAAGAACATTTTCGAAAACTTGGCATACTTACGGTTCCCTCTCTGTATGTCGTACTTTCACTTACATATTTTATAAAAAAAAATTACAAATATGAAACAAACGAAGAAAGGAAAAAGACGACGTGTCATTTCTCACACGTCGAAAAGATTTAACTTCAATTACACCAACATTGAATGTTGTACGCCACAGCACAAGGCATCAAGCCATTGCACTATTTAATTCTTTACCTATCTCATTTAAAGTTATTTATTGCCACCGAAAATTCCAAAACAAACTCAAATCATTATTAATTAAGAAAAGCTACTACTCAGTTGACGAATACCTAAATGACAAAAATAAACTGTAATGAATGTAAATTTTTTTGTTTATGTACTGCCTTATACGAAGGCGGCACTGAAAATTTCGGGAATCAAGGAAGTGACACAACATTACTATTTAAAAATGTATTTATTGCTTTTCGAAGTATTCTCCGCGAAATTTGACACATTTTTCCATACGATGGAACAAATCATTGAAGCAATCATTCCATTCGGAAGTTGGGGTCTCCAAAATTGTCGTTTTGTAGGCGTCCACAGCTTCTTCAGGTGATGAATATCTCTGTCCACGCAATTTATTCTTTATTTTAGGCAAAGTATAGAAATCATTAGGGCTTAGGTCGAGGTTGTACGGCGGATGGTCTAATAATTCTATGTTTTCTTGCTCTAAAAACTCTTTTGTTCTTTGTGCGATGTGAGAACTCGCATTGTCGTGATGGAGGATGATGGGGCGGTTGCAGTTCTCTTTACGGAGTTCAGAAACGACCTGTGGCAAACAAATGCTAGCATACCATTATGCATTAACCTTTTTTTGTCTGTCAAGAGGAATAGTCGTAACATGGCTGGTTTTGGAGACAAACGTGGCCACCATTTTTTTTGCAACACTCCGTGAACGAACAATTTTTGTTGGCTTTAATTCATTTTCGAACTCCCAAATTCGTGACTGGTTTTTTGTTTCGGGTTCGTACGCATATATCCAGTATTCGTCACCTGATACGATGTTGTATACAGCATTTGAGGATCCTGCGTGGAATCTTTCGAGAGTTCTGATGCACCAAGTAACGCGAGCCGCTTTTTGCTCTTCACAGAGCGAATACGGTATCCATCGGGAAAACAAATTTTTACACCTAATTGTTCATGCAAGATTATTTGTATTTGACTCATGCCAATGTCTAAAGTTGCCTGAATTTCCCGGTATGTCACATGTCGATCTTCCTCAATCAGCGTACGCACAGCATCAACGTTTTCTTGGGTGACTGCTGTTTTTGGACAACCTTGACGGGGATCATCACTGAGCTTGACACGTCCACGTTGAAATTCAGCAAACCAGCGATAAATTGTGGTTTTGGATGGGGCTTCATCACCAAATGCAGAAATCATCCGGTCAACACACTATTTTTGTGTTAAACCACTTCGAAAGTTATAATTAATCATCGCTCTTGAATTTTCTCGAGTCAATTCCATTTTCTCAACGACTAAACAAGTTTGACAAAACCTTGTGACAAGACCGAGAATCTTTTTTTAATAAATAAATGGTATTCGATTTTTAAAACCAAGGAGCTTTCAATTAAAAAGATTTTAGTACGACAGGAACAGTGGAAATATTCCATTCACGATACTTTTAGTGCAGCCTAGGTATATTTTAATCTATTATGACATGAAAAGTATTAAATGTATATAAGTATATAGAAGGATTGTCAAATGATATTTAAATTTTATTCGATTTTAGTTTTATTTAAGTCAATTGCATGTAAAAGTAATTTTTGATTTTGTGTAATTAATTTTCCAATACAGTGTAATATTGTTCTATGGAATAAATGACTATGACTATGATAGGCAACTTTACTATTGTCCGTTATTTTGGTGCATCACTACAAAAACGTGCGGTTAAATTATCATTGTAAGAGCGTAATATTGATTAGAAATATAAACATTAAACATTATAAATAACATCGGTTTCTTCATTATTTAACATTTTAATCATTGCAAAAGTTACATACAACAATGTACTTTACATAATGTTATAATGTTCTAATTGGAATAATATATATATATATATATATATATATATATATATATATATATATATATATTTATCTGAGCATGGTTTGCTGAATTTCAACGTATATATATATATATATATATATATATATATATATATATATATATATATATATATATATATATATATATATATATATATATACACCGTACACATACACATATACACCGGCACAATTAGCAGAACACAAAAAAGCAGGATTTTCAAATCTTTTACTTGAGGAACTGGCCAGTTATGATATTTTTTTAATTAATTGTCAAATTTGAAAATAGAAAATTAGATGACATACACTTTTTTCATTCATTTGTTTTATTTTCCCGAACAATACGTTTTGTCAACTTGTTCTAGTAATAACTCCGTAATTGTAATTTTTTGGAAAATTGCACTTAATGGTTTTGTATAAATTTGTTATTCTATAGGCAATTTTGTTTATTAAAAGCTCTTTATTATGCCTGACTTAACATCACTGGAAATCATACCACAAAGAAGCTGGCTTGGAAGTATAATCGCTCAGATAAATGAATAAGTGCACTAAATTGCTCACTAATTGCTCAATTTAAATCCGCATTTGCTCACACTATTAATGAATTATTTTATTAGTTATTAATAATTAAAAATACAAAATATTTTTTCCCTATTATACTTAAAACCAATGAACTTTTCTAAAAACGAATAAATACCATTAATTGCTCAAGAAATGCTTAATTCAAAACCGTATTTGATCACACTATTAATTAATTATTTAATTAAAAATTAATAATTAAAAGTACAATTTTTTTTCCATAACCGATCAGAATATTAAATAGGTGCACAAAATTGCTCACTAATTGCTCATTTCAAATCTGCAATTGCTCACAATATTTATCAATTATTTTATTAGTTATTAATAATTAAAAATACAAAATTGTTATTGCCTTAAAACCAAAGAAATTTTTTAAAAATTAATAAGTACTCCTAATTGCTCACAAAATGTCTAACCGTAATACGCAATTGCTCAAACTATTTACTATTTATTTAATTAGTAATTAATAATTAAAAGTACAAATTTTTTTATTCCTTAACCGAACAGAATATTCAATAGGTGCACTAAATTGCTCACTAATTGTTCATTTTAAATCTGCAGTTGCTCACAATATTTATCAATTATTTTAATAGTTATTAATAATTAAAAATACAAAATTGTTATTGCCTTAAACCAAAGAACTTTTTTAAAAATGAATAGGTACTACTAATTGCTCACAAAATGTCTAACCGTAATACGCAATTGCTCAAACTATTTACTAATTATTTAATTAGTAATTAATAATTAAAAGTACAAAATTTTTTATTCCTTAACCGATCAGAATATTCAATAGGTGCACAAAATTGCTCACTAATTGTTCATTTCGAATCTGCAGTTGCTCACAATATTTATCAATTATTTTAATAGTTATAAATAATTAAAAATACAAAATTGTTATTTCCAAAAAACCAAAGAACTTTTTTAAAAATAAATAAGTACGCCTAATTGCTCACAAAATGCCTAACCGTAATATGCAATTGCTCAAACTATTTACTATTTATTTATTTAGTAATTAATAATTAAAAGTAAAAAAAAATTCCTTAACCGATCATAATATTGAATAGGTGCACAAAATTGCTCTCTAATTGCTCATTTCAAATCCGCAATTGCTTACACTATTTATCAATTATTTAATAATAATTAATAGTAGTTACGTTGTACCAGTTCTGGCTCACTGAGTCAGAAGTGGTACAAGTACAACGTTCGTCGAGAAAAAAAAAAAAGGTTTGGCATGCTCTGATCACGAATCTGCGGTCCATTTTTGCGTAGGATGCACGGTTCCGGAGATGTGCAGATCAATTAATTCTTATCTAATTGATATCCGGTGAAGGCCTCCGCCGTCATTAGCGCTCCATTGTTCTTATCTACTTATCTATTGTTCATTGAATACCGTCATTATCTATTCTTCCTCAGCGTGGTGCTATTGTATAATACTCCTTTGTTCCTATTTACACTAATCTGAATCATCAATAAAACACATTACCTAATTTTGTTAAAATGTTTATTTACAAAATACAAAATCTTATTACTTATTATCTATAAACCAGTCTTGTGTGCTCTTCGCTCTATGAGCTGACGCCGAATCTTGTTGGAATACCCAGTGCCTGTTATTGAACATGGTATGAGAAACAGGTTACACAAGGTTCGTCAGGACTGTATTTTGATACACAACTGCATTCGTTTTTACACCTTTCTCACAAAAATGTACCTCTGTTAAGCCCCAATAAGAAACTCCCAACCATACCATGAGCGAGGATGGAAAATGACCTCGTTGGACACGCGGAATACGGTTGCTCGCTTCTTCACTACTGTGTGCGTACACCTTATCATTTTGTTTGTTGTAGCTCTCTTCTACGATTAGGGTTCCTAGTTGACTACGGAACCCTAGCAATGTTTATTTGCCTATATATAACGATCTACATAGGTAAATTAGGAGAGGTTTGGCCAACGACGGATTGTCGCTTCTGTTTTGTTGCTAGAATAATGGTTTGAAGTAGATTTTGATTTGTAAAAGTGATGCGATTTTGTAAATTGTCTGCGCTTGTGAACTATTAGAGAAAATGACGAAACAAAGGTTTAATGTTTATATAATCTTCCAAAAACTGTAACGCAAAAAGTGACGCATCAGCATATTGTGATGAAAAAAATATATAAAAACGAAGATTGCAAAAGAAAATATCTCAGAAGGGCTAGAACGCAAAGCCGTAAAGCCAGTTAAATGAAATAAAATTGGAACACTATAAGTATAGCCCGATCACCGTAAGATGTCCCCTGCCTTGGGAAATGGCAGCATTGTCTACGGTGCTGCCAACAATATATGGAGCATTTACCCCACTTGGTGGTTTCTGGCAAAATTATCTAAACTTGAAAACCCCTGATTAATATGTTTTACTTGCTTATTTAAATAATATCCTTTCAGCTGCGGAGACTCTAACCGTAATACTCCGTTGACTGCGGAGCTATTTAATAAAATGGACGACTGATTGGGCCCAATCCGTTTAATCGCAAATATCTTGATTTTGGTATGTCGAATACTATAATATGTATACATTTCTGAATTCTCTATGAAATTTCCTATAAACGAGTACATATATTTAATAAAGTTTAAAGTAGTTAGTATACATAAATATTGAATAAATTCAAAACTATCATATTTCTCAACGACACAAAGTTTTTTAATAGTTCAATTTTATTTTATTTTAATCTTACGTCTATTGTTTACAATATTTTATGTGCAAAATCATAGGCTACAATACAATTTTTTATCGTAAAACGCATTAATAATAAGCTTACAAGAACCCAACATCAATTTACACCGATGTAGCATGTATGTAGTTCGGAATAGATGCGGCATAGTGCGGCGTAATGCTTTACTCAATAAAAATAGTTTTTTTTTTATTTCATTACGATGATTCAGTCTTGAATCTCTCTTTTTCTTTACATGATTCAGTCATCTTTCAATAGGTCTTGCTAAGATTTAGAAATCCGATAAAGTATTTCATAAGTACTCTTAATGCCGATATCAAAATTTTAGTCGTAAGTGCCATATTTATTGAAAAATTAATTACTTTATTTGAGCAAACAAACTTTAACAGCTCTTGTACAGAAATAAAGATTCATTCATTCCTTTAAAAACCATAAAACCACTCAAGAGTCACTCCCGCTGATATAGAGTTATAAATAACGTTTTTTGTAAACAATACCCAATGCACCAAAATAATATGTGTCGAGTGACAGAGGCGCCGCGAGGTGCGCAGCGGTTATGTTACATTTCCAATAACCAATAACATTATTTCTCCAAAAGGTAACATATTTCATTTAACACAAATAATAGCTACGAAATAATAAAATTTAAAATAAATATATCTCTTTCCGAAATAAAAAAAATATTATTTATGTATATTTTTAAAGAACCCACTTCTTATGCATTATACAAAAATATGCCACAATTAAAGTTCGATTCTGCACTTTTTTGTGCACCATGTACTAGTTCATTAAAACATTTTTTATACGTGGTAGAGCCATGCTGCAGTTATATTAGTAGTATAGTTGTAGCACGAATAGGCCGGCTCGACCGGGGAAGGACCACGCTCTCACAGAATACCAGCGTGAAATAATAGTTTAATGCTTCTGTGTTTCGTATGGTGAGTGTAGAGAACCTTTTTGCTGGAAACGGGGCGTTCCATCTTAGTCCTCACGGGTGACACGCATTTTTGCATTTTGATTTGTAATCGAGGATAGATGTAGATATCTATGGGCTGCAGCAACCACCACAGGTGAACTGCGTGCTCGTTTGTCACCCTATCCTATAGAAAAAAAACATACAAAATAAAGAGGTGTATTCATTTCAACGATGAGAGCCGTGGTGGCTCAGAAGAGCCGTGGTAGCTCAGATGGTTAGCTCTCGCTGTAAATTTCACAGTACGCTAGCAAGCCGGGTTCGATCCCCGCTAGCAATAATGAAATTGTAAATTTTAAGTGCTGATCTACCACGTGCTCGGCGGTGAAGAAAGACATTGTGAGGAAACCTGCATGTCTGTGAAATAAGAAAAAAAATATTTCGAAGACATGTGAAGTTCGCCAACACGCATTGGGGCAGCGCGACGGAAACTTCTTTGCCTTTGCCCAGCTGTGGGGCGTAAAAAGGCTGTAACTTAACTAACTTAAGTATTCATTTCGACGATGAGAGAGCCCTGGTAGCTCAGATTGTTAGCTCTCGCGTTAAATTTCACAGTATGCTAGCACACCGGGTTTGATGCCCGCCGGCATCAATGAAATTATTAATTGCAATTTTAAGTGCTGATTTACCTCTTGCTCGGTGGTGAAGAAAAACATAATGAGGAAGTCTGACTGTCTGAGAAATAAAAAAAAATATTTCACACGCATATGGGCAGCGCGGTGGACACTTCTTTGCCGTAAAATCCTTTCAAAAGTGAGGGAAGGCCCAGCCGTGGGACGGAAATAGGCTGTGTAACTTAACAATTTCGACGATGATAGTCTGAAATAATTAGCTAAACAAATTATAGCTAGGCAACAATAAAAACTAAATGGATGGATGGACATAAGTATAAAATTGAATAAATGTATAACATAGGTACTTATTTCTTTAAAAGGCTTCTGGTACTTGTTGGATTTACTGTATCTACAGTACAATTCATTTAAGAATGGTACTGTAGGTAGCAGCAATCTTGCTCTAGGTTGAAACATAACGCAACGTTACACGATTTGCAAGGTACATACGGATAAAATGTACATTAAAAAAACCAGTGTAAGAAATATGTGTCTGAGGTGACCTTAAAAACCACAACCTGTTCATATTAAATTAAAAAAATAAAAATTTCAAATATTAAATATTAAAACTTATTAAAATAAAAATATTAAAAAGCATATTATGTAAATACTATCTATCTTTCTGTTTTAATAAATTGTTTAAAAAATTCCGAAGTCTTGTACATGACATATCCAAATGCCACATTCAATTTTTATAAATCATCGAATAATCGTGGAGTCAACCAAGCTCCATTTCTCTGCTCGAGGGCGCTAGATTCTTTACCATTCTAACGATTCAACCAAATTTGAACTTGATGCAGTATGGTAAACTTTAGTTCCTTTTTTCGCCACCCGCAAAACGGAGAACTAAGAATTCACTTCTACGGACGTCTCAAAAATGGACACTATTGCACCTATTGCGTATATACATTAAAATTTTGAAAATATTGCACTTTATCCACATTTTGATGTACTAAAACTGTGAACGATGAACAATTATACATATTTTAACACAAAAGTGACAGTCAACACTAAAATTTTACGTACATTTCAAGTAAACTTTCCTCAACCAGCATGTTAGTTTTAAGATAGCAGTTTGCTTCATACATATTAAAAAACGATTTTACACGTACTTAATAAGATAAAACAACATGAGATTATAAATAAGAAGATTACTTACCCAGGCATTGTTTTAACACAATTCAACACACAATAAATATAAATTAATACAAAATAATTACAAACAACTTCGTTGTTAGCGCGCGTCAATCACACTAATGGCTGACTCAAGGAACGGACGACATTTAAGAATGATTTAAATAAAATATACTACTAAAGTGTATAAGCTGTGGGGTTTTTATGCTAGCCTTTTTTATCCTGTACACATTGACATATGGTAGAATGAGTTAGAAATAGTGTATAATGCTTTGTTTCTTCATTAAAAGAGCGGGTAAAAAATGTCTAACACTTGGACGCCCGCAGTCAACGGAGATATTTTCGTGTCCAAGTCTTGGACATCCGCAGTTGAGAGGATATACAGTTAGTTATAAGACTAGTACGGTTGTCAATGATAACACAATTTAATTTTTAAATTATTTATTGATTTATTTTTTCCGACAATAATTATGGTCGAAAGGAACAATTCCAGACATACTCGTATCACTGTCACTTTCATAAACGTCGTCATCATCATCTGTCGTATCTGAATCTGTGCTGCTGTCATTTCCTAATTCAATTATTAATTTATCAGTAATATCATCCATACAGCCATCAAGTACATAAAACTTGTCTTCTAAATTTTTTACGTGTTCACACTGCTTTTGCCAATCCTGAGAGGTTATAGATGAAAAAGCTTCCTCAGTTAACTTCACGATATTCCCAGCTTCTTGGCGGACATTATTGCTGGCTACTCGTCTCTTTAAAAGACTCCACATAAACTCAATCGCATTTAAATCGCAGTGGTAAGGGGGCAACCTAACCACTTTATGGCCATGAGAAAGCAATAATTGGTCAGCCTCATAAATCGGCGCTTCTTTGTGCTCTTTTATAATTTCAAAAAGTTCTGCTTTCAGCGTTGTTGGTATATAAGACAATCCCTTATTGGTTATCCAATTTTGCATTTGAAGTTTTGAGGAACTCATAATAGGTGCTTTATTTACTCGTACGGTATGATAGGGAGCGTTATCTATCACGACTAAGGAGTTCGGAGGCAAATTGGGTATAAGTTTCTCTGAAAGCCATTTTATAAAATTGGTTCTGTTCATGTCGTCATGGTAGTCCCCTGATTTACTCTGTGATTTAAAAATCAATTGAGCATTAGGAATAAACACCTGCATTAATAATTATCCACCGCGTTCCAACAGAATCACTTACTAATACTCCGTCCTCGTCATCTTTTTGCCAACATTTTTTCACTGCATACGATGCGTGAATGTATGTTTCATCTAAGAAAACTATTGGCCGACTATCTGCTCGATTTTGCCTCATAGTAACGATATACTTGCGTCTCCATGCAACTATGTCGTGCCTTTCCATTAAAATTTTCCGTTTCCAACCACACTTTTTATACTGAAATCTAATTTGTTTTAAAATTTTCCACAAAGTCGTTCGACCTCCACCAAAGTTTATGTCATTCTTTAATTCTACAAGTAATTTATTTAAAGTAGGAACTACTTTTCTTACAGTATACATTTCATGGATTTTGTTTCTTATTTTTACTAATTATTTATAGGAACTACTTTTCTTACAGTATACATTTCATGGATTTTGTTTCTTATTGCGCATAAATCGAAATCATCAAGATCCACCGTTTTACGTCTTTGACGGTGTTTCCCAGGGGACTTGAGTTTTTGAGATGTAGAGGCAGCAGCTTCACCATCTTTAGATATTCTACTCACGGTTTTCTCCGATATGCCTGAAATAGACACCAAATTTGTATCATTTTTTAAAATTAAATATTTAGAAAATACAAATACAGACATTATCATAAAAAAATAAATTAAATTAACTGAGATGCGTACTTTTTTATTTTAATTCGTAATGTTAGTAATTTCTTATTATTACTAAAGGCATTTTGCATGAAGCTGGCATCCCTATTTTACTAACCTGTCATGGCGGCGACGCGAGCTCGCACTTGATTGAGTGGAATTAACGGGGCTTGGTTTGCCTTTTCTCTCTCACAAAAGGCACGCACCTTCAACACAACCTCGCTTGCACTGCTTCTAAATGGTTTCGGCATAATTAATTCGGAATATTTTAAATAATAACACAAAAACGAGCGTTATAATCACAAACTGACAACAGATTGACAAGCAATAGTGCCAACATCACAGCAGGGGACATCTTACGGTGAACGGGCTATAGTATAAGTAGTACGTAATATTATATATTAGTCTATGGTCTATGTAGATAATCATAAAAAATAAAATTGTTTACAACTTTTATGTCCCAAGTTCTAAAAGTCTAAGAATTTAAAATTTGTCTATTCTACTAACTACCAATTAAAACCAAAAATATCCTAAAACACGAAATTTTATTAGCGGTACGAAACTCCCATACAAGCCTGCCATTCCCCCCTGATACTTCTTACTCTACTTTACACTACTTATTATATAATTTTTACATTACTTATTATATAACGATTTTAATGTAATTTAGTAATATAATCATGTTAAAAAAATAATAACAAGAATATTTTTCCGCAAAAATATTTAATTACGTAAAATCTTATACACAGTTAACAAAACAATATAATCAAGTAAATATTAAACATATCTTTTTTACACTAAGGCATAAAATAATAAAACAATTCGAAGATCTGGTAGTTTAGTTTTTAAAACTGTTGGAGTCGGTTTTAAATCATTTATTTCGGTCCATTTGTTTTGAATTGACCTAGTATAAGCTATATAATGTCCAACACCATCTGGTATAATCGATGGTTGGAATTCAATCACTCCAGCCAGTAAATATTTTTTATCCCTAATATTTAAACATATAGGGATTTCTCTCAAATTACTTCTTGTAAATGTTTGTTGTTTATCTGTTTTAGAAGAAAGTAATTTTTCATAAAAATGACTCACGTTCAAACATAAGTATGAATCGAAATTTAGTGTTCGACCGATTACATGTTCTTTACATTTTTTACAGAAAAACTTTTCATTTTCAATATCACTCAAAATACTTTCTTCCAAAAAATCAAAGCCATTATTCCATATTAATGTAGCGTTCACGTTTAATAATGATTTTGTAGCGCGCCGATACTTACCTATGTCACCCGATGTTTCTCTATCCCCTCTCGTACGGTGCCCCACCTGCGCCACGGGATCGCGCCACTCGTCCGAACCTTTGACTGCCGATACAAGCAGTATGCCAGCCGACTAGCTCTGAGCTATACATATGTGTATTATTGTTTGATCCCGCGCTCGCGCTGCGTTCGCGAGACGCCGTCTATGTACTTACGTGTCAAATATTGCCTATACTGTTACTATTTAAGTGAATAAACTGTGCATTCGGATTATTTGTAACGTTTCATTTATCATGCGTGACCAGTGAACGTTATATTGGCTCCCAACGTGGGGCCACGAACGAACCTACCGTGGCTCTCGAAGTTTCTAGTGCACAAGTACGTACGCGAGTGTATGCCTAGTGTACCCACGCGTTTTTCCTTGATATTGAGACGTGAACTACAAGGACACAGTCATAATGCCACCGCGAAAACCGCGTAATAATGACTCCAGTTCGGATGAGGAACCGGTGAATCCGACACCTGTAAACCCGACACCGGCAGCACCTGTGCTTATGTCCGAGAACCAGCTTTCGTCGCTTCTGGCCGCCTTCTCTGCGGCACAAGCCGAGGCAAACCAGAAGCTCGTCCAGTCTCTTCTGACATCGCACTTAGGGGCGCCGCCGAAGGTCGATTCAAGCGCTGCCGGCGCGGCCACTGTCACGTCACCGCGGTCGTCATCTATCCCAGGAACATTCGTAAAATGCACTACACGGTTCGACGGTTCATCTCAACACCCGGAAGCAGTGGAAGCATTCATTGACGCGGTGGAAATGTATAAGGATTGTGCATCAGTTAGTGATGAGATGGCACTTCGCGGTATCCCTATGTTACTTCAAGGAGATGCTGCAGTGTGGTGGCGTGGAATCCGAAACGAAATACACTCGTGGTCGGATGCTGTGAAACGCTTGCGCTCGATGTACGGAGTTCCACGACCTGCATATAAGTTGTACCGAGACGTTTTTGCCGCCGAACAAGGATCGGAGCGTGCCGATATTTTCGTCGTAAGGATAAGGGCTTTGTTAGCGAAACTACCCTATGAATTACCAGAGGAAGCGAGATTAGATATGATTTATGGGCTTCTACATAAGAGAATCAGAAAACGATTGTCGAGAGATACTGTGAATGACATCGAATCTCTCATTGAAAGATCTCGAGCTATAGAAGAGTCGCTGACGGAGAACGCTGCGCTGCCACCGCTCGCGCCGCCACAACCGCTGGCGTCGCCGCTGAGTGTGCCCGCGAGACCTAGCCGCAGGCATGGCGAGGGACTTCAACATAGTACTTCGGGTTCGAGTTCGACGGCGCCGCAACTGCGCGCCCCCGACTCCGCTTCGCAGTCATCACGCGACCGTGTGCCTGTGCCGCGTAGTGATCATTGTGTGAGCAAAAATAGTGATGGTGAGAGAAAGCTATTCTGTGTTTACTGCAAAACGCGAGGACACGTCCGTGACTCCTGTGATAAGTTAAGTAAAAGATCTCATTCTTCTAACTCAGGTATTGTTTGTTATAATTGTGGCGAGAAACGTCATATTAGAGTAAATTGCCCTAAATGTTTACAAAGTATACCTTCTAATGATGACATTAAAGTTGAAAATGTATTTTCGTCCATCTTTGTTAATAATTGCATCTCGAATTCGAAATCCGATTGTAAGGAGCAAGGTCGGCCTATCGTACGAGTGAGTATAGGGGGATACTCGGGTACCGCGTTGTTAGATACCGCCGCGCGTCGTAGTGTTGCGAGTTGTTCACTTTATGCGTTAATGAAACGTATCGGTTTAAATTTTCGTACCGAAATGATGTCGGTAAAGCTTGCGGACGGTACTATTAGGAATAGTGAGGTGCTACTTACGGAGGTCAATGTTCAACTTGCTTCCTTAAGTATACCTATCGAGTTCATTATTTTACCGAATGCCGTCAATAACGATACTTTGTTAGGTATTGACTTTATAACAAAGGCTAGAATGATTATTGATTTTGATAAATGGAATTGGCGTACAGTTGATCAGCCCCGGACATTTCACGCCTTGTCATGGGAGACTCGTCGCGAACCTGTTGAGTGCGCCGCCGCATTGAACGTGTTGCGAGAGGACGAGGCCACCGTGCTATCGGAGTCGGAGAGGTCTAGACTGGCGAATCTATTAGGTGAGTATTCTGACGTTTTTGATGTTGTCGGAGAACCGACACCATTCGCCGAACACCATATAGATACCGGTGACCACCCGCCGATTGCCGTGCCCCCGTATCGGGTCACGCCTGCGAAGAAGGAAATCATGCGCGCCGAGTTAGACAAGATGCTGGCTGATGGTGTGATTGAGGAGTGCGAATCCGCCTGGGCCGCACCATGCGTCCTGGTACCGAAGTCTAATGGTACCTATAGGTTTTGTGTAGACTATCGCAAGCTAAATGCGGTTACCAAGACAGATGCATACCCCATGCCGCGTATCGACGAGCTGTTACAGTCGACCAAGAAGGGCTGTGTGATGAGCTCGCTAGACCTCCGTAGTGGGTACTGGCAGGTCAGTACGGCGGATAGGGATAAAACGGCCTTCGTTACACCTTTTGGGACCTACCGCTTCACGCGTATGCCGTTCGGCCTGAAGGGGTCTCCGGCAACGTTCCAGCGTCTCATAGATCGCTTCCGGTCAGGACCTTCACTTGGTGGTAGGCATATTCTAGGTTATCTTGATGACCTATTAGTAATTTCAGAGGACTTTGAGTCCCATTTGTCTGATTTACGTGCGGTATTTGAGCGTCTTCGGATGTTCAAGTTAAGAGCCAACCGTGAAAAATGCGTGTTCGCTAGGGACCGGCTCAAATACCTAGGTCACGTAATATCCAACGACGGTATATCTCCAGACGAAGATAAGGTGCGTGCTGTCCTAGAGATGAGAGAACCGACTAATCTCCAGCAACTTCGTACCTTCCTGCAAACTTGCTCTTGGTTTAGGAAGTTCATACCAGAGTTTGCGAAGGTAGCTGAACCGCTTACGCACCTTACCAAAAAGTCACAGATCTGGCAATGGGGAGATGATCAGGCCAAAGCCTTCGTACATCTTAAGTCCCTTCTGGCTTCACCACCCATTCTTGTTCAGCCAGACTACTCGAAGCCATTTATCCTTAGGACGGATGCCAGCGATTTTGCCCTAGGTGCAGCTTTACTCCAGGGGGAGTCTCCACAGGATGAACACCCAATCGAGTACGCGAGCCGTCTCCTCACATCAGCCGAGAAAAATTATACCACTACGGAGCGGGAGGCGCTAGCAGTTGTGTGGGCCGTGGAAAGATTCCGTGGCTATATTGATGGTCACCAGGTAGTGGTCAGAAGTGATCATCAACCCCTGAAGTGGCTTTTTTCTGTCAAATCGCCTAGTGGTAGGCTTGTTCGTTGGGCTTTAAAGCTACAATCATTTGGTCTCCAAATGGAATACACCCCTGGGAAGGTTAACGTGCTAGCTGACGCACTCAGCCGTCCAGTCATCGATAGCACTTTGACGGAATGTGGTGTCTGCCCCGTGTCTGTGGATGTTCCACGTTGGGATGCTACATCAACCCGTGAAGCCCAGCTGGCTGATCCAGAAGTAGCCAAAATCCTTAAGGACTTGGAAAGTTCTGATGAGCTGTCAGTTCATCGGTGGTCGGAGAGGGGGTACCTGATAAACCAAGGTGTATTGTACCGGTACGTGGACAACACCGATACTGAGGAGCCTCAGCTGGTAGTACCTGAGAGTTTGCGGGGCAAAGTTATGTTTGAGTGTCATGACTCGCCAACCGCCGCTCATGGAGGTATTCAACGGACTTTGCATCGTATATCCCAGCAGTTCTATTTCCCTGGTATGAGACGCTATATCACCGATTACCTGAAGACCTGCACTGAGTGTCAGCGGTATAAGTCTTCCAACTTGAAACCGCCCGGCTTACTCCAGACTCCGGTACCGGCTCAACGATTCGAGGTCATCGCCGTCGATCTCTTTGGACCGTTACCCAAAGGACCTCAGGGTGAAAGGTGGATTTTGATAGTGGAGGACACTGCTAGTAAGTGGGTCGAACTGTTTGCTCTAACCGAGGCCACAGCCGAAAACTGTGCGAAAACTCTTGTTGGTGAAATCTTTATGAGGTATGGACTTCCTAGGCGGATGATCTCCGATAACGGTGTCCAGTTTGTGGCTGATGTTATGCAGAAGGCTCTGTTTGTCCTAGGCGTAAAACAGAACCTGGTGCCTTTGTATCACCCAGAAGCGAATCCTGTGGAACGGAAGAATCGGGACCTCAAATCTCACCTCGCCATTCTCGTGGAGGGTAACCATAAGCAATGGTCTGAGATATTGCCTTTCGTCCGATTTGCTCTTAATAGCTCAGTCACCGTTTCTACGGGTACCACTCCGGCTTTCTTGACATTTGGACGTGAGCTCCGGTCTCCTTTGTCGGTTCAGGCTGATCTACGAGCGGTCACCGAGTCTGAAAACTTTGTCCCTCAGATTACGCCTTACCTCTTGAAGCTTGCTGACTCTCTCTCGGAAGCTAAGGAGAACATTGAACATCAACAGGATCTTCGTAAGCTCCAAGCCGATTCCGATCGCCGTGGTTCGGATCCGTTACAAGAAGGTGATCTCGTACTCATGAAGACACATGTCCTGAGTAATGCTGCTAAGGGTGTTACTTCTAAATTCATCCCGAAGCAGGATGGTCCGTATGTGATCTCCAAACAGGTCAGTCCAACTACCTACCTTCTAACTTCGCAGAAGACTGGTGAAGGCGTTGGTAAGTATCATGTGTCGGATCTGCGTAAATACCATGACAGGGGTGGTGAAGAATGTCCGGAGCCGGTTGCTCCTAAGCGTCGTAGGGGTCGTCCGCGTAAGGATCGCAGCTAGGCGCTAACTAATAGTTTGACCATTCGTGATGTTCCCTCTTGGTCAAAAGGGGGAGTATGTAGCGCGCCGATACTTACCTATGTCACCCGATGTTTCTCTATCCCCTCTCGTACGGTGCCCCACCTGCGCCACGGGATCGCGCCACTCGTCCGAACCTTTGACTGCCGATACAAGCAGTATGCCAGCCGACTAGCTCTGAGCTATACATATGTGTATTATTGTTTGATCCCGCGCTCGCGCTGCGTTCGCGAGACGCCGTCTATGTACTTACGTGTCAAATATTGCCTATACTGTTACTATTTAAGTGAATAAACTGTGCATTCGGATTATTTGTAACGTTTCATTTATCATGCGTGACCAGTGAACGTTATAATTTATTTTTTGTTTCAGAACATTTACATCTCACGCAAAATGTCTGTTCTGTGATAGATTCATAATGTATCAGTAAATTCTGAATTAATTCAGTTACATCATCCTTACAGTCAATTAAGTAATTTTGTTCGCCATATATCTTGCGTAATAAATTAAATCTTTTACTTTTAAACGCGGCAGTAGCTCCAAATTCAGCATAAAATAATATAATTTCTAGGAATTCAGACTTACTTTTTTGATTGTCAATAAAAAGTTTTAAGTTTTTGAAGTTTAAATAAGCAAAAGAAAAAAGTTCAACTATACTATCAAATGGGCAAGTATTTTTTATTGATAATTTTAACTTTCCAACCTTCCGAGGGTTACTGACGCAGCCATTTTGAATTATTTTCCGCTTTTTAGTTTTCTTGGAATTTTTGGCTGCTGCATTTTGATGTAGTACTTTTATAGATGGAAATGGAACAACATATTTTCCTCGTTTGACTGTTGGGCATGGAGTACTTGTTAAAATTTGTTTGCGTTTGACTGACTTCTGAGTTTCGTGAATTTTAAATTTAATCGGTTTCTCGTCAAAGACTATTGAAAATTTATTTTCTATGTTTTCTTTGCCTGGAATATTTGACGGTTTTGATGTATCAGGATATGTTTCAGAGGTAGAATGGAATTTTGGCTCAGAGAAATTTAAATTTTTATTAGATAAAATACTATTTTCTTCAGTTGGTAATTCGATAGAAATTGCAACAGGGGTTGATAAAAATTCCAACTCCGATGTATGATTTAAAATAAATTCTTTAGATTCATCTGTTTTAAAAGATTTAGTTTCATTATCATTATTTTTTATTGATTTAACATCATTTAAAGAATTATCATTAGAAATTTCTTCTTCAGTGGAATCTGGATCCACATTTTCGACAAGTCTGTTTTTGTTTTTCCAATTTTCTTGATAATTCAGAATGGATTCATCAGCAACTTTTTGAGGCTTATTTAATAGTTTTTTGGCTGTCATTTGCTGCTCATCATAAGCAGCTCTGGCTTCAATTAATCTAGGTAAAATAGTCTGGATATGTTGAATTATAAACATATCGGCTCGGGTTGGTTGTCGGTCATCTAGTACATTTTCTTTTATGTATTTAAAATAATTCTCAGAACGAGAAGAAGTTGCAACATAATGTTCTGAGCCATAATGCTTACGCATGACATTTGTCCATGATGGAAAACATTTAAATAAGAATATTAATTTTTCTAATATACTTTTAAAATAATACGGGTTAATATCATCAAAATTCACAGAGTCATTAGAATTAATATTACTATGAGATTCTCTAACAAGTTTATCGATATAATTAATTAAATATAGATCAATCGGTGAATTTAATAAATGTGAATCATTACTTTCAATTTCTTCATCGTGACAAACCAAATGGCTGTCGCAAAGATTTTGTTTTTCACAGCTACTGCTGTTTTTAATTCTTTTGTAGTCAATAACGGTCTCATCAAATTCAAACGTTTCCAATTTTTCCAGTATCCATTGAATATCATTTTTGCACCCATATTCATGTTGGCTTATATTTAATAACGATTTCATCATTTTTTCAATGTCTGTGAAATGTTCCATAGTGCTCATCAGACCAATAGCTCTTAAATAAAAATCTTTAATTACAAATTTAACTGACGAAAAACTTTTGTGTGTTGACATACTACGAATCAAATGAGAAATATCAATTCTTAAATATGTTCGTGGTAAAATTTTGCTCTTCTTCAATAAAAACCTGTAGCAGTTTGATAAATATTGCTTGTATGACATGTTACAAAACGCTATACATATTCCATTTTGTAAAGCATCCGACATATCTGTTACAACTTCGAGAGGCACGTGAGCTTTTGCTGAAATCCACTCATAGAGCCAAAATGCAACTATTTTAGTGTCATGTCTTTCCGTTAACATCTGGCAAACTGGAACGATTATAGAACCAATATTAATGACAATTTGATATAGAAATATCGGGCCATGGTGATAATTTTCAGTGTAATGAATCTTTCGAACTACACTCCCCGTAGCGTCTAAAGACACTTCAGGTTTCAGTGTTAATAAATCGTTGTATAAATCTGTTTGCTGATGGGTCCAGTAGAATATGAAAAATTTATCAAATCCCACTTGCCTAATAACATCATGATATTCCACGTTATTATGCTTCAGGTGTTTTAATGACTCCCATACGTTCCCTTGGACACCAAGACGGATTTTCTTACCTTCATGGCGGATTTTATTAAGGACAGGTGCATTTGGAATGATGGGAGCTGCCTGCTCACCATACTGTTGGTACTTTTTAATTAGATTTCTTTTAAACAGCTCTCCTTTTTGCAGTTCCAAATCCTTCGCAAATTCACGTCTCTGCTTTCCAGTAACATGTCGTTTTTTAGAATGAGGAATGTTACGTGTCTGCGCTGTATGTATTATCATAGTTACGTTTTCGTCATTGTTTAATTTAAAAAATACACTCTCCCATGATAGCAGCTTTACATAATTTTTCTGTACAAAACCCGGTAATCTTCAAAATATATTTATCTATATTATTTTCATTAGTTAGGTAATAAACGGATTGCTGGGGAAAGCTAAATGCACAAGGTAATTTTTGTGTAATATAAATCAAGTTTGCGACAGTAGTAGTCCAACCGTTTTGTAAAGCATAATATTTTTTATTATTGCAATATTTCTGAAACAAATTCTGAAATAAGTAGAGTGCAAGAAGACTTTTATCAGATAGCCCGCTTTCCAAGAGTAATCGGTGCAATCATATTCGAATTGCCTCTGTTCCATTACAGTTACAAGTAGGTGGTGAACAAGCCGAATTATTCCGTAATATAAAAGGATATTTCTCTATAAATGTGCAGACAATCTGCAATGATAATCTTGAGATTATAGATATAATAGCTAGATGGCCTGGATCATCTCATGATAGCAACATATTTAACAATAGATATGGGACAGCACAATTTGAATCTGGGACATATGGTAATGCAGTATTGGTAGTAGATGGGGGATATGCATCAACCTCATACATGATGCCACCTTAAGAGAATTCCAGTGGACCAGTGGAACAGCTCTACAATGAATCACAGATCAGGACACGAAATCCTGCCTGAGCACCGGAAGGTGAACACTGTCATAGGCAGATGATATATCAACCACCAAGTATTCATTTTTAGAAAAAGCAAACCTAATATCTGTAGTTAGGATACTCAAACTATCTAATGTGCTTTTCCCTTTTAGAAAACCAAATTGACTTTTAGCAAGGATGTTATTATGTTCCGAAAACCATTCAAGTCTGTTTTTAATTAAATGTTCTAAAATTTTACAAAAAGTAGATGAAAGAGCAATTGGGCGGTATGAAGAGGCTTCTTTGGGATCTTTTCCGTGTTTAAGGATAGGTATAACAATTTGGTTTGACCAAGACAGAGGAATATTAGAAGATATGTAGATATTGTTCAGGATTTGGAGAAGAATTAATTTTCCCTTAAGACTTAATTTACATAAACATGCATAGGGTATGCCATCTTCTCCTGGAGCAGAGGATTTTAAGCCGGATAACACAGACTGTAGTTCAGACAATGAACAGATTATATCATTATTGTTGATGCTAGACGGGACTGGAATCGGTGGACATATTGCATTTTCATTAGGAACAAAAGGAGGAGCTAGCATATCAGAAAAGGCTTCTAACCATGATAGAGAGTTATCAGAAATGTTGCTATCAGAAGGAAGAGATCCACGAACTTTTTTTATATTTTTCCAAATTATTGTTACTGGTGTATTAGGGGACATGGATTCACAAATATTTTTCCAACCACTTTTTTTCTTTTTGGAAAGAAGTCTCCTTGTATGAGCAGAGGTTTTTTGAAATAATATAAAATTATCGGTTGTCACACTGTGGTTGTAAAGTTTTTCTGCAGCTTTTCTCCTTTTAATCATAGTGGTGCACTCAGCATCCCACCGTGGAGGGGAGGCAAGGTTCTTACTGTAGGGTTTTTTGATTGGGATAAATAAGTCAGCTGCTTCAGTTATATATTGTACCAATAAAGAGTAAGAAGTTATTGGGTTGGTTGAGGAGTCAACCTGCATTTGGGTAAATTTAGAATCTAAGAATTTAGTGAAATTAGTCCAATCTGCATTTTGGAGCTTATATTTAAGGAGGGACGTAGTGGATGGAAAAGGAATAACCGCATAGGGTTTGGTAATAAGAATGGGAAAGTGATCACTTCCATATGTTTGATTGAGAGTTTTCTAAGAAAGCTGAGGGGCTAGACTAGGAGAGCAAGCTGTTACGTCAACAGCAGACCTAGGGTCTAGTCCTGGATATACTCTATGAGTAGGGGAACCATTGTTGATAATGCAAGCATTGATATCTTCAAAAATTTGAATAAGTTCTGAAGAACGTACATCACAAAAATGTGGCCCCCAAGATACATGATGTGAATTAAAATCACCGGTAATAATAAAAGGGGGAGGTAACAAAGAAAAGAGAGAGGATAGTTCTTGAATTAAATGAGTATTTGGATGAGGGATATATATTGAAATAATGTTGATTCCTGCAATTTTTGCAGCTACAGCATTGATGTTTTGGCTATGAGGAGGGAGTGTGATTTGAGAAAAAGGTAGCGATTTTTTTATGAGTAAGCAACAACCACCATAACCGTCATTTCTATCTTCACGGAGGCAGGTAAAGCCTTGCAAGCGAAATTTGGAGCCAGGAAGCAACCATGTTTCAGAAATAAAAGCAACCGAGATTGAATGATTATTTATTAGGAAGATGAGTTCTGATTTTTTAGGGTGCAAGCTTCTACAGTTCCACTGTAGAAGATGGAGGTCTTTTGTTTGAGTAATTTATATTGTCTATTAAACTAGCGAGATTAAAATTTTTTTCTGCAACGTTGTTCGGTAGTGAGTCTGACATTTTCAAAATTAAATTATTGAGGAGAGAAATTAGGCATTCAACAAGATTTTCATTTGGAGATATTTGATTGAGTGTATTGGATAATGCACATCCATTTGGAGTAGAGGATGGGCAGTCTGCAACTATTCTTTGATGGGCTTGTTGGTCATATCTCTTGGGGATTCTAGGGATGGGGCGGGGAGATTGGAAAACGGTTTTTCTATATGCCTGTGACATGATGGGGAGGTTGAAGGAGGTAGGAGAAGTAGGTGAAGGCTGAGTAGAGGCCACTTCAGAATATGATTTTTGAAGATTGTTCAAACGAATAGATGGGATTTTGGCTGACGCTTCTATATAGGATACATTTTGTTCTGACATCATAACTTTGATAGATTTCTGCCTATAGTGTTCTGGATAATTTTTGTTATTAGCAAAGTGATTTTTGGAGCATAACAGACAAGTGGCTTCGCTTTCAGGAACAGAACAACTTGCTCCAGTATGTTCTTGGGCACAACGGAAGCAGCGTGGTTTAGAGCGGCATTGATCAGCTACGTGGCCAAATCGACAACACTGTTTGCACTGGATGGTGGGGAATTGATAAGTTTCAACAGTAAGGGATGTGTAGAATGTATACACGTATTTGGGGAGTATCTGGCCTTCAAATGTCAAAACAATAGATTGAGTAGGAACCCATATTGGGGATGATGACCCTTCAGTAAAAGTTTTTCTCTGAAGACGGCGAGCTTTTAAGATTTTACCACAGCCAGGGGGAAGCTCAATAGCTTCTGCAAGTTCTTCCATTGACCAATCCACAGGGACACCGCGAATGACACCCACTCGAGAAACATTATAAGATGGAATAGTTGCAATCAATTTTTCTTTTGCGAGCATTGAATTATTAAGGAATTTGTTAGCCTCATCTGCTGAGCAGAATTCAATAGAGATGCGATTTCTACCAACACTTTTGACTCCTCCTTTTTTAATGTTTCCTATATTATTTTTAGACAAGCATAAACCTATTTTAATAGGTCGAAGTGATAGCCCTAATCTAGGGTCTGACGAAGACCGGGAGATGTGGACAATGAAAGGGCCTTGATCATTTGGCCCATACATTCTAAGATTTTGTTCTAGGCAGAGATGTTTATATATATTATTTATTGATGCTGTGAAATCAACTACAGTATTCTTTTTATATAGTATTGGATCATATGTTCGAGTCTCAGCATGTCTTTTTTACCACGATCACAATCATTATTATCACTTAATCCAAAGCACATGTCTACATCAGGAGGGTCAGGGGGTTTCTCACGGGAAGACCCCGTTTCGTCACCCATGATTGAGTGTATTGTTCGAAATAACTATATCTCATAAACGTAATCTACTTACAACACAGGAATCCACCACCACAAAATGAAGGAAATAAGGAAAATTAACCGAATACCGAAAAGCACTCACAAGTACGTGTTAACCATTCGACCATTGACCATAGACCTCGACGACAATCTTACATAGTAAAAAATTGGTCTATAGCAAGCCAATATAAAAATTGAAAGTGACATTTAAGTTTTTAAATTTATAGCAAGTCAATATAAAAATTGAAAGTGACATTTAAGTTTTTAAATTTATCTAAGGCAAAGGTATTTAGCTTTTTTAGCCTAGTAGCCAGTGGCTGTAAATAATCCTCCCAGAACTTTGAAAATTTATCATTATTGGTTTAAACTTATGTATGTGTTTACAATGTGACCACGTACATAAATTTAAACGTTTATTTGGATATAAAGAAATAAAATACAGAAATATTTGTCTTTTATTTTGACATTTCAGTGTAAATTTACAAGTGCAAGCAAATTCTTTCCTTCTAGGCTCAAAACATCAATTTCTTTTAAATATTGCCACAGCCATTGAAACCTCTATAATTACAATCTAATTTTTTATCGATGGTGCTGATGGTTCTTTGCATATAGGTCACATATTCAATTCAATTGATGTAACAACTTCTCTCAAATTTTTCTTCTTGTATTATTTTTGGTTTGTGCTTGTTGCTCCCCCATTTACCAAATATGCAGCAATATTCAAAGCTTAAGCTATTTAATAGCTGAGTGCTCCTTTTAGGCAATTTTAAACCTGCAACAAAAATAAAATTTATTTAAAAAAGTAACATCGTGTGAGAATTGCAAAGGTCCTTTTTAGATACAATCAGTCACTAAGGGTTAATTTTTCAATGGTCACATATAAGTTATTCATAAAATAAAATCCAACATAAAAAAATGAGAATTACAATTGAATAAATAAAATAGTTCAATTGTTTGACTTCACATCAGCTTGTAAACAATCTATTATTGTACTTGGCAGATTAGCATTCACATTCTACTTTTTCGGTCGCCAGTTTAGATATGAATATATTTTTAGATATTCTACAATCTGTCGAAAATCCATAAGATTTCCATTAATTAACACAGTATAATATAGATAGGTGTATTTTGATGGCTCCTTTAATTTGCTTGTTTGTATAATAGGAAAAAGATGTGAGAAAACTATAAATGAATATTTTCCTATATTGATATTCATTGTGTCAATCCTTATTTATACATACAGATATTATCCCATTTAAATTTCTTAGTTTTAACTTCCGATATTTTCAGTGCTATGCAGCACCCATAACACCTACGACCATTATAACAGTTTTATTCAACATGTTGTATTTGTATTCTTCATCAGATGTTAAAGTCAACTGCCAGAAATTCCTTTCAGAAGAGAATTCAGAAAGAGACTCTAACCGTCATACTTCGTTGACTGCGGAGCTGTTTAATAAAATTGACGGCGCATTGGGCGCAATCCGTTTAAACACAAATTTCTTAATTTTAGTATATAAAATACTATAATATGTATACATTTCTGAATTCTCTATGAAATTTCCTATAAACGAGTACATAAATTAAATAAACTCCCAGAGTAATAAGTGTAAGTAAATATTGAATAAAAACAAAATTGTCATATTTCTCGATGAAACAAAGTTTTTTAATACTTCGATTTTATGCGCAAAATCATAGGCTACAATACAATTTTTTATCATAAAACGCATAAATAGTAAACTTACAAGAACCAAAAATGATTGTAATAATACTAGTTTTTACGGAATTTATCGCGTATATTTAACTTTTTAAATACCCGACGTTTCGAACGCTTTACAGCACTCATGGTCACGGGCGGGACTGAGATGTTCAACGTCCATATGTCATAGTTAACCGCGGTTACCATAGATTAAAATTTAACTTTTGTTCCGATCTATGCAGTATGAACTTATGGTATCTTGAAGTCTTGCAGTTGTATGCTTGGGTTGGGATTTAATTTTATTTATTATAGGATCCCAAGCAGATGGTAGCACCCAGCCATCTTCTCTATTGAAATTAGGATGTTTTTTGATTTCAATAGCCTCGCGAATCATCCTTGGAAGGAATCGGTGTTTTTTAGCGAGGATCTGCGGTCTATCAAATCTGATGTAGTGACGGGGGCGATCCTGTACGTGTTCACAGACTGCAGACTTCCCGGAGCGTCGATTCTTCACATCAGCTATATGTTCTTTAACGCGGGTTTTTATTGATCTTTTAGTTTGTCCTATGTAGGAGAGACCACATTCACAATCAAGCTTGTACACTCCTGCATCTTGCAGAGGGACATTACACTTGACCGATGGTAAAAACTGACCAATCTTCTTCAGCGGCTTGAAGTATGTTTTGATGGAAGCGCGCTTCAAGATGTAGCCAATCTTGTCAGTGACTCCTCTAACATATGGCAGTACAGCAGGTACACGCTCGACTGTGGCCGGCTTCACTCGTTCACTGTGACGTAGGCGCGGGACTCGAAGCTTGTTGTCATGCAAAACTTGCTTGACATGGTGGAGCTCTGCAGCCAGGTGTTTACTGTCACAGATCCCTCGTGCTCTCTGAAACAAAGATTTACCCACGGTAGCTAGCTGTGAAGGATGGTGGTGAGAATCACCGTTTAAATATCTATCTGTATGGGTCTTTTTTCTATACACAGTATGGCTCAAGGTGTTATCAGGATTCCGAATTACTAACACATCTAGAAAAGCTAAGGAATTGTTTGCCTCATTCGGATAATTCGGAATCCTGATAACACCTTGAGCCATACTGTGTATAGAAAAAAGACCCATACAGATAGATATTTGAACGGTGATTCTCACCACCATCCTTCACAGCTAGCTACCGTGGGTAAATCTTTGTTTCAGAGAGCACGAGGGATCTGTGACAGTAAACACCTGGCTGCAGAGCTCCACCATGTCAAGCAAGTTTTGCATGACAACAAGCTTCGAGTCCCGCGCCTACGTCACAGTGAACGAGTGAAGCCGGCCACAGTCGAGCGTGTACCTGCTGTACTGCCATATGTTAGAGGAGTCACTGACAAGATTGGCTACATCTTGAAGCGCGCTTCCATCAAAACATACTTCAAGCCGCTGAAGAAGATTGGTCAGTTTTTACCATCGGTCAAGTGTAATGTCCCTCTGCAAGATGCAGGAGTGTACAAGCTTGATTGTGAATGTGGTCTCTCATACATAGGATAAACTAAAAGATCAATAAAAACCCGCGTTAAAGAACATATAGCTGATGTGAAGAATCGACGCTCCGGGAAGTCTGCAGTCTGTGAACACGTACAGGATCGCCCCCGTCACTACATCAGATTTGATAGACCGCAGATCCTCGCTAAAGAACACCGATTCCTTCCAAGGATGATTCGCGAGGCTATTGAAATCAAAAAACATCCTAATTTCAATAGAGAAGATGGCTGGGTGCTACCATCTGCTTGGGATCCTATAATAAATAAAATTAAATCCCAACCCAAGCATACAACTGCAAGACTTCAAGATACCATAAGTTCATACTGCATAGATCGGAACAAAAGTTAAATTTTAATCTATGGTAACCGCGGTTAACTATGACATATGGACGTTGAACATCTCAGTCCCGCCCGTGACCATGAGTGCTGTAAAGCGTTCGAAACGTCGGGTATTTAAAAAGTTAAATATACGCGATAAATTCCGTAAAAACTAGTATTATTACAATGTGTAGTGTTCGCGTAAATATAAGAAATCATTATGTAAACCAAAAATGAACTTACACTGATGAAGAATGTAGTTCGGACCAGATGCGGCATTAACAATTAAACTGCCGTCGGTCACGTTTTAAATGCAATACTCCGGACAAAGTGACTGACACGGCAGTCAAAGGTTTAATGCATTAGTCAATAAAATTAACACTAGTTTTTTTTTATTTCATTAAAAATATATGCTTAAATTCATGAAGAAACATTTAGTTTTATTTCCAGGACTAGTTGAACCTCTCTTTTTCCTTACATGATTCAGGCATCTTTAAATCGATCTTGCAAAGTTTTACAAATCTCATAAAGTTATGAAATAAGTATTCTTAGTGCCGATATCAAAAATTTTGCCGTAAGTGCCATATTTATTGAAAAATTAAATACTTTATTTGAGCAAACAATTTTCAACAGCAGTTGTAGAGAAATAAAGATTCATGCATTCCTTTAAAAGCCATAAAACTACTCAAGGGTCACTCCCGTGAATGTAGAGTCTAAAATAACGTTTTTTGTAATACTCAATGCGCCATAATAGTGTCGATTGACAAAGGCAAAGCCCTTCAGAGGCGCCGCGGGGTGCGCGGCGATTATATTACATTTCCAATAACCAACATAATTTTAGCAACATTATTTCTCAAAAAGGTAATATTTCCGTTAACCCAAATAATATCTACTAAATAATAACATTTAAAATCTCTTTCTGATGATGCTCCAAAAATATGCCGAAATTAAAGCCCGATTTTGCACTTTTTGTGCATTATGTACTAGTTCATTAAAACATTTTTTATACGTGGTAGAGCCATGCTGCAGTTATATTAGTAGTATAGTTGTTGCACGAATGGGTCGGCTCGACCGGGGAAGGACCACGCTCTCACAGAATATCAGCGTGAAATATTAGCTTAATGCTGGCTGTGTTTCGTATGGTGAGTGTAGAGAAAAGGAGACGGTTTTTACTGGAAACGAGGCATTCCATCTTAGTCTCACGGGTGACAACGCATCTGCATTTTCATTTGTAATCGAGGATAGATGTAGATATCTACGGGCCGCAGCAACTACTTACAATCAGGTGGACTGTGTGCTCGTTTGTCACCCTATTCTATAGAAAACATACAAAATAAAAAGGTGTATTCATTTTAACGATGAGAACCGTGGTGGCTCAGAGGAGCCCCGGTAGCTCAGATGGTTAGCTCTCGCGTTAAATTTCACAGTACGCTAGCAAACCGGGTTCGATCCCCGCTGGTGTCAATGAAATCGTTAAATGCAATTTTAAGTGCTGATCTACCACGTGCTCGGCGGTGAAAGAAAATATCGTGAGAATGTCTGACTGTCTGAGAAATAAGAAAAAATATTTCGAAGACATGTGAAGTTCGCCAACACGAATAGGGGCAGCGCGGCGGACACTTCTTTGCCATAAAACCCTCTCAGAAGTGAGGTAAGGCCCCAGCATTGGGACGTAAACAGGCTGTAACTTAACTATTTCAACGATGATATTCTGAAATAATCAGATGAACAAATTATAGCTAGGCAACAATAAAACCTATATGGATGGATGTATATAAGTATAAAATTGAATAAATATATAACATGGGTACTCATTTCTTTAAAAGGCTCCTGGTACTTATTCGATTTACTGTATCCACAGTACTAATTATTTACGAATGGTACTGTAGGTATCAGCAATCTTGCTCTAGGTTGAAACATAACGCAACGTTACACGATTTGCAAAACTGAAACCTACCTACCTAAAAAGTAAATCAAAAAGATTTTTTTTTAAATTCTTTTGAATTTTGCAAAGTGCATACAGATAAAATGTACATTAAAAAAAACGGATATAAGAAACATGTGTCTGAGGTGACCTTAAAAACAACAGCCTATTTATATTAGAATAAAAAAAATTAAAATTTCAAATATTAAATATTAAAATGAACATATTAAAAAGCATATGTAAATACTTTCTACTTTTCTGTTTTAATAAATTGTTTAAAAAATTCCGAAGCCTTGTGTTAACATACATAGCATATCCAAATGCCACATCTAATTTTTGCATAAATCATCGAATGAGATTTGAATCAACCAAGCTCCGTTTATCTGCTCGAGGGCGCTAGATTCTTTACGATTCTAACAATTCAACCGAATTTGAACGTCATGCAGTATGGCAAACTTTAGTTCCTTTTTTCACCACCCGCAAAACAAAGAACTAGAATTCACTACTGCGGGAGACTCATAGATGGACAATATTGCACCTATTGCGTATTTACATTGAAATTTTGAAAATATTGCACTTTATCCCCATTTTTATATATTAAAACTGTAAATGATTAACAATTACACATATTTTGACACAAAACTGACAGTCAACACTAAAATTTTATGTACATTTCAAGACAAATTTCCGCAACCAGCATGTTAGTTTTAAGATAGCAGTTAAGTAAAAAGTAAAGTAAAGTTACAGCCTATATACGTCCCACTGCTGGACACAGGCCTCCGCTCATTTCTGAGAGGGTTTTAGGGCAAGGAATTGTCCGCCGCGCTGCCCCAATGCGTGTTGGCGAACTTCACATGTCTTCGAAATATATTTTTTATTTATTTCTCTGACATGTAGGTTTCCTCACGATGTTTTCCTTCACCGCCGAGCACGTGGTAAATCAGCACTTAAAATTGCAATTAACCATTTCATTGGTGCCGGCTGGGATCGAACCCGGTTAGATAGCAGTTTGCTTCATACAAATTAAAAAACAATTTTAGACGTACTTAATGAGATAAAACAGAAAATGAGATTACAAATAAGGAGGTTGCTTACCCAGGCATTGTTTTAACACAATTCACCACACAATTAAAACAAATTAGTACAAAGTAATTGCTAACAACTTTGGTGTTAGTGCGCGTCAGTCACACTAATGGCTGACTCAAGGCTCAAAGTGAAATTAATAATACAATTAATTTAATAATAAACTGGTTAAATAATAATAATTTAAAAATTAATCTTCAAAAAACTAAAATTATGTACTTCAGTCAACGCTTAGCAACACCAAATATTAACGTAAATTACCAAGGGACAGAAATCAACCAAGTAGATACAACAAAATTTCTAGGTTTGATAAAAGTTTGAACTGGAAAGCGCACACAGAAGAACTAAACAAAAGAATTAGTTCTTCTGCTTATGCGCTCTATAAACTCTCATCCGTCGTAAGTATCGATGCGCTTCTCACGGCATACCATGGTATTGTTGATTCCATCTTGAGGTATGGCATCATATTCTGGGGAAATTCTACTAATAAGGAAATTATATTTAAGTCCCAAAAAAGGTGCATCAGAGCTATGTTCGGTCTTAAAATTACTGATAGCTGCAAACCATATTTCATTGAGCATAACATTTTGAGCTTACCCTCTTTATTTATATATGAAGTAGCAAACTTCGCTCAAAGTAACCCTAAATTGTTTAACAAACCATCGGACGTCACAATTCGCAATTGCAGGGATAATAGTAGGTTATGCGCAGTTGGTTCAAGAACGGCATTGATGTATAAAAGTATTTTCTGTCTGGCGCCAATAATATACAATAAAATCCCCAAACACATCAAACAATTGCCTACCAGACTTTTTAAGCTACATCTTAAAAAATATTTGATAGCCAAATGTTATTACAGCTTGCCTGATTTCTTAAGTGATTGATTTGTTTAAAGCTAAATTATGAATTGCAAATTTTACGAGACACCATTGAAATTTTTGCACATTTAAAATTATGAACATAGGGTTAATTAATTTGTCTTGTAGAATAATTAATATATGAAGAATAATTTTTGTACGCCATAAATGGCAAAACATGTAGTTCGTATTAAGTTTTTTTAACACCTGTATTTTTACTCATGTTTTACAAAATAAATATCTTTATTCTTTATTCTTTATTCTTTAAGGCACGGACGACTTTATCGGATGGTATATATAAAAAATCCTACCAAAGTGTATAAGCTGTGGGGTTTATATGGTAACCTTTTTTATCCTGTACACATCGACATATGGTAGAATGAGTTAGACATAGTGGGTAATGCTTTATTTCGACATTAAAAGAGCGGGTGAAAAATGTCCAGTACTTGGACACCCGCAGTCAACAGAGATATTTTCGTGTCCAAGGGTTAGACGTCCGCGGTTGAGAGGATATGGAATGACTTGTTTCCAGTAAAAGTCTCCAGAGGTCTACACTTATCATGCAAAACACAGCAGCATGAGGCTGCTATTTTGTGAGAGTGTGGTTCTACCCTAGTCGAGTTGATCCATTCATACTACCACCATAATAAAGCTTCATATGGTATATGACTACAACACATGATGTTAGTCAATCAATCAATCAACTTTTATTTGCCAACCAAATGTACATAAATGGTCTTATAATAATAACAATCTGACTCAACTTAGTATTCTTTTTTTTAGGCATTGCAAATTTGAAAAAGTACAGATAAAATAAGTTATTAAATGCAAATATTATAGAGAAATTAGATTTAAGAGAGAAGTTTTACCTTCTAATATATTCTGGTGAAACTGGGAGTTGCTGTCCATTGTTTGAGCACAAATGTGGTTAACATGTTTTTTCTTTTGGGAATAAGAGTGGTCAATGGTCTTTTTTTTTTTATAGAAGAGGGGGCAAACGAGCATGCGGCTCACCTGATGTTAAGTGACTACCGCCGCCCATGATCAACCGCAACACCAGGAGAATTGCGGGTGCGTTGCCGGCCCTTTAGAAAGGAGTAAGCTCTTTTCTTGAAGGTCCCCAGGTCGTATCGGTCCGGAAAAATCGCCGGTGGTAAACTATTCCACAGAGAGGTTGTACGTGGAAGAAAACTCCTTGTGAAACGTACAGTGGTGGACCGCCAAGCATCCAGATGGTGTGGATGGTATCGGGACGTTTGCCGTGTAGTGCGTCCACGAAATTTGGCGGCTGGGATTAATCCGAACAATTCCTCAGAGCACTCCCCGTGATAGATGCGATAAAATACGCAAAGAGATGCAACATCTCTTCGCAGCGCCAGTGAATCGAGCCGATCGGAAAGCACTCGGTCGTCGACGATTCGAGCCGCTCTGCGCTGGATGCGGTCAAGTGGAAGGAGCTGGTACTGGGGAGCCCCAGCCCAGAGATGGGAACAGTATTCCATGTGCGGCCGAACCTGCGCCTTGTAAAGTTGCAGGCGGTGTGCCGGCATAAAATACTGTCCCGCTCTGCTGAGCACGCCAAGCTTTTTAGAGGCCAATTTGGCCTTCCCTTCCAAGTGACCACGAAACTGCTGGTCACTCGATATGTCGACGCCGAGGATTCCGATACTGGCTGAGGCAACAAGGGGAGTGCCTTGAAACTGAGGGGATACGACAAAGGGGTTCTTTTTAGCGGTTAACGCGCAAACTTGTGTCTTCTGGGGGTTAAACTGGACTAGATTTAGTCGTCCCCAATCCGAGACTCTGTTCAGCAAAGACTCGACTTCAGACACAAGTTTGTCCCGGCACTCGGAGACGTTTTCCCGAGAAATATTGGCTCGGCCGGTGTAAAGAGCATCACCAGTGCTGTCATCCGCATAGCAATGAATGTTACAGGTATGCAACATATCATTGATATGCAGAAGAAACAGCGTTGGCGATAGCACGCAGCCCTGTGGAACACCAGCATTAATAGGCTTGCAATCTGAGCTTGCACCGTCTACAACGACCTTGATGCTCCGATCTGCAAGAAAGCTGGTGATCCAATCGCATAATTTCTCGGGAAGCCCATAGGAAGGGAGCTTCGAAAGAAGCGCTTTGTGCCAAACCCGATCGAAGGCCTTCGCAATGTCCAAACTAACGGCCAATGCCTCCTCCTTGAACTCTACTGCCTCCGCCCATCTGTGAGTGAGGTAGACCAGAAGATCACCAGCTGACCGACCACGGCGAAAACCGTATTGGCGGTCACTAATCAGCTGGTGATCCTCAAGATACCTCATGAGCTGGCGGTTTACAATGGACTCCATTGTTTTGGAGAACAAGGAGGTGATGGCGATTGGCCGGTAGTTGGACGGGTCTGAGCGGTCGCCTTTTTTAGGGATCGGGTGGACGAAAGACGTCTTCCATGATTTTGGGACTACGCCTAGGGAGTAGGAGTACCGGAAAAGACGCGTTAAAACCGGTGCCAACTCTGGAGCACACGTCCTCAGCACAATTGGGGGGATTCCGTCAGGCCCACTCGACTTGTGGATGTCCAGGGAGAGGAGTGCTTTGCGAACCGAGCGCTGTGTGAACTGCACTTCCGGCATGGAGCACTCACACCGCGGGATGGTCGGCGGCGTACTCCCCCCGTCATCGAGAGTCGAGTTAGACGCAAAGAAAGAGCCTAGAAGATCGGCTTTCTCCTTTGCAGTATGGGCCAGTGTTTCGTCCTCCCTGTGCAGAGATGGAAGAGATGGCTGACAGAAATTCCCCTGGACAGCCTTGGCGAGAGACCAGAATGCACGGGTTCCAGAAGGAAGGCGAACTAGTTTCTCGCCAATTCTGCCTATGTGCTCTGACTTTGCCTTGGCAATGACTCTTTTGAAGGACCTAGAGGCGGAATTATACCTCTTTTTTAGAGCGCTGGTGTTTACATCCCGGGACGCTGATGCATCAACCTAGGCTTGGTAGCACTCCTGCTTATAGCATGATGCTATTTTACAGGAGCGACCAAACCATGGCTGAGATTTGCCTCCAATGAGCACCACAGAGGAAGGAATAAAAAGTTCCATACCCTGAAGTACCACATCAGTAACAGAATCCGCAACAACGTTGGGATCATCCGGCGAGAAGCAAACCCGCCCCCAAGGGTAGGATGCAAAGAAAGACCGCATCCCATCCCAATCGGCTGACCTATAGTGCCAAACACGGCGGCAGCCTGCAGAATGCAACTGCGATTTCAGCGTGAGTGGCACAACACTCCGGACCAGACAATGGTCCGAGAAGCCTAAAGGGGCGTCGACGGAAATCTGATATCCGTCCGGGTGAGAGGTCAGCAGAAGGTCCCACAGGGAAGGTGCATGATCCTCCACATCTGGAATCCGCGTAGGCGAAGTAACCAGTTGTGTCAGACCATATGCCAAGGCAAAATCATGAACAGATCTCCCCGCATGATCGGTTAAACGTGAACCAAGCCATTCGGCGTGATGGGCGTTAAAGTCGCCGAGGATCACGATCTCTGCGGAGGGGATCTGCTGTAGCAACGAATCTGCAGCCATTTGGACGTGGTCGAAGAGTCGGTCTGTTTCGGCATTACCGCTATGGGACCTATAGAGGCACCCGTAGACGCGCGGATGGTCGTCGCTGTCTACGCGTAGCCAAAGGATGGACAGGTCCGAACCTTCAAGTCTGCCGAGGCGTCGAGAACAGATGTCCTCTCTGACGTAAACGCAAACTCCAGCCCGAGGCACAAAGGAGTGTTCCAGTTTGTACCCCGGGTAGGAGAGATACGAGACATCAGCCGGAGAGGACACCTGCGTCTCGGTCAGAAAGAGCAGAGCCGGCCTCGCCGTCTCGAGATGGTAGTGGACGGCGTTTAGGTTAGAGTGAAGTCCACTGATATTGCAGAAATTCACGGACAGCGTGGCAGGGGTCGCCTTGGTTTTGTTGCTCCGTTTGCCCCGAGCAGTTGTAGTATTGAGCGGAATTTTGCCCCCCCCCCCCCCAGAATACGCGGGGCAGCCTGAGCACCCACGCTCAGAAATGGAGAAACATGGTCGTGGATGCTCAGCGAGGGATTCTCCAGGGGTGCTGGTACCCTCCTGGGGTAGTCTATCATTATTTAATTCCGCTACCATGTTGATGGGGGGGGGGGGGGGGTTTGGGCCTCCGGCCACCTGCACTCACCAGACGAAACGCGAAAGCAGAGCTTCCACTTCACGCCGGTATTCTGTGAGGTCGTGGTACCACCCCGGTTTGAGCCGGCCCATACGTGCAACAGCAAAGCTGCAAAATAAAACAATTATATTAAAAGCAGGATCCTTAATATATTATTAATAACAAGACATCTTAGTGTAGCTGGTCTATATTGTCTTTAAAAAAAAAGGAAAATAAAGATAAAAAAGTCTACTATAACTGTTTCATTATACAGGCACTATATCAAAAAATATTCACCACTGTTAATGATAATAAGACTTGTTCTTTTCTATTTATAGATATCTATTAAACAAGAAACACCAAATGTTTTGGGACTAAAAGAAGGGATATGTTACTAACTAGTTTTGTGTTTTTGTAGTTAGTAATATGGAGTTTTTTTTTTAATTTATAAAAGCAAACAGATAAGATCAGATAATCATATAATTATAAATTAATTGATTATACATATAGTCTTTCAAATATTTTCATTTGAAATAAAGACTTCTGAGACATGCCAACTTTTTACACAATAAAATCAGGGTGATATGCTTGAGAGCAAAGTAGGTATAAATTTATAATGTACATAACCAAGTAAATTATAATTTAGTACTGTAAAATATATGCTATATATATATATATATATATATATATATATATATATATATATATATATATATATATACATATATATATATATATATATACATATATATATATATATATATATATATATATATATATATATATATATATATATATATATATATATATATAATGGGGATCTCGGAAACGGCTCCAACGATTTTCATAAAATTTAGTGTCCAGGGAATTTCGGGGATAATAAATCGATCTAGCTAGGATTTATTTTTAGAAAATGTCTTTTTATCCGTGTTTTTAGGCAATGAAAACTGCTACAAAATGGTTGGAATAAGAAGGTAAATTTTGACATATTGTTAATGATTATAAATAGCTTAATTGGTATAATAGGCGGTCACAGAATCGTAAAACCCCGGTTCGAGCTCAGACCGACCGACCGACTTTTTTAATTTTTTTTTTCAAGTTCCTTTCTTTTTTGAGAAAATTTATTTTTTCGAGCTCTTTTTAGGGTTCCGTAGTCAACTAGGAACCCTTATAGTTTCGCCATGTCTGTCCGTCCGTCTGTCCGTCCTCGCTTAATCTCTGTGACCGTTAGCACTAGAAAGCTGAAATTTGGTAACAATATGTGTATCAATCACGCCGACAAAGTGGTAAAATAAAAATTGGAAAAAAATTTATTAGGGTAGCCCCCCTATATGTAAAGTGGGAAGTGATTTTTTTTTTATTTCAACCCTAACGTGTGATATATTGTTGGAAAGGTATTTAAAAATGAATAGGGGTTTACTAAAATCATTTTTCGATAATGTCAATAATTTCGGAAATAATCGCTCCAAAAGTAAAAAACAATGTGTCCCCCCCCCCCCCTCTAACTTTTGAACCCTAAGTTTAGAAAATATGAAAAAAATCTGGAGAGTAGAACTTTCTAGGAAAATTATTTTGAACTTGGATGGAAACAACAGTTTTTGTACAAACTCATAAGTGGGAACACTTACTGTGACGGACGGGAAACTACGGAACCCTACACTGAGCGTGGCCCGACACGTTCTTGGCCGCTTTTTTTTAGTATTTTTGAAAAACACGGAAATTTAAATTAAAATAATTGCAATCATGATTTTTTATATTTTTTTATATTTTTTATATTTTTACGTGGTAGAGCCATGCTGCAGTTATATTAATAGTATATGTAACTACACTAACCTACCTATGTAACTAGTACACTTAGTATAGTACCTATATAACTGAATTGTAGTCAGTGACGATCGGGCCGGCACTGTTGTTACACGCGAATAAAATGTAATTAAACGCTATCTCTTACAAGGACTTATTTCATTTCTCAACACACTACACAGACATTAGTTAAAGTGGTGACCCCGACGTGATCCAGTGCTGTGCTCTCCTATGCCTGTGTAGTTATAACGTCAAAAATGACGTCCAGGGAAGAGAAACCGGAAGCGGAGATATCTCAAATAACGGTTTCGTCGAGAATCCCGGAATTTTGGGAAGATCAGCCGCGCACGTGGTTCATACAGGCCGAATCCGTACTATACAACCAGAAGCTCTCGGATGCTGCTAAATACCATCTGGTTATTGCAAAGCTGGGGAAGAATGTCGTACAGCAAGTCACGGATATCCTGGTGAATCCTCCAGCTGAGGGAAAGTACGACCTGCTGAAGTCAACGTTGCTCACTATCTTCGAGGAGTCCGAAACGCGCCAAATCACTAAACTCATTGGCGAGATGGACCTCGGAGACCAGCGCCCATCCCAGCTGCTGCGTAAAATGAAGGACCTGGCCAGGGATCGATTTAAGGATGAAACTCTGAGCGTTTGGCAAAACCTGGCAAAACTATGGCAAAACCACCTAAAACCACCTTTCATTTCTCAACACACTACACAGACATTAGTTAAATATAGTTGTAGCATGAATGGGTCGGCTCGACCGGGGAGGGACCACGCTCTCACAGAATACCAGTGTGAAATAGTAGCTTAATGCTGCTGTATTTCGTATGGTGAGTGTAGAGAACCGGAGACACTTTTTGCTGGAAATGAGGCATTCCATCTTAGTCCTCACAGGTGACAACGCATCTGCATTTTGATTCGTAATCGAGGATAGATGTAGATGTCTATGGGCCACAGCAACCACTTACCATCAGGTGGACTGTGTGCTCATTTGTCACCCTATCCTATAAATAAAAAAAATTATTCAAATAACCAGTTCCGTTTTTTCTGTTATGTCGCTAAGATCAAAAAATATTATTTATATTTCATCAGTATGTAATTTGTATCTAAATATAATTTCCAAAACACACGAATTAAAAAAAATCGAGCGAAAAATACCGAGCAAAGGTCGGTCAACCGGGTACTATAAATGATAGTTTATACTTGTAGTGACACTTAGATATTGTCACCATAACTTTCATATTTTGCATTGTAATAGATTTTAGACTACGGTATGTACAATATGTTTAATATATGACATTACTGGTGTTCATATTAATAATATTAATGGAAAATGATAATCAACTCGCCTGCCAAGTTTGAAAACCAAGGCATATACACTACTCATGCGGCAACTATGACAAAATCTTCCCTAAGTGGCAATCTATGGGGAATGCCTGCAGTCAGCAGCAGGCTTTCATAGGATGTATATTTATAGGGATAATGAATTAAGAAAAAATAAATTTAGAAAAATTACTGACCGGTCATGATCTCAGATTCTGTAAACAACGTGAGAAATGCATCCCGGTAGGGCAGTTACTTTGATCTTAGATCCTGATGAATACCAGATTTATTCGGGATAACAAATCGTAGCTCAATGTGTCGGTACACACATCATCATCATCAGCTTGCGGCAGTCCACTGCTGGAAATAGGCCTCTCACAAGGCGCGCCACGATCTTCGGCCACACGCATTCAATTTCTATCAGTAACCTTGCGCAGATCTTCGCTCCATCTGGTCAGAGGCGTCCCACACTACGTTTGTCTAGACGCGGTCTTCACTCCATAGCACATATATTATAAAAAGTAACACACATGCAACTTATTATTATATAAGTTCTTGTACATAACCCTTGAATTTTTTACATATTTAACTGTATGTCGTCGCGTAATGGCCGCGGCGTTTGCCACGTCACGTGGTGGGATCATAGATAAATAAATATGTAGCAAGCTATTTTGCAAGCAGGATAATTTGAAGGATGTGTGCTCGCAGTCTGTAAGCTATACATAGCTATACTTTTTTTTTTGCGGATGGAAAATCATCTAATGACGCCTTTCGCTCTGGGTGCAGCGTAAGGGAGTGTCAGACTTTTACTGACTAAAAACCATCCGTGTTCCTTCAGTGCCCTTACGTTCCGGAGCCGCGGTATCTCTTTCGAACAGCCCGCAGCCCCGGCAGGCGTCGGCCCTTGCGGGCTCCTTCACGCCGCTGACAGCTCTTTGAGGCGCGCGTGGAACAAAACGCTCCGTCGACACGGCCTGTCGTCGTTAGACGGAAGGACGGCGAGCTACCCATTGCTCGCCGTCCACAGGCCCGCGCCTACGGTGGCCGGGGGCCACGACGTAGCCCCCGACGGCCGGGGCGTCTCCCGCGACGGCCGGGGAGGAAAGCTGCTGCTCTCTCCTTCTCCCGCTCCGCCACCTCCTTCGCTAGCATCACTGCTTCGCAGAAGGTGGTGACGGCGTCCCATTCCGTCTCACTCCGGACCATGGCTTCGACCAGGGCCGGACGCGAGAGGTCGCCGTCGCCTATCGCCGATACGAGGACACGTCGGTGCTCCGCCCAAGCAGGGCACACCTCCACGGTGTGTTCCACCGTGTCCTCCGGTTCATCCTCGCAGTGGGAGCAACCGGGCGTTTCCTCCCGAAACGCCCTTGATTAAAAGTCACTGTCGTATCTGTAGCTTGGTCTTTGAGTATAAAAAGATTCTACACGCATTAGGTCGTAGACAGAGAAACCTATAGACTAATGATCGGCGTGGCCTCGAGTGAGAAAGGACGATAACGAATTTTTAGGTTATACAATAATCTTTATGACTTTTAAACACATTTAGATAAAATTTTTAATTGTTCTAAGAACTGAACTGAACAAATTTCACCAACCTTAAGCTCACAAAACACTTTTTTCTCACTTAAAGCAACTTGTAAACTCCTTAAATCGCTACGCTGTTAAAGTTGTTTAGCAAACTGTAGAGTTTGCTAAACAAAAAAACCGGCACGGAAAAAGGGACAAACAATCACACCGCTCTATCTCATTTCTATGCAAGACGTATGCATAAATCTATCTTTTTCGTGTGCGAATGCGAAAGAAGGCGTCAATTTGTCTATAGGTTTCTCTGTCTACGCAACAATCTAAAGCCGTAGCTACATATTTATACATTTGTAGCTAATAGCTGTCAACATCGATTTTTGAGGGCCATAGACATAAGGCTAGGAATATTTGTATGGAGATTACCACCCGTGGAACCCACCCTCTCGAATGACATATAATATACAGGAAAATGACCTTGAAATTTTTCCTTATCCCTCCGTCTCTTTTTCATAGCATGGTGTTATGTACTTACGAATGAAATATAATATTATATCCTGGATGCCACTTAATTTTGCAACGACGCACAATACATTTATTGACCATTTTAACAGTTTTGCCTCTGGATAATTCTAAAATTCAAAAACAAACTTGCGAAATAAACATAAATAGAAATTGACAAATATATTTTAGTTGCTGGCTTTTAAGAATAATTCTAAAATAGGGGAAATAAAAAGGAGGTTAGGCAAATAGGTCAACGTAAATCTTTATAAAGTGTTTAAAATAAAAAGCATACACTACGCCAAAATCGTTTTTGTCAAGTTTTTTACCATTATTAACTATAATTCTTGCTATAGAGACAATCAAGCTTTGAAATTCATAATGGCTGTCCATGGAGTGCATGGAGTAATATCTGTCGTCACGTTGGCTATCCTGTAGGGAAAACAGGGGTTACTTGCGGTCATTTGATCATTCTTAATGTTGATATTAAGAGTGTGGTTTCCACTTTATCTATACTTCCGTGCGCATCGCTATATCGTGACCTACTTCGTCATTTCGTGTAAAGTAAAAAAAAGTGAAAGAGACTTCTCTTGTGTGGCCACACTTCAGGCGGCCCACAGACATCATGCGTAGTAGTTGTGTGGAATTAAGTTAGGATTTATGACGTATCTTCGACAGTGATAATTTTTTGAAGTAATGAGAAGATAAATAATTTAGTGACAAATTTTGAATAAATAATGCAGACCCCTAAAGCTAAAAAAAATAATTATTCTTTTCTATATAATACAGAACGACCTCGGCGTCCTTTTTGTGTGTAGCGTGTGCTTATCAAAATAAACTATCGATAAATTGTGCAGCGCGCAGTGTGATCAGGCACCTTTTCCACATTTCAAGGGCGAAGTTTTATCGCCGGAATTCTATAGCGATGTGTATGGCCCACAAACTATTACAAAAACAATAACAAAAAATGCAAAAACATTAACCAGAAAAAAAATGAGTCAATGAGCAACTTGAGTCATGCTAGTCGCAGCTGCGAATGAAAAATTCTCTGTTCATCACTCTTTTTACAGATTTAGAACTGGTGGAAAATAGGTCAATATCTACTGCAGATGAAAGCTTATTAAATTCCATTGCGCTACGCAGATAGAAGGAATTTCTTCTATAATTCGTTGAAACAAGAGGTATATATAGCAAGGGTCGCTGTCTAAATCTCATTAAATCGGTCCGAATCATTATGTGAGTAAGTAGCTCAGGAGAATCAATAGATCCACTTACTATATTAACAAGGAAACAAATATCATTGACTTTACGTCTATATACCAAAGGCAAAAAATGATATCTCCTACATCTTTCAAGATAATTGGCTGAGTGTTTTTGTGCCTTAAAGTCAAGGTATCTCATAAATTTTTTCTGTATACTTTCAATACGAGCTATGTAAACTTTATATTGTGGGTTCCATACTTGGGACGCATATTCTAAATGACTACGCACATATGAGCAATATAAAATCTTAATAGCTTTAATAGAGCGGAAGCAGTTTGTATACTTAAAATGAAACCAAGAACCTTGGATGCTATGTTGACAGTATATTCAATGTGTTTGTCGAATACCAATTTACTATCAAATATTACGCCGAGATCATGAATATGATTTACCATGCTAATAGTCTGACTATTAAGAGTATAACCAAATCCAATTCTAGATCTCTGTCGTGTGAATGTTATATGAGAACATTTGGAGATATTCAACTGAAGCTTATTTAGTTTACAGTAATCAGAAAACCGGTTTAGGTCTTTTTGAAGTTGTTTAACTTCTGTTAGATTATGAATAGTTTTAAGAATTTTCATGTCATCGGCGTAAGGTAGAATAAGAGAATTTTAAAACATGACTTAATATAAGCAATAAATATTGCGAATAAGAGGGGGCCAAGTAATGAACCCTGAGGAACACCGGATGGAATTGTACACCAACCAGAGATGTAACCACGCAAAACCACAGCCTGTGACCGATTATCTACATACGAACAAAACCATCTATACAATTCACCGTGTATTTTTTTTTTCAAAAATTGCTTTTGTAAAAGGACACGATGGTTAATACGATCAAAACACTTGCTATAATCTGTGTAAATTACGTCTACCTGTGCACGCTGCTCCATGCCTTTAGTGATGAATTCATAGGCCGAAATGAGATTAGAAGTGGTTGAACGCTTTCGAAGAAACCCATGTTGTTCTTCACCCAAACAGTTTTGTACTGCATAGTAGACTTCATTATAAACGATTCGTTCAAGAACTTTACAGAATAGGCATAACTTTGAGATAGGACGATAATATCCGACATTTGACTTATCGCCTTTTTTGAATACCGGTGTTATGAAGGCAGATTTCCAAACTTGTGGAACAATTCCTTCTGTTAAAGACCGCTTAAAGATTATACTAATGGGTTTGACTAAGCTTTTCGCACAATTTATGATAAATATTGGTGGTATGTGGTCGGGGCCACCAGATTTAGAGATGTCGAGGCCTTGTAATAGCTTTAAGATACCCTTTTCTGAGATGTGTATTGAGCTAATACCGTTAATATTATAATCAGTTGTAGGAAATAATTTAGGATCCGAAATTTCCAATTCTGGTTTAACGAACGTAGTACTAAAATATTTAGCGAACAAGTTACTAATTCCTCCACCAGTATTCGCAGAAGATTCTTCGTAATACATTACATTAGGAGTAGCAGATGCATTATTCCTACTTTTTATAAAAGATCAGAAATTTTTGGGTTACTAGTTATGGAAGATTCGACTTTATCAATATAGGATTCAAAGCAGTCCCGCTCTAACTGGTTAGCCCTTTTGCGTAATAATGCAAAAGATTGGTAGTCGGATAAATTACCATATAGTTTAAACTTGCGATGATACCCGTGTTTTTCTTTTAAGACCTTTAGTAACGCAGAATTATACCATGGAGGGTGTGACGAACATCTAGTGGATTTTATGGGAATAAACTGGTCCCTAAGTTCGTATAATTTATTATAAAAAAGATTAACAACATTGTCTAGAGAGTCATTTCCCAAAAGCTCATACCAGTTTACCTGGTCAAGAGCTGAGCTGATAGCCGTGTAGTCACATTTGTGAAAAAGATAAGTGTTTTTCTTCTTATCAACTAATTTGTGTATTTCAACAAAGTCAGCCTTTATAATCAAAGGTTTATGGTGCATATCTACGGGCATTGTTAATGGTTCATAACATTCCTTAACATCTACAGTGTCATTAGAGAAAAACAAGTCTAGTAGTCTCCCATTTAAATTACGTATACAATTATATTGAGATAAGCTGCAGGTGTGAGCAGAGTTGAGAAAATCAGAAATATATTGACAGGAATAATTGGTAGGTAATAACTCACAGTTATCGCTACAAACATTTCAATCTACTTGACTACCAAAATTGAAATCACCTACGATTATGAATTTATCGCACGAATTTGACATAATTATGGTATTAATATTTTGTGTGAAATTTTGCAATTGGGTATTATATGAGTTACCGATATTTTCTTTACACAGGTAAAGCGCACAAATGTTTATATTATATGTCACTTGCGGTATGGATCTTTTTAGTAAAATAGAGACCAAAATGTCTTCCGCTGAACCAAGCCAGTCACCCGTCTCCATTACCGAAAGATCATTCCTCACAGCAATTAGTACACCACCCCCACGCGTTTGTGAAGTGCTACAGTAATTGCGATCCCGTCTCCATACTAAATATCGGCCATCAAATAATTCACTGTTATGTATACTATCGACCAACCACGTTTCGGTAAATATAATAATATCATACGAATTTAAACATACGTTCCTAAACAAGTTAAGTGTTTTTGTTCGTAAACCGCGTACATTTTGGTAATATATTTTAATCTATTCCATGATTGAACTTAATTATCTAAATTCATTGTCATAATGCAGCATTCCAATAAAAGTAAATTAACTAGTATTAGAAAAGTAACATTTGAAACATAGAATGAAAATACCATATAAAAGCGGGTAGATAATTTATAAAGGTGGAATACTGCACCGTCTTATCCAACACGGGAGTCTCGAGTGCTCACGACTAATGACCAATGAGTAAAATCAATGATATACGTACAAGATATCAAGAAGCAAATATTGTTCATATTCGTTAGCAAATAAATAGACCAAAAGCGAACCAAACTACATGTAATAAGATTTAAAAATAGTTTATCGATATTGGTAAGATGTTTAAGAATTATAATGTAAACGAATACGTAATTGCACAGCAAAATGAGAAATACGTAAACACACCGCGATAGCGTATGCATCTCAAACTGCCATATTAAAAGTTTTGTGTAGTATAAGAACAAATTATGAATAATAGTAATAGAAAGATAATAAGTTTAACATCACACAAATAGTAAGTTTTACATTATGAATAATAATAATAGAGTAAAAAGATAATGAGTTTAACATCACACTATTTTTGAAAGGTCTCTTTCTGACTTCACCATAATTATATGCGATGTATCGGTTTTTCTTACGTGCATCTTGGCATGCTTAACCCAGACATAGCGAAAATTCATTTCAACTGCTGCCATTTTATTGTTTAAACAATGGTTTAAAGTGGATTTTGATACGTAAAAGTGATGCGATTTTGTGTATTGAGTGAATATGCTTGTGCACTGTTAGAGAAAATGACGAAATAAGTGCTTCGATCTTGATATAAACCTCAAATTATTTTGATATTTACTCGCCTTAACTTGAGTGACTGTCATCATCGACTGTCCTCTGGGTTGAGCTGTCGTCGAAATCTCTTCAAAAACGTCGTAATGTGACACACCAGCATATCGTAAAGAAAAAATCTATAAAAACGAAGATACCAACCATAGCTTAAAAAACAAGCATCCAAGCTAAAAATCCTATTAAAAATAAATTGCTTTTGGTGGTTGAGAACTTGAGAATCCATAGATAAGATAAATATGAGAATGGGGATCCACATGCAAAGCTAAACGTAGAGGGCACCAGCCTCCTATAGGAGTAATAGCGTAGACAGAGAATCCTACCCTGTCTACGGTTCTGTGCCTTTTAGGGGTGTATGTGTTCTGTGGTTCTGTGGCACCAGCGGCGCCATGGCTCATAGATTACTAACTATATACTAGAGAGCCACTACATTCACTTACCATCAGGTGTACTGTGTGCTCGTCGTCATCCTAATTCCATTAAAAATAAATTTGGTTATGAAATATGAGTAACGAGAAATTATATTTGTGGATGAAAAAAAGTCAAACAAAAATTATTTACAGCAGCAATATTTTTAACTTTTATTAATATTTAAAAACACCAATTAGCGAACCTTTTCACTGGTTAATCGGGTCCTTCTGTCATTAATAATGTACCCAGCTTTCGAAAATATTCGTTCACAAGGCACACTGGTAGCCAGGAAATTGCCCCTTTTAATAAATAACTTGCATAGTGTTGGATAAAGATGGCGGTTGTTTTTCCACCATTCAAGGGGTGTGTCTTCGGAGTTTCGGGGCAATAACGCATCTTCTAGATATGCTTCTATTTCCGTAATCGCTTTTGCCATAGGTGAGCTTCTTGGCTGTAAATTCTTAACTTCCCGATCAAAGTCGTCCCATATGGATATCTCTTTTGAACAGCCAGGTTACGGCGGCTCATTGGAAGTGGTGGGATAATGTGTAACAACAGAGTTGCCGATCATAGTAGCAACCATATCAATGGCTCTTTTTTTGGAATGATCTGCCGCACATTTATCACTAAAGCCACTCATTTTAAATCTTGGATCTAAAAGTGTGCTCATAGCCAACTCTTTATGGTATTCAATGTTATTAAATCTCATTGAAAGTTCCTCTTTTAGTTTCAGTAGCACATTGCTAATGACAGGCTTGTATTGGTTTTTAAGCAAATTTTCACACACGTTATGTAAACCACGCGTTACAACCATCGCCATACTGGCGGTGGTGTATTTTTCTCCACTCATTTTGGCCGTTGCTTGCTCAAATGGCTTTAAAATAGTGGTAAGTTGCGTGCATATAATCCAATCGTCTTCAGATAGAGACTCATCAAAATCTCTTTGCACCAGGGCCAAAGTGGCCCGCACTGCTTCTTCCAACTCTACAAAGCGCTGCAACATGAAAAATGTTGAATTCCAACGAGTAGGTACAGATTGCTTGAGTTTTTTGGGTATATTAATCTGCTGTTGAACTTGATATTTTATCAATCTATCTGTTGCAGATGAACTTCTCTTAAAATATGATACTATATTTTTTATTTTTTCTAAAGTATCTTTAACAATTTTTAATGCATCATCAACAACTAATTTTAAGGTGTGAGTATAGTATCCAAAATGCTTCCACCCTAACAAATTAATGGCATTTACAATATTTTTTGCATTGTCAGTTATTGCCAGTACTACCTTTCCGGTCAAGCCCCAGGCTTCAATCGTGTTTTTTAATTTGCTAGCTAGTAGTTCACCTGTATGTTTTTCACTATAGTGAGCACATTCTAAAAGTACCGTTATGAATTCCAATTCTGATGTATTGTATTGTATGGTTATTGCTATGTAACTATCATTTACGGAAGAAGTCCACGTATCAGTTGTGAGGCATATGCTCATAGCTTCTTGCTGTACTTCTTTCATTAATTTCTCCCTGCAGGCGGTATAAGCCGATGGTATCAAACTGGCTGATATTGTTTTCCGACTAGGTGGTTTGTACGAAGGATTTAGAGCATTTGTATATTTTAAAAATCCTTTATCTTCCACTATACTCAACGGCTGATAATCCCAAATGAAGAGATGTAACAATGCTTCATCTATCAGTTTATTTTCTTGCATACTCATTTTTTTGGAATATATGATGCCATTGTTCTTTGTCGTTTTTGCGCTGAAGAGCCGGAGCTAATAGCGTCAGAAATCGTAGCGGTAGAATTTATTGTTAACGCTGATGCTATAGCATGTTCTGGATTTGTCACATTTATCTAGGGATATAAAAAAAATGTCAATTATTTATTACTTGAATTTAAAGCTTTTTTTTAAATAATAAAATATTAAATAAATTTTTCTCTTGATATCTTATCGATTTTTTAAACAACGACGTAAAAGTAGACATTTTAAGATAAATTTAGATACATGTGGGTCACAGCATCCACTAACCATCAGGTGGACCGTTTGCTTGTTTGTCAGCCTACTCTATAAAAAGATTATATATGTACGTAGATTAAAAAATTAAATTGATAATGTAAAAATCATTTTTGATGACTTTTGGCTTTTGTCACACTCACCGTTTTGTCACTTGTTAATGTAGCTTGTGAAGCAATATTAGTATCAGGTTGGCTTAATGTATAAAATACAGACACATGCTTACGCTTTAAATGTAATTTTAAATTTGTTATGATAGATTTTGTATATTTATATTTGTATGATTATACCGCATTTTGACATATATTACAAGTTGCAATTTTTGCCACATTGTCTCCATTGCTAAAATGTTTCCAAATATCACTGGTTTTTCGAGACATTTTATATTTTATACAGTTTATTAGTTTCCAACACCAAATCTTTATAAATTATATCGTCATGCAAGCAAAAAAAATAAACACATGAAAAAAAATAAAGGAAACTAAACAATAACACAATAACATATAAGCAAAACGCACTTTGAAAGTTTTAAATACTATTACTTTTATTTCGAAACTCTAACAACGTATCATAAACAATAGTTATCAACGGACTAATTCAAATTCATATTTGAAGGACGCATAATATCGCCAGAATATCTTCAGTTCGTAAGCAACCATAACCACAGTAACTAACAACAACTGTGTGGATAAAACAGTACGTAACTGCCAAGCTGTTACTGTTACCTAACAGTTGCTCACAACTAACCGGCTGCTTTATCGACAGTAGCAGTGCGCAACCTATATTTCTGCAAAAACATTTAATTCTTGGACGTTACTGAAACAAGAAACAACCTATTGCGCGATTTGTCGCAACAGGTTACATTTTTATTTTCGACGCAACCTGTTGCTGTAACAGGTTGCGAAAAAAACGACTCATCTCTACCAGGATGCGCTAACCCCGGTGTACATTTATTTCCCAAAGATTCAACATTAAAAAAAAAGTGGGAAAAGGCTATAAGACGCAAATATTTTGTAGCTACACAGCATAGCAGGTTATGTCGGAATCATTTCCAAGAATCTGATTATGTGGGAGAATCAGCCTACAAAGGTATGTTATTTTGTGTTTATTTCATTCATTATTATTACTTACAGACTCTACTAGCGGTTTTTCGTAATTTGAACCACTTGCCCAAAGACCACTTATATAAACACTTTGTTTAAGTTTTTGCGAACGAAATCCCGGGTAAAAGTTAGGAAGTAAAATAACCAATAATGAACCAATAAAATAAATAATGTATGTAATGTATGCCTCCATACATCAGATTATGTTAAATTCATAATATCTATTTTACTCATGTAGATGTACATTAAAGTTATTTGAATAATTTAAGGTAATCTGTACTATTTTTCTAAATTTTTGTTGTTTACAGGACATCCTCAAATATGCAAATTTCTAAAAAAGGGAACGGTACCAAGTATATTCCCTTAGTCCACCCAGGTGTCAACAACATCTACATCAAGAACCAGTCGATATATGAAAAGAAGCAGACGTATAATTGATTTCAGACAACCATCTGTACAAGTAGGTATTCCAGAACCATCTTCTAGTGCTGAAACTGAAATATCTTCTATAGAGGGCTCCTTAGAAGGTTTTACTCCAAAAACTGTGTCTGTTAGCACTCCATGTGGTAGTTCTTTCGGAATCTTATCACTAGAGGCCATGAGAGGCAATCCGCAGGCTATTCATTTTTATACTGGGCTAGAAAAATATGAAAAATTCATGTTGGTGTTAGACACATTAAGTCCCATGTGTAATAATTTAAATTACAGGGGAAGTAAAGTTATCAATATTTGTATTGGTGACCAACTGTTGATAACACTAATTAAGCTGAGAAGGTATTTGCCAGATTTTGAGTTGGCATTTTTATTTGGTATATCCCAAACTACTGTTGCTAACATTTTTGTAACATGGATTAATTTTATGTATGAAATATTATGGTCTTTAGTTAATATTTGGCCAAGTAAAGAATGGTTCAATATTATATGCCAGAGTCATTTAAAAGGGGTTTTCCAAGTACAAGGATTATTGTGGACACAACTGAAATACCCATCACACGGCCTGGGAATCCAGTAGCACAGCAGGTGACCTTCAGCAGTTACAAACACAAAAACACTGTGAAGGCTATGATTGGAGCAACACCTGGAGGTCTTATTATGTCTCTGAATGTTACAGAGGTTCAGTCAGTGATAGACAGATCATAGAAAGATCCAAACTAATAAATGTGTCCCCAGTGGGGATTCTATCATGGCAGACAGAGGGTTTAATGTGCAGGACATTTTTGCATCAAGAGACATTACTATTAATATACCAATGTTTTTGAAAGGAAAAACACAATTACCAGGTGTTAGAATAATTCAGGATCGAAAACTAGCAAGCAAACGAGTTCATATAGAACGTATAATAGGTCTAGCTAAATCATATAAGATTTTAAAAAGTGAATTGAGCCCTTATCATGTACCGCTAGCATCTAGAATTTTATTTGTTTGTGCTATGGCTTGTAATTTTAGAGAAAATATCATGAAATAAAAGCTTTTTTACAACTGTTCATATATTTTATTATAAAATCTTAAAAAACAACATAAACACGCATATTATCCAGAGGGGTAATCAGAGACTACAGACTACCATTTGACACGATCCTGACACACCTCTCTCACCTCCTTTACATCCATATACATACATTCATACATGCTTGTTGGTTACGGGTACTGCTAATCTGGCCCATTTTCAATATATTGCCAATTTGGTTGATAAACCTTAGTATAGGGTGTACCTTACCGAATTTTCTGTTCACATCTGCAATATTTGATTTGCTTTGTCACTCCTTGTTCATACATAAACAAACCACCAAAGCATTCCTTTCTTAATCCTGGTCACAGCATCATATTTTAAAACACACTTTTATCACACAATCTCTCACCCGGTCATTCAGATTCAGCCCTAGCATACTCCCATGTATTATAAAATCTTAATCCTTAAAAAAATATTTTTTGGTTACAGCATTTTTAAAGAAGTTGTAATAAAAATAATCAAGTTTTCTCAACATAACCGTAACGAACTGTTCATCACGTTCAATAAATATTACTTTTAAACTTTTATAGGTAAAAACTAATAAATTACAAAATCTTCTTTTTGTTACATGTTATTGCCCTTGAATTTGACAGTACTAAATATTAGTTTTTTTAAAGTAAGTTGTTCATTGTCATCAAATTGTAGGTAAGGTACTGTAAGGGGACAGATTTCTTGGTTTCTGGAAGCATAAGGACATTTTACTTCAATTATTGTTTCTGATCCTAGTAAGCCATCTGGAGATGCTCCTAGATAAGGTCGTTCCTGAGACAAAAACAATCCACACTCTTCAACAACCACCCTATAAATCTCCATATTTTTTTTATATATATGGAGATTTATGGGGTGTATAGATATAGATGCCTTGCAAAAACCTGGAAGAAGTATTTATACTTACTTATCGTCACGCACAATCCCTAACGAGGTAGCCAGAGAGAACAGATCGCCAAGTGTCACGATCCTTACATACCTCTTTCGCTTCTTTCAGGTTCATTAACTTCTTCATACATGCACGTCTAGGTATCCGAGTACTCTTGACCCTCCCCTCTTCGAGCAATTTGCTCACATGGTCTTCGAAAGTTAGTCTCGGTCTACCTCGACACCTTTTAATATTTACTTTCGCTCTATATATTTTCTTCACCATTCGGTCTTCACTCATTCGTTCAACGTGCCCAAACCATTGGAGTACGCCCTATCAATTTTTGTGATAAGGTCATCTTTCAATCCTGCCATATTGCGAATCTCTTCGTTTCGCTTTCGGTCGGCTATGGTAACGCCACACATTTTACGAAGAGATCGCATCTCCACTGCATTCAACTTGCTTTTATGCTTCTTCTGGCATACCCAGGTTTCGCTGCCATATAACAAAGTCGGTACCAAAACTGCGTTATGTATTGCAAGGCGTGCACTCTTCACCACGCCTTGCCTTTTGACTAATGCATTCAGGGCACCATTGACTTTGTTTCCGGCAGCGACACGCCTATCCACATCTAAATCACATCTTCCATCCCGGCTGAAAGCACTCCCCAAGTATACAATTTCATTTACCTGTTCTAGACATTCCTGATTTACCCATATTTCACATTTCGTTCTCTCTTCGTCCTTTTCAAATACCAGAACCTTAGTTTTATTAGCATTCAAACGGAGACCTTTAATTTCACATTCCTCTTTCATACACGTGACTAATGCCTGCAGTTCTGCTTCTGATGGTGCAATAAGCACTGCATCATCAGCATACACCAGACAATTAACTTTTATGTAGAAGTATTTATAAGTTCATATTTAAAAGACAAATATATTACACATCAATTTTAGCCTAGCCATCTATTTATTTTTGATACATCAACCTTAATTATCTGGTGAACCTACCTTTTAAGTATGTATCTTCAGCAAATGTTGTTGAAGAAGGTATCTCGATTCATACAACTTTACAGCATCACTGATATTTCTATTGAATCTGTAATAAAAGTATTATGTTAAATATCAAGAGAAAGTTTATAACCACAATTTAATAAACTTAGTGGACAAATAATCTTTAATATTTACATAAAACGTTAGAAACAATTATTACCTACCTATCAAAATAACATTGAATATGTTTTTTGGTAATCTTTGGCAATATCGTGGAGCTATTAACGTCCTGGTAAAGTTCAACAGCAGGAACATCAATTGCTTGACTTTGAGAAGCTGGAGGGCTTTGATTGCCGAAATTAAAATTTCGGTCATATGATTCTAACCTAAAACAAAAAATACCATTTATTATTGGAGTAATGTTCTTTGATTATTCGTAAATTTTCCTAACATTAATCAAGAAATAATTAACAAGTTCCAATCAAAACTAGCTCCAAATCTTTAACATGTATATAAGTGTACAGTTTAAGTTTAAGTGTATATTTTAGTAGATACAAGCCTACCTCTCAATTAGATCTGCTTTCTTTCCAGTTATCTTCGCTCCTCGTTTTTTTAGTTCGTCTTTCAATTCTTTAAGCTTCCAGGTACAATACATCTTAAAATTATCGATGGTTAACCAGTTTCAATATAAAGAAAAGCAAATTCTCTTTATGTAAAGTATTCTACAACAATTTGACAGCAGCCATGGATGGTAGTGGCCCATAGACGTCTACATCTATCATCGATTAACAATCAAACTACAGATGCGTTGTCAGTTGTCACCCTTGAGGACTGAGATGGAATGCCTCGCTTAGTGCCCGTAAAAGGGTCTCTTTACACTCACTATATAAAACACAGCAGCATTAAAGCTGCTATTTTACGTTGGTATTTTTTGTGATGAACCAACCCATTCGTGCTACAACCATAATAAAGCTGTAGCGTGACTATACCACGTATAATACGTACCTAATAATGACTAAAGACACAAAATAAAAACATAGTTCATATAGGTATGTATAACATTTAATTTTATTAAGTACTAATTTAATATTACATGGCAATTAGAAACCTGTTGCAAAAAAAACCTGTTGCTGCAACAGGTTTCATAAAAAAAATGTAACTGGTTGCATCATTGCGTTAAAGCAACGATAACGCCCTACATCCTGGTACAGCACAAAGAGGCATATTTCGAGAAAACTAAAATTAGAAGTATGGTAGGTTATTAAATGTACGGATCTGACAGTTCTCAATGGCCATGTCGATGATACGCCATCTGGCGTGAGAAATCGGCAGTGAACATTGCAATTGGGGTATGTTCCGAAATACAACACAGTACACTGTTAAATGCTAATGACGTCATGAATTGACACTATATTGTACTGGTGTGCCGCCGCCATATTGCGTCGGATATCCGGCCACAATAAAACAATTTTTAATTGTGTGTGCGCTGATTGAAGCATGCCAGAATTTGTTTCTATTTATTCAAATAAAAAAATTATAGAATAATTGCTGGTATATCCATTAGGAGGATATAATGATTTTTGGAGCACAAAATGACAAAATAATCGCCAACACTTTTCTAAATGGCGCAAAAGTATGACGTCATATACTGTCCAATGTTTTGGAACGAATCACCAGTATAGCGCCGATTTATGACGTCATTTGCATTGGACAGTACACTGCGTTGTATTTCGGAACATACCCATTTGATTGAGAATCGCTTTCGTGTTTGGAGGTTGTTTTTTTTTATATTTATTCTTAATTTTGATTCTTTATTAATCCAGTATTTACAAAATTTCTTGTAAAAATGAGTGGATAAGAAATTATAAGGAATATAGCGGCAAGGGGACATTGCAAACCAATTATAACGAAAATTGATAATTGTGTAATCACTGATCTGAAAAAAATTACAAAGATTCTTTCATCATCATTCTCTGATTAATCAGCTTAAGTAATTAATATACAGCTGCTGGGCGGACAATTAAGAATTAGACGAAATCGAGGCGAAAATATTGCCTCATTCTTGGGTGTTTTAACACAATTACATATAATAATATTAATTAATTAGTGGGAAAACAAGTGAGTAGGTACCTTTTATAATTTTTTTAATCTTTTTCACTCTGTTATTCACGAAAATAAGCAATTATCACAATTTGTCAAGTTATATTATGTAATTACTAACTAGTAAGCTGAAATGGCAATTGGCCTGCCATATAACGTCAAGAACCGACAAACGATTGGGAATTAAGGTTCTCGCTGGCAGGCGAAGTGTAGAGCGTGGCCTCACTAGATGGGAGTGAGGACAGGAAGTTGATGGGTACAGGTGACTCAGGACCGAGCTTTGTGGCTTTTCTTGGGGGTGGCCTATTGGAATAAGATCGGAATATCACTAAAATAATTCTCAAAATATTTTAGTGATATTCCGATCTATGTTCAGCAGTAGACTTTTGAAGGGCTGTAATAATGATGATGATATAACTATTACCTTTTTAAGGGAGACAAATTGTTTCTTATTGTTGAAAATTATACAATTGTGCTTGATTTACTTAAGCAACAATTGCACACCAAACCACAAGCTGTGACACATCATGTTAATCAAATCACAATTATGAAATATTAACCAGCATTAGAACTTCAAAAAGTTATGAGCAATAAATCCAATATTGGGACACATTGTTATGTAATTTGGAAAAAAAAACTTTATCATTATATTGTGTGTTAATTTTACTTGGATAGTACCTACAATAAAGATCACAAAATGATGTACTTTATAAGAAATATACAAAGAATTTATTACTGATTATGTTGATCTGGGACATGCAGAACTATACGATTGATGATGTTGATTAGAAATGTCACAGTGCAGAGCACAACTCATGGCGTAATGTGATTGAACATCATAAGACATATAAGCCTATACCCATATTGTCACACCACACAATAAGGTATTTTACCCATTTTTAAAAATTGTTTTAAATGAATCCTAGAGTTATAATGAACCACTATAATTTTGATATATTTTTTTTTTAAAACTGTAAATAGTAAAAAAATAAAAACTAGTAATAGTGCCATAAAAATTACTTTTAATCTATCGTTTTAAATTTTCGCGTGAAAATGCTAGCTTCCATGTTGTTCAACTTGTGACATCACAGTCTTTGATCCTGCATATTTTGCAAAGGAATAATATACTTTTTAATGTTTGATAATGAGTTATCATCCATATCATTATTGTGTTGTGCCTAATGCAAAAATACGAGCATAAGAATGTTGGTAAAGTTATGAATTCAAGTGCCCAGTATATTAAATATAAGAAATACTTGGTTGAAACTGGCTGGAAGATACCGGAATACGTAGTCGACAAAAACCGGACTATTCCTCTGTGAAGATCATTTCGATGTAAGTATGACTTATATTTAACTATTGTTTAATACAAAACAAAACATCATGAGGTGAAGGGTATTGGAAGTCAAATTTCGTAAATTATTGCGTTTACTTAGATATTATAACTAATGATTGTAATTATAAATAAACTAAACTATGATAGCTACTAAACTATGTTTTATCAAAATACACTCTGACATGGTACTGTGTTTTTGTATAAACAAAAACTGGTAATAGGTACTTGCATTGATTTTTTAACATTCCTCAAACCAGCAGAACAAAAATTGGGATTGCATGCAAAAAATGTAAAAGTAAAGTTGCAGCCTATATACGTCCCACTGCTGGGCAAAGACCCCTCATTTTTGAGAGGGTTTTAAGGCAAGGAAGTGTCCGCAGTGCTGCCCCAATGCGTGTTGGCGAACTTCACATGTCTTCGAAATATTTTTCTTATTCCTCAGACATGCAGGTTTCCTCACGATGTTTTCCTTCACCGCCGAGCACGTGGTAAATCAGCACTTAAAATTGCATTTAACAATTTCATTGGTGCCGGCGGGGATCGAACCCGGGTTACTCGCATTCTGTTATATTTTTATATTTACATTTATATTTTTTGTTAAATATAACAAAAAATGTTGCCACCATAAATTTATTTGTCCTTGGTAGATTAGTACTTTCTGCTTTTACGAATTCATCTTCCATGATTGTAGATGCTTGTGTGTGAGAATGTTAGTAAATGGAGCGGGTTATGCTGGCGGGATGTTAACTGGAGAGCATGCAGTTGCAGTTAGATGAGCAATAAATAACACTTCTTCAGAATTTCTTCTTATTTATTTTCTTGATTCCTTATTCTTACATTGCCAGATTTGGAATGTTTTACCACAAAAAACCCCCCATTTTTTATAGGCAGCTGTGACCAATCAGAATTAACAAAATTTGCACGCGGCACTAATAAATTTGCACATGGCACTAATGATCCCCGTCGACCAATCAGAGCGCAGAACAACCTTTTCTAAAGGAAATTTACAAATTTCTTTAATAAGTGTGGTAAAACATACCTTACAATATTTTTATACATTCCTGATAATAGATATGACTTATCTTTATTATTGTGTATTGATGAACTTCCACTTGATGCCTTTTTCTCAGATTTTTTTTTTGGATTTCTCTTCGATCTCGGCGAGTCGGTTGGCCACGAAAGTTTTGAATTTTCTTGGTTCTGACTTTATGCACTGCAGTACTGTGCTGGAGTCGGTCCAGTAAATCTTTTTTGATATTTCGAGTTCTGACTCCCCTTCAATTGTAGCGGCTAGTCTGCTTCCGAGTAAAGCCGCTTGTAGCTCTAGCCTCGGAATTGATACTGGTTTTGTCGGCGTTACTTTTGCTTTGCCGGCAATCATGGAGACATGGACTTTTCCTCCGGGCTCGACTATTCTCCAGTAGACTACTGCTGCATAGGCCTCTTCACTTGCATCAGTGAATGTATGGAACTGTCCTTTTCTGCCTTTGGGTGAGACGCATCTTGGGATCTTCAGCCTTGTTAATGTTGATACTTCCTCTAAGTATTTCATCCAGGATTCCTTTTGTTGTTCGTTAATTGGTTCGTCCCAGTCTATTTTCTTTCGCCAGATGTCTTGGAGTAGTTTCTTTCCTTGTATTAGACCGGACTTATTTAACACCGGTTGCAAAACCCATTGGATCGAAGGTGGACATCACTGCGCTTTTGACTTCTCTCTTCTTGCAGGTCCTCCGGCGTGTTGCGTAACCCGACGTTGAAGGCTAATGCATCTTCTTTCACCAGTTATCTTAGCCCCAGAGTCTTCTTTTCTTTGGTCAGTTGTAAAGAGTTTTCTTTATTGGTGTCTTCTACTTCTGATATTACCCCTGAATTGTTACTGGCCCAACCCTTCAGATGAACGTTTGCTCTTGCGTGGGTGTCTTTCACTTCTTTGGATATCTTCATTGCTTCAGTTGTAGACGCGAAGCTCTGCAGATAGTCGTCCATGTAATGGTTTCTCTTAATTGCTTTCACTGCTTCGGGATGAGTATTCTTAAATTCCTCGGCGTTCTTATTCATTACGTATATCGCTGTTGCCGGTGATGACGCTGCTCCAAAGATGATTGAAGACATTTTATACTCTTCAGGCTTGCCAGTTCTTCGGCTTCCGCGCCACAGGAACCTGAGACTGTCTCGGTCGTCCTCTCTAACTTTGACTCGGAGGAACATGTCTTGTATGGCGGCCATGACGGCTACCGGTCCCTCTCTGAAGCGCAGCAGTACTCCATATAGCGATTGTAACAGGTCTGGGCCCGAGAGCAAGGGGTCGTTGAGGCTCTTTCGTCGAATACTATTCTCAGCTTCTTCTTAACTGGATGCACAACAGCGAAGTGGGGTAAGTAGAACGTTCTTCCTTTGTTGGAGGTCTCTGGAGCTATCTCTGCGTATCCTTTTTCGATCAGACTCAGGATCTGTTCCTCGTAGTGCTTTCTTGCTTCTTAGTCTTGATCTAGTTTCTTTTCGATGCTGACCAGGCGTCGGACTGCTTGATTGTAATTGTTGGGTAGTGTTTCGTCTTCTTTTTTCCACAGGAGTCCCGTTTCATATTGACCGCTTGGCAGTTTCTTTGTAGTCTTCTCAAGGGTTTCTAATGCTCTTCTATCGCTGTCGTTGGATGGCGACCGATTCTGGATCCCGAGAGATTCTAACTGAAAGTGTTCTCGGACGATTTCTTCTATGTCTTCTTCGCCAGTGGTCGCTCTGCCATAATGAGTGAAGTTTACTGCGGCAGTTGCTCCTGTTTCACATCCGTGTAACACCCACCCTAAGTTCGTGAGGGAGGCTACAGGATCTGACGGTTTGCCCTTCTTCAGCTTTCTTGTCACTATCAGTCCCCAATTGTCTTGGCCTATCAGTAGCTTGGGTCTCTCGGTGACGTAGAGGAGTTGGCTTTTAATTGCTTTCAGATGCTCGCAGTTTCTCACGGTGTCCTTATTTATACATTGTTCAGACAGCTTCAGGTCGTCGATAGTTCTCGCTACGATAGTCCTCTTTTTTTTTCTATGAGCTCCTTTGACGCTTCTTGTACTAAATGAACGGGTTTTCTTATTCCTCTTCTTTGTTCTGATGCTAATACTGTGCTTAAGACTATACAGAATATATTTCAACTTCTTATTAAATTAAAATTTATTTCTATAATGAGTAATTAGATTACAAAAGAGATTTATTGACATATTATCGTATTAAATTACTATAAAAGAAAAAGAATTAAACAAATAATAAATTTACACTTAAATGTTAATATCTCTGATACAGCTCTTTAAAATTATAATAAGAGAAAGTTCTAATAAGTAGCTAAACTCATATTTTGTTTTTAACATTCTAATTAAACCTAAATATAATTGCTTATTTTCATATTTCATTATGATTCATATTTTCGTTACAGACTTTGTTACTAACTTTCGTTACGCAACTTTTGTTTCGTTTTAAAATAAGAATTGAAGCTAACAGAACTAAACAGAAATCAATATTTCTTGTTCACTTTTTACAAAATTTATCACAAATATATATTTTTGATTTTATTTTACATGGTGTAAAATACCCTAATGTGACACAACACCTAGGCAATGTATGAAATTTTGTAGTGACATATTACAATACATACATCCAACCGGTGAGGGAATAGTGTCCTTTAATTTGTTAATAAATAATATACATATACATATCAATAAAAAAAATGGCAGCACTTTAAAAAAATTGTTGGCGAAGCACAGATGCTTGTATTAATTTAGCAATATCTACCCAAGTAGAAGACTTTCAAAAACAAAATTGGTCTCAAATGTTAGTTAATAGTGTAGACAATAAATCTAGATTCAAAATATTATTTTTTAATTTTTCAGTATTAGTAAAAAACATTTTTGAAAAAATAAATTAGACAACAAATTGATGTTGTTTTTCAGATTCTTAGCTTTAAAAAAAACCATCGTGTTAACGAATTTTTTTTACTTGTTTTTATTATAATACAGGATATTTGCTATAAATACACATTTAAATCTTAACTCTGAGTTAGATAGTTTAGGAGCTATGATAATTTGAATGTAACTGTTCAAAGTGCCTCTACCCCGATATTAGATAACTAAACACCCATTCCAGTGAGTAAGATAAAATTCTTCAATAATTCAAGGAATCGTAAGCAAGCACAATAGCATCCTTTGTGTGAGCAGGTAAAAAACGCTGTGCACAACAGTGCGAGCGAGACAGAAGAACGGCTGTCTCCAGGTAAAAAGGGTGCAGTGTGCGCTTGTGCCGTCGAGCAGTCGTCCCTCGCTCTGCGTTGTGATAACATTCCTGGTTTTAAGTAAATCTACTTACTGTACATAATTATTGTTTTTGTTAGACTTTGTTACGTTTTTGTTTTGTTGTTGAACTGTTACTTTTTGTTTATTACAATGAACGAGTACTCAAGCCAGCATATCGCTGACATCCATTTCGTGTATGGATTGTGTAACGGGAGTGCAAATAGAGCAGTTGTAGAGTATGCACGCAGATTTCCTAACAGACGTACGCCGAATGCTCGCACTTTCGTGAGAATTCATTTGAGACTTGCGGAAAATGGAATAAGAAGGCTCGGTAACGAACGTACTCGTGTTTTGTCGCTCCAAGATGAACATCAAATATTGCAAATGATTACTCAAGACCCTAGCCTGAGCATTAGACGCATAGCTAATCGTCTCAGTCTATCAAAATGGTCGGTGTGGAAAATTTTAAAAAGAGAAGGATTACATCCTTACCATTTTCGAAGGGGGAGAGAAACGCGATATGATCCAAACTTTTTAAAAAGAATTATGTGGACAGACGAAGCTACTTTCACGCGATCAGGGTATACGAACTACCGTAACGAACACCTGTGGCTTCAAGAAAATCCACATGCGATCCGCCCAAGTTCTTTTCAACATAAATTTTCTGTCAACGTTTGGGCCGGAATGATTGACGACATTCTAATTGGACCAATCATTTTACCGGAGACAATGAATAGCCCAAGATTCCTAAATTTCCTGGAAACGAATTTTTTGGATGCTTTATTGGAGTTACCATTGGCCTACAGGGCCAGAATAATTCTGCAATTGGATGGTGCTCCGGCACACTTCGCGCTTCTTGTGCGGAATCATTTAAATGCTTGGCCACCGCGGTCGCCGGATTTAACACCTCTCGATTTTTTTTTGTGGGGCACACTCAAACGAAGAGTGTATGTAAATGTGCCAAATACACGAGAGGAGTTAGCAGAAAAAATAATTCAAGCAGCAAACGAATTGCGAGAAGACAAGGCAATGATCCAGCGCTCTACGCAACACGTTGCACTAAGAGCAACAGCATGTCTGCAGAGACAAGGAGGTCACTTTGAGCAGTTTTTGTAATTATTTTGCCAAATTAAATGCAATTGATATAAATTTTTTTGTTTTATTTCATTTGCTAGTGTATCCGCGCTTTTCAAGTAAGTATGTTTACACTGTCATAGCTCCTAAACTATCTAACTCAGAGTTAAGATTTAAATGTGCATTTATAGCAAATATCCTGTATTATAATAAAAACAAGTAAAAAAAATTGGTTAACACGGTGGTTTTTTTTAAAGCTAAGAATCTGAAAAACAACATCAATTTGTTGTCTAATTTATTTTTTCAAAAATGTTTTTTACTAATACTGAAAAATTAAAAAATAATATTTTGAATCTAGATTTATTGTCTACACTATTAACTAACATTTGAGACCAATTTTGTTTTTGAAAGTCTTCTACTTGGGTAGATATTGTTAAATTAATACAAGCATCTATGCTTCGCCAACAATTTTTTTTAAAGTGCTGCCATTTTTTTATTGATGGCGAAAAAAAATCATTGATCCCTGATTTGTCGATAAAATTAATTGTATTTTAACCCCTTAAAGTATCGGACATCGGAAATCGGACACATTGTATAAATTATAATAATTAAAAATAAAAATAATATATAATAACTACAAACTTGCATAGTATATATAAATTAATCATGATGTAATACTATACTATATATATATTAATTAACAAGGTACAAAATTATTATCTAATTGAGTTACAATATTATATATAATTTATATTATATTATATACAATTATATTACATACAATACTATATTACTTTAGATATTTTTTATATTATCTGCATTGAAAATGAAATAAAAGAAAATATGCTAAGAGGTGTGTGTTATAATTTCTTAGTAAGTCTAGTGGAGCCATTCTTTGTATTAGCAAAAATTATATTACAAAAGACATCTACATTGCAATTGCTATGGGACAATGAGCTCCCTGATAGATTATAAAATGAGTGGAAATGTTTTGTTTAAAGTTTAACTGACATCTCAAGTATAACAATTAGGAAGACATATTAACCCGTAGGATCGGAAGTAGTACTTAGATGCTAAAAGTGTCGAATTTGTTGGGTTTGCTGATACTTCTAACAAGGCATATGGTTGTTGCTTATACATAAAAGTGTTGTTCACGGTGATTCTACTGTATCAGTATACCTGTTGTGTTCAAATCCTCAGATATTTCCTACCAATAAAGAGCTCACCACATTCAGACTTGAGTTAAATAGTGATTTGTTATTAATTATAATGGCCAAACGACTTCATAATCTTTTTAAGTTAAATTTTGATATTGATGTGTACATATATTTGGATTCAAGAGTTTTGAATAAAACTACTATTTACGGATTTTATCGCGTTTAATTACTTTAATTTATTTTTATTATTATCCCGACGTTTCGGGTGCTTTACAGTACCCATGGTCACGGGGGGGACTGAGATGTTTGACGTCCCAATGTCATAGTTAGTCCGGCTACCTCCAGTTTAAAAAAAAACTGAAGGTAGCCGGTAGTTAAAAAAAACTGAAGGTAGCCGGACTAACTATGACATTGGGACGTCAAACATCTTAGTCCCCCCCCCCCCGTGACCATGGGTACTGTAAAGCACCCGAAACGTCGGGATAATAATAAAAATAAATTAAAGTAATTAAACGCGATAAAATCCGTAAATAGTAGTTTTATTCAATGTGTAGTGTTCGCGTAAATTTAAGAAATCATTATTCAAGAGTTTTATAAATGTTTCTTCGTATAGAACTGATGAAACTCCAGCCATATATGAGTTGACTAGTATCAAATGTGGCAATGCTGCCTTCATAATAGAGAAGGACGTAACTAACAAAAACGTAAAATGGAGATAAAAAATAAATAGATGGATTTTTCTTTTAGACGCAGCCGGGTCTGACAGACCCTGCTGCATCTAAAATATTTTAAAATGTATCAATATGAAAATTGAAATTGATAGAGACATGAAGACTTTAAAGACGAATTTTTTTTGATAATTTGTTTATTTATTAAAATAAAACTGATTTTCCTTTTCATTTCAGCTTAAAAAATAATCCCGGTAACGCAAAAACTTCGAAGGAATGACGCTTATAACCATTTGCGTCTTTGCAACCTAGTAAATAAAAAAACTGCCATTCTTTTAACATTTTTACATATCTCGGAAAGTTAATTTGAAATTGAATGGACGCAAATGGTCATTTACTACTTTTCTTCTTAGTATGTAACAAAACTAGACACAAAAAAGTAACAACCCGCAATAAAGGGGTATCATACCAGACTTACTACGATATAAGGTGGAAAAACTTAAAAGAGTGTTAACATTAGTAAGGTTATTTTTAATATCTAATGCATTGTATTAGAATTATCTAAATATACTCAGTTACATTATGTAACACTCATAAAATCACTCTTTAAAATATACCTGTTCCAAGACATGCTAAATAAGAATAATGGACAAAAAACAATTAAAATTTTGTTTATTAAGAAAATTAAAAAAACTAAATATTTACGAATAGTTTCACATCAGGGTTTGAGTATGACAATGAACGTACTAAGAACAATGGACGGAGTGCTGTCACTGTACAGATTGAAGTACCGTAATGGCGGCGGGTTTTAATGTGTGCGTGTTTTCAGAGTTGCCAGCTGAAGAAACTTTCCCTAAAATTTTATATTGATATTAACATATAAATATGACTAAATACGTACGTCTTATAATAGTCTATAATAATAGTTTCATAATTTATAAATAAAGTAGAAAGTTAGCTTGTATAAGTTAAAATCAAACGAAGTTAGTTAGTTGCCAAAATGTTTTATAGGAACTTAAGCTGTCATGAAAAAATACACTATGGTCTTCTATTAATATTTGTATTCATACTTATATAACCTATTATATTTTGCTTATTTAAAATGTAGAAGGCTTAAAAATATGAAATTACGTACGTTTCTGTACACAAAAATTTAGAATTATATTAATTTACTAAATTATTGAGCGCGGCTTTTCTCGTAAATAACGTCAACGATGATCTAGTTGACGAGGTAAATAAAGTTTATAAAATAATACTAAAATTCCTTATGTTGTGTTAATTTTTTGTAATATTGCCTCCTGCTTTCATGTGTTCTTAGAATTCCTTCCATTTTTATATATGGTGAAACCTAATGGTTAGATACTTTTCTGCTATGTATTTTATGAGACTTATATTGTGTTCTCCCAAGTACATATGCTCAGACTCTAAATTTAAAAACACTTTATCGCTACCTACGAATTTTTTTAGTATTTTAATCAGCATATAGCTATGTTGCTTGTCGTTGTATATAGTTATATTTTCTTTAATTACTTTTTTACCACTATTTCACAGAGAAAACAAATTTCATACACATCTTGTGATGGGAAACTTAAGCCACCTCTAGTTTTTTAAATTTATAAGACTGTGAAAAGAGTATTTCATATCAGTGGTTAATCGGGAAGTACAGGCTTGCCAATTTATTTTGTTATTCGCATAGTGTGTTATGCTTCCAGCAAGGTATCCTATTATCAATTTTCTGTAGTCATCAAACTCTGCTAAATCTAACCGCCTAAGCAGATTGTCATCCTCACAGGAGATTTGATTCATGAATGAAAGTTCAGTTTTATCTTCTTCTTCTTCAGACGGTAGGTAGAAATGGTTGTATTTATTATTTGAATAGCGGAAGAACCATTTAAAATTGTTACTTGTTCTAATGGCACACAATTTCCAGTTGTTACGCATCTTATTTCTAGGTGTGCTAGTAGCTTTCTATAGCATCCTTTAAATTGGCGCACGTTTGGATTATCGTTAAAATCACCCTGCATTCTTATACAAGAAAAAAACATTTCCAGGTGATCCTGATTTAACTTGTACGTAGGCAGAAAGACTAGTGTATTACTAACGATTAGTTTTTGAGCTAAGAATTTTAGGCTTTCTATATTTATCAGGATTCTAATAAAACCAGTCTTACATTTGGCAGTCACGACTGGTTTATTGTAATGTGTGATTACAAAAGTTGTTCTTCCGTCTTTTTTGTTTTTCTTTTGGATGTATATCTTATTTGAATATTTAAAATGTAATCTTTCAATAAATCTAAGAAACAAATTATCTGATCTTTATTTTTTGAACAAAGAGGTCTTTTAAAATCAAACTGGTTCATACCTTTTGAATTAAAAATATGGAAGAAATCACTAATATGTTTGATGAAAATTTCTGTAGCTTCAGAGTTTTGAAACTCTTCAAGTTTTAATATATTTCTGCAAGCATTAAAAGCTTTTGCGACACTTTCGCTAAAAATTTGTGTGGCTAGCTTTACCTTCATAATATTACTTTTGAAGTGAATGTGTTTTTTAGTTAATTTGTTTCCTAAATGTAAACCTTCGGTTTCTTGCAACTTATTTAGCTCTTGAATAAACTTCAACTGAATCAAATTATCATCTTTGTTAATGAATTCTCTCTGACTAACTGGTTTCTCAAAAGTTTTATGACGTGGCTAGGACCTAGAATAAAAACAATTTCAGAACCATCACTTGGATGTTTAAAAGTAGTTTTTAAGGTATAGGGATTTAAGTTACAACCAAGCAATTCTAAAGCATTAAAATTAGTTGTATGGCCATCGCAAGTTAAACTCACTACATCAACATTAGAGTCAAAACATTTTATGATACAGAGTTTTATTAAATTAGCTTTTTGCTCACCTGAAAAATAATTGCTTAAAAAACAGTCTAATGGTAATTTAAATCTTTGATTGATACCAACCAAAAGAAAAACCAAGGCTTGCGAGGCCAACGGAGCACCTTCTACCGCACCTGTTCCAAAATCTTCCAGTCCTATATATTTCTACCGTCCCAAATTTTTTGTGGTCTTATAGCAACCTCATCATAAGTTATTGAACACAAAAGTCGGTACTCATTTACCTGAGACTTAGCTTTTAGTGCCAAGAATGATTCCTCCGTAAAACCGGGGTCTCCTTTATGGTGACCATACCATTTGGATAAGGTCTTTCTGTGAGGGATACACGTATTAAAGTTTTGCCTTACATAATCGTATGCTTTTGTGGAGTAGTAATTTAAAGTCATACAAAATTTACGCATTACGGGTGTATACTTAATATTTATATGTAATTTTTTTTATAAACATTGAAAAGATTTGCAGCCACAAGATCTTCATTGAGTTTGTTAAATAAATCTGTGTCGATAAAATTTTTATTCTTAAGCGTTTTTACAATATTTTTAATGAAGTATTTCTATTTTAAGCCTTCTAATTTTCTGGTTTAAAATTTTTATCTTTTGTTTTTGCTGTGAAATGTACAAATCTTTCTTTATTATTATTTTTTCAGACCTTTTTTCTTAGGAGTGTATAGGATTGACAAAGGTTGTTCAAAATCTGCTTCCGCTGGTGCCACATCAGTTGCATCCTTAATAAATAAAAAACACTTTTAGCATTACATAAAAACCACACAACGTAAACTTACAGCATGTTCATGACTATAAATTAACATACGGTATGGAAAGGTGCATCTGTGGAATGCAATAAATCTGTTTTATTGATCAATTTGTCAGCTTCTAAAGGGATCTAAAAAAAGAAAATTTTAGAATTACATTCAATAATTATAGACAAACTATAAGTGTTTATATGTATGTTACTATGTAATAAAAAATAAATTAATGACTCACAAAGGTACTATTATAGAATAATGAAACTGTCCATTTTTGTCTGTCTGTGCCCTTTGAATTCAATAGAAAGAAGTCTTTCTTCATTAGAAAGTTCACGTCTGTCCAACGATTCCCAAAAAGCAATTAGAATAAATTAAAGTTTGTTAAGTTTGTCTGAATAAGCATTTATTTAATGTTATGTAAGTTTATAATATAAATAATTACTTCAAATGATCTTTCCAATACAGCAGGTTGTTCATGTTGCTGCTCGTCGCTCGGTGGTTTCCATAACAACTATAAAAAATGTTGTAAAATCAAACACATGTCATGATTGATAACATTACACAAACCTTCAGTTATTCAAAGGAACCTTTTGTGGAATGGCATAAGTCACAACGCGTACCAATCCTCCTTTCGTTGTGTACAAATCGCTTGTTTGAAAATGTTCGCTGCAAATAACACACACAATTTTGTTGGATTCCAATCCATTTGTCTTCTACACTCTCTAATTATCTGAATCCAATCTTTTCTCCATTCACTTTCCTTCGAAAACCTAAAAAATGTTAACGAACATTGTTCAGCAATTCGGTGATAAGGGAGATTTATTTTGACACGTTGGAAACACTGGTAATCACTTTAATGTATCTTTTAATTAAGTTAATTTAATCTCATGTATACTTATTACTTATTTTTTTATAAAGTTAGGGAAATAAAATGTCGAAAGTTGGCAACATTAATTTCGTCAAAGAAAAATTTTGTTACATAAATTACGAAAAGATATAATTAAAAATTAATCAAAATAATGCGTTAAAGTGTGTACTTAACTGTGAAAAGTGATTCCTTGTTTTTTTTTATCACGTAAAGTGCTACGGGAACAACATTTTACGACGCAGGTTGGCATAATTAAAAAGTTATTTCGATTACTTATTGCGTGTGTCCTTCATCAACGCTAGCAGTGTAATGGCGGATGCCGAATAAAGATGGTTAATATATCTTTTAACTGTTAAAATAAACAGTTACAAAAAATTAACCTTGAGTATGAACAAATTTTCGTTCGATAAAATGACTTCATCTATAGAATGTAGTAGATGGCGCTAGTGAAATTTTATATACTGAAGAAATGAAAGAAATATTCTTCAAAAACATCAATACATGTATTCTTTTGATTTAGTTAAAACTTAGGCTTCTCATTAAAAAAGAATTGTAACAATTATTTGCTATAAAATTAAACTTATATCTCACTGTGGTTGAAAATTGTCATATTATTAAATAACAAATCAATGCCGTTAGTCATTTGAAGTGATATTTTTATTAAACCGTTCAAACTGATATTTTTAACGCATATGGGTAACGCTATTGGATGAATACGTTAGCGGTTGATGTTAATTTTATGTATTTTGTTGTTACGCCATTAGCTAAAATATTGGTTGGTGTTAATTTAAACTGTTTAAATGAAGCGCGTCAGTTTATTATCATTTTATTTTGAGTTTATTTCTCCGGTAGGAGCGATTGAATTCTGCGGTTTACTTTTTCATCAAAATATTACTAGGCTGTATAAAAAGCTGTTAAATACTACTAAATACTAGGAAAGTTAATTCAGATTTAGTGAAATTAGTTATTACTTATATTATTTAGTGTAGTGTACAAAAATATAGGATTTTGGTTAGAGTTTAATTTTCACCTTTTATCATACGGAGACGTCAGCACACACAGCTGTGGGACCATCTTGAAAAATTTATAATGTTTTTTACATTTAGTAAATACTAAATACCTAATATTGTAAATAATATAAAATTATTATAAATAATAATATAATATAAGTATTGAAATAATTAGACTGTGTGTGAGTATTAATTAGACTTTAGTAATAAAAAGAATCCAAGCATGAATAAATGTTTATTGAATTAAAATTTCATGAGTAAAATAGCAATAAAATTAACACAACCGATTAAAAATAAAAATTCACTACAAAAGTAAGTAATATTTTTAATTGTTACTTTTATGTGTTGAAAAAAATTAACAAATAACTTTTAACAAATAAATAAACCAATTCAAAAAGGTAAAAAAAAGTCATGGAAGTGTATTAAAACCACAAATCGTAATCGACTACAACAAAGCTAAGGGAGCTGTCGACTTGTCCGACCAGATGACTGCATACTCGACCCCGTTGCGAAAATCCGTAAAGTGGTATAAGAAACTGGCTATTGATTTATTGCTAAATACTGCAATGGTAAATGCTTTAACTCTATATAAATCAGTAACTAAAAAAAATATACAAATGACATATTTCCGGAGATTTGTTATGATGGATTTTTGCAAAGTCCAACAAGATGAGCCTGAGCCAAGAACAAAAAGACCAAAAAGAACGAAACATACTCTGGAAAAGAAAGAGGGTTTATCAAGAACCGTCAGAAGGACATGTCGCCAATGTTACTCAGACAACGTACCAATCATGGGTAGCAAACAAGCAAAATCAAAAACCAAAAAGGTATCAACATATTGCCAACAATGTCCAGACCCACCTTCTCTTTGCTTACCTTGTTTCAACAGAATCCATTCATAATTTTGTTTTTATAATGGTTGATTTTTAATTTGATTCTTAAAAGAAGTATCATTTGAAGTTACATTTAATGATAATTTATATAGGTAGTTTAGTTTTTATCGCAGAAGAAGTGCCATTAATATGTTTGGTTTATGAAGAGTTTAATTATTTTAATTTGTTTTTGTTGTAAAAGAAGTGAGATGTTAAATTCGATTAATTGATAATTTAATTATTTTTAATGTAATAAACATTTAATTATTTTCTTTTGGTTTTATTCGCGCTATTTATTCAAACAAAAACATAAGGCACGTCACTAAGATCGTATTTAGGACATTACCTATGATATAACTACAAGTTTCTACGGGATTTGAAAACCATGTCGTCTGGAGCAGCCCAGCGGCTCACTTCCATACGTGTTTTGTTTAATAACTGCAATCTGTGGCTTGTGAGACCCGTTTACAGTGAACCTCTTGCGCGGCTCACCGGTGATTCCCGTGGCCTGAATGGAACAACTAGGTAAGGCTCACCGGTGGCCCCCATGGCCCGAACGGAAAGTCTCGATTTTTTGCGTGGCGTTCAACATTTTAAAACTATCAGTAAGTGGAACTTCCATCAAGTACGTAATCTGGTTTGCTTTCATGTAAGCTTTTATAACAATAGTTCTTTCAATCTTCACTAAATTCTCTACATTTACAGGGTACACTAGGTTATGGACTTTCGCAATGCCATAAAGTATCAATAACCGTTCAGATGAATTGATAATTGATTGGTTTAATACTGAAACTTTACTAAAAGCTAAAGCAGTTTCTATTTCACTATGTTTAAGGTAAATACTACGAAAGTTACTAATAAACATATTATACATGCCTAAAATATACGTGTTATAAATTGAATTATTTTCTTTGGTAGCTATGTATTTTACTATTCGCTCAATTCTTTTTAAGCGTTCATCTAATATAAGTTCATTTTCATGTAAAGTTTCTGTACTATTTGCCAAGCTATTCAGCATTTTAGAAACAACGGTGATTTTACTATCAACACTTAATTGGTTGTTCTTTAATTTAGATATAACGGAATCGTATCTAAGAGCATCTTCGTGATCTAAATTGCCGGTGATTGCTTTAATGACTGACCCTAGGGGATCTATGAGACCTCTTTTAAATCTATTGGATGGTACAAGTTGCTTAAATTTTTCAATAATTAAATCGCAAGAATAATCAGCCTGGGTTTTCATGGCTTGGAATTCATAAGCATAAGGTTTATTTATATCAACTAACCTACTAAAATCTTTGAACTTAATAATATTTAAATCTAAATTTTCCTTAATTCCTAATAAGTTCACTTCTTTGACTATAAGCCACCTGCTTGTTTGCTTAAAAGCTTGACCTTCTTTTACAGGAAGCAGGCCCGGGTCGCTGTCAATTTTTTGAAGTTGAAGACTGCGGGTCCAAAGTATACGAGCCATAGTCAGGATGGCCACGCACCACCTGTGGAGGTCGTTTGAAATTTTTAATAGAGACCTTTGTATCCCGTTCACCTATTTTAACGGGAACGATATTACGTTCTGCAGGGCCTTGAATAACAGCTTTCCTGTACCTAGGTTTGTCCTTGCTTTTCCTAATATTGATGTCCTTTACGTACGCTATTTGCCCTTCGTTGAGTACTACCTTTGTTCCTCCTCCTTTCCGTTCCCTAGCCTTTTCCTTTTGTTCAATCATTCGATCGGAAATGTACTTATATAAATATTTAGTGCGTTTTTGATGGTCTTTTAACAGCTGTTGGGTATAGGCCCTATCGAAATCGTTATCAAAAACCTTTCCAGAATCAGTGTGCCCAAAGCAGACTTCAAACGGAGTTAAACTGATAGTTGAATGTATTGTGTTTTTTTATAGAATAGGGTGAAAAACGAGCACACAGGCCACCTGATGGTAAGTGGTTGCTGCGGCCCATAGACATCTACATCTATCTTCCATTGCAAATCAAAATGCAGATGCGTTGTCACCCACGAGGACTGAGATGGAATGCCTCATTTCGAGTAAAAAGGGTCTCCGGTTCTCTACACTCACCATATGAAATACAGCAGCATTAAGCTACTATTTCACGCTGGTATTCTGTGAGACCGTGGTCCTTCCCCGGTCGAGCCGACCCATTCGTGCTACAACTATACTACTAATATAACTGCAGCATGGCTCTACCACGTAAAAATGTGTGGTTATAAGCCATTATAGCGTAAGTCATAATAGAAGCTGCATCTGTAAATTTCTGCTCGTACTTAGCAATACGATATATTTCAATTATTGTCGAATGAAAACGTTCTATAATACCTGTGGAATTAGGATTATTGGGTGTTGTGATGTGAAGGTCCATTTTATACATATTTGTAAGCTCTCGTATTAGCTCATTGTTAAACTCTTTTCCAGGGTCTCAAGTTATCTTTTTAGGCACGCCATAGAATGAAAAGTACTTTATAAGGGCTCGAACTACCTCAGGTGTGGATCTATTTGAGATTTCAAATGCTTGACCTAATTTACTAAAAGCATCGATTAGGGTAAGAAAATATTTATTTTCTATAGAAAAAATATCTATGAAAACTTCCTGAAAAGGAGAATTCTGGGTCTGTGTTAATTGCAAAACCGGTTTAATTGGTTTTCTATCATATTTTGAAATTTTGCAGGTATGGCAATTATTAATTACAGCCGAAACAATTTCCTGCATATTATCCCAAAAGTAGTTCCTACGTATGCTTACCATGGTTTCCTTTATACCACGGTGACATGTTTTACCCTCGTGATGTTTTAGAATTATTTCCCTCTGTTCGGCCTCGTCTTCTACGTATACGACACGTTCTGTACACTCGAAAAATTCTACGGTGCCCTTTTTAAATAGTTCTATGATAATTTTGGAAAATTGTTTTCTATGTTATTCGTCTTCAAAGTAAATGAAGTATTTAATCTTTGGTTTTACATATTCTTTTAAAAAATGTTTAATTAAGTTTTCGTTTTTGATAGGTAAGAACACTTATAAAATTTTGTACTTTTTATTTGAAATATCTTTGACCTGCATTTCATTCCTAAACCAAGTGAATATAAGTATTTGATTGGGTTTAGTATCTACAGCTTCCCTTAATATAGGTATACCTGTAGATTCTAATTCTAACGCTGAGTGTACTGTTTTTGTGCTAATAGATGGTACGGGATAAGTTTGTTCGGTTATATCTATTGGATCAGATGCCGAAAGAGTAGCTGATAGGTCAGACACGGTTATTGTATCGGAGTTCTCATTTGGTTTATTAAGCTTTGCTATGCGGTAAATTTCGTCAGTCAAGCTGTCTACATAGTGTTTAAGGTTTTTGTCTGTATCGGATACGTTCACTTGCATCAAGTCAGTGTCATCGTCGGAATCTAATGCGTTTAGTTTGATACGAGATAGGGCGTCAGCGTTAGTTTTCTGCTTTCCATTTTTGTAGATTACCTCAAAATCAAATTCTTGTAAACGTTGTCGCCATCTGTTAATTTACTATTTGGTTCTTTGAGTGCATAAACCAAGCAAGAGGTCGGTGATCAGTATATACGTAAATTTTTTGTCCATACAGATAAGGTCTGAAATATTTAACTGCCCATATAATGGCTAGGAGTTCACGTTCGATTGTGCTATACTTTGTTTCTGTGTCAATTAGGGTGCGACTGGCATAGGCGACTGGTTTTTCAGAACCAATTGCCCCTTGTGACAAACGGCGCCTAATGCGACAGAGGACGCATCTGTTGTAAGTATGTAGGGTTTAGATGGGTCTGGGTATTGTAAAAAAGGTGCATTGATAAGTAATTCTTTACATTTTTCGAATGTTTCTATATATGATTTGTCGATAATAATTTTATTTCTTTTCTTTAAGCAAGAAGTAGGGGTTGAGTTGTTTTTGCGAAATCCCTAATGAAACGACGGTAATAACCTATGAGTCCCAAAAACTTTTTATTTCAGTGGTAGTTTTCGGAAGTGGGTAATTAATTAATGCTTTTACTTTATCGTCGTTCGGTTTAAGTCCATCTTTGGTGATGCTATGACCTAGATAGAGGACTTCTTTCCGCAAGAACTCAGATTTATCAAGTTGCACCTTGAGGTTAGTCTGTCGTAGTCTGTCAGAAATCATGCGTAACTTTTCAATGTGTTCTTGGAGACTTTGAGATGCCACAATTATGTCATCTAAGTAGACTAAGCAGTGGATTCCTTGCAGGCCTCTTAGAATGTTATCCATTGCGCGTTGGAAGGTTGCCGGCGCTGTCTTTAATCCGAACGGTATTCTTAAGAACTCGTAATGGCCAAACTCTGTGTTAAACGCAGTTTTTTGTAGGTCACTTTCGTTGACTTCAATCTGATGATAACCGCTTGCAAGATCTAAGATCGAGAAGTATATACATTTGCCTAATTTATCAAATATGTCGTTTATATTTGGTAGAGGATATTTGTCTCCTATAGTCACTTCGTTAAGTCGCCTGTAGTCGATCACCATACGAAATTTACGTTCCCCAGACGCGTCGACCTTTTTTGGTACTAAATGAACTGGGGCACTCCAAGGAGAGAAAGATTCTTGAACGACATTGTCTTCAAAGAGTTTCTCTACTTGCCTCTTTATTTCCTGAGCTTGAGCGGGTGGCTGTCTATACGCTTTAGTATAAATTGGGTCTTCGTCAACGGTACGGATAAAATGTTTCACTTGATTAGTGAACGTCAAGGGCAATTTGTCACTGTAAAAGATGTCTTTGTGTTCCGTACAGAGCGCAAAAATAGTTTTACGCTCTTCCTCATTCATGTGTTGTAGTCTTAATTTACCTAAATTTTGTAATAGGAGTTGGTCAATGTCGGTATCTGTTTTATCTACAAGGGCATTAACTAGGGTTTTCTCACTGTCATTAAAAGTCTCAGTTTGGAAAGTTCGTGTCACGGTCAGGGTCATTTCTTGTTCGAGAATTGGAATGAACCCTTTTTTCTGTAATAAATATGTTAAAATTTTACACCAAAATATTGCAGGCCTAATAAAAAAATCTAATGCACTTTCCGTGTGCTTAGATGAGCTATGTGAAAAAAAAATACTGGTAGATGTACTGTGCATTACGGAACATTTTATTAAGGAGGGGTATCAGAAACAACTGTTTGTACCGAATTATTGTCTGGCTACTTATTACTGTAGAAAGGCGCAAGGGAGGGGTGGTGCATGTATTCTTGTGAGAAACGGTCTTCAATTTAAGGATCTACCTAAAATATCGAGTTTATCATCTCCAGGTATATTTGAATGTTGTGCTATTGAGCTTACCGATAATAATATAATTGTCGTGTGTATATATAGAGTACCAAATGTGAACAATCTTAACTACTGTCTGGATAAACTAGAAATTCTTTTGCAAGGAATATCGCATTCACGATATAAAAACATTGTTGTTGGTGGAGACTTTAATATAGATGTTCTTAAAGAAAATAGTCTCACAAATGCATTTGAATGTTTATTAATTAGATATAACTTGAAATTGGCATTAAAACAACCGACCCGCATGGCTAGCTTAACATGTTTAGACAATTTTGCGCACAATTTTAATAAATCATTTAAGGCTGATGTCTTCGAGTTTGCGCTGTCTGATCATACAGCACAGCTGCTGCACTGTCCAGTGCAAAAAATATGTGCAATAAACTATTGGTGTACGCCTAGAAGGGATTATAATATGGAAAATATAACGAAATTTAAGGATTACATAAAACATATCTCTTTTTCGGAAATATACGATACAGATGATCCAAACGCAGCATATAATAAATTTATCAATACGTTTAGACTTATTTACGACTTATGTTTTCCGATTAAATTGATTAAAGTAGACATAATAAAAAAACCAAAGTGGTTGTCTAAAGGAATTAAATTATGCAGTCGAAAGAAAAGAAAACTTCTGTGGCAGCTAAGATTAAATCCTAACAGTAAGAACAAAATTTTATTTTCAAATTATTCGCAGTTATATAAAAAAATTATTAGATTGACACAAAAGGCACAAAATAACCAAAAAATAAAAGCATCTAAGAATAAGTCTAAAACAACTTGGCAAATTATTAAACAAACAAAATACAACTTATCTTCACGCAGTATTAATAAAATTAAGGTAAATGATCAAACTCTATCAAATCCTCAGTGCATCGCTGAAGCATTTAACAACATAGATAACACTAACAAACATAAATCTTATAAAATAAACACCAACAGTAAATCTCTGTTCATGCCGCCTAGTGTTCCATTAGATATTCACAAAATAATAATGTCGTTAAATAATACAAGTAGCGTCGGATACGATGGCATTGCTACAAAAATATTAAAACACATATCAATGGAAATATGCGGACATCTAAGTCATCTAATCAACCTAAGTATTAGTGCAGGCATTTACCCAGATGCCTTAAAAACATCAATTATAAAACCGCTGTTTAAGAAGGAAAATAGAGAACTAATGGAATATTATCGGCCCATCTCACTTATTCCCGTAATTTCAAAAATATTTGAGAAATATATATTTAAGGAAATATATAAATTTATTGAAAAATATAACATTTTATGTGAGGAACAAAAAGGATTTAGACCACATAGGACAATCAATATGGCCATATATGACTTTATATACAATATTATTAACAATATCGATAAACGTAGACATGTCTGTGGCATATTTTGCGACATGACAAAGGCATTTGATTATGTAAATTACGCTACTCTTTTAGAAAAACTTGAAGCCTATGGCATTAGAGGCAATGTTCTTAATCTAATTGAATCTTACTTAAAGAATAGAATACAAATAACTGAAATTAATCAAATTAATATAGCAAATAAGAAGGAAGAGATATTTCGATCGTCAAAGCGCGAAGTTAAATTTGGAGTACCACAGGGGAGTGTGCTGGGTCCTTTTATATTTATATTGTACATCAATGACTTACCTAAATGCATTGAGCAACCAGTAACACTATTTGCGGATGATACCACAGTGACAATACCATGTAAAAGTGTAGAGACTTATGAAAATGATATTAATAACTCCTTAAAACTAGTTGTAAACTGGTTGGACGAAAACAATTTAAAAATAAACTTAAATAAAACAAAAATTATCCATTTCAGTCAACGGATTCCTAGCATGAGCCTAAATGTACACTACAATAATGATGTAAAAGAAGTTGAAACTGCAAAGTTCCTGGGTCTCGAAATAGATAAACATCTTAACTGGAAAGCACACATTAATACTTTATGTAAAAAAATTAGTAAAACCGCATATGCTTTACATAATTTGTCTTCAATAGTATACACGGATGCACTCCTCACTGCTTACTACGGCTTAGCAGAATCCCACCTCCGATATGGAATAATATTTTGGGGTAACTCAACCGAAAAAGAATCAGCGTTTAAGGCTCAAAAAAGATGCAAAAGGGCGATGTTTAAGCTCAAAACTACCGATAGTTGCATGCCATATTTTAAACAGTATAAAATACTGACATTACCTTGCTTATACATACTAGAAGTAGCAGTGTTTGTTAAATTGCATCCGAAACGTTTTAAACGCCTTGACCAAGTAGTTCCACGTAATAGACGCGACAATACCCTTTTATGTCATCAATCCGCTAAGACAGCACTAATGCGCAAAAGTATATACTGCATGGCTCCAGTCATATATGATAAAATACCAAAAAGTTGGAAAGAATTGCCGCTATCGATATTTAAAAAAAGGCTTCGTAGCTTCTTGACAGTTAAAGCATACTATAGCGTAACAGAATTCTTGACTGAAAAAAATTTTTCATTTTGAGATTAAGACTATATAATGTTAAAAAATTTAAATTATGTTTGTTTTTGTGCTATTATTTTATTTTGTTATAGCTGTTTAGGTGATAATTTTATATTTCTGTATATTTTGCATGCCTAGTGGTAAAATATGGCTGAACTCACTACCTAAATTTCCATGTACTGTACCCATATTTGCAAAATAAAATATCTTTATCTTTATCTTTATCTGAGAGTATTTTGGATAACTGTTGAAGCATATCCGTTATTGCAAGTCACAATAGCACTTGGCATTCTAACACCTTCACAAAACTGCTTATAATTTAATATGGCTTCGCCTGAATGTACATCGGTTGGTAGTTTAACACGTAATTCCGATCTAGGAGGTAAAATAAAAATGTGATTTTCAAAATTATGTATGATAGGGATATTTGTAAATATGACGCTTTAAATCGATGACAGCCTCTAATTGTTTCAATAAGTCATTACCTATGAGGCCATCATAGCGCGAATCTACATTATATATATATATATATATATATATATATATATATATATATATATATATATATATATATATATATATATATATATATAGAACTTATGATATTCGGGGCTTTTAAATGTGGGTGGTAGCGGAATAACTATGACCTGATTATGGCTACTTGTAGCATGTGTACTAGCATGTGTACTAATAACCTCGAAGGGTTCATTAAAAATTTCGTTTTTAAAATATTGATATGCTTTGCGTGGGCTTATAAATGAACGTGTGCTACCGGTGTCCAGCATGAATTAAGAATCTAACTCGGGGATATATATATATATAAGGTAATTTTAAATTAGAGTCACAATTTAGTTCTATGGTTTCGGGGGTTTGGTTGAGGCGTATATGTGAAAATTTTCAATATTTTCCGTCGTCTTAATGTCATTTGTATCTGCCGCGTTGGTCTCAGTTTCCGCGCTTACAGTTTCTTCGGATTGACATTCGGGGTAATAGTAAGAAGCGTCATTAGGATATTGATCGAAATAGTGTGGGTTTTCGAAGTAATACATGTCGTCGTTATAATCATTCTCGTTTAATTCTAATTCATTTAACCTAAAACCTTGCTGCGGTCGTGCTACAGGTGCTGTGCGCATCGACACATCTGTGTTAATTCGCGGTTGGTTATGCAGAGGGGCATTACTATTATTATTGTATCGCTGTTGCATACCGAACTCTTAAGGACGCATCGAAGCCAAAGGCTGAAGGCCTACAGGTCTATAGCCAAATTGAGGTGGACGATATCCGAATTGCATTTGGTTGTTATTAGGTTGTGGTGGTCGATAATAATTCCCGAAATTGTTAAATTGTCGCTGCTGACCTTGAGTGTTAAGCGGCATCTGCAACTGCTTATTCGGTGGGATGCCAAAATTATATCTAGGTATTTAGGTCATTGGCATGGGCTTAAAACTAGAAAAATGTTGGGGTTGAGTGTTATTATTACCGAATTTAAATGATGGCGATGCGTTATGCTATTGTGAATGAGATGCGAGATTAGATCCAGACATTTTGTTTCTCATTTGGTACTGACTATGGAAGTTAACTTCTTCTAATACAGTGGAGAGTGCATCCTCTAATGAATTTGGGGCCTTGAGACGCACTACTCGAACTAAATGTTCCGGTAAATTGTACAGGAAAACGTTTAATGACGTATCTTCATAAATAGCCTTTTTACTACAGCGCATATTTGAGTCCGATAACCGATTAACTTTGCCTATTAAAATTGATCTCATAGATTGAATTCGACAGCAAAAATCTAAATAACTTTCTCCGGGTTTAATTCTTAATGTCTCAAGTTCGATTTTTAAACACTCCTCACTTCGTGAGTCTCCAAAATGCTGAACTAATAATTGCTTAAACTCATCCCACGTTTCGATATCGTCGCGCTCACCGACTAATGCAGCTGCATTGCCGATAAAGCGACTTGTTATTGTATTCATCACGTACAAATTCTGTCCGTCGTGCCAGTAAATTTAGCTATAACATATTCACACATTCCTAAAAATAGATTTAAATGACGTTTATCTCCATCAAACGTAGGGATGATTTTAATCATTTCACCGGGAATAAGTCTGATATTCTCCATAATTATGTATTAATTTACACACACACAATAAAAATAAAATAAAATGTAAAAGAAATCTAAATATCACACAAAATTATTAAGGAATAAAATGTATATGCTTAATAAAACTATTTCTTTGTAAAACTATAATTTGTAAATTATGAAAATAGGTAAAACTTGAATTATTTATTACATACAATTATTTATTTAATTTTTAAACTACTTAACCAGAATACGTTAAAAAGAGAGAAGTTCGATCTCAAGATAACAGAACGTCGAGGTAGTGGAAAGGATGGTGAAAAGTTCTACTCACCAACCGCCAGCTGCTCTCATGGTTCAGGATCAGCTCCGCTTCCTTGACAAATTTATTTGGTTCGAGGATCGTCTCGGTTTTTCTTCGCGAAGCGGTCCTCCGATTGCGACAGAGTTTAATATCGAATTCGCGAAGGACGCAACACTACCGAAGTGTGACGATCGTACCGGCTGCGCCAGTCAAAATTACGGGAACGTAAAATGATTTTTTAAAAACTATTTAAAATCTATTTTTTTTTCAACTTAATACAATTATAATTATAACTACTTAATTAATACGTCTTGACAGAAGTCGATGTCAGAACGAAGTGGCCGCTCCCATGAGCTCTGCCTGATATTTCATGCAACCAAAAGCGCTGACTCCACAGTTACTGGATACTGTCTAATGCTTATGCAGCCTCCTCTAAGTACGAACCGTAACAACCCTATGGTCTTGTGGTTGCATAACTACGTTCATGAGTATGACTAATAATCACAAAACCAAAAACTTATACACAAATTAGTTTCAAAACATTTAAGTAAACAAAATAAATACCTCTAAAATTTAATAATTTACTTATTAATTATTTTCATATCATAGTTTTATTGTCATTGCAACCAATAAATCAAAAATAATAGTTTCTCTTCAGTGTTTGTCTAAATTATCACAAGTTTTGAGCAATTACAATTACATGATTAAAATATAAGGTCAGAGATTGGAAGACTGGCATACTTTTCTATACTTTAAGTTTAATTATACTTATTGAACGAGATACGCTTTCTAAAGTGAATTGTGTCGTCGGAAATTATAGGTAATGTATTAATTTACTCATATTGGTCTAAAAATTATATTAATTGCAATGATCTTTAGAATTATGTGTTATTTTTTAAAACTCGGCGTGTAGACGGACTTGAGACGGAGTTGAGCATTGATGTATATGTTATCACTAGATCAGTAATAGCCGCGCCAAAGCGTTGCCGCGGCTAACGTCAGTTCAGTCTTCAGTGTGACGCCAACAGAACGATCCGCGACAAAAAATGGGTAAATGCGTAGTGAAAGAATGCGATTCAAGGTCACAAAAAGATAATAAATCAAGCGTAATCACTTTTCACACGTAAGTTTTAGTTCATTTTATCATGTAAACGTAAAAACCACACAAAAATAAAATTAAATAGCGAATATTGCTATCTAGGTTAAATGTTGCCACTTTTCCGCCTTTATGATTTACCCACATTAATGGGAGACTATATAATTTATGAAATAAGTTAATTTATTACCTCTAATTTTAAATATTTCGAAAATTATAATAAAAACTACGTTATAACCTTCAAAAAAATAATGAATTATTCTTAATGATTTCTTATATTTACGCGAACACTACACATGATTAATACTACTTTTACGGATTTTATCGCGTTTATTTTTGCTTTTAATTACTTTTATTTTTAATTCCCGACGTTTCGGGCGCTTTCCAGCACCCATGGTCACGGGGGACTGAGATGACTGACGTCCCGATGTCATTGTTAAACCCGGAGTACCTTCAGCTTTTTTAATTATTGTTTATGGTCCGATCTATGCAAAATGAACTGACTATGTCCTGAGGTCTTGCAGTGGTATGCTTGGGTTTAGTTTTAATTTTATTGATTATAGGATCCCAAGCAGGTGGTAGTACCCAGCCTCCTTCTCTATTGAAATTAGGATGTTTTTTAATTTCAATAGCCTCACGTATCATCCTTGGTAGGAATCGGTGTTCTTTCGCGAGGATTTGTGTCTAGGATATGATCACAAACGTTCCGGGAAGTCTGCAGTTTGTGATAAAATCCGTAAAAGTAGTTTTAATCATGAATTATTCTTATTTTAATTTATTTATGAATGATCTATTAATTATATTTTATTACCTACCTAATTTATGTTATTAATTTATTAGTATAAAAAAATTATTTAAAAAAATATCTTTTATTTCATCAGTTAGGCTTACTTCTATTCATCTTATAAGAAAATATACATATTTAAAATAAAACAATTAATTGCAGCCTTAAAAAAACTCATTTTTATGGCTTGTTTTAGGTAAAATTTCATATCGTAGGCAACACCAACCCGCCATTGCATGTTTGTGTTTCTATCTATGTCTAATCTTAGCGACGGTATTGTTTTCGTGGCTTGTGTAAGTGAGATGGATATATGTTTATTTAAAATTGTTATTAGTTTCAAAGCTACGTCGTCGTGTTTGTATAGTGGTTACGCTTTTTTCGACGCGCGGTAATGTGGTTTGCTCCTCTAGTGTTGTATAACTCAATGGAGTTGAGATAAGTCCGTCTAGTAGCAATATAACCATAAGGCTGGGGATACACATGCCAGTAAATCGGGAAAATAGTTGGCATGAAAGTTACTGGCATGTACGAGTAACTGGCACACTGCGGATACATTTGCATGTAATACTGGCATGCAAGTTGTGCCCTTGCATGCCAGTATTACCATTACGTATACACAGGACAGTTCGTGAGTGTCACTCGGTACCTATTCTTGCGTGCCAAAAATTAAATCAAATCAATCGAAGTGAACTAAACAAAATCGTGTTGTTACTAGCACTTGAATGTGTAGCTAAATTAATGAGAGATAAAAAGAGAAAAAGAAGAAGACGGGCTTGGGTAAGAGATTGGATTAGTAGAAGGGATGATTTTGGAGCAAGTAGTAGTAGTAGTAGTAGTATGCTTAAAGAAATACGTCAAGAAGATCCTGATGGTTACAAAAACCATTTGAGAATGCTCCCAGAAAAATTTTATGAATTGTTAGGAAAAATTAGGGATAAAATAACAAAAAATGATACTCACATGCGAAATGCCATCCCAGCAAAAACCAAATAGGAAATATCATTAAGATTTTTAGCTACAGGTGATTCATTTGTATCTTTAGAAGCATTGTTTTTACGTGGTAGAGCCATGCTGCAGCTATATTAATTGTATAGTTGTAGCACGAATGGGTCGGCTCAACCGGGGAAGGACCACGCTCTCACAGAATACCAGCGTCAAATAGCAGCTTAATGCTGCTGTGTTTCGTATGGTGAGTGTAGAGAACCGGAGACCCTTTTTACTGGAAAAGAGGCATTCCATCTTAGTCCTCAAGGCTGACAACGCATCTGCATTTTGATTCGCAAACGAGGATAGATGCAGATGTCTATGGGCCACAGCAACCACATACCATCAGGTGGACTGTGTGCTCGCTTGTCACCCTTTTCCTATAAAAAAAATTGTACAGAGTAGGAAAATCGACGATTTCACAGTTCATTCCAATTGTTTGTAGTGAAATAGCTACTGCTCTAAGGGATTTTATTAAAGTAAGTAAAACAATGTTGAATATCTTTCATGTTTTTTATTTATTTCAGCATAGAAATTAGGCATTATTCCAAGCTTAGTTAAAAATATTCTGTCCTGATTCTTGACCAAAAGTGATAGTGTTATCTTCTGTAGTGTTTCATCGGCAGAAGATGCTGCTGTTTCTTCAGAATATATAGATGTGTTAGAATGTGGAGTGGAAGGCTGAGAATATGAAGTGGACAACTTACTGTCCTTAACTTACTTTCTGTACTTAGCAAAACTTGAATTTTGGATTGCATATCCAGAGCGTTATTTAATGGCAATAATCTTAACTGAGCAGCAACACTTAGTCCGAAATAATAAAACTCATCTTTTTCTTTTTCGATTATTGATTGCAGTAGCAATATTTTCCAGACGTTGAAGTGCAGTTAAGGTTTAGTTTTGCTCTACACAATTTTTCTTAGTCTGACTAGTTTTGTGTGGTCGGTTGACTGCTGCAGTGCGAGAGGAGGATTGCTGGTCCTGGAGAGAGGGTGATGGTACTTGCTCGTTTGTAATGCTTGCTTGATTGGATGAGTGTGATTGGTCGCCTGCGACATAGAATGTTTCGTTGTTTGGTGGGTTGACTGTATGAGAGGAGGATTGCTGGTCAGATGAAGTACCTCTTTGAGAGCGTGGTGTTTCTGTTTCAGTGTTCGATTGAGAGGACTGTTGTACCTGTAAATTTTATTTTTTTAATTAAGTGTTGCAGGTAATATTCGTTACTATATATGTGTTAACAGACATTTTGTTATCAGATTCCTACGAGGCAGGAATGGAAGGATATAGAAAATAGCTTTCGAACTAAATGGAACTTTCTAGGCTGTATTGGAGCTATCGATAGTAAACACATAAATATTATTGCTCCTGACGAAACATCAAATTATTTGAATTATAAAGGAAGCCACAGCATAGTGCTACTAGCATAGGTGGATGACGATTACTGTTTTTCTTATATTGATATAGGATGCAACGGCAGAGCTTCAGATGGAGGAGTGTTTGAAAGATAAGTCTTGAAACAAGCACTAGAAATAATTATTCAGATATTCCTGAACATTCTGTTATAGTTGAAGATGCAGCTTTTCTAGGGCTAAGTTTTTAATTATCGGTTGTCAAGGGCCAGGTGAATTGTCGAAAATGCGTCCGGTATCCTTGTATCAATATTCCGAATTTTTGAATCATTTATAGCTCTAAAACCAGAAAAAGTTGACGTCATAGTATTAGCGGCATGTTCTTTACACAATTGGTTGCGGAAAACCACTAATACTTATATCACACGAAGGTGTGTGGATTATGAAGATATTCAACTCAGTACTATTATTAACGCCTTCTGGCGTGATCAGTTACAAAGGTCTTTACGGAATTTATCAGGAACACGAAATAATCGATCGTCTGGAGAAGCGATACTTATTAGAAATAAATATGCAGATCTTTTCATTACAACAGAACCAGTGCCTTGGCAAGATCGTACGATTAATATTTTAAATGAATAAATGTAAGTGTCTAAGTAAGTACTTTTGCTTAATATAACTATTGTGTCAACTTTTTTACATAATAATGGATAAAAATATGGTATAGAAAAACTAAAAAAACACGCTTTTAGAGCACATCGAACTAAAAAGTAAAACATAATTTTTAATCATCATCATCATCATCATTACAGCCCTTCACAAGTCCACTGCTGAACATAGGCCTCCCCCAAGTAATGCCACAAAGCACGGTCCTGAGCCATCTGCATCCATCGACTTCCTGCACATCTTACCAGGTCGTCACTCCATCTAGTGGGGGGTCGCCCTAAACTACGCTACACTATAATTTTTAATATAAGCTGATATTATTTTGTTAGTAAATCGAGTCTAAAGAAGTCGGTTACAAACATATGAAGCTAATAAAAGCGTGTTAAAGAGAAAGAGTAGGTACTTACAACAGCGGTTTGGATTGAGTTACTATTTTTACGCGAACACTACACATTGAATAAAACTATTATTTACGGATTTTATCGCGTTTAATTACTTTTAATTTATTTTTATTATTATCCCGACGTTTCGGGTGCTTTACAGCGCCCATGGTCACGGGGGGGACTGAGATGTTTGACGTCCCAATGTCATAGTTAGTCCGGCTACCTTCAGTTTTTCCGGCTACCTTCAGTTTTTTATTAAAAAACTAAAGGTAGCCGGACTAACTATGACATTGGGACGTCAAACATCTCAGTCCCCCCCGTGACCATGGGCGCTGTAAAGCACCCGAAACGTCGGGATAATAATAAAAATAAATTAAAAGTAATTAAACGCGATAAAATCCGTAAATAATAGTTTTATTCAATTGAGTTACTATATTCGAAACTTTTATGTATAAAATCCATTTCCTTATACCAAATCAAACTGGGTTTGTAAATGTCACTGGATCCAGCTCCGGATCGTTTTTAATTTTTCACTTTATTCTTTTCTTGATGATAAGTACTTCGCAAACTTGTGATTTTATTTTTAATTTCTTTTTCAGTCAGACTAACTTCTTCTTGTATTTTGGTGTAGGCATTGGCACGTGCTATTTTGTTTTTGTATAGCGGGCTAGTCCAACAAAAGTATGACTTGAAAAATCTTGACCTTCGAAAAAAACACAACGTGCGCCTACGACCACAACAAGTCAGCTACTGGCATGCCCGTAGCTGTCGCGTCTGTTCACACGTGCCAGTTTGGCAACCCCCGCGTCCCCTCCCTCAACGGGAATGCAAGTAAATCAAATGTGCTAGCTACTTGTATGCTAGTTACAGGCATGCCAGTTAGCGTATACACATGACAGTAGCTGGCACGTGCAAGGGGCTGGTATGCTAGTGTGCAAGCTACGGGCATGTGTATCCCGGGCTTAACTTGTGACACAATATGTATGAAAACGATTTCTAGCAGTGATGCAAAACTGGCGTTGAAATGTGTGCTTAATGTTTTTGTCCATAGGGTTTAAATTTCAAAGTTATTTAATTTTAAGGCATATCTTTGGTGACAGTGGTTGCAATCATTTTCTATAAAATGGTAGCGAATTTTCTTTTAAATAAAATACTAAGTAAAAACATAAATCTTTATTTCTAATTGAACATGTCAGAAATATTTCAATCATATTTAGCATACCTGTCAAATTCTTTTCGTTTTTTACTTTTTTTACCTTTGTATTTTTTTGTAAAAGTATTTGTACAATGTGCACCGCCGTCTTGAGGTTAAAAAAATAATTGGACAGGTATGCCAAAAGATCCGAACCCGTATTAGAGAAGACATTAGCTAAAAAATATAAGAAAAGAATCAGTCTAATAAGTTTGCATTTGAGTAATTAATTAGTTTGATAATCAAGTCGATTAAGACAGGTAAATTTCTAAATCTAAAGTTTGTTCTGCCTCTTTAATTATACAGAGCAAAAAAAGACATGGTAATATCCTTATAAATAGTTGGAGATCCTAAGTAGTATTTATCTTCTTAAAATTGCTTAAAAAATTGTGTCATTTTGTTTATTTACTCAAATAAAAATAAACCATTATTTCTAGCATAACAAGTGGAAAAGCATAGCATACAATAATGCATTCAATTATGCTTTTTTTAAATAAGTATTCAGTAACAATAGCAACAATGAACTTTAGAACATTGATTTAATCTATGGATATAATCATTAAATTTGCATTTTAAATGCTTTTTAAAAATAAGTATTCAGTAACAAATAGCAACAATGAATTTTATAACATTGGTTTAATCTAAGCATATAATAATTAAATTTGCATTTTAAATGCCATTAAACACATAATAAAATAAGTACTTATTGAATAACAAATGGCAGCAATGAACTTTATAAAATTAGCTTAATCTAATGATATAATCATTTATGCACATGCAGGTTGTTTGGTAATAACCTTATAAAGCCGAATCGGTCCCGTAGTAAAAGTTTAGTTTAATGGTCCTTATCTACCATATTCGGCTTTAAAAGGCTATTACCAAACACTCTGTATGTGCATTTTTTAAAGTAAGACGTATTCAATAACAATAGCAACAATTAAGACATAGGCTTAATCTAACATCGCATGAAAAACAATTGCCTAATCACTACTGAGATTTGTTTCTCTTTAGAGTTGTAATCTTCTAATAAAATCAGTCGTAAGTACTTGCTAAAAAGCACATAATAGTAACATCAATATTATTTTTATCTAAGACATAAAAACGAGGTAAAAATAACCTTAATCATACAAATAATCAACTGAGGCTAAGGCACTAGCTATGTCTACATTAAATAAGCATAAAAAATACGCACTTATAAAAAATAGATAGCGTCATCATCGTTAGATAATAGAAACTCTTTTCGATTGTCTGGATTTTGACACAAACCAATTTTTTTTACAACAGATAGGCTCGGGACATTATCATAGTCCTTTCTTTTTTTGTTAATATAAACTTTAATAGTTTTTTTTACAGTCTTATAAAATGTTATTGAGTAATATATTTCGCCGTCACCAGGCGTTACTTCTTCTACATACCCTACGTAGTATGTTATATGTATGTATGTTTCGAACTTACTGTTTTCTTCGACGTCTTTACTTTCTTCAACTAGTTTACTGCAAACTATCTCAGGTATCTCTTTTACTGTTAGTGATTTACTCTTGTATTTTTTCAATATCTTCAATATTTTAATCTTTTCTGCTGGAGACACATCTTTTTCAAAATTTTGTTCACCGTCGCAAATGTCGGTATCACTGTAGTCGCTAATGTCGGAATCACTGTAGTCGCTAATGTCGGAATCACTGTATTCACTTAAGCAATCCGAAACACTTGTCGAGTCATCTGAAGCTACTTCAGGTCGTTTTTTCTTTTTAAATTTAATTACTTATTTCTGTTGTTTTTGAACAACACAACTCTTTTTACCGATACCTTTCCCTTTTTCGATTTAATTGTTTGTTGTTGTTGTTCTCTACTAGCAGGCTTCTTTATCGAACTTGATGGACCGGGTTCCATTAATATTTTTCTTTTTATCTCAATTTCCTTTGGTTCTTTCTTAATAATTTTGATTTCTTCTTCCCTTTTACGCCTCAAAACGTCGTTATGAGATAACTTCCGCTCCTGGTGCCATTCTTTGTCGCTTAACTTTTGTGTTGTTTCCAGCTTTAACTTTCATCAAGAGGAGTTCTTCAAAAGTCAACGTTCTGTCATCTAATACGCGGATCTTTCTACCATCACTAGCGCTGTTTGAAATGTCTTTATTGGTGGATTTAGTTGCCTCATATATTTGATGTTTTAAGAGTTTTCCATTTTCCAGTTCACTTTCATTCATATCATGAGAATTACTCATAGGAAAATGATTTGAATCTAAATGCTGTTGGGAGTCACGCTCTTTAGATGTTGCTGTGTGCACCATTTTTGAAACGCAATTAAATGCTAATGAAAATAGAGTTTTTGGGTCGCTTTTGGTAGTAGACTGCTCAACTTTGACATCAAAATTCGGACATTCTTTTGGAGAACTGTGTGAAATGTGTTCAAGCTTCTGTTGGGACTCAAGTTTTTGAATATTTTTTCATATTTCAAGCTTCAACAAGTCAAATTGCTTCTGATCAACTGCTTTAGGATTAAAAGGATAAATTCCTCTTATGAAAACCATTCTTTAAAACTTGACTGTCGATTTGTGTCCAAACTTCTCCGATTAGCCTCGTGAACTCTTTTTTCGACAATGTAACTCCAACCTTCAAACGCTACCATTTGACAAGAAGCTGATCCCAACAATCTTTGTAAGATTTCATAACTGCCACATCAAGTGGCTGCAAAACATGACTGGTATGTGCTGGTAATTTCAATATTGTTATATGGGCTTTTCGAGCTTCTTCGATTATATTTAATCCCATATGGGTCGCGTGGCCGTCATATGTGAGCAGAACTGGACGTTCATCCCCAATATTTGGAATAAAAACTTTTCTGAAGTATGTTTCGAAAACCTCGCTCTCCATCCACCCATTCTTAGTCGCGGCATAAGTTGTGCCTGGGTAAGCTTCTAGATATGTCCACTCGTCCCACATATGTTTACCTTTATAAATTATCAGCGGTGGTATTTTTTTCCCTAGCGCATTGATTCCAAGCACAACAGTTGTGTTATCCTTTCCGGGTGAAGCAATGACTCGAGTAGCCACGTGTCCTTTAAGTCCAATGATTTTGGTTTTGTCTGGGTCTTTTGAGAAACTTGTCTCATTTAAATTCCAAATTGCAGATGGTTTATCTAAAAGATTCAAATCTTTTAATGTTTTCTCAAGTAAATTGAAGTACTCGTATACAATAAATGGATTTACTGCTTTCTTTCGCGCATATTCAACTGCTTGAGGTTTTTTAACCGATAAATGATGTCGCTTTTTGAATGAAGTGAAGCACGTATTACCAGGTTCTCCGTTTTTAAATGGCGTTGATATTTTGTTCTTTACCACAAAATCGGCCACCATTTCCAGCATTTCTCATTCCATTTATTCAATCCAAAGCCATGCTTTTTCATCAGGTGAAGACCGAGAGCTAATTCCTTTTCTACTTGTTATGGTAATGCTGTGTTTCTTCCTAGTGAATTTGATTTGGTTCTCTTATTGTTAACATGGTCCATTATGGTCATTCTCGTAATCTTATACTCCTGAGAAGCCTTGTAACCACTCAGCTCCCCATTTTTTACAGCTCTTACTGCTGCTTGTAGCTTCTCCCTAGAATAGGACGCTTTGTCCGTTTTCCTTATATAGTTACTGACCAAAATTGCAAAATTGGCACTCGTCGCTGGGATAATGGTCGTAAATAGCAAATTTGGAACATCCTTGACACCAGAAAAAATGAAATTCTAGTACAATTTGTATATTCGATGCTTGAATCTTAAAATGGTGTGGATAGCTAATATCTGATCTGTAGCTACAATTAAAACAACTTTTTGCAAGTATGAAGTGGGTTATTAACCAAGGCCACTTTTTTTGGTTTAAACTTTCAAAATCGGTTCTTTCCAAAAAACGATCGATATCTAGAAAATCAGGCATCTTTCTGCATGACGTGTAGGTGATAAATCTGAAACAAAAATGTTACAGGTTCGACGGTTTTGTGATTTTACCAAATGGGGTAGCTATTTTGTTAAATATTTGCCATTTTTGAATAATTCAATAAAATGATCCTTTTTGTTTCTTTGGACTGACCTCCACGAATATTCTGTAATAATATCTGTTAAGTTTTCCGGGTGGTTATAATTGTAATTTTTGAAGAATATTTTAACCCCCCGCCATTGCGATTCGATCCTTTGAGTGTGAGTGCCATCAGGGGCAACAAATGGGTTATCGGGATCAGAATGGTTCACCTTCTTGTGAATGTACCCATGTTCCCCCAAACAATCATACGCCCTCCAGAAGTCTATATGGACTGTGGTGCTCTTAGCCACATGTTTTTTTTTAATAAGGGGCACTAGTACGTACGTTGACCTGATGTTTTGGGGCACACCTCTAGTCGCAAATCTTCACTTCCATCCTCAATGAGGCTGAGGATCGAGTGGCCCTCAATCCGCCTTCCTATAAAAACAATAAACAATTTATATTTAGTAAATATTCAAGATATTTTGACTTTAAAATAAACTTTAAATAAATAAATTGTTTCAGTCTGTAATATAAGAAAATTAAATTACCTTTATTATATTTCCGTTTTCCAAATGTTGACTCGTCTACTTGGACAACTCTTCCTGGGCCACCAATCTTACCGATGGCCTCTTGCCGCTCTATTTGGTAAATGACGACTGTCTCCTGGCAGTAATTGTACTAATCGCAGACAGTCACCACGGATAAACAGACTCCCTCCATATCTTTTTCAGGGTCTTCATGGATTGCATCTTCACAACTCCTGAAAGCAACGATATTTTAATACTTTCAAACCAGGTGTTCGTTCACGCAGCTCGGCTACGCTGTCAATGGGCTTTGAATAAACTTTTCCTTTGAGAACGCCCCAATAAGAAAAAATCCAGGGGATCTGGGGAACGGAATGCCCACGAGATAGTGCCTGAACGTACAATCCACCTTCCCGGATATTCCTGGTCAAGAAAATCTCTTACTTGCACCGCATAATGCGCTGGGCAGCCATCTTGTTGATACCACATGTGGCGACGATCTGTTAGTGGCACGTCGTCTAACAAAATTGGTAAATTTTCTCGTAAAAAATCTAGCTAATTCGTGCCATTCTAGTTCTCAGGCAGCTCAAAAGGCCTAACAATTTTGCCGTTTAAAATTCCGATCCGCAGGTTTACTTTAAAGCGATACTAGGATCTGTCTTCTCACATTAAATGTGGATTCGCCACATGCCACTCGTGAAAATTGTGCAAGTTTATGTAACCATCTTTTTTAAATGTAGATTATTCTAACCAGAGAATTTTTTGGATGAATTAGGGATTTTCATTATGTCTTTGTAGCATTGTTCTATAAAATGAAATCCTTTCAGGATAATCTCGAGGAAGAAAACTTTGAACTCGTTGTACGTGAAACAGATGCATTTCGGCTCTTTGTAAAATACGATGTGATGTGCTTTTGGGTATTTCCCGTTCTTCAGTTGCACGAACGAAAATACTTGGGTCATCTGCGCTCTCTTGCAACACTTCTTCCTTGTAAGGAAAGCGAGCTCTACCTCCAGCGCGTATTTGATTCGGGAAATGGCCACCCTCCGTGAGTGAACGGTGCACATTAACAAACACGCGGTGCTCCGGATAGCGCTCTAAATTTGGATACCTTTCACGATAAAGTCTAGCGGCGGAATTTGCGTTGCATCTGCATTTCCCATTAATGAGGTGCATGTTCGCATATTCTTGTGAAGTGTAGCGCGAGTGCATGGTAGGTAACAGGGATGCCAACACAAAAGTCCGATTGGTTCATTGTTGAACAATAAACCATTAATAAAAAAAAACATTGAGCATTAAAAATAATAATTCAGTCATCTTCACTATCGCTATTGACAATGCTAATATTATTTGTGCTCACTGGCATAGATATTAAAAAATCTGCGCATTGGGAAGGTATTATTCCAGAATCGACTAAACAAATGAGATCCTTATATTTATCTTTGGGTAAAATGATAGGTGTTTTTTACGCCAGTTCTAGAGTAGGGAAAAAAGTAGAAGCATTGCGTAAATTTGAGCGTATTAAAACAGTAAAATAATGATTTTCACTGAGATATTATTTATATAGTAGCTTATTAGGCTCTGATTTATCTAAAAATACCTCTCTGACACGGCTTCATGAAATCTTTACGCCTTCTGTATTTTTGCAACAAACTTGGCTGTTTACGTGGCCTTTTAGCTCAAAAAAATTATTTTGTGTCATGTTACAGACTTCATAGGGATCTCCTGTGCATTTGGCCCAGCGGACAAGCAAACGCCATTCGTCTGGAGTGTAAATGGTTTTCTTCTCGGCTGCTCATTCAATAAGAGCGTGCATACTGTCTCCTTCACTCTGAGTGTGACCTTTCTCGAGAAACCGGTGTCTTATAGTCACGTTAAACTTTGAAGCTGCGTAAACATAGAGAAAGAACTCATAACGATTTCTGTTTTGCCCGGCGCAGTTGTCCGACCAAAACCTGAACTCCGTAACTCCCTTTCTTACATTCTGATCTATATAGTCAAGTAAACAACTGCTTACTTCGTTTGTCCCACCTACATTATTTTATATTTTAGTCTTATTTGATTCAATATCGATTAAATTAAATCAAAAAACATTTAATTATTTATATATTTATTGATTTAACCATGATGATAGAGCCATGCTGCAGTTATATTAGTAGTATAGTTGTAGCACGAAGGCGTCGGCTCGACCGGGGAAGGATCACGCTCTCACGGAATACCAGCGTGAAATAGTAGCTTAATGCTGTTGTATTTCGTATGGTGAGTGTAGAGAACCGGAGACCCTTTTTACTGGAAACGAGGCATTCCATCTTAGTCCTCACGGGTGACAACGCATCTGCATTTTGATTCGTAATCGAGGATAGATGTAGATGTCTATGGGCCACAGCAACCACTTACCATCAGGTGGACTATGTGCTCGTTTGTCACCCTATCCTATAAAAAAACATACTAGAAATAGGAACTATAAGTTCTCTCCATGAGATCGCTAGGTAATTAAAATTAAAAAAAAAACTTCTAAACTTCTTCTAATTCAACCAAATTAAAAACTATTTTAAAAACTATTTGAAAAACTTAAGTAATCGAGATCAGATTGAAATTGTCTATTTTTTGCCCTTGCGTAACTAAGCACAGGCACCTAGCTCACCTGCACTTAGTTACAGAGGGTGGGGGCTGCGTTTCCTCCGCGCTTCCAGGTTTTCATATACACTCTAGGGGTAAGAGCGGAAAGACTGTGTGGAAGTCGGGGTTGACAGATTCGGTTTTGTGATTTATACCTCTGGTACTAGGGTTTGATCAAAAGAAACGACCAAATGTAATATTATAAAAACATTTATTTATTGACATGTTTAATTGCTTTAATTCTGTACCTGAGAAGCATAACACTGTAATTCCATTTTTGACGAAATTGAGGTTTCTACACAATTCTATGTTATTTGCTCCGCTCTTTACAGGCATAAAACAGTAACTGGGCAAAGCCAAGTACTTTTTAATATTTTAAATTTTATTATACTGTATATCTCAAACTATCTTTAAAGCATAACATGGTAAAGGACCATAAACTAAAAATACTCCTCACAATCACGTGTATTTCACTGTAAGTGCGGAGTTACATTATTCTGCCGCTAACTGCATCGATGCCGCGAAGCTAGGCGCGGTTTGCCTATAAATAGATCGCGTGAGATACAGTGTTTTACAGCACATTCCGCTTGTGGCATCGCTTCCGAGCGGTCGCATCCAGGTAGTCCGCGCTTTCGTCCCTGTACGGTAGTGTTCTCCCGCTCTCGCGCCTCCGCTGTCCCGCTCGCGCTGTACAGCGCCCACGCAGTGCTCATTCCGCCGGTGGCATCGTTCTCGGACGGTCGCCTCCAGCTGGCCCGCGCTCTCGTACGGTACGGTAGTGCTGTCTCGCTCACGCGCCTCCGCTATCCTGCTCACGCTGAACAGCGTCGAAGCTGGTGAGCCACTTTCACGCTACAGTTTTTGCCCCCCTGTCTTCGGGCAGGGAGGTTTGACTGACTTCCGCTTTTTTTTGTATTGTCTCTTTTATTTTCTTGTTGTTCTTGCATTATTATTACGTGTATTGCCTCGTATTACGTCTCGCGTTCAAGTCCCTGTTCTACCGAGAACAGGGACCCGTCCTCATCGTTACCGAGCTTAGCTCTTCTGCACCAAAATGGCCACATCCAGCTTCACTGAGTCCCTAGCCACCCTCATAAACCAATACGGTTTAAATGGCAATGAGACGGTCCTCGCCGCCATCGCCACCATCGCCGCCCAGGCTCCCCTCCCTGCCCCTCAGGCACACCATCCGCCGCCAGTAATCGCTTGAGTCTTCTGCCCCCTTAGAAATGGAGTACGCATGCTCCGAGTCCTCGGCGCCAGCCTCCCGGAAGAGGCCCGCCACCACTTCAGGCTCCGGTTCATCGGAGTCCTATGACTCCGACGGAACCGGGAAGTCTACATTTACCACCGTTAACTCCAAGCGCAACGGTAAGCGCGCCGCGTTAAAACGTACCCCCCCTATCTCAGCGGCCCCTGCCGCTCCTACAACCTCCGCAGCCCCCGCCGCTGCCGCCGTCCCACTTATGTCACTAGACATCCCAACTCCGACAAAACCATCCTCTCAATGTGCTCCAGTCCTTGCTAAGAAGCAAGTCCCGCCCCCTGTCTTCCTAAGAGACAAGGAAAAATTCACCCAACTGTCGAAAACCTGCTACGACGCAGGAATCAAGTACGACCATGCCGTCAACCTCGGGGAGGCTATCAAAATCATCCCCAGCTCGATCGAGGATTTCCGTAAACTCACCAGGCTATTCACAGCCGAACGATTTTCTTATCACACTTACGCTCTCCCGGAAGAGCGTAAAGTCAGGGCCGTCATCCGAGGCGTCCCTTTCGAGTTCTCTAACGAGGAAATCCTTGAGGATCTTAAGTCCCAAGGCTTTGCCGTAGAAGCCGTGCATAAAATGCACAGTAGAATGGGCAAGAGAGTCAACCTGGCCCTAATCATCCTATCCAACGTGCCGGAGGCTAAAGCCATCTTCCGGCAGGTACGCACAGTGTGTGGCCTGTCGAGAGTGAAGGTCGAGCCCCCACATAGGCGCGGTTTCCCGGCGCAGTGCCACCACTGCCAACTATATGGTCATGCGGCGGCCAACTGCTCCGCCCCACCCAGGTGCGTTAAGTGCCTCGAACCCCACAACACTAAAGAGCGTCCCCGGCCCAAAGACGCCGAATCCCCGCCCGCATGTGTCCTGTGCAAAGAGACAGGACACCCGGCTAACTACAGGGGTTGCCCATGCGCACCTCAATCTTGTCCCAGTAGGCAAGCTCCACCGCCGGTTAATGACCGCACATTCCCGGCCCTCCACCAACGGCCCCGTCAGGGCCTCTCTCAGCCCATCCAGGGCTCCTCTCGACCCTCTCAGGGTCCCCCTAGGCCCCTCAGGGCGTAATTCGGCCCCCTCCGGGCTTCTCCAAGCCTATGCAGCCTCCAGTCTTTCCCTGGGGCCCCAAAAAGGCAGACCCACCGCGGACAACCTCCTACTCACATGAGTCAGAGCCCACATCTGATGACTACAATACACTATATTCCGCTATCAGGAATATAGACATCAGGGAAATCACGGTAGTAGCACGCAAACTGCGCGCTGCGAAGTCCCCCCAAGAACGTCTCCTCGCTCTTGCAGAGCATAATAGTATCCTGTTAGCGTTGTAAGTTAAGTTAACTTAATTAACTTAACTTCAATGTCAGTTCAAACTACTCTACCAAAATCTCACGGTCGTATCAAACCTAAGGGTTTATCGCTTGTATCATTTAATATTCGCGGTTTGCAAAATAACCTCCCAGAGCTTAAGCTCTTTCTTCGGAATCGTGAAGCTGATTTCCTTCTCCTACAGGAAACTAATCTCAAAACCAAGGACGCTAAAGGCCTTTCTATTAAAAACTTCTCTCTTCTTCGTAACGACAGACCCGACCGCTGAGGCGGCGGAACGGCCATCTATTACAAGAAGACACTTCATTGCTCTTCATTTCTTGCATTTCTGCTCCGCAGCTTACCAACATGGAAGTCACGGTATACAGGCTAGCTATGACTGGACATCAGTCCATCCTCATAGCCTCCTGTTACATCCCTTCAGGAACCCATCCCCTCAAAAAAGATTTTGAGGCCATTTTATCTTTAGGCAATTCAGTCATTAGGTTTGGAGATTTTAACTCCAAGCATACTGAATGGACATGCCGTACTACGTCCCCTAGTGGCATGATACAGCTCGATATCACGCAGTCTCTTGATATTACCGTCCATAGTCCCCTCGGTGTTACTCACTTTCCCGATAACACCGATCACGCCCCCGAAGTACTAGGTTTTGCGTTACTCCAAGGAGTTTCTCTCAACCTCAGAGCAATCGAGACACTAGACGATCTAGGATCCGATCACCGACCGGTCTCCCTCATTCTTGGCCATCAGCCACCTCCCCCAACACACACGAAAACCTTCACTAACTGGAAGGGATTCAAGGAGTCCCTAGCTAAAGCTCTGGACTCACAGGACTCTACCATCTCCCTACCGTCGGACTTAGACTGTCCCGAAAAAATCGACACCGCGGTCGATTCACTCTCCACCCTTATTAAATCCTCCTTTAAGGAGAACGAAAGGGTCGTCCCGGTTGCTAACAATAGTGGGTTTCCCCTACATATTAGCAACCTATTAAAAGCCAAAAAAGCTGCTTTCCGGATAGCAGCAAAATATCCCACCCCCGAATATAGGCGCGCGGCCAATCGTCTTCAACGAGAACTCCGTTTCCGCCTCTCTGAATTTCGAGACCTCGAAAAGAGTAAACTCATGGAGAATATCTCTCCATCTCATACAGCGTACTATCAGATGGCCAGAGCCCTCCGCATTGACGCTATCACCCACACTCCCCCTCTCACACGTCCCGACAGCACGGTTGCCTTCGAGGACGAGGAAAAGGCTGAGTGCTTTGAAGATAGCATTGCCGCTCAATGCTCTCCTAGCTCTCAGCTCGTCGACCCCTCACATGTCCAGGCAGTGGAGGATGAGGTCTGCCGCCGGAACTCACCCCCTACGGCCTCCGAACCTATCTCTGTATCCAATGATGAGATTTCATCCCTCATCAAAGGACTTAAGCCTAAAAAGGCTCCGGGCGCGGATGGCATCTCCAACCAAGCCCTAAAACACTTTCCTGAGCAGGTGTTAACCTTTTTATCTATTATCTTCAACGCCTACTTCAACCTTAGTTACTTTCCCACTACGTGGAAAGAGGCAACTGTGATTGGAATTCCCAAGCCAGGCAAGCCTCTCAACCTCCCAACCAGTCATCGCCCCATTAGCCTCCTCAAGGCAATGGGCAAGCTCTTCGAAAGAGTCATCCAAACACGTATGAGGCACTATCTGTTTCCCACAGACGGTGACCCTCTCATCATTCCCCATCAATTCGGCTTCCGAGCCCAACACTCATGTCCCCAACAAGTTCCACGCATTGTGGAATATATCCTCAGCGGTTTCTATCCTCGTCGTCATAAGACCATCGCGGTCTTTTTCGACATAGCTAAAGCTTTCGATAGAGTCTGGCATACAGGCCTTATCTACAAGCTCTACAAAATAGGTCTCCCCGATCGTCTAGTACGTCTCGTGGCCTCCTACTTAAAGCATCGTACCTTTCGTTTTAGACATGAAGGCACGCTATCTTCACAGCGAACTATCAAGGCTGGTGTCCCTCAGGGCTCAGTACTTGCTCCTCTGCTGTACATCCTGTTCACCAACGACATTCCCATCCCGTCGAAAGGTGTTCAGCTCTCCGTCTTCGCAGATGACACTGCTATCTACTGCAAAGGCATCTCACTACCCTTCATACGGAACAGGATCCAAAAGTCAGTCGATGACCTAGGAGCTTGGTTCAAAAAATGGCGCATCGATGTGAACCCGGAGAAGAGCTCCGCCGTTCACTTCGATTATAAACGACGCCGTCTTAAAAACACTCCACCAATACGTATGCTAGGGACCCCTGGCCCCTGGCATACGACCGCCAAATATTTAGGTGTCACTCTAGACACAGGGCTCACTTTTAGGCCCCACGTCAAAAGAGTAACCCGTCACGCACGGTTCTATCTGAGTAGGCTCAACAGTATGTTGGGCCGACACAGTAAAATGTAAACCCTTAGAAACAAGCGTACCCTTTATAAGGTCTGTATACGACCAGTCATGTCATACGCGGGCCCCGTTTTTGCCCACGCCAACCCTTAAATCATTAATGAACTCCAAATAGTTCAAAACCTTTTTTGTCGTCGAGCTGCGAACGCACCTTGGTACGTCCGTAATGCTGACCTTCATCGGGACCTAGAGCTCCCCACAATCCAACAATTTCTCCAAAAACTCTCTGAGAACTTCTTCAAAGCCTCAGAGTCGCACTCAAATCATTTAATTCGTGAGGCAGCTACTTATGCAGCCCCACCCCCCTCTCGCTATCGAGTCCGCAGGCCGAGAAACTCTCTCTCGGACCCGCCTAATAAACTAACAAACGACCTGAACTGCCTCCTGGCGGCTCAGGCCAACTCTAATTAAATTAAATTATTATATTAACTAATATTAATTTGCCTTCGTAGGCACTCCCTCAGCGGCTCGTAGCCGCCTGCGCCTTCTTTTCCCAAAAGAGGGTCGCTCACGATAAGGCACAATACAGCTTAATCAGCCGGCTGCCTGTCCCCAAAGGCGGCTTTTAGAGGGTATCACTTAGGGTCCCTAGTGGGACAGTGAGTCCCTCATAACCACGATAGACCGGCTATCGTGGTATGCGTAATGCATTTTCCGCCTCCCTACGTATAGGGTAGCCCTATAATTGCTTCGGGTGCAAAAAAAAAATACAGTGTTTTATTGCGCTTCTCGCGTTCGTCTAATGCACACGTATGCCAATTTTTATGTAGCGCTTACAATAAAACATCGAAAATGTGCAGTAATCGAACGAGAAAAATATTACAGCTTCTGCAGCCGATTCCAGATGGTAAGTTTAGATAGTTCAGAAGTAATGCCTTATTTATTCATATTAATATATAATACATTTCTTACAAATAATATAAATATGTATTTTTAGAGTCGCTTACCACAGACAAGCAGTTAAATTCGCAAACTTTAAGACCGGTTTCAATTGGTAAGTTTTAATTTTTTTTTAAGTTTCAATTATATATATATATATATATATAAAATTATACATTTGTATTTCTAATATGTTTATTATTTGTTTACGCTGCAGGTCGCGGGTTCGAGTCCCGCACGCGGATGAAGTTCTTCTTATAGAATTTATTTAAAAATTTATCAGTAATCTTCTAACCTGTTGATTCATGTTAAAATAGAAAAAGTCATAACTCCTAACTGCTTTCAATTGGTAAATTGGAAGAAGTTGGAAGTTATGACTATTTTCAGTAGATTTTGTGAGGAAAGTGAACAGATAAACCTTTATTATTTGGTAGTGACGAATTTTCAAACGTAGTAACTATCTAGTAATACTTATGCAGTACTTAACGAAGTCAAATCTTTACATTTTTTTAGAAACAGTAATTAGAGAAGAGCGCTGTTCGTCACCTTTAACAAAGGAACAGCTGCAATTTTTTGAAAACCATGCAAATGAAGAAAACTTCCAATATTGCTTGAGAGAATTATCACGAGAGTCGCCAGTAAGCATAATTAGCCGAGAAGATAGTCCTTCTGTTTTGCACTCCCGAGAACGCAGCCATTCTCTTTTGAATTCACAAGAAAATGACCCGTACGAGACAGATGCAGACTCAAGTAGCAACTGTTCACCCTCCCCGCGCGTCCGAAAAAATCCTCGATTGACTGTTATAAGTTCAACATCAGATTCGTCTGAATCTAATGTCGATGAAAACGTAAACAACAAGAGAAAATCAAGAAAACGTTTACGTGATCAAAAAAAGTGGAAACGTGAAATAGCGAAAACAAAAAGATTAGCGGGAGAAAGGTTTGTTAGCGCTGTTTCAAAAACAAAAAAAAATAATCGAGAAGAGGAAAATGAAGGAGGCTTGCCCGAATACTTGTAAACTAAAATGCTTTGAAAAAATTTCATATGATAATAGGAAAAAACACTTTGAGTCATTTTGGAAAACCACCACAAATTGGGAACATAGAAGACAGTTTGTAGCTTTATCTATTGACTTAATATCCGTGATGCGACCTCGTAGCCGCCAGAATAATGATGTTAGCCGACGCAAGAAAACAAGAATTAATAATATGTTTATTAATAATGTACGTACCCGGGTTTGCCAAAAAATGTTTCTGAACACGTTTTGCCTTAGAGAACAATTCATATCAACCACGCTATCAAAGATTTCGGAAGCTACAAGTTTAGTGCAGCCTGATCAACGAGGAAAGCATATTCCAGGAAACAAAACACCCGATTCTGGAATTGCAGGGATTAAAAACCATATTTGTATGTTTCCACGTTACATATGTCATTACTCGAGAGAAAAAACAACTCGCGAATATCTTGGACCAGATTTAAATATAACGAAAATGTACGAACTATACGTAAAAAAATGTAAAGAAGATGGTGTACCAGAAAATATGATATCGAAGCAGTGGTTATACAGAAAAATTTTCAACGAGCATTTCAATTTGTCCTTTTACTTACCTAGCAATGATACTTGCGACACTTGTGATAAGTTCATATCCTTATTGAAGCACGAAACTAACCCCGAAGAGAGAGAAAAAATAGAGAAGCAAAGAAAAGAACATATTGAAGACGCTGATAAGAGGTATGCTTTAAAAAGAGAAGACAAAGAAATCGCTAAAGAATCGGAAGGAAAAAAGTAACTTTTATGGTGGACATGCAAAAATGTTTAGCAACGCCCTTGTTAACAAATAGTCAGTCTTTCTATTTAAGAAAACTGTAGACATTCAATGAAACAATCCATAATGACACTGATAACAAATCTTACTGCATGATGTGGGATGAAACACAAGGACGAAGAGGTGCCAATGAAGTCGGATCGTGAATGGGTTCTTAATATAATGATTTCTTATATTTACGCGAACACTACACATGATTAAAACTACTTTTACGGATTTTATCGCGTTTATTTTTACTTTCTATTTTTAATTCCCGACGTTTCGGGCGCCTTCCAGCACCCATGGTCACGGGGGACTGAGATGACTGACGTCCCGATGTCATTGTTAAACCCGGAGTACCTTCAGCTTTTTTAATTATTGTTTATGGTCCGATCTACGCAAAATGAACTGACTATGTCTTGAGGTCTTGCAGTGGTATGCTTGGGTTTAGTTTTAATTTTATTGATTATAGGATCCCAAGCAGGTGGTAGTACCCAGCCTCCTTCTCTATTGAAATTAAGATGTGTTTTAATTTCAATAGCCTCACGTATCATCCTTGGTAGGAATCGGTGTTCTTTCGCAAGGATTTGTGGTCTATCAAATCTGATGTAATGGTTGGGGCCGTCTAGGATATGATCACAAACTGCAGACTTCCCGGAACGTTGATGCTTCACATCAGCTATATGTTCTTTTACGCGGGTCCTAATTGATCTTTTGGTTTGTCCTATATAAGAGAGACCACATTCACAATCAAGCTTGTACACTCCTGCATCTTGTAGAGGAATATGACACTTGACGGATGGTAGGAACTGACTAATCTTCTTCTGCGGCTTGTAGAATGTTCTAATAGAAGCTCGCTTCAAGATATAGCCAATCTTGTCTGTGACACCACTGACATATGGTAGTACAGCAGGCACACGCTCGACTGTGGCCGGCTTCACTCGGTCACTGTGACGTAGGCGCAGGACCCGAAGCTTGTTGTCGTGCAGAACTTGCTTGACGTGCTGAAGCTCGGCGGCCAGGTGTTTGCTGTCACAGATCCCTCGTGCTCTCTGTAACAAAGATTTGCCCACGTTGCAAGCTGCACGTTGCACGACAACAAGCACGTTGCTTGTTGTCGTGCAAGTTCTGCACGACAACAAGCTTCGGGTCCCGCGCCTACGTCACAGTGACCAAGTGAAGCCGGCCACAGTCGAGCGTGTGCCTGCTGTACTACCATATGTCAGAGGTGTCACAGACAAGATTGGCTATATCTTGAAGCGAGCTTCTATTAGAACATTCTACAAGCCGCCGAAGAAGATTAGTCAGTTCCTACCATCCGTCAAGTGTCATATTCCTCTACAAGATGCAGGAGTGTACAAGCTTGATTGTGAATGTGGTCTCTCTTATATAGGACAAACCAAAAGATCAATTAGGACCCGCGTAAAAGAACATATAGCTGATGTGAAGCATCAACGTTCCGGGAAGTCTGCAGTTTGTGATCATATCCTAGACGGCCCCAACCATTACATCAGATTTGATAGACCACAAATCCTCGCGAAAGAACACCGATTTCTACCAAGGATGATACGTGAGGCTATTGAAATTAAAAAACATCCTAATTTCAATAGAGAAGGAGGCTGGGTACTACCACCTGCTTGGGATCCTATAATCAATAAAATTAAAACTAAACCCAAGCATACCACTGCAAGACCTCAGGGCATAGTCAGTTCATTTTGCATAGATCGGACCATAAACAATAATTAAAAAAGCTGAAGGTACTCCGGGTTTAACAATGACATCGGGACGTCAGTCATCTCAGTCCCCCGTGACCATGGGTGCTGGAAAGCGCCCGAAACGTCGGGAATTAAAAATAAAAAGTAAAAATAAACGCGATAAAATCCGTAAAAGTAGTTTTAATCATGGGTTCTTAATTACAAGCGAGAAAACGCAGAAGAAATAACAATATGGTCTGATAACTGTTCGGGCCAAAACCGTAACGTTATTTTGTTGTATTGTTACTTTTGGTTATTAAAAAACACGGAACTTGTCACAATCAACCACAAATTTTTACTTCGTGGTCACACACATTCAGAGGCTGATGTTGTTCATTCAGTTATTGAGAGAAAGAAAAAAGAACTATCTAGTTTTGATGTAGTAGTACCACGTGATTGGAAGCAGTTTGTTAAAATCTGTAAAACTCAGAACCCATTAATAGTACACAACATGAATCTTATGAATGTTAAAGATATAATCATTGTCCGTGAATTTCAGTCAAAGGCGTAAAAATTCATCTAATGATCAGTTTTTGATTTCACAATGTGTGTGGCTACAGGTAAGGAAGCAGAAAGATGGTATTTTATATTATAAAACCAGTTTCCATGACGAAGAGCTCTCTGAGATTAACCTTAAAAAGAATACTAGACAAAACCTTATATTGTCAAACTCCCTGCCACAGGCTCATGAAAACATTCGTCCTATCAGTATTGCGAAATACAAAGATTTGGTGACGTTAACTCAATGGATTGCCGATCCAGAACTAAAAAAGTTTTACATTGACCTACCACATGGTAATCAACCTGATATTATTGAAGAATCTGAAAATCCTGACCTGTGCTATTAAAATTTTTGTATTTGTTTAGCAAATAATGTCATTTTTGTCATTAAAGGTATTTAGATTAGATAAAAAAGTTGTATGTTAAGATAATGTTCAAATTTTGATTATATAGGCCTATCACCGTAAGTGATACCGAATTTTATTATTTTAAAATTACTAATATACGCAAACATTTATCTCCTTACCTAAATGTTAGGTTATGTCATAAAAATTAATTAGATTACATGAAAAAGTTAAGTATGTTAGATTATGTTCAAATTTTAATTACAGGCGAAACACTGTATGTAATGCCGATTTTTTTTGTTTTTTAAAAATAACTGAATTACATAAAGATTGATCTCATCATTGTTAGTCAATTTAAAAGCTTATAATGTAGCCCTTTAAAAAAATTAAAAAAGTTATATTAACTTCACTTGTTTTAAATTTTATAACCTCCTAAACCTAAAGATAGTTACTTTTTTCAAGGATATCTTCTATTACGTAAACTTTGCGATTTGGCGCTTACAGTAATATGCTTCTCAGGTACAGAATTAAGTCAATAAAATGAGCCTTTTTGTTTCTTTGAACTGACCTCCACAAATATTCTGTAATAATATCTGCAAAGTTTTCCTGGTGGCTATAATTGTATTTTTTGAAGAATATTTTAACCCCCTGCCATTTCGATTCGTTCCTTTGAGTGTGAGTGCCATCAGGTGAAAAATGGGTTATCGGGATCAGAATGGTTCACCTTCTTGTGAATGTACCCATGTTCCCCCAAACAATCATACGCCCTCCAGAAGTCTATATGGACTGTGGTGCTCTTAGCCACATGTTTTTTAATTAGGGGCACTAGTACGTACGCTGACCTGATGTTTTGGGGCACACCTCTAGTTGCACATCTTCACTTCCATCCTGAATGAGGCTGAGGATCCAGTGGCCCTCAATCCGCCTTCCTATAAAAAACAATAAACAATTTATAGTTAGTAAATATTCAAGATATTTTGGCTTTAAAATAAACTTTAAATAAATAAATTGTTTCAGTCTGTAATATAAGAAAATTGTGATTTATTATATTTACGCGAACACTACACATTGATTAAAACTACTTTTACGGATTTTATCGCGTTTATTTTACTATTATTTTTAATTCCCGACGTTTCGGGCGCTTTCCAGCACTACACAGGCTAGTAAAAAGTTGTTAATAACGGTGATTCAGCAAAAACGTACCGATCTACATTTCATAAACAAAACCATAGACAATTCGTCCAGTGAATTAAAGACAGTTTATCGGCATTTGATTGTAAAAGTTGCATGGAAACTTTAGATAAACGCGAAACAACTAAATACAATGAATGCAAAAATAAACATATTGATAAATACCATAAATTAACAACTAAATCAAATGTCTAACATACGAAATCGTTGACCACAGACACGAATCATAAACAACGCGCTGTCTACAACTTATCAAAACAAACACTGGACGACGCCACAATAAAAGTTTTAAAGTTATGGATTTCGCAATAACACCGCGAAAAATACCGTATGAGGACATTATCTGTAGTGTTGAGGACTGTCTGTATAAAAATAACATTGGTAATGAAGATTTAGAGGCCCTACGTCAAGACATTTCGTCTATGTTACGTCGAAGATCAGCGCCGAAATTAAATCTTCCCAAAAATGAATTTAACGCGATGAAAAACGTAAGCAACAGACCAGAGCTTACGATTCTCCGCGCAGACGAAGGCAATGCTACGGTTATAATGGATACGTCAGATTACAATTTTAAAATACAACAACTTTTGTCGGATGAAACTACATACCGAGAGGTCAAAACAGACCCTACAACTAATACGCTTAAAACAACTAGCGATCTAATTGAGAAATACTCTGAGAAATTGAATCTGGACGTTAATTCGATAATACCTTCATGTGCCAAACCACCGAAGTTGTATGGGTTACAAAAATACACAAACTGAACGCTCCATTACGTCCAATAGTGAGTCAGATTGATTCGCCAACTTACAGATTGGCTCAATACTTAGCTAAAATATTATCACCACTCAGAGGACACACAAGAGCACACACTAAGAATTCATACCATTTTGTCAGTGAGATAAAAGACCTACGTCTTACTGACAATGAAACCATGGTCAGTTTTGATGTTCAGTCTCTATTTACATGCCTACCTGTTGATGACTGCATCTCAGTTATAACTAGGAAACTAGAGGAAAATAATATGCCAGCTGAATATGGAGTATTACTCAGATATTGCTTTACATCTGGCTATATATTGTGGAAGGAAGAGTTTTACAAGCAAGTAGATGGTGTTGCGATGGGCTCACCTGTATCTCCCATTGTCGCCGATATATTCATGAAAACTTTGAGGAGAAAGCCCTCTTACTGCACCTGTTACACCAAAGATCTACAAGCGGTACGTAGACGATACTTTCACAATTTTACCATCGGACAAAGTATATGCATTTTTTGAACATCTTAATTCCATAAACTCTAAAATTCAATTTACTATGGAGTTAGAGGCAAATAATTCTTTACCTTTCCTAGATGTGTTAGTCATCCAAAATCCTAACAACACCATTGGTCACACTGTGTATAGGAAAAGACCCATACAAACCGATATTTAAACGGTGAATCTCACCACCATCCTTCTCAGTTAGCTACCGTGGGCAAATCTTTGTTACAGAGAGCACGAGGGATCTGTGACAGCAAACACCTGGCCACCGAGCTTCAGCACGTCAAGCAAGTTCTGCACGACAACAAGCTTCGGGTCCCGCGCCTATGTCACAGTGACCGAGTAAAGCCTGCCGTACTACCATATGTCAGAGGTGTCACAGACAAGATTGGCTACTTCTTGGAGCGAGCTTCTATTAGAACATTCTACAAGCCACCGAAGAAGATTAGTCAGTCAGTCAGTCGAAACGTCGGGTATTTAAAAAGTCAAATATACGCGATAAATTCCGTAAAAACTAGTATTATTTCAAAGATTAGTCAGTTCCTATCATCAGTCAAGTGTCATATTCCTCTACAAGATGCATCTCTCTTATATAGGACAAACAAAAAGATCAATTAGAACCCGCGTAAAAGAACATATAGCTGATGTGAAGCATCAACGTTCCCGGAAGTCTGCAGTTTGCGATCATATCCTAGACGGCCCCAACCATTACATCAGATTTGATAGACCACAAATCCTCGCGAAAGAACACTGATTCCTACCAAGGATGATACGTGAGGCTATTGAAATTAGAAAAAATCCTAATTTCAATAGAGAAGGAGGCTGGGTACTACCACCTGCTTGGGATCTTTTAATCGATAAAATTAAAACTAAACCCAAGCATACCACTGCAAGACCTCAGGACATAGTCAGTTCATTTTGAAGAGATCGGACCATAAACAATAATTAAAAAAGCTGAAGGTACTCCGGGTTTAACAATGACATTGGGACGTCAGTCATCTTAGTCCCCCTGACCATGGGTGCTGGAAAGCGCCGAAACGACGGGAATTAAGAATAATAGTAAAATAAACGTGATAAAATCCGTAAAAGTTGATTTAATCAAAAAGAAAATTAAATTACCTCTATTATATTTCCGTTTTCCAAATGTTGACTCGTCTATTTGGACAACCCTTCCTGGGCCACCAATCTTACCGATGGCCTCTTGCCGCTCTATTTGGTAAATGACGACTGTCTCCCGGCAGTAGTTGTACTAATCGCAGACAGTCACCACGGATAAACAGCCTCCCTCCATATCTTTTTCAGGGTCTTTATGGATTGCGTCTTCATAGCTCCTGATAGCAACGATCTTTTAATACTTTCAAACCAGGTGTTCGTTCACGCAGCTCGGCTACGCTGTCAATGGGCTTTGAATAAACTTTTCCTTTGAGAACGCCCCATAAAAAAAATCCAGGGTATCTGGGGAACGGGCTGCCCACAAGATAGTGCCTGAACGTACAATCCAGCTTCCCGGATATTCCTGGTCAAGAAAATCTCTTACTTGCACCGCATAATACGCTGGACAGCCATCTTGTTGATACCACATGTGGCGATGATCCGTTAGTGGTACGTTGTCTAACAAAATTGGTAAATTTTCTCATAAAAAATCTAGCTAATTCGTGCCATTCAAGTTCTCATGCAGTAGCAAAAGGCCCAACAATTTTGCCGTTTAAAATTCCGATCCACAGGTTTACTTTAAAGCGATACTGGGATCTCGCATTAAATGTGGATTCGCCACATGCCACTCGTGGAAAATGTTGTAAGTTTATGGAACCATCTTTTTTAACTGTAGATTCATCTGACCAGAGAATTTTTTGGATGAATTAGGGATTTTCATTATGTCTTTGTAGCATTGTTCTACAAAATGAAATCCTTTCAGGATAATCTCGAGGAAGAAGACTTTGAACTCGTTGTACGTGAAACAGATGCATTTCGGCTCTTTGTAAAATACGATGTGATGTGCTTTTGGGTATTTCCCGTTCTTCAGTTGCACGAACGAAAATACTTGGGTCATCTGCGCTCTCTTGCAACACTTCTTCCTTGTAAGGAAAGCGAGCTCTACCTCCAGCGCGTATTTGATTCGGGAAATGGCCGCCCTCCGTGAGTGAACGGTGCACATTAACAAACACGCGGTGGTCCGTATAGCGCTCTAAATTTGGATATCTTTCACGGTAAAGTCTAGCGGCGGCATTTGCGTTGCATCTGTATTCCCCATTAATGAGGTGCATGTTCGCATATTCTTGTGAAGTGTAGCGCCTGGGTATGGTAGGTAACAAGGATGCCAACACAAAAGTCCAATTGGTTCATTGTTGAACAAAAAACCATTAATTTAAAAAAAACATTAAGCATTAAAATAATAAAATCAGTCATCTTCACTATCGCTATTGACAATGCAAATATTATTTGTGCTCACTGGCAGAGATGTAAAATCTGCGGATTGGGAAGGTATTATTCCAGAGTCGACTAAACAAATGAGATCCTTATATTTATCTTTGGGTAAATTGATAGGTGTTTTGTACGCCAGTTCTAGAGTAGGGAAAAAAGTAGAAGCATTGCGTGTATTTGAGCGTATTAAAACAGTAAAATAATGATTTTCACCGAGATATTATTTATATAGTAGCTTATTAGGCTCTGACTTATCTTAATTGATAGAATCAGGCGTTACTTTGCGGAAATCCATTATAATAAAAAATAAAAATATAAATTTCTTTGCAACTTTCCGCTAAACATATAAAATGATGTGTCTTACCTGGATTGAAGCGCACCTCCCGCCCTCCCTCAATTGCATACACTAACTCCGTCACATAGTGGTGTTGAGAGTAGTGGTGCTTGGTCTAGTGGTGACGGAGTTAGTGTATGCAATTGAGGGAAGGCGGGAGGTGCGCTTCAATCCAGGTAAGACACATCATTTTATATGTTTAGCGGAAAGTTGCAAAGAAATTTATATTTTTATTTTTTATTTACTGATTTATCTACAAATACCTCTCTGACACGGCTCCGTGAAATCTTTAAGCCTTCTGTATTTTTGCACCAAACTTTATTGTTTACGTGGCCTTTTAGCCCAAAAAAATTATTTTGTGTCATGTTACGGACTTCATAGGGATCTCCTGTGCATTTGGCCCAGTCTGGAGTGTAAATGATTTTCTTCTCGGCTGCTCGTTCAATAAGAGTGTGCACACTGTCTCCTGCATTCTGAGTGTAACATTTCTCGAGAAACCGGTGTCTTATAGTCACGTTAAACTTTGAAGCCGCGTAAACATAGAGAAAAAACACATAACGATTTCTGTTTTGCCCGGCGCAGTTGTCCGACCAAAACCTGAACTCCGTAACTCCCTTTCTTACATTCTGCTCTATATAGTCAATTAAACAACTGCTTACTTCATTTGCCCTACCTACATTATTTTATATTTTAGTCCTATTTGATTCAATATCGATTAAATTAAATCAAAAAACATTTAATTATTTATATATTTATTGATTTAACTTACATACCAGAAATAGGAACTAAAAATTCTCTCCATGAGATCGCTAGGTAATTTAAATTAAAAAACTTCTAAACTTCTTCTAATTCAACAGAAATTAAAAGCTATTTTAAAAACTTAAGTAATCGAGATCAAATTGAAATTGTCTATTTTTTAACATAACATTTGGTACTTTTAATCACAAAAACATATAAACTTTGACGTATTGAAAAACTTAATTAATTTTTAGTACGAACACATTCAGTAAATGCTGTTTTAGTATCTGGTGGGCAAATGTTTCCCTTACAAAAGTAACTCACTTGCCAAATTCGTAATAGTTGCACTCGACTGTAGTTTCTCTCCCTTTTTTACTGTGTAAAATTTACTGGTCGAAATATTTATCAGTGATTTTCATCCCCATCATTGAACGCAGATTCGTGAGCTTCCATGGATCCGTTGACCAATCCCAAGGCCAAGTGCTCTTCGTTTGGTATTCCTAAAGATTCATCATAATTAGAAAATACCTCATGCAAATCATCGTCACATTCTTGTTCCGAGTCAGTGTCGTGCTCACTCACTTGATCAGGAAACATTTCGGATTCATTTTCCTCATCATGACCACCGAGGATGTCCTCGGCATCTTCTTTTAGCCAGCTCAATATGCGTCTTTGCTGCTGTTCGTCAATTTTTTTATATAAAGATGATAAAGTAATCTGAAACAATGAAATCAAACACAATATAATACAATAAAATTAAAGTCCATTCATTATCAACGAAATTATAATATAAAAATAAAAAAAGGAGTTGTATTACGAAAATTCCATTATAATAGGTTACAAAATTTTACTTACGCGGTTTGTCGCGTGGGGTCTTTCAGAGCCCGCGCGCACTCTAACATGTCCGTACCACATATTACTTACACGCGAACTTAAGTTAGTCGTGATGCGCGCCAAATATAATTCAATTCAGGAAGGTATCTCAGGAGCGGAGTCACTACGATTATTTTAAATACAGGTTTTTATTGATTTTGTAATACCTGGGCTTTGAAAGACCCCACGCAACGACACGAGGGTGAAGATTATCATGATAATGAAATATAAGACCTCTCAGCAGTCAGGGCCAAAATAGCCGCTTTGGCGCATCTGTCAAACCCTAAACGAGTGATATATTGCCTACGTGGCGCGCGTCATTAAAATGGCAATATCTTAATATTTATGTATGGGAACTATATAACATGATATGTTGTTAGAATTATTGTTAAACAAGCTAATAGAATATGTGTAAATGTGTACGTTCACCCTTTTGGTATGTTATAAATTCGATGGTAAAATTGCTAGAAGCGTTTTTTTCCAGTTTGTTGAATATAAAATGTAATCATTAAAAAATTAAGCAATTATTTCAATAAATATTTACTTCATTTACTATACGATAACACACTTTACAATAATGAATAAAAAAACACAACTCTACGTACAGCTTTTTCACACCACAAGCTTGACAATAATATGGGCCACTTAAGATGACCCGAAACAGGCACAAAAAAGGCACATTTTGTACTTCAATATCGACGACGCCTGAGGCACAATGGGCTTTAAATCTTAACTTATTCTATAGATGGGTCTTTGTTCTTAATACAAACAGTTTCAAATGTTATAACTATTTAGTTATTAAGAAATGAACGAGTTGTAACAAACACTTGAAAAAGTGACCCTAAAAAAATGCTTTCAAACTTTTGCATTTGTAACGAACAATTTTGTAATTTATTTACATGTGAATTTATATTTCTAGATTTAATAACATTTCCTAAGTTAAAAACAAAACAAAGAAGCCATCTCTCATACAAAATTATGTTAGAAATCATCAACTAAAAGTTACACATTCACTACAAAAAGCACCAAGTATGACGTAGTACCCAGCTATGCTAGTATGGATACGCTCTGTGGTGACTTCTTTAATAATTGTAATCATGAACATAAAATTAAAATGAAATAAAAATTAGTTATTTTTCTTTGCTTTTTTATATTTTTAATTAACATTTGAATGTTATTATAAAAAATGTTTACAATTCTTTTTGCCAAAATAAAGGTTTTTATTTTTGTTATTTTGATTTTTTTTAATTTTACTTAATTTGAAGTGACCCTAGCCTAGTGATAGCTTGCGTGTGAGATCCATAACAAAGGTTAAGCAATGCACGCGTTAGCTTGCAACTGGATGGGTGACCGTTTCGTACTTTGAGGCTATTCCAACTATAACACTGACACGAGCTAAAGCTTATTGCTTAGCAATAAAAACTACTACGTACAAAAAGCAATCTCTTCCAGATAACCTCGGGCTAAGAGTGAAAACAAAGAGTGTTTCACTTGTCAATCAAGTGCAAAAAAAATATAATGACATGCACATACAAAAAGTAAAATAATTTACTGACAAAAAATAAAACAAAACAAATAAGAAAAACAAATAAAAATCCACACCAAAAATTATCGTAAAATATACCAACACTGGCATTCCCAAAATCGTATCCATACTATACAACCTGCTGTCTAAGATGGCGGATTTCGTGTAAATAACTTGACGACCCATGTCTGTCCACGACCGCCAGGTGGACGCGAAATTTAAGCAATTTGTTATTTTTAGTTTTATGAAATATTTAATCGAAACTATACAATTTTAATTATTGTTACGTTCGTAAATAAGTATGTTAACGATATTAAAACAATGTTTACCATCCACAATTGTACTTTTAATTTAAAACAATTGAAATTAATACGAACATGGTATCAACATGGCGGTCGAAATGGCAAGCAATGTTTGATAAAATGGAACAATTTATGTACAAATCGTCATCTAATATGTTTTAAACTAATTGAAAAGTATTTATGACTTACCCATTCATGTTTATCTTTAATATTAACTTCCGAAATCACTTTCAACAATTAATACTTTGCACGTAAACACACGACACCGCTTCACAGAACGAGCAACTGAACGGAATAAATGTATTACTATTTCACAGCTTCTATGGTACGTTTATGAAGCGTGTGTGATATTAATTGCCGTCTTTGTTTAATTCTCTGCATGTTGTACCAGTTGTAGGGAGATACGTATACTTTTACTAGGGCTGTTTCGAATCTGTTGTTCATAAGTAAACAGCAACCTTCTGATGGTTGTGGACAGATGCGTACTTTTGACAGCAACCTTTAAAAGGTTTTGGACTGACGAGAGGACTGAGGAGGAGGAGGGGTTTTGGACTGACCTTGACCTTTTTTTGCACTTGATTGATAAGTGAAACAAGACGACCGAGGACTCGCGGTCCGCGATGCGGTAGAGGTGTGCGAGTCCGCGGTGGGAGAATATGTATAGAATCTTGCTTCCTTCAACTTCACTTATAAAATATTATATTTATTTGCTATCATCATCATTATTATTATCATCATCATCATTCATCAACAGCCCCTCAGTAATTTTTTGTCGCATCCTCGTTCTTTAACTATACAGTAAGGCCGCCTAACTGTAATTTCTTCTCTGTAATTTGCTTTGTGTTTTTGGTCCTAGTACTTTAATATTTTCACTAAGCAATGGTTAGATTTAAGCATGGTTAGATTTACTAGCAACCAAAGCTGGTAATTCTTCTGGTATGAATGATGAGATTGAAAGAAAAAAGGCAGAATTTAGACGTCTAAATAAGAGAGCAAAAGAAGTTGTTGAAAGGAAAAAGAAAGAAAGAACGGATAAGAATGATAGAAGGATATCTGATAATTTCCAGGCTAACATAAAAATGTTCTGGAAACTCGTAAGAACTGCCAGGGGAAATACATAACAGCCTATAATAAATGCTATAAAAGACGAGAATGGATGTATTCTGAATGATGAAGTTTCGAATTTAAACAGATTGAAGGAATACTTTGAAAGCGTATTTATGAGTGAAGAGTCGTCTGAATTAAATGAACTAGAAATTCCGAAAGAAGTGGAAAAGGGTATGGTGATAAGTGTAGATGAAATAATGAAAGCAATGAAAAGCATGAAAGCAGGTAGGGCAGCTGGATATGATAGAGTATCACTCGAGATGCTAAGGGCTGGAGAGGGAGTGGTGGCAGGCCTGCTGTACACCTTGTTTAATTTATGTTGGGAATTAAAACGGGTACCGGATGACTGGTGTAAAGCAGTTATAGTACCAATATATAAAGGAAAAGGGTCACAGCAGGACTGCAAAAACTACCGCGGTATCAGCTTGCTTAGTATTGTAGGTAAACTGTATGCTAAGGTGTTAATTGAAAGAGTTATGAAAGAAACTGATGGAAAAATTTGGGATGTGCAAGCGGGTTTTAGAAAGGGAATGGGGTGTACAGATCAAGTCTTTTCCATGCGCATGATTGCGGAGAAGTTTTTGGCCAAAAACCAGAAAGTTTTTTGTGCATTCATGGACTTGGAAAAGCCTTATGACAGAGTAGACAGGAATGTGTTATGGCAAACACTGAACTCATATGGGTTGAGCGATGGTTTGATACAGGCATTGAGGTCTCTTTATAGGGTCTCTAGTGCATGTGTCAGGATCAATGGGGTCTACTCGGACTGGTTTGGCATCCAAAAAGGTGTCAGACAGGGCTGTGTAGCTTCCCCTTGGCTGTTCAACTTATTTACGGACCGGTGTTTGCAAACTTTGAAAGATGAAGAATGTGGGTTAAGAATGGGCGAGTTAACCGTCAAATGCCTTTTGTATGCCGATGATCAAGTCATACTTGCGTCATCGACGGCAGAGTTGCAGATGATGGTTACATTAATGAACTGGGAATTGAAAGAAAGGGGAATGAAAGTGAACGCAAGTAAGACGAAAGTGATGGTTTTTGAAAGAGAAGAAAGCAAAACGGTATGTGAAATAAGAATAGAAGGAGAGTTAATTGAGCAAGTGGATGAGTTTGTGTATTTGGGATGTGTATTTAGCAGGGATGGTAGATATGATAGGGAAATAGAACGACGAGTAAATGCAGGGAATTGAGTGAATGGGGCACTACACTCTATTATGAAGAACCAGAATGTGTCAAAACAGGCACGTATGGTAATTCATAATGCTGTGTTAGTCCCTACTTTAATGTATGTTAGTGAAAGCTGGGTGTGGCAGAAGAAGCACGAAAGTAGAATAAATGCTGTAGAAATGCGGTCTTTAAGGAATATGCTAGGGTTTAATCTGAATGACAGGGTGAGAAATTGCGTGATAAGAGATAAATGTGGTATGCAAGATGATGTTGTGACCAGGATTAAGAAAGTAATGCTTCGGTGGTTTGGTCATGTGGAAAGAATGAATGAGTAAAGAGTGACAAAGCAAATTTATATGGCAGATGTGAAAGGCCGAGTCGGGAAGGGACGCCCTAGAAAAAAGTTTATCGACCAAATTGGCGATATTTTGAAAATGGGCCACGTTAGAAGTACCCTTAACCGACGAGCATGTATGCGTAGATATATGGATGTAAAGGAGGCGAAAGAGGTATGTCAGGATCGTGCCAAGTGAAAGTCCGTAGTCTCTGCCTACCCCTCTGGGTGACAGGCGTGAGTGTTTATGTTATGTATGTACTAAGCAATAAAACCGCCTAATTGTATTTTATTTGTAATTTGACCTGCATTTTTTGTTTGTGTACGTATTTTTTCGAATTTCATGTTCAAATGTTTCAGCAATGGTTTTTTATTTTTATTTTAAATTTGAAAATCTGTCAAAATAATAAATTTACTATTTGTCCAAGGTTGTTTAAAAGAGATTGCTATTATGTGTCCAACTAACTATAATTTCTATTTTATGATTATTGTTTTCACTCTTAGCCCAAGGTTATCTGGAAGATATTGCTTTTTGTACGTAGTATTTATTGCTAAGCAATAAGCCTTAGCTCGTTGCGGTGCTATAGTTGGAATAGCCTCAAAGTACGAAACGGTCACCCATCCAGTTGCAAGTTTTAATTTTATGTTCATGATTACAATTATTAAAGAAGTCACCACAGAGCGTATCCATACTAGCATAGCTGGGTACTACGTCATACTTGGTACTTTTTGTAGTGAATGTGTAACTTTTAGTTGTTGATTTCTAACATAATTTTGTATGAAATATGCCTTCTTTGTTTTGTTTTTAACTTAGGAAATGTTATTAAATTTAGGAATATACATTCACATGTAAATAAGTTACAAAATTGTTCGTTACAAACGCAAAAGTTTGAGAGCATTTTTTTAGGGTCACTTTTTCAAGTCTTTGTTACAACTCGTTCATTTCTTAATAACTAAATAGTTGTAACATTTGTTTATATTAAGAACAAAGACCAAACTATAGAATAAGTTAAGATTTAAAGCCCATAGTTCCTCAGGCTCGTTGATATTGAAGTACAAAATGTGCCTTTTTTTGTGCCTGTTTCGGGTCATCTTAAGTGGCCCACATTATTGTCGAGCTTGTGGTGTGAAAAAACTGTTCGTAGAGTTGTGTTTTTTTTATTCATTATTGTAAAGTGTGTTATCGTATAGTAAATGAAGTAAATATTTATTGAAATAATTGCTTAATTTTTTAATGATTACATTTTATATTCAACAAACTGGAAAAAAATCGCTTCTAGCAATTTTACCATCGAATTTATAACATACCAAAAAGGTGAACGTACACATTTACACCTATTCTATTAGCTTATTTAACAATATTTCTAACAACATATTATATAATATAGTTTTGATACATAAATATAAAGATATTGCCATTTTAATGACAGGCGCCACGTAGGCAATATATCACCCGTTTAGGGTTTGACAGATGCGCCAAAGCGGCTATTTTGGCCCGGACTGCTGAGAGGATAAGGAGCTAGTTATGGTCAAGGGTAGCTGTATTAACGGTCCCAATTAAGGATCTTAAAGAAAAGTAAAGTTACAATCTATATACGTCCTACTGCTGGGCACAGGCCTCCTCTCATTTCTGATAGGGTTTTAGGGCAAGGACTTAATTAAGGATCTTGATTTTTTAATTCTAAATGCTGGTTTAATTGCAGTCCTTTGGAGTTTTTAATTGGGTTACGACTGAAGAGGTCAGGTTGAGCGAGTTTATCGCCCTTGGGGGATTCAATTTCAAATAAAAAAATTTGCAAGAACGCCCACCAACCATGCACTCTGTGTGTAAGATCTCGTTTTTGACTCGAATATTTTGAGGAATTGCAGTTTGTGATTACTTTGAATGACCGGCCATTAAGGAAATGGCGAAAATGTTTTATAGCCTTAACTACAGGAAGAGTCTCTAGCTCATACGAGTGATATTTACTCTCTGTATCTGAAGTTCTCATACTAAAATAAGCCACTATTAAGGGATTTCTGTCTTGTCTCTGAATCAGTACGGCACCATGTCCAATTGAGCTGGCATCTGTATGTAGCTTAGTTGGCAGATTTGGGTCAAATATAGTTAAAACAGGGGAAGATGTAAGTATTTTAATTATTTATCGTCGAGCAAGTTCACGTCGTTCAGTTCAATTTAAAGAAAACTTTTCTTTATGATATTTATGATATTAGGATCTGGATACCAAATTAAGAAAATAACTGACAGTCAACCCAGAATATTATTGGAAGGAGAAATCATTCGGCATGTAGAAGAGGCTCGCAATCTTGGCCTTAAAATAGACGGCATGTTGCAATTTGAGAGTTATGTTTTAGATGTGGTGCGTTCTTGTTTTTATAGGTTAAAGGTACTCTACAAGATACGGGATTACCTAAGTTTGAATTTAAGAGTAACCCTTTGTGAGACTCTCATCTTGTCTAAACTAAATTACTGCATTTCGGCCTATGGACCCTGTCTCTTAGCGAAAACAATGAAGCTCCTTCAGCGAGTACAAAATGCATGTGCTCGTTTTTGCTTTAATATCCCTCCGAGAGCACATGTTTCCCCTTATTTGGAAAATAGCAAACTGCTTAACATGTCATCAAGGCTTAAATTGCACTTTGCTACTTTACTATTTGGAGTAATTAAAAACAAAACTCCCGAATATTTATATGAAAAGCTTACCTGGTCCAGTGAACATAACTTTCACTGTACTCGTGGCGCTAAGTTTTTACTTACTGTTCCAGGACACGTCACGGCTGCTTTTCGCGGCAGTTTTCGCTACCTAGCAACAAAGTGTTGGAATAATCTCCCACCCCCCTTTCGTGAAATTCAATCCAAGGTTAATTTCAAAATGCGATATAAATTGTACCTTCTAGATAACAAAGAAAATACAAAGTAACAATACAAAGACTGGTTGTTGATACACTAGGTAGGTGGTTGCGTTATTATTATTTTACTTTAATTTTTGATGGTTCCCTATGTTCTAAGAATAAAGTACATAATGAATTTCAATTTCTATTATATTATAATTGAAATTGAAATAGATGACCGTAGTGACTTATTCTCTTTGTAGATGACATGTACAAGCAGTTGTTGTTATTGTTTTTTGTTATTCGCTCGTGAGAGCAGGCAAAGGAACTATGCCATACAGCCTTGTCTTTGTGTAAAATTATCCTTCGTAATTCACTGCTTCACAACATGTTGATGCGTCACATTGTGCAGCCCTTGGGAGATTCTGATGGCAACTTGAGCCAGCAGGCAGCAGACAGTTGGCGATGGTATCCAAAGATGCCTATGCAAACAGCTTATCTTGAGAATCCATCTCCATCAGAGCACTTGTTTCACAGCTTCCACTAATAGTTCACATGCGCAGACACTTAATACACAAAATTGCACCACTTTTATATATCAAAGTCCACTTCAAACAATTATTTAAACAATAATACAGGAGCAACAAACCGCCCCAGGTCAAGTTCCCGCCAAAAATCCTGTACAAGCAGTATTTTGACGTGGTTTACACAGATAAAAATGAATATTGGTCAATGATGTACACCATTGTCCAGGAATTAGCTCTATAACATAGTATAAATATTTTTAATTTATTATTATTCCTTTCATTATTCTATTATATACTATTGCCAACATAGTTAAAAGTAATATATTTATCTATTTATTTTTCATTATTTATCGTTTTTCAGAATATTATCTTTATATTATATTACATAAACATATACATTTAAAATATCTTTAGTTTTTTTTTTTGCATTAAATCTGTCTGACAGCTGCTCGCATGTTTTAGATTAGTGGTCCCGACAGAATAACAGCGCTGCGGCTCTTTGCTGTAGCATAATGCTGAGTCGGGTCCTTTTCGTTGCTGCAATCCAACATAAATTTAAATACTTTTTATAAATACTTTTTACTATTAATTGTTTATTTTTATGTTGAGTTAATTGTTTGTTTTTTATGTGTTTGTATTAGCGTAGCTACGAATAAAGTTATTTTCTTTCTTTCTTTCTTTAGTAAGCTTGTATAAGTCATGATTTTAGAGAAATTGGGTACAAATTTTTGAAAATTGCTTTTTAAGCTATTAAATTTCCTAACTTCTTTTATATTTTTAGGTGTTGAAGAGTCAGTAAGAGCCTGAATTTTTCTTGGGCTAAGCCTAATCTATCAATTTGGTCTGCTATTAGAGGGTAAGGGTAATTGTTTCTAATAATATTTGAATTTAACTCTCGGAAATCAACGCAAAGTCGGTCTGTGCCGTCCTTTTTTTTGACTAACAATATACTAAACAGGGATGAGCAGTCTCTTATTATGCCATTTTTTTTAAGTCTTTAATAATATCCCGGACTTTCTTACGATCCACAGTGACAAACGATATGGCTGGTGTTGCACAATCTTATCGGGATTTTAAACTAATTTTTAGTACCCCGGTGGTCACGCGTGAGACGCGATTTCCAGATGTGAATTTATCCTTGAACTCATTGATAATACAATAGATTTCTTCCATTTGTGTTGGGTCGGTATTTTTTTTTATTAAGTGCGAGCAGCTATGCAGATCTAGGGAAAGAGACTGGTATCACTGTGACCTAGAAGATCTATTGTGATCGCTGCTATAGCTATAATTCACGGCTAAACCCTATGTCTTCAATGAATAGAAGGAGCAACTCCTTCTATTCTTTGAAGACATAGGGTGCCGTGATTAGCCGTGAGCAATTTCGCTTATTCTGGGCGGAGTACATAGTTTCCCAGATGAGTGTTACGTTTACGCATTAAGGGTCCGCAACCAGTTAGGATGTGTAGAGGCTTTTCTTCCGTTATGGAACAGAACCGTCACATTCTTGAGTTGCTTAGTCCCAGGATGGACATGTGCTTTCTAAGACAACATTGTCTAGTTAGGGCTCTTGCAAGAATGCGCAATTTATTTTTACTCAATCCCAGGGCTTCTGAAACGAATTTACGATCAAAAGCCAGGATTAAGGTTTTAGAATTTTTTAAGCCTGGTGTGTCAGACCAGATCTTAACACGAACCCCACGTAAAAAAACGAGACTCCGTTTGGGTCATGGTGGTCACCGGTGAGCCTTACCTAGTTGTTCCATTCAGGCCACGGGAGTCACCGGTGAGCCACGTAAGAGGTTCACTGTAAACGGGTCTCACAAGCCACAGATTGCAGTTATTAAACAAAAAAGTATGGAATTGAGCCGCGTGGCCCCTGGACTACTCCAGTCGACGTGGTTTTCAAATCCCATAGAAACTTGTAGTTGTATCAAAGGTAAAGTCGTAAATATGATCTTAGTTACGTGCCTTATTTTTTGTTTGTATAAATAGCGCGAATAAAACAAGAAATAATAGTTATATGTTTATTACATTAAAAATAACTAAAAATAATTAAATCATCAGTTAATCGAACTTAACATAGTACTTCTTTTACAACATAATCAACTTAAAATAATTAAATTATTCATAAACAGAACATAATAATGACGCTTCTTCTGCAATATACACTAAACTATATAAGTCATCATTAAATGTAACTTATAATGACACTTTTTTTTAGAATCAAATTAAAAATCAACTATTATAAAAACAACATTATGAATGGATTCTGTTAAAACAAGGTAAGCAAGGAGAAGGTTGGTCCGGACATTTTTGGCAATATGTTATACCTTTAGTAGTAGTTTTTGATTTACTTAGTTTGTTGCCCATGATTGGTACGTTGTCTACGTAACCTTAGCAACATGTCCTTCTGACGGTTCTTGCCAAGCCCTCTTTATTTTCCATAGTATGTTTCTTTCTTCTCGGTCCTTCACTATATCATCACCATCACCTTCTAATTAAATTCCACGCTATTTGCTCCCTACTCAGATCTATATTTCTGGCTATAAGCGTTCTTTCTCGGTGGCAATTCCATTTAAAATGTTCACGAAACAAACAAAACTAAGCAAAAAACTTACACGAAACTCGAACGTGGGAGAAACAAACAACATATAATGAATAGCAAAACAGCTACATGCCATTATGCAAAAGGGAGGTGAAACAATTAATGCATCAGCAACATTTTGGTCGGAGTATATCCGAACGATCACGAACGATAGACTCGCTAGTGTTTTATATCACACTGTGCTGCCAACTTATATCAAACTTTCCGCCAGAATCCACTTGATATTTTTTATCGCTTAGATATTTAAAAAAAAGTGCTATAGACCCTAGAATTGCACTAGATCTAGCGCCAAATGCACCTTAAAGGCAACACTGATGAGATGCGTGGTGAGCCACCGCGTGACCCCGTGGCCCCCGCGTACCGAAATTCTGTAAACCTTTCTAGGATGCCACGCGAACCACCGGTGAGCCTCTTGCTATATCTCTTAAACTAGTCTATAGATTTTGCCTATTTTTATTTTCTACGCAGATCATTGCATTTACCAAACTTTGGTATAAAAATCTGAAGTTGTGCAAACTTACGGATTACCTGATTTTGACTTGGCCCCAATGGAAAGTCAGGATAGGCCCACCGGTGGGCCGCGCGGCGTTCAAAGTGCGTGTTAAGTGATTTATTGTGATAAAGAGTTTCAAGGGTCAATCAGGCTAGGCTTCTTGAGATTTCACAAAATGGCTCAGGTCCAAATTGCGTGCACTTTGAGCCCTCCCGTGCAAGTTTGTCGGTAAATTCGTTGCCTACAATACCCTCGTGACCCGGAACCCATCTTAAAACGACCCTGTTGTTACATCCAGGGCGTTTAAACGGTTCACGCAGTCTCCAACTAGCTTCGAGTTCACTAAGTTTGACCTCAGCGCTAGCAGTGCTCCTTGACTATTAGAGTTTATGTAAATTATATGGTTGATGTAGTGTTTTTGCAGATTGATTTCCGCACACCGAAGTATGGCGAAAATTTCTGCCTGGAAGTGTATCTACCCAAATTCATGCTAAGTTTGAATTTGGGGCATTCCCCGTTAATTCCAAAGCCTACGTCGAGGCCCATTTTAGACCTGTAGCAACCAGGCTAATCAACCCTAAATGGCAATAAATAATATATACCCTGCTGCTACCATAACACAGAAGGCGAAGAAAACATTTATTTCCTAACTATCCCCGGCTACTGAGATACTGCGGGCTGCATATCGATGCGAGATAATTTGACGTATATATTTCACGTTCTAATAAAGAAACAAGAAACAGCCGCAAATATCATTATTGATTATGAAATATCATTCAGCCCCACATCGTTTTCACACGCCGCTATCGTCATTTTTTTTATAGAAGAGGGGGCAAACGAGCTTGCGGCTCACCTGATGTTAAGTGACTACCGCCACCCATGATCAATCGCAACACCAGGGGAATTGCAGGTGCGTTGCCGGCCCTTTAGAAAGGAGTACGCTATTTTCCTGAAGGTCCCCAGGTCGTATCGGTCCGGAAAAATCGCTGGTGGTAAACTATTCCACAGAGAGGTTGTACGCGGAAGAAAACTCCTCTTGAAACGTACAGTGGTGGACCGCCAAGCATCCTGATGGTGTGGATGGTATCGGGACGTTTGCCGCGTAGTGCGTTCACGAAATTTGGCGGCAGGGTTTAATCCGAACAATTCCTCAGAGCACTCTCCATGGCATATGCGAAAGAAAATGCAAAGAGATGCTACATCTCTTCACAGTGCCAGTGAATCGATCCGATCGGAAAGCACTCGGTCGTCGACGATTCGAGCCGCTCTGCGCTGGATGCGGTCAAGTGGAGGGACCTGGTACTGGGGAGCCCCAGCCCAGGGATGGGAACAGTGTTCCATGTGCGGCCGAACCTGTGCCTTGTAAAGTTGCAGGCGGTGTGCCGGCATGAAATACTGTCCCACTCTGCTGAGCACGCCAAGCTTTTTAGAGGCCAATTTGGCCTTCTCTTCCAAGTGACCACGAAACTGCACGTCACTCGATATGTCGACGCCGAGGATCCCGATACTGGCTGAGGCAACAAGGGGAGTTCCTTGAAACTGAGAAGATACGACAAAGAGGTTCTTTTTAGCGGTTAATGCGCAAACTTTTGTCTTCTGGGGGTTAAACTGGACTAGATTTAGTCTCCTCCAATCCGAGACTTTTTCCCGAGAAATATTGGCTCGGCCGGTGTAAAGAGCATCACCGGTGCTGTCATCTGCATAGCAATGAATGTTACGGGTTTGCAACATATCATTGATATGCAGAAGGAACAGCGTTGGCGATAGCACGCAGCCTTGTGGAACACCAGCATTAATAAATAGGCTTGCAATCGGAGCTTGCACCGTCTACAACAACCTTGATGCCCCGATCTGCAGGAAAGCTGGTGATGCAATCGCACAATTTCTCGGGAAGCCCATAGGAAGGGAGCTTCGAAAGAAGCGCTTTGTGCCAAACCCGATCGAAGGCCTTCGCAATGTCCAAACTAACGGTCAATGCCTCCCCCTTGGACTCTACTGCCTCCGCCCATCTCTGAGTTAGGTAGACCAGAAGATCACCAGCTGACCGACCACGGCGAAAACCGTATTGGCAATCGCTAATCAGCTGGTGATCCTCAAGGTACCTCATGAGCTGTCAGTTTACAATGGACTTCATTGTTTTGGAGAACAAGGAGGTGATGGCGATAGGCCGGTAGTTGGACCGGTCTGAGTTTAGTTTAGTTTAGTTTAGTTTACGACGGGCTGTTTTCCGCAACTCCACGTCTAAGCGCGTCCTCTCCCACGCATGCCCTGCACAGAGAGTCAGAGATCTGAGCGGTCGCCTTTTTTAGGGATTGGGTGGACGAAAGCCGTCTTCCATGATTTTGGGACTACGCCTAGGGAGTAGGAGTACCGGAAAAGACGCGTTAAAACCGGTGCCCACTCTGGAGCACACGTCCTCAGTACAATTGGGGGGATTCCGTCAGGCCCACTCGACTTGTGGATGTCCAGGGAGAGGAGTGCTTTGCGAACCGAGCGCTGTGTGAACTGCACTTCCGGCATGGAGCACTCACACCGCGGGATGGTCGGCGGCGTACTCCCCCCGTCATCGAGAGTCGAGTTGGACGCAAAGAAAGAGCCTAGAAGATCGGCTTTCTCCTTTGCGGTATGGGCTAATGAGTCGTACTCCCTGTGCAGAGATGGAAGAGATGGCTGACATTTGCATCATTTGTATCCGTCGACCATTTTTGAGCCGTTTCTTCAACGCCGCAGCTCGCTTCTTGGATGTATGATGAATGGAACGCACATAATAGTTGTATTTTGATTAATCTTTATTGGTTATAATGTATGAATTGTAATTGGCTAGGCAAATACAAATTGTTACTATTGGTAAACTAACGACGTAGCCGGATATATAAATATAGGCAGGGTTGACGTAAAAATATATTCCATACTCCATACACCATTCGTCTGCACATAAAACAGTAGTTTGATTTCTCCGCCACTAGACCACTCGGAGTCTGTTAATAGTGGACCTCATATCAGCACTATTACAGTGGTGACCCCGTTACGAACACCGAGAATCAAGATCCCGTTACGAACACCGAGAAGGAAGATCCCGTTACGAACACCGAGAAGGAAGATCCCTGCAAGAATAGTAGGAAAAATATCAAATAATTGTCAAGGAATACTTCAGTATATATAAAATCTGTGTAATCAAGCCGTCATTATGGAGCGAGAAGCGAAGAAATCCGACACATATACATCAATTCTCGAAGAAATTCGGAAGTTATCATTCGAAGTCGACGCGCTCAAAGCTTCCCAGCATCACACCTGTTACCAGCAACAGTACAACCAGCACAATCAGCAACACCGAAGATCACTTCTTCGTCGCAATCTCTCTGCAAGTAGAAGTCGAACAAGCTCAAGAACAAGATCCCCTTACTGCTACTATCATCGACGTTTCAGGTTCGAGGCAAGAAAATGCACAACACCGTGTACATTCATAAATGAAAATACGAAGTTGGAAAACTTAACTAATACGTTTGATGCGACGGGATCCAGCGTAACAGCAAAGTTCTAGGTACCGTCTTTTCGTCACCGATAAAAAAGCAAGCTTACTTTCCTTATAGACACCGGAGCGAATATCTCAGTGTTACCGCCGAAACAAAGGCAGAAGTTGAAGCCACTGGATTTTCAACTCTATGCAGCAAACAATACGGTGATTCCTACATGTGGAGTGTAGGAGTGTTGCGCTGGTTAAGGTTGATAATTCATAATCTTGACAGTGAAACGCGTCTTGCATTGGACACCTTTATTGAGAACTACGGTGGCACACGAGATTTTAATTATTGCAGACAATACCAATTAGCACACAGTGTCAGTAGAACAGTAGTGAGAGAGTAATAATTAATAAGTAATGGCGGCCGGAAGCCTTAATTTTAAAATTTTTTAAATTTTTATTGTTAGTGTTGCTAACATGCTGCAGGCGCAGCCTTTAAACAAGACTTCTGAGTCTTCTATTATATTTACTATTATTTAAATTCCCTATTCCAGCAAACCAGCATATTGACATGATTTAACATTTTCAAAAGGCAAGTTACTAAGACATTTTATTCTGACACCCTATATACTTAAATTACTTAAATAAATTATTCTTAAGATAAGTATTCTAAAGATAATTAATTATAGCTAGGATTCGTATAGTTATGCTATAACACCTGTGTTTTTTTACAACATTTCTTTCAGGGAAAGAGGTTAATGTAGTACCAATAAGCAAATGGCCTGGTGTAATAAAGCTAAAGTCATTTACATCATCAGCTGTTACAGGCAACAGTGGTCTAGAATTGAGTACAGCTTCTATTTGACACAAAATTGTATTAAGCTGTTCATAATTGAATAAAACTAAATTTACGGATTCCATCGCGTTTATTTAACTGATTTTACTTATTTTTAATTCCCGACGTTTCGGGTGCTTTACAGTTTGACGTCCCACATCTCATTCGACGTCATTGGGACGTCAAACATCTCAGTCCCCTCCCGTGACCATGGTTGCTGTAAAGCACCCGAAACGTCGGGAATTAAAAATAAGTAAAATCAGTTAAATAAATGCGATAGAATCCGTAAATTTAGTTTTATTCAATGTGTAGTTTTCGCGTAAATTTAAGAAATCATTAGCTGTTCATAGGTTAATACATATCCTTGTATGATACGTTTTAAATGAAATTTCATACTTTTGACTGCTGCCTCCGCAAGTCCAGCAAACACGGGCGAGTAACTGGGCACAAAGTGAAAATTTATACCTTGTTTTGCCGCATAATTTTGGACTTGTGTTTGATGCACTTGTGACGACTGCAACTTATATAAGTGAACCAATTCATTCCTTGCCCCTCTGAAAGAGCCTCCATTATCACAAAACTCATCTGTAGGCAATCCCCTTCGCACGATTAACCGTTTAAAGCAAGCAAGAAAACAGTCAGTGGTTAAATCTGTTGCGAGCTCGAGATGTATGGCTTTAGTTACAAAGCAGACAAACACACAAATGTAACCCTTTGTCTGTAAAACATTTCGTAGTCGAGAATTTAACTTGTATTGGTCCCGCGAAATCAATTCCTATTTTCTAGAATGCTCTACAAGCTGTTACTCTTTCAGGTGGCAAGGAACCCATAAGCTGTTTGGCACAATCGCTTTTTATTCTAAAACAAATTAAACAATTATGAATTTGCTTTTTCACATATCTATAACCATTAACAATCCAGTATCTCTGATTTAAACTTGATAATAATAATTTTGGTGCAGCGTGTAATAATCTTTTATGTTCATGGCTAATAATTAAGTCACTGATACGTGAATTTCTAGGTAGAATGATAGGGTGTTTTCTATCAAAAGATACATCAGAGATTTCTATCCTACCACCTACTCTTAAGATGTGCTCTTTGTCTAGAAAGGGGTGAAGTGGTTTAAAAGAGTTATATATATATATATATATATATATATATATATATATATATATATATATATATATATATATATATATATGCTAGAACACGTGTCATTATATTGAGATCCGAAAACCTATCGAGAAAAATATAAAAATCGTCCTTATTTTGCGTAAGGAGGGAAACCTTGGCCGTGAAGTTTACAGCATCCTTTTTCACCTCAGGTAAGTCTGCCGGTGGTGGTGGTAAAGTAGAGGTTTTATTAAAATCGTACTCACCGTTTTGTAGGTAGAGCGGACCTCGCCACCACAGCTCACAGTTTACCAGCTCGTCTGGGTCTTTCCCTCTGCTTACGAAGTCAGCTGGATTGTCAGTGGTATGTACATATAGCCAGCGCCACCTCGCTGTCAGATCTCGAATCAACCGCACCCTATTTGCAACGTAAGCGCCAATTTTCAATGGTTCTGTACCGAGCCAAGCAAGTGCGATTTGCGAATCGGAAAATAAATAGGTTTCCTGTATATCAACTTTTAGAGCGAGTGTCTTATGAACTCGGTTGATTAGTTTTGTTAGTAATACCATCGCATTTAATTCCAATCGCGGTATTTTCAGTGACTTGTATTTACAGGGGTTGACTCGAGACTTGGAGCAGAGCAAAAAAAGTGAAGCTTTACCTGATTTTTTGACCACTCGCAGGTATACACAGAAACCATGGCCCGTAGTGATAGAGGCATCGGCAAAACCTATGAGTTGAACTGCTGGCTGTATCCTCTGGAATCTTTATATTTCTATGAATGTTTGTTGGTTTCATTTCGGATATTTTTTGCAAAAGAAAGCCACTCCTTTAGTAGATGCTCAGAAGGAACATCATTCCACACTATATTTTCAGCCCATAATTTTTGCATAAAAGCCTTGGCCCTTAGTATTATGGGGGACACCAAGCCCAGTGGATCAAACAGCTTAGAAATATAGCTCAAAATGTGCCTTTCAGTAGGTTGTTTTTCGTTAAATTGCTCTGGACAAGAAAAAACAAAACAATCTTTTGAAACATTGAGTGTGAGCCCTAATGTTTTCATACAAATATTATTTTTTTGCAATTCTAAGTTGTCAAACTGTTGTTTGCCTTGTGAGATATCACTCAATACTAGCTCGCAGTTTGACGCCCATTTATGGGTATAAAAGCTTCCTTTACTTAGTAATTCATAAAGCTGCCGTTTAGCGTCAAGAACAACATTTAAAACCGAGTGTGAGTAACAAGCGTCATCCACGTAAGTACTATACTTTAATATATAGGAAGCAAGTGCGTAATCATTTTGATATTTTGTAGCAAGCTCATGTAAACAACGTGTAGCAAGAAAACTTGAACTTTTTTGACCATAGGTAACAGTATCTAACTGTATACATTTAATCGGTTCAGTAGGGTTACTTCTCCACTGCAAGCAAGCATGCATTGGGTTAATGTCAATGCAACGAAACATTCGCCGTATATCAGTGGAGAAGGTGTAGTCACCTAAGCGAAACAAAAGCATGATGTCAAAAAGTTGTTGTTGGACTGGAGAACCATTAAGCAAAATTTCATTAAGAGGATAGAGTAAGTCAGCTCAAATTCTAATTTCGCCCCCACTTCCCCGCGCGTCGTATGCTATGTACCGATATGTTTGTAATCACTAATACTGTAAGTAGAAAGGTCGTTAGACACTTATTTCATTAGGTTTATCATATTTATGCCTGTTTCTTAACGCCAAGCCAGCCACTTCTTATTTTTATCACGGTTATTTCCCATTTTAATTTTACGTCGTACTGTTGCGTAATGTATATTCTAATCGTAAGCGACACAACTTCTCCCTTCAAAAGCCTAAGCGATACTAACGGGGCGACAGAATTCAAGCTCAAGACGCCGATAGTTTAGGTAATTTCTTTTTACAGTGAAAATAATGGTATTTTAAAAAAAGTAAATAACATAAGCACTGCTTTATAGTTAGTTCAGTTAGTATGCAAAGTTTCATGATCTTATTTAAAGTATTTTATGAATAACAGCGGTTTATTGTTTATTTTGGAGGTAACTTTGGATTTTTTTTCTATCGAGAAAATTTTACGAAATCGTGTTTTCGTCTAACATAATCACTAACATTGATCCTCAACTTTACCATATATTTATTTCAAAATTAATGCTGCAATATTTTCGGCATAACGAAGGATCTTGCTAAGCCATTTGACATTATATTTCCCCTTAAGTGACAATTTTTTATCTGTCTGCATGGATGCATCGAAAACCACACGTGTTTTTGTGCTTTTACTATTCTCATTAACAACAGCATGATACGGCATGAAATACAAAGGGTCCTTTTTAAAATCGAATGAATTGAAATCAATATAGTGTCCGTGTCCCAATTCTGCATTTTCATTTATGAATCTTTTATACTCGGAAATTAAATTAATTTTACTGTGTAATATCTTTTCCAAGTTTAAAATTCTATAATATGCAAACTCAAATGAATTTCCAAGAACATCATTAATTTTATCTAAAGGTAATTTTAGTGGAAGGTCGACTTGAAACTTATTATTTTTATGAATTGTTGTATTTTGAAAAATGGTTTCACATAATTCTTGCTCTGGAATATGTTCAATAAACCTTTCTGGGATACTTTCTGCTTGCCAGAAACGCTGTACAGATTCAGAGTTGCAATTAATACATAATAAAGACACCTTACTTGTATTATTAAAAATGTTGTTCCTTGGCAATGCACCCCCTATTGCATGCCCAAATTTAGTATTAATGAAGCGTGGCTGCTGAGCCTCATGCTCAGTATGCCTTGAAGCAGGTTGCTGAAGAGCTGGCTGTTCTGGGAGTTGCGTTAATCTCAACAAAATCAATTAAAAACTTACCTTGGGCAGCCATTTTTTTGCAGAAATTTTCAACCACTAACTTCAAGCTGTCAAAAGTTTACAAAAATGAGCGCCAAACATGGTTAGTTTTTTTTCAATAAGTGACATCTACATTGAAATAAATGTACTAATAATTACGAAGTTACACTTTGATAGGCGCTGGAGGGCGGTACTAGAAAAAAAGGTCTCGTATAGGGGACGCCAGGTCCTAGGAGGCTATATACATATATATATATATATATATATATATATATATATAGGAATACAGTATGTAAATTTTATCTGAATATAATTTCCAAAAAACACTCTCTCTCTATCTTCCTGGCTATGTGTCTCACATGGTGGTGGGGTTAGCCTTTCTTGTCAATTTCCAAAAAAAAATTTCCAAAAAAATAATACCGAGCAAAGCTCGGTCATCCAGGCACTACATACTTAAATGTCTTTGACGACAAGTGACATAATTATTCAATTTGTTTGTGTTTCTTTGCAATTTTATTATACTTACTGCATAGAGTGTGTAGACATTTAGTAGGTACTAACTGCATATACCTTATAGAAGTGAGCTGTTATTTTTACATGTAAGTATCTACCTATCTATACCTGCCAAAGGCAAATGCCAGCTTTTACGATGAGTATTTTATTCATTCAAATAAAATTAATTTATACCTTTTAGAATGGAACATAAAGATTATAGACGAAGAAAAAAAGTCGACCGTGTTAATCAACAAAACGAAAAAAAATTTTCTTCGGAAATCGAAAGGATGGGTAACGTAACGCCAACTTCTAAAATCAACAGGAATCACCAGCAGCTGTAGTAGTCCAGGTGGAAAAAACCTCTTGCACTTGAATTCGCTGTCGGCGATCAAACAAGTAACTTCGAAACCAGTCAATTACAGTTGGAGATATGTTGAGAGAGCGTAGGATGCTTAACAAGATATCAAAATCTAAAATCAAGCAACGTGAGAATAGTAAGCTTTTGTTTCTTCATACCATACCGAATATCATCAGTGATTTGTAAAAGTGCAGTAGTCGTACTATGGCCAGGACGGAAACCGGATTGCAAGGGATTTAAAAGATTGTGTTTTAAAATATAGGTGCTTAATTGATTATGCACAAGACGTTCTAGAACTTTGGAAAAGAAAGGCAAAATAGAGATAGGTCTATAATCAGAAAAACTAGATGGATTTGACTTTTTCGGAAGAGGAACTACAAATGCGTCTTTCCAAGCTGAAGGGAAAAAGCATAATTCAGTGAATTATTCAGGATAGACGTGATTATAGGTAAAAGGAGATCAATGAGAGGTATGACCATTTTTCGACTAATGCAGTCACTACCAATCGAATTTGAATGGATGCACATTATGGCTCTCTTAACATCACAATTGTTAAATTGGCTAAAATTAAAAGCAGAGGTGTCCGGAGTGGGAGCTTTTGAAAGAGAATCTAAAGTATTATGTTTTGCTTTATCGTTAATGCAAGACGAAGATGAGAAACGCAAATTATAGTTGATTGAGAGAACACACATTATAAATTATTCTCTGGACTCAGGTCAATATCCCTCTGCATGGAAAAAGGCTTTTGTAAGACCTCTTCCTAAAATACCTAATCCTGTTTTCCCTAACCATTTTCGTCCTATTTCAATTCTCCCATACCTCTCTAAAGTTCTGGAAGCCTGTGTTTTCAAGCAAATATCTGTATTCGCTGCAAAACATAATCTGCTGAATGAATTTCAATCGGGGTTTCGCTCAGGTCACAGTACTACCACTACGCTTATCAAAGTCACAGACGATATAAGAAAGGGCTTAGATGAGCAAAAATTAACAGTGGTGGTGCTTATTGACTTTTCAAACGCTTTCAACACAGTGGATCATGGTATCCTCCTATCCGTCCTTAAACACTAAATTTTCATCCCCAGCCTTGGAATGGTTTTCTTCTTATATTCGCGGTCGCCAGCAATCGGTTCGCTCAGGTCAGCGGTTTGAAATTGAATTTCTGCATGGGCTGAAATTGAATCTGGTGTGCCGCAAGGCGGAATACTTTCTCCTATTATGTTTTCCTTATTTATAAATTCTATCTCCTCAGTTTTAGATTGTTCGTACCATCTGTATGCGGATGATCTCCAGCTCTATGTACAGTCAAGCTTAAATAATCTTAACTTTGTAATACACAAACTAAATTATTTTAACAGTGGTAGAGCCATGCGGCAGCTTTGCTGTTGCACGTGAAGTGGAAGCTCTGCTTCCGCGTTTCGTCTGGTGAGTGCAGGTGGCCGGAGGCCCAAATCCCCCCCCCCCCCATCAACATGGTAGCGAAATTAAATAAAGATAGACTACCCCAGGAGGGTACCAGCACCCCTGGAGAATCCCTCGCTGAGCATCCACGACCATGTTTCTCCACTTCTGAGCGTGGGTGCTCAGGCTGCCCCGCGTATTCTGGGGGGGGCGAAATTCCGCTCAAGACTACAACTGCTCGGGGCAAACGGAGCAACAAGACCAAGGCGACCCCTGCCACGCTGTCCGTGAATTTCTGCAATATCAGGGGACTTCACTCTAACCTAAACGCCGTCCACTACCATCTCGAGACGGCGAGGCCGGCTCTGCTCTTTCTGACCGAGACGCAGGTGTCCTCTCCGGCTGATGTCTCGTATCTCTCCTACCCGGGGTACAAACTGGAACACTCCTTTGTGCCTCGGGCTGGAGTTTGCGTTTACGTCAGAGAGGACATCTGTTCTCGACGCCTCGGCAGACTTGAAGGTTCGGACCTGTCCACCCATTGGCTACGCGTAGACAGCGACGACCATCCGCGCGTCTACGGGTGCCTCTATAGGTCCCATAGCGGTAATGCCGAAACAGACCGACTTTTCGACCACGTCCAAATGGCTGCAGATTCGTTGCTACAGCAGATCCCCTCCGCAGAGATCGTGATCCTCGGCGACTTTAACGCCCATCACGCCGAATGGCTTGGTTCACGTTTAAACGATCATGCGGGGAGATCTGTTCATGATTTTGCCTTGGCATATGGTCTGACACAACTGGTTACTTCGCCTACGCGGATTCCAGATGTGGAGGATCATGCACCTTCCCTGTTGGACCTTCTGCTGACCTCTCACCCGGACGGATATCAGATTTCCGTCGACGCCCCTTTAGGCTCCTCGGACCATTGTCTGGTCCGGAGTGTTGTGCCACTCACGCCGAAATCGCGGTTGCATTCTGCAGGCTGCCGCCGTGTTTGGCACTATAGGTCAGCCGATTGGGATAGGATGCGGTCTTTCTTTGCATCCTACCCTTGGGGGCGGGTTTGCTTTTCGCCGGATGATCCCAACGTTGTTGCGGATTCTGTTACTGATGTGGTACTTCAGGGTATGGAACTTTTTATTCCTTCCTCTGTGGTGCCCATTGGAGGCAAATCTCAGCCATGGTTTGGTCGCTCCTGTAAAATAGCATCATGCTATAAGCAGGAGTGCTATCAAGCCTGGGTTGATGCATCAGCGTCCCGGGATGTAAACACCAGCGCTCTAAAAAAGAAGTATAATTCCGCCTCTAGGTCCTTCAAAAGAGTCATTGCCAAGGCAAAGTCAGAGCACATAGGCAGAATTGGCGAGAAACTAGTTCGCCTTCCTTCTGGAACCCGTGCATTTTGGTCTCTCGCCAAGGCTGTCCAGGGGAATTTCTGTCAGCCATCTCTTCCATCTCTGCACAGGGAGGACGACTCACTGGCCCATACTGCAAAGGAGAAAGCCGATCTTCTAGGCTCCTTCTTTGCGTCTAACTCGACTCTCGATGACGGGGGGAGTACGCCGCCGACCATCCCGCGGTGTGAGTGCTCCATGCCGGAAGTGCAGTTCACACAGCGCTCGGTTCGCAAAGCACTCCTCTCCCTGGACATCCACAAGTCGAGTGGGCCTGACGGAATCCCCCCAATTGTGCTGAGGACGTGTGCTCCAGAGTTGGCACCGGTTTTAACGCGTCTTTTCCGGTACTCCTACTCCCTAGGCGTAGTCCCAAAATCATGGAAGACGGCTTTCGTCCACCCGATCCCTAAAAAAGGCGACTGCTCAGACCCGTCCAACTACCGGCCAATCGCCATCACCTCCTTGTTCTCCAAAACAATGGAGTCCATTGTAAACTGCCAGCTCATGAGGTACCTTGAGGATCACCAGCTGATTAGTGACCGCCAATACGGTTTTCGCCGTGGTCGGTCAGCTGGTGATCTTCTGGTCTACCTCACTCACAGATGGGCGGAGGCAGTAGAGTTCAAGGGGGAGGCATTGGCCGTTAGTTTGGACATTGCGAAGGCCTTCGATCGGGTTTGGCACAAAGCGCTTCTTTCGAAGCTCCCTTCCTATGGGCTTCCCGAGAAATTGTGCGATTGGATCACCAGCTTTCTTGCAGATCGGAGCATCAAAGTCGTTGTAGACGGTGCAAGCTCCGATTGCAAGCCTATTAATGCTGGTGTTCTACAGGGCTGCGTGCTATCGCCAACGCTGTTTCTTCTGCATATCAATGATATGTTGCATACCCGTAGCATTCATTGCTATGCAGATGACAGCACTGGTGATGCTCTTTACACCGGCCGAGCCAATATTTGTCGGGAAAACGTCTCCGAGTGCCGGGACAAACTTGTGTCTGAAGTCGAGTCTTTGCTGTACAGAGTCTCGGATTGGGGACGACTAAATCTAGTCCAGTTTAACCCCCAGAAGACACAAGTTTGCGCGTTAACCGCTAAAAAGAACCCCTTTGTCGTATCCCCTCAGTTTCAAGGCACTCCCCTTGTTGCCTCAGCCAGTATCGGAATCCTCGGCGTCGACATATCGAGTGACGTGCAGTTTCGTGGTCACTTGGAAGGGAAGGCCAAATTGGCCTCTAAAAAGCTTGGCGTGCTCAGCAGAGCGGGACAGTATTTCATGCCGGCACACCGCCTGCAACTTTACAAGGCGCAGGTTCGGCCGCACATGGAATACTGTTCCCATCTCTGGGCTGGGGCTCCCCAGTACCAGCTCCTTCCACTTGACCGCATCCAGCGCAGAGCGGCTCGAATCGTCGACGACCGAGTGCTTTCCGATCGGCTCGATTCACTGGCGTTGCGAATAGATGTTGCATCTCTTTGCGTATTTTATCGCATCTATCACGGGGAGTGCTCTGAGGAATTGTTCGGATTAATCCCAGCCGCCAAATTTCGTGAACGCACGACACGGCAAACGTCCCGATACCATCCACACCATCTGGATGCTTGGCGGTCCACCACTGTACGTTTCACAAGGAGTTTTCTTCCACATACAACCTCTCTGTGGAATAGTTTATCACCGGCGATTTTTCCGGACCGATACGACCTGGGGACCTTCAAGAAAAGAGCTTACTCCTTTCTAAAGGGCCGGCAACGCACCCGCAAGTCTCCTGGTGTTGCGGTTGATCATGGGCGGCGGTAGTCACTTAACATCAGGTGAGCCGCATGCTCGTTTGCCCCCTCTTCTATAAAAAAAAATGATAACCGGGAAGCCATAAGAAAATGGTCATGTAAATATGGCATTTCTGTTAATCATGCCAAATGCAAAGTTATAATATTCGGAAGTTCGCAATTATTGGCTAAGGTTGATTATGGAAATCTCTCTCCCGTAATTTATAATGGAAGTTTGATTCCATATTGTGATTCCATAAAAAATCTTGGCCTGTACATGGATAAAACTATGACCTGGAAATTGCAGATCTCTGAAGTTAGTCGTAAAGTTGTTGCTACTTTGCGTTCCCTTATCGTCTTAAAAATTTCCTACCTTTCAGAACCAAGCTTACGCTGGTTCATTCCCTTATTCTACCTATTATCGACTATGCCGATGTATGTTACCCAGATCTATCAGAAAATCTTCTAAACAAGTTGGAGCGCCTTCTTAATAATTCCATAAGATTTATTTTTGGTTTACGTAAGTATGACCACATATCATCCTATCGTTCAAAGCTTAAATGGCTACCTATACGTCAAAGGCGATGCTCTAGAATTTTACTTGTACTTTATTTAATTTTAAACGATCCAAGGTCGCCTTCTTATCTTAAGGATAATTTTCATTTTTTTCATCCGATCGACGGTCGAACATCCCGACAGTCAAACCGTCTGAGGCTAAGGTTTCCACAGCATAAGTCAAATTTTTTTAGGTCGTCTTTTACGATACAAGCTATACAACTTTGGAACACCCTCCTCAACGATATTAAGAATGCCACAAATAAAAAAGTTTTCAAAGTTCTTCTCCGAGAACATTACCTGAAGGAAACTACTAATTAACATTATTTTCCTTAATTTTTGTCTTTCTTTTCTTCTTATTTACTTCAAATATATATTTCATTATATATTATTCAAAAATCATATTATATATATATATATATATATATATATATATATATATATATATATATATATATATATATATATATATATATATCATTCATTTGGATATTTATTTACGAAGTTACTATACGCACCCGTATGTGCTTGTTTCCTGGACCTTTCAAAAGCCTTTGACCTGGTTTCTTACAATTTTCTGTAGGGAAAGCTTCGGGAGGCGGGAGTTCCTGCTTCATTAGTATCTACGTTATCTATGTGGTATGATAAGCAAAGGAATTTTGTTAGGTGGTCCAATGCATTGTCTGACCCGTATAAACTTGAGTGCGGTGTAAGGCAGGGGGGTCTTAACTCTCCGAGGCTTTTTAATATCTACATAAATAAGCTGATTGACGAGCTTAGCAGCACACATGTTGGTTGTCATATAGATGGAGTATGTCTAAATAACTTGAGCTATGCTGACGACATGGTGCTGCTGAGCCCGTCAATCTGTGGAATACGAAAGTTGCTTTCCATTTGTGAGAATTATGCTGAGCAGCATGGATTAAAATATATTGTTAAAATAGTGAATTGTTAATTTTCAGAGGTAGAAATAAAAGTTCAATATGTGTTTCTCTAGTAAAGCTTAATGGTTCACTGTTACAGAGAGTAACTCATTTTAAATACCTGGATCACATTGTCACAGAGGATTTAAAGGATGATCTAGATATCGAAAGGGAACGCAGGGTACTAGCTATGAGAGGTAATATGGTGGCTCGAAGGTTTGCAGGTTGCTCCGTACCAGTTAAAATTACACTGTTCAAGGCTTACTGCCAATCATTTTATACCAGCAGCCTTTGGGCCAATCATACCCAAAAAGCAAGCAATACCCTGCGTATTCAATATAACAATGCCTTCAGGTTATTGTTGGGGCTTCCACCTTATTGTAGTGCATCAGGCATGTTCGCCGATGCGCATACTAATTACTTCACGATCATGCGTAAAAAGGTGGAGTCATTAATGCGCAGAGTGAGAGGGAGCTCGAATAGTATCCTGAGGGTCTTTGCGGAGAGGCTCGATGGCCCGACACTAGGTAGGTTTGTCAAGCTACATATACTAAACTGAGCTTGATAAATCTATAAAATTTGTATGCATTGTGTGAATTTTTATTTTGTTTTTATTTCTATTGTGTTTTTATTTGTTTTGTGTACTAAGATTAGTTCTTAAGTTTTATTTGTATTACTAACATGTTATGGGCCTACGATCCCTGAAAAATAAAACATTTTTATTTTTATTTTTTTATTTTTATTTTTATTTATTTATAGAAGGTCTTCATGATGAATTTGCATTACAATAGTGGGGTCGTGGGTTGAAGTCCTATATATTAATACATAAATACATACATAAACACTCACGCCTGTCACCCAGAGGGGTAGGCAGAGACCACGGACTTCCATTTGGCACGATCCTGACATACCTCTTTCGCCTCTTTTGCATCCATATATCTACGCATACATGCTCGTCGGTTAAGGGTACTTCTAACGTGGCCCATTTTCAAAATATCGCCAATTTGGTCGATAAACTTTTTCCTAGGGCGTCCCTTCCCGACTCGGCCGTTCACATCTGCCATATAAATTTGCTTCGTCACTCTTTCCTCATTCATTCTTTCCACATGACCAAACCACCGAAGCATTCCTTTCTTAATCCTGGTCACAACATCATATTGCATACCACATTTATCTCTTATCACGCAATTTCTCACCCTGTCATTCAGATTCAACCTTAGCATATTCCTGAACGACCGCATTTCTACTGCGTTTATTCTACTCTCGTGCTTCTTCTGCCACACCCAGCTTTCACTACCATACATTAAAGTAGGAACTAACACAGCATTATGAATCACCATACGTGCCTGTTTTGACACATTCTGTTTCTTCATAATAGAGTGTAGTGCCCCATTCACTCTATTCCCTGCATTTACTCGTCGTTCTATATCCCTGTCATATCGACCATCCCTGCTAAATACACATCCCAAATACACAAACTCATCCACTTGCTCAATTTACTCTCCTTCTATTCTTATTTCACATACCGTTTTGCTTTCTTCTCTTTCAAAAACCATCACTTTCGTCTTACATGCGTTCACTTTCATTCCCCTTTCTTTTAATTCCCAGTTCATTAATGTAACTATCATGTGCAACTCAGCCGCCGATGACGCAAATATGACTTGATCATCGGCATACAAAAGGCATTTGACGGTTAACTCGCCCATTCTTAACCCACATTCTTCATCTTTCAAAGTTTGCAAACACCGGTCCATAAATAGGTTGAACAGTCAAGGGGAAGCTACACAGCCCTGTGTGACACCTTTTTGGATGCCTCACCAGTCCGAGTAGACCCCATTGATCCTGACACAAGCACTAGAGTCCCTATAAAGGGACCTTAATGCCTGTATCAAACCATCGCTCAACCTATATGAGTTCAGTGTTTGCCATAACACATTCCTGTCCACTCTGTCATAAGCCTTTTCCAATTCCATAAATGCACAAAACAACTTTCCGGTTTTTGGCCAAAATCTTCTCCGCAATCATGCGCATGGAAAAGACTTGATCTGTACACCCCATTCCCTTTCTAAAACCCGCTTGCACATCCCAAATTTTTCCATCAGTTTCTTTCATAACTCTTTCAATTAACACCTTAGCATACAGTTTACCCACAATACTAAGCAAGCTGATACCGCGGTAGTTTTTGCGGTCCTGCTGTGACCCTTTTCCTATATATTAATGACTTATGAAAGTAAGGTCTATGATACAAAAGCAATACTATAGAAGGTCTCTATGATGAATTTGCATTACAATAGTAGGGTCGTGGGTTCGAGCCCTATATATGAATAACTTATGAAAGTAAGGTTGTAAGTATGATACAAAAGTATTATTGTAGAAGGTCTCCTTGATGCATAAGCATTGTATGGGGTGGTTGGGTGACCGACTGCTCCTAGTACTGTAGCAAAATGTCCTTATTAGGGACTTGAAAAGGAATATTATGGTGGCGTGTATGCTGCTTCACGAGCAATTGGTCCGAGGTAAACTTGGGCTCGCTAACCGATGTGTCCTAGACATATCATCTTAGTGCCGGTGGTAAGCGGGTTTGTTGTAGCAATACGGCTTTCCCGTGGACATCGCACACCCATACCGTTTGTGGGCGACGTCGTAGCGCATAGCGATGCGTCGTCTATCTTTCGGATTGGGATGATGAGTGTGTTTGGTAGCACTTTTAAGTGTAACAGGCATACTCAACTTCATGTCTTAGTGCATTAGCGCTATGATACGTGGAGTTTTGTCCACTGGCGTCTTAGTAGCGTACTACTATGATACGTTGGTGCAGTCTTATATAACAACAATCTTAGTGCCGGTGGTAAGCGGGTTTGTTGTAGCAATACGGCTTTCCCATGGACATCGCACACCCATACCGTTTGTGGGCGACGTCGTAGCGCATAGCAATGCGTCGGCTATATTTCGGATTGGGATGAGCGTGTTTGGTAGCACTTTTAAGTGTAAAAGGCATACTCAACTTTATGTCTTAGTGCATTAGCGCTATGATACGTAGAATTTTGTTCATTGGCGTCTTAGTAGCGTACTACTATGATACGTTGGTGATATTTTTAGTTAACAACAATACAAACTTTGTTACCAAAGTCGATAGGGATCATGTGGGTGTGTTGTGGGGGGGCGCCACCCGTGTGATAGTTGGATTGATGCTTACTGCTACTTGCGGTATTGCGTCTTGTGATGGATCTGCGGGTGTGCTGCGCCTGATTCGATGCATTCTTGTGGTTCTGGTCGATGGAGGTATACAATAAACAAGATCTTAGTGCCGATGGTAAGCGGGTTAGTTGTAGCAATACGGCTTTCTCGTGGACATCGCACACCCATACCGTTTGTGGGCGGCGTCGTAGCGCGTAGCGATGCGTCGTCTATCTTTCGGATCGGATGAGTGTATTTGGCAGCACTTTTAAGTGTAACAGGCATACTCAACTTCATGTCTTAGTGCATTAGCGCTATGATAGGTGGAGTTTTGATCATTGGCGTCTTGGTGGCGTGCTACTATGATAAGTTGGTGATATTTTTTAGTTAACAACAATACAAACTTTGTTACCAAAGTCGATAGGGATCATGTGGGTGTGTTGTGAGGGGGCGCCATCCATATGATAGTTGCATTGATGCTTACTGCTACTTGCGGTATTGCGTCTTGTGATGTATCTGCGGGTGTGCTGTGCCTGATTCGCTCTCTTGTGGTTCTGGTCGATGGAGGTATGCGGGTGGTGATGTCTGCTGGGATGTGCGGGGGACTTTGGGATGGTGTAAGCCCGACAATAGTCGTATTGATGCTTGTTGCGCTCTGCAGCATTGCGTCTCTGCGATGGTTGTTTGGTGGGACGCTATTCTCAATGGCGCTCTCTTTGTCTTGGTTTGACTCACACCTAAATAGCTTTGCCCAAGTCGGATCCCTTCATTACAGGGCTGCAGACTGTCTGCCCTCCATGATGTTTTATATAACAACGTAATGATATATCTCTGTAACTTTCCCACCTTTGAATGATTGAATGCAACTTGTTGGTGGGTGAGATAAACATGATCGTAAAATGCATTTACTCAACGTCAGTGACACAAAACCTTTCTGATGGCAAATTATTACTAACAACTTATAACTGCCTTTTGGCTATATCTGCCGTTGTATTGGTAGGTGGAGCATATGTGTCGACCTCATGCGGGTGGTAGCTGGCGGGAGGATCTGAGGAGACTCTCAAGGCTGCGGCCGAAAGCCGCACAACGTGGGACCCCATTCCCTTGAGGTGAGCGGTACACTCATGACACGCTCTGCGGCTATTAGCCGTGCTGATCATGCAACTGGTGGTGATGCCATACACTTACATCACGTCTGCAGGAGCGGCGGTTTGGCGGGTGGTGGGGCTCATGTAGGGTTTACGGCCAGAGTGCCTATTTGCCTAAACCGTGTGACGTACATTCACTGTGGCTGGATTCGTTCGAATTCTGTATGGCGTTTACACGCATTGACATGCGCGACTTCGGTCGATGTTTGTGCTTAGGCACTAACAAGGGGCCAAGCCTCTTTTACTGGTTCGCCAGTTATTTTGCTGTAGACTACGGTCCAGTTCCCGAATTAACGTTCCCTTCGGGGGAGTGCATCAAAATGGTTGGCGCTCACCGTGCACGGCGTGTGTGGGGCCGTGTGCCTCCCCTATATTTTTTTAAAATAAATGTAGGAGAGCGAAGCCCTTGTATCGGGTATTTTGTATAAATATATTTTGAGCCTTTTCCGAGCGGGAAGGGATAAAAAATAATAAATTAATAATGTAAACCTGATACAAGTGGAATAGGGAATTTTTAAGTTCTTCTCGAGCCCTGTCTTCGTGAACGGGGTTCACTTAGCTTATAAGGCACTACCAACAGCTTTCAATTGTTCTAGTGAATATTCATTCTTCCAAAAGACACCTAAAAGAGCTAAGTTACTAAACAAACACAACGTAAATACGGGTCCTAAGACGATCACGCCAAAAATATTACAAACGGCCTATTATTAAACCTTTTGAAAGATCATTTAGAAAGATCAAAACATGTCTTATGTATCTTGGTCACAAATATTATGTTAATAATAAATATTATGTTTTTGAAAAAGAGTAAATTTATTATATGTAATATATTAATTATATTTAATTTTTTTTTATTTAGAGGGGGAAGCGTTACAATTGGTTGCTATGCGGGTGTCATGTTGCGATGACGTGCAGCGGAGTCGTGTTGCCGTGAAACGCAGGGAGTCGTTTGACGGCGGCGTCGACGTGGTTGTGCGGTGGAAGTGCAGCAATTCAGGACAGGCTCACACGCTAGTGGTGTAGACTAACAGCCTTGATCAACTTCGGGTTGACGATGGTGTTCCAAGCTCGTGGTGCTGAGACCTCGTTGGTGATTTGATGATGCAGGCTCACACTCGTGGGGTGGAGACTTCCTGTCGATCTCTCTCTTCAGAGTTTCCCGGGATTCGGATGCCACGCTACCGATGTACCAGTAGACCTTGTAACATCCCACTTCTGACACCAAATTTGTTAGGAGGGCCGCTCTGAAGGTGTATTTTTAAAAAAAAAAACTTTTTACACCCAATCCCGGAAGTTCTTTTCGTTTATTTCCCCAATATTAAAATAATACAAAAAATGTACAAAAGCCGCGAAAGGCGTGTGCGATATGCACTTAATATGGGTTGGAGCTGCACTGCCTCGATTACCTCAAACTCTAGGCTTTTATACTAAATATAATAATCGAGTCAGTGCTTTTAACTAACTAGGGTTGGATATAACAGTGCGATCATTTACGTACATCGACTTAGATAACTTCGGACCGATGTCGGTCACCGTATGGCGGCGGCACGAATAACGATGAGTGGCGTTGTTCACGTGCTGAACAAAATGCACCGTGCACATAAAATTAAATTTTTTTGTAAATCTAAATGTGCATGCCTTCAGTCCTTCGTGGCACTTAAGTAACTTATATTTATAGAATCCCAAACTCTGATCCGAAATTGTTTAAAATAAATTTCACATGAAGTCAATAGGCGTTATACAAAAGACATGAAGATTGTAATTACGCGTAACTTTAATATCAATACGTTAAGACCAGGAAAAATTAGCAGCCATTTATCAGATTTATGCCACAACTACAATTTCAAAATACACCTTAATAGTCCAACTCGTAAAGGATCTTGCATAGATCATATTTTGAGCAATATTAAAGACGATACAACTACCTTATTACCAGAAATAGAAACAGAATTTTTTATTCAGTATCAATTATAAATAATATTTATTGAAAGTCGCATTTTTTTCATTGCCACTGGTTCGCAAAAAACCTCTGTCCTGGGATGAACCAGCAAGAAACCAAAGGATTATAAACAAAAGGATTATTTTTTTTTAAATAAGAGCTTACTATCAAGTACCTATGCTACAATTAATAAAAAATAATGCTTGGTAGCGATCACCCTTCCCAGGAGTTATTATCATCTATATATTCCTTAATATTATTATATTCCTTTTTATACAAACTTAGTTTAATAAAGTTTTTGAACTTGGTGTATGTCATATTTTGTATATTTTCTGTGATTTTGTTGTAAAAGCGTATACATCGCCCCAAGAATGAATTACTGACTCGGTGGAGTACCACTACATTCATCTGACTAAGATGTAGTTCAGCTATTAACTTTTCCCACGAAGGGACCAAAGATTAAACCCAAGTCACACTTCGTTTATAAACTAGACAACTGAGAGAGAGTTTTATATTGCCTAGAAAATATAAAAACGTTCAAAAATTGCATTAAAAACTTATTGTCTGTAGTCTACGTGGAGCTTGACACGAACATGGCATTTACATATTTCCACGATATGTTATGTTTATTTTATAAAAACTTAAACAACAAGCATTAACCATGGGTTGTAATATTCACATAAGAAAAAGAAACGATCAATATAATTACAGGATATAAGGGTGCAATGTCGCAGTTGAGCGCTCAGATCCACGTAGGGAGCTACGAGTTGATGTCCGCACACTTGCAGCACTTGTGTTGTGGTGTCGAACTCTCCAACAGCACTATTGATTTTTATATCGAATTTAATATCGATAAGTCAAATCACACTGGGGCAGTGTAAATACATCACTAACATAATTCACGTAGCAGTAGTAGGTTAGATAGGGCAAAGTTAACCTTATGTCCATTTTCATTGTGCCTATAATAGCGTGAATTTATTATTGCGACATTTAGCGCCACGTAGCAATTTTTTTCGTCAGTCTCAGAAGCTATTTCGGTTAAAACATAATGATATATACAACACGTAACATAATTAACGCACTTTGAGAAAGTAGTTTATTCAGAATCCTTTACTGAATCGATTCCTATCATTTTTAATATAGGTAATTTTTAAAAAATAAAAATAATTAAAACTACGTAATTCACAGTCACACTAAATCTATAGAGTCAAGACAAAGTGAAATGAACCGTAACTTAAGGCAATAAGACTTTTAAGAGTGCAGTTTTATTTGTATTATTACTAATTCTGTCATTCAATAAAAATAAAGAAAAATGAACTTTATTTCAAGCATATTAAAGTCTTTGCGTTCGTGGATTTGTACTGTGCCCACAGCATTTTTCTGGAATTAGTATAACTAATTTGATAATTAATCAGTGCATAAAAATGTTTAACTAAAAATTCAGTGTATGTGTCGCAGTAAGATAGATAAAGTCGTAATATAGTTATATCCCTATGGATATAATTATATACCGTAACATAGTTATACGAAAGCGATTCTTTGCTATCTTACTAGGAATATATGTAGTTATAAAACCGTCGAAGTTTAGATATACTTATACCACTAGATTAAGTTCAGTGTTATAAATATATTAGGGTTTGTCTCAAAAAAGTCATATTGTATCATATTGTCATCATATTGTAGTATATTAAAGCTTATTTATTCTCAAACATTTTTAAAAATTGAAAAAATTTCAAGTGTGCACTTTTTTGAGACAGACCCATTACTTGATTAAGCTTAGTGAAATAGAAATCTACCATATATAATTAAATAAAACAAAATTTTATTGGTTTTATCTTTATTAATAAATCAACTTTATGTATCCTGCAGTTAGTTACAATACTTTGTGATATTAACACGTATTAAAGTAACTATAATAAAAACGATCATACTATTTGGAATTTAAACATTAACAATACAATTAAAACTAATCAAACATTAAAAATCTTTTAAAGCCATAGGTAAAGTTTTGAGATATCTTTATTTCTTATCAACAAGTTGAGATCTTGGCTTCTTTAAAAGTATTTTTTAATTTTTGTTCAGACAAGAAGAGGAATCATGACATCTAGAATCACATAGCACTGAATGCTTCTTACAGGCACATCTTTTAGTAGAACACTGTATATTCGATTTTTTTACAGGAACATTTTAAATAGCCTTGGCCACCAAAGCGCGACAATTTTTGCCATATTACTCTCAGTGACAAGTTTTCATTTGGTATAGGATCATTCAAAGTAATGTTTGAGAGCTGAATTGCATTTCTGGATAACCAATCTTTCAGGATACCAAGTGAAGTTCCAATTTTATGACTTTCATTTCGCTTTTCTAAAACTTTTCCTAATACATTTTTTGATCCAATGGTCCACGATCTATCTTTGGTATCTCTATAAGAACTGAAGATCCCACGTCAATGTCAGGAAATTTCTGTGATGAGTGGGGTTTCATTTTTTGTGCGGCTTTTCTTAAGTTTTCGGCAGCTTTTTCTCTTTGGTCTTGAATGTTTTTTTCGTTGTTGCATAAAAAGCATAATATCTGCGATCCGTAACCTCCATCACATGACGTTATTCCACAAACTACGTGAACATTTTGTGCACACGAGTAGCATGAATGTGCTCCTGTACATTCTTTGCCGCAAACTACGAGTACACATAAAAATAATTTTTTTTCTGCTGGCACTTCCGATGCCGATTGTTGCAAGTTAACAGACTCGACAGGCAAGTCACGGTCGCAGGTTTCTATAGGCGCTGGCGCTGCTGATGAAGATTGCGGTTGTTGCAAGTTAACAGACGCGACAGGCAAGTCACGGTCGCAGGTTTCTATAGGCGCTGGCGCTGTTGATGAAGACTGCGGTTGTTGCAAGTTAACAGACGCGACAGGCAAGTCACGGTCACAGGTTTCAATAGGCTCTGGTGCTGCTGATGAAGATGACGGTTGTGACGCCCATGAACAGGACGGTTGCTGCAAGTTAACATAGTCAACAGGTAATTCGTCATTATGTGCAGATGTTGCCGATGAACAAGATTGTTGTTGATTTAATATCTTCTCAAGATCTTCTTCAGTTCTTAGTTTATTAAGCAAATCAGCAGACACTTGTGATAACAAACCAATTTGAGGATCCACCCCAAAAAGAGCTTTGTATGGTGTTCTTTTTATAGTTCGATGAAAAGAGCAGTTTTTTTGGTTCTGTACAAAGCGCAGGTATTCCAATCGACCAATTAGTAGAATTATTATCTTGTAGCCAAGCCTGTAACATGTTCTCCACATCTTGGTTCGCTCTCTCCACAGATCCTTGACTCGCTGGATGTCGCTGGAAGACCTAGTCTTCCGTTAATTATTTTACAACTTGGCCACATTTGAACCAATTCCTTTATAATTGACGTTGTGAATTCTTGGCCGTTATCACTCTGAAGTATCTAAGGCATCCAATATCCAAAAAAAATTTTCAATAATTCCAATACGACCTCTGCTGCGCGCTTGGAGGTTAAAGGTCGAAGAAACAAAAACTTTGTTGTGTGGTCTTGGTAATTAAGTATCCATTTATATTCTCTGTCTGGAGTTGACTGTAGGTCTATTAAATCTACTTGTCGTTGATTGTTAAATGAGTTCAAAATATAGGTCGGACTACAATACCTTTCTTTGGAAACGCCTTCTTATTTTGGCACGTTACACACTGTTTAAGAGCCCTATCGACATCATCGATGCCGGCAGTGCTTCCATGGCTACCGTTAGCGTCCATGAGACGCCAAAACTAGTTGATAAAGCCGATGTCAGGCGAAATTAGTATCGCTTGTTCATGCACCAGCGTGGCGCCGCTGCCAAGTCAAGCGGGCGGGTTCGAGCTGGCATCGCTGCCAAATTGGCGTTGACGTCAAGCCGTCGCCAAGTGAGGTAAGTTTAAGTACATTCTAATAGAATTTAATATGTTATAATTGACGACGCTGCCGGCGTCGATGCCATGGCATCCTAATGAGATAGGGCTCTAACGAAACTGATAACCACCGGCGTAGCTATAAAATATTGGGATTTCAAAGTATGTAACATTTTGTCACGACCACCAAGTCCTGTGTTTTATGAATTTCTGACAAAGCATTGTAATATTCTTCGGAAGGCAAAAGTTTTATAACAGGATCAGTAGTCGATTTTCGTTTCAAAGCTACTTTTCTCCTCTAACTTGCATTACGTCATAATGGTTTGCATAAAAATGATGGTTAGATTTCTCTTTACGTTAAGCCGAGGCGCCGCTTCATACTCTTCTATATAATTTATTACTTCACTTATTCTCTGCCGTGTCCACTCTGGTTTTTTGCATCTCGCATTGTAAAATAGACGACCTTCTTGTTCAAAACGTCGCTTTGCATTAATTTCTTCATCTTTATCCATAGCTGGCACAAGTAAATAGGAATGAAAAAACGAATATATAACAAATATTATGGAAACGTAGCGATAATTAAATGAACATGCACGAAAACTAGACGTGAATGCCGTACAACTGTCGGCCGACTGACTGCGGAGTGGGGAGCGCGTAAACACAACGAAACCGGTGGCGGGCCGCCTGCGCCGCACACTCCGAAAGCTATTTCACTAAATTTAATCTAGTATTATAAGTATATCACTAAACTTGGACCGTTTTATAACTATATTACTAGTGAGGTAGTAAAGAATTGCTTTCGTATAACTATGTTACGGTATATAATTATATCCCTAGGTTTATAACTATATTACGGCTTTATCTATCTTACTGCGACATATGTATTATGATTATAATCTAATATACTAATTGGGGTGTCTGAGGGTGTGCGTTAATTACGTTACATATTGTATATTGGTAATAATTTATGGTGCGTCTTCAAATAACCGCGGTATTACTGCGACATCTAACGTTAAGAAGTTGAATTTGATCATTAATTCTAGAAACTTCTTAGATGAAATGTACTACGATCTTTATTTTGAAGAAGTTATGGTTCGTACTCAAGCGAACCGCGAGTATCATAATACCTTTCTCTTTTATTTTTGAATAGCCAATCACGTGAAAATGATTGAAATGGTGCACTATTCTCGGTACACGTTGCTTTCTTGCGAATGTATGAGTTGCGGCAGACATTCTGTTACAAGATACATGGTTTGCTACTTCCTTTTGTTTTTTATATTCCGTAATTTTATATCCAGCAATATATACTTTGCTACCGACAGTACTTATTCTTATAACAATTATTTTATCAAGTGAAAGTTTCCATGGAGTAATCCAGAAATAAGGAAAATTAAAAAATAATTAAAATTTAATATTTATTTCCAAAAACATAAACAATTTTAAACAAAAATATATGTCACAAAAACATTATAAGTATGTGTTCTTGACTGTTGAGAGAAGCATATAATTTCATACAAAATCAGTACAAAAAAGTTTTTCTTCTACTATACCGCAGGCCGCATTAGATTAAATGTATGAAACAAACGCGTCGTAATATACTGCCACGTGCACATGCATAGAGTGTATGTGTACCTACACCACCATTTACGTGGTTGCTTTTATGTGCGCGAATTAAGTTGACGACAACGACTTTATTTATAAAAATAATTTATTTAAACAAAATTACAGAGTTACAGCTTATAATTACTTCCAAAACTAAATCCGTCTTACAGTTAACTTAGCCTAGTATTTATATTAAAATATCTCTTACTAAGCAACCCGTGCTATGACGCACGGCCTAATTCCTGTGATTGCTTGTGAAGCATATATTAGAGGGGTCATCACACTTAACCTCTCTCTCCCCAAGAGAAAAATTATCCGAAGGAGATGAAGTTGACTTCGGAGAATTTTGTCTCTGACTTAATCTATGAAATTTCCATTTAAATACAATAACAATTATAATTAAGAGTGCCACAACATAAAGACTTAAAGTCCATATACTTATTTTATTCGTCACTAGGGTTTCCACCACCATTTCACTATTACTATTTCTAACACTATTCATAATTTCTTTTACGTCACTAAAATCCACGTTTGTTAAGTCCAACTTCTTTACTTCTTTCGTCACGTCGTAATGCACCTCCGGAATCTTCACAAGTGGTGTCTGTAGACTGGCTTCCGACATGTTGCTCGATAGGCCAATGGTTATTTTTCCCATTTGTATGCTGCAACCTATGCTCGGTGTCAAAGTGTATGTTCCTTGTATATTATATCTGTGGGTATCATCTTTGCACTGCTCCGTCAGTATAACATCGTCTTCTGCATAGAGCATCCAGTGGTCAAAAGTTATTTTCTGTATTTTCAACTTCTCTATTTTTATTTGATGTTGATGGCAATTACTAAAGTTATTTTTAATCAGCATTACTTCTTCGATGCATGTTTCTTCATCAACTGGTGCCATATTTTCCTCCGAACATAAGTGTGTGTTTGGTTCTATTTGGGTACAAGAGCTTACTACGTTTCTGTATTTCAAACCATTCACTAATAGGTAGGGGTATTTAGGAATTATGGTATAGGTGTTGGTTAATTTCTTTATAGGGATAGGAATAATCTTGTAATAGTTATACGTTCCTTTTTGTATTAATGGTATTTCTAGGATAAAAACTAATTTGTCTTTGTCTATATAACTTTTTAGAATAATGTTACGTTCTAATTTTAATAAGTTATTCTTTGTTACTTGGTAAATAGTTTGTGCATTTTGTCTTATTGTTTTGAAAACATTTAGTAATTTCGTGTTTTCGAAATAGATATAATATTTATGTTTAAAATCGATATATTCTTTAAAAATATCTTTGGCAAGTTTTTCATTACTTAGTAAGGGCATGTGAACTTTTAGTATGCGTTGTCTTTTATTTGAAATATCTTTAACAGATATTTTATCGCTAAACCATCCAGAAACTAAAATTTGGCGTGGTTTAGTATCTATAGCTTTTTTCAGGATAGGAATCCCTTCATGTTCCCTGTTTGATACTGAGTTAGCTGTGACACCATCGTCTGATAATTCCATCAGTTCCATCGGTGGCTCGACTTCGGTATCAGAAACAACTATAGATTTCTTGCTTTCCGTGTCGGAAATTGATATAACTGACTGTGTTTTAGGTTTCTTTTCTCCTATTGTTGAGGCTGTTATAAAAAAATTTCCTATTTGTTCATATTCTCTTTCGACCGAATGAGAATTAAAATCGAATTGGTTTTGCGAGGTATTAGGTTGGATTCTATTTTTGGTATCGGTATAATTTACGCGTCTTGAACTAACTGTCCTCATTGTGACGTCAGTATTAGAGTTCGACGGCACTTGTGACGCCCGGTATTGTCCATTGTTTCGCGAAAAATGCTGACGGTGTTGCGCCGATGACGGTCGTACTGGTGACCCAGTTTCAAAGTTCGCATTAAAGTTATTTTTGTTGTTCGTTGTATGATTACTTACGAAGTGGGGAGAAATATTATTTGAATTAAATGAGTTACTTTGGTTATTCGATGAATGGCCGTTCGTTTGATATTGAAAACTTGGGCCTTTATATTTATTATTATGATTAAAATTGGGATGATTTTGGAAATGGCTTGGTCTAAAATTTTGATTAGACCTTGGGTTCCTATTTTCGTAAACTGTTTGGAAGTTCTGTTCCTCTAATACAATTTTTAATGCGTCTTCTAAGGTGGTAACATTACGTAGGCGTACTAGTCTCACTAAGTAAGCAGGTAAATTGTATAAAAAAACGTTTAATGCTGTGTTATCGTATATCGTTTGTTTAGCTTGCCGTAAGTCCCGATTATTAATGGTTTCGTTAATTTTTGAAAATAAAATGCTTTTTAAATGTTGCACCCGGTAACAAAATTCTTGATAACTTTCGTTTCTATGTTTCCTAAGACTCTCTAGCTCCATAGCTAAGCATTCTTCAGACCTTGGGTCGCCAAAGTGTTGGTTTAATAGCGACTTGAGGTCTGCCCAAGAGTCTATCTGCTCCCTTTCTCCCACTAAACTAGCAGCTTCCCCTGACAAGCGACTGGTAATGACGTGAAATAAATATTCATTTTGTAAGTTACCCCCTTGGAATGTTTGTAAAATATATTCGCATTTTTTTATGAATAAAGGTAATAACCTAGCATCTCCATCAAAAATTGGAATAATTTTCGTCATTTCTACGGGAATTCTTTCAATGTTTTCCATTTTAAAATAAATTAAATATCAAAGTTTTTAAATACAAAGAATAAAATTGATTTAGCTAAGATCTACTAACAAAATTTTGATTGTTTAGTAGAAGAGTATTGTTATGGCGTTTTCTAATCCAAGACAATACCCACGTATAACTAATACAAGAGGGAACGAATGGAAGGTTACGGGAAGTGAAAAGTTTTACTCACAGTCTCGCAGATCTGCCCATGTCCCTCTGGGATAGTTCTGGAGTCTCGGCTGTTTCTGCTGAAGTCGCGAAGTCCTTAATTTATTTATTTATTCGGTGATATTCGTCCAAGCGTTGAAACGCACGTTGTCAGGATACTGTTGCTGGATCACGATGATAACCGACGATACAGACTCTTCCTAGATAACTACGAATATCCTACCGGCTGCGCCAATTAAGTTGACGACAACGACTTTATTTATAAAAATAATTTATTTATACAAAATTACAGAGTTACAGCTTATAATTACTTCCAAAACTAAATCCGTCTTACAGTTAACTTAGCCTAGTATTTATATTAAATATCTCTTACTAAGCAACCAGTGCTATGACGCACGGCCTAATTCCTGTGATTGCTTGTGAAGCATATATTAGAGGGGTCATCACACTTAACCTGTGTTAAGTAAGTTAAGTCTTGTGTGTGTGTGTGTGTGTGTGTGTGTGTGTGTGTGTGTGTGTGTGTGTGTGTGTGTGTGATAAAAAAAAATGAAATCCAAGCGGAGTGAGGTTAGTGTTCTCTATGTAGTACATTTTATATTATGTCACTGTATTAAACCATTATGTGTAGACAATTATACTAATGGTCAAAATATCGAAAAAATAAACTTTGATTTAAAAAAGTTAAATTATCTACTATTTCTAGTTATAAAAAGCAAGTACCTTTATTAGTAATATTTGTAAACTATACGATTCCTATCTAACAGCTAACAGACAAAAAACAACCACCGGCCATCTAGCCATATTTTGATTTTTAATCGAATATAAATATGTCTATGGGCTACAGCAACTTACCATCAGGTGGACTTTGTGCTCGTTTGTCATTACCATTCTATAAAAGAAGAATATGGAATGATTTGTGCTTTGATTATATGGACAGATATAGGTATAATCAAAGGATTTGTGATGGCGGCTTAAAACACTTGTCGTTACTCATGCTTACGGTTCTGAGGGTGTGGCAAGTGGTGAATATAGCAAGTGCCAGATCTCATGGCCAAGTACAGATGGCAATATAACTTTCTATTCTAGTAGATATTGAATAATCATTCTTTATTTACTAAGACAATCCTACTACGGAAGTCAGCTATGTCGAGCAGATTTTGGTGGGCAATAAATCAAAACTTAGAACGAAAAAAAGTTAAAATAAATATTAGATTTACACACCTTTTCTTAGGCACTTAAAAAAGGGGGATCACTCCGCTCTTCGAAAAGCACGCAATATAAAGATTCGACAATATGAAGACGAAAGCTCGGTTATCTGCAGCGAGTGAGTGAGTGCGCGAGACGCAGTATTGTTATAACTATGAATGGCAAAATTATGTCGTCCTGGTTTATAAACGTCTGTAAAAACCATTCCCGTTTAAAACATTGGTTTCTGGGATTGCTTTTTATACGTAAGTAACTGATTCTCTGTTTAATTTATTCTAATGAATCTCTGTCCAACACATCGGATTAGCGCATGTCACAATCGAACCCTTCAGAAGAATTTTATACGTGGTAGAGCCATACTGCAGTTATATTAATAGTATAGTTGTAGCACGACCGGGGAAGGACCACGCTCTCACAGAATACCAGCGTGAAATAGTAATGCTTAACGCTGCTGTGTTTCGTATGGTGAGTGTAAAGACCGGAGACCCTTTTTACTGGAAATGAGGCATTCCATTTTAGTCCTCACGGGTGACAACGCATCTGCATTTTGATTCGTAATCGAGGATTGATGTAGATGTCTATGGGCCGCAGCAACTACTTACCATTAGGTGGACTGTGTGCTCGTTTGTCAACCTATCCTATGAAAAAAAAAGAATTATTTTTTAAATGTTATTCAATAGAATTATGCCATCGAAATTCTATAAATTTTATTATAATTAGTCTCGTTAAATTACGAGAATTAATCTTATACGAGAAATAAATTTTGAAAATTTACTTTAAGTGATGACCTTCCGCCATTATGTTACTTTACTACAAGAACTATGTCGGCTTCGCAAGTCTAGTTTTTACGGATTTCATCGCGTATATTTAACTTTTTAAATACCTGACGTTTCGAGCACTTTAAAGCACCCATGATCACGGGAGAGACTGAGATGTTCAACGTCTAGATGTCATAGTTAACGTGACTATGGGTGCTGTAAAGTGCTCGAAATGTCGGATATGTAAAAAGTTACATATACGCGATAAAATCCGTAAAAACTAGTATTATTTAAATGTGTAGTGTTCGCGTAAATATAAGAAATCATTATAGACACACTTATTCTTGTTCCGTGTACGAGTGCACCGAGCGGCCAAAAGTCGTACTGGAAATGCCAGTGAGTGTACACTACTCTTAAATATATAGAAAAAACAACATTTCAGCTACAATCGGATCTAAATGTGGCTTAAGAGAGCATTTTGTAATAAAACTAATGTACTGAGAGGATATCTGAGCTACGTTTAGTACATATTATAAAAGCAGTTCACAGTTTTCTCGCTGTATAATAACCCTACTGCAAATATTTTTTCTATAAAATTGATATCTCACTGTCGTGTTCCTAGGTTTCGTTTTTTATTTATTAATAAATTATTCTTAACTCTGGATCCTAAAATTACATAATCCCGCTGTTATAAGGTATACAGCAAACAAATATAACGAACATAAAACTAAGAAAAGTGAACATGGAACGTAGCCATAATTTTTCCTATATTATTCTTATAAGTATGGGAATACGGATGGTAGTGACAATTTTCTTAATTTTTCATAAGTACATTTAAGTTCAGATGCAGTTGTTTCTATTGGATGTCAAGTTTGGTCGTAAGGGCATAACGCAACATGAAAAGGTCGTAAAAACTTATTCCTCAAATTTCTTGCAGTTCGGATATTTTTTTTAGCTTTAAAAGTATCATGATGCAGGCAGTATTGTACTTAATATAGTATAAATAGTGCCAGATTGAGCCATATAAAGGGATCTTAGCACTTTGGGCGTTTGCCCCACATTCTACCGCATATATTGATATCGCATTCTACCGCACATATTGATACCGCAGGGCCTAAAGTGACGCAATGCTCATAGGCAGTAGCCTACCTAACTTTTATAAATAGCTGATAACTGTATTGGTAAGAAGTTATGTTGATAAACAGCAGTGACTTAACTTTTAAAATATGGTTTCTGTATCGACCATATAACGTCGTCGAACGGTCCGCTTTGCGAAGAGAGTCTGAATAACGTCCACGGTAAGACCTTTCGTTTCGGGTAAAAAGAAGATAGAAAAAATGGCGGAAAGGAAGCAGGCAACCGCGAAGAAGTAGAAGACCGGACCCAAGCCGATTGTGGCGACAAGTGGGTTGAAGATGAAGAGAACGATGAAACCGCAGACGAAGGACCACTCGTAGACAATCATTGATGCAACGCTCTTGATCTGAAAAAAATACTTTTATTATCAAATTACAGACAATCGCACTTAAAGTTCACCTGGTGGTAAGCGCCTAATGCAGCTCATAGACATCTGCAATTAACTTTAAATACATTGCCTTGTCACATTTAAGGACCGAGATGGAATGCCTCAAAACCTGTAATAACAAGTTTTAAACCAAAATACAGCAGTGCAAGTAGGCGCATTTTATTTATGGCCGAGGAGCCATAATTTTATGAGCTAGAATTGGATTTAACCCAGTTCGTTTCCAGTGAAAAGGGTTTCCCTTTTTACTGGAAACGAAGCATTTTATCGAAATCCTCAGCACATCTTCATTTTCATAGTTCAGCGAGGATGACTTGAAGATGTCCAGAAGCCACGTTTGTTTTTCATCCTTATTCGATATTTTAAAAAGAACATTTGATTACAAAAATAGTTAGTTGCAGGTTTAAACTATAGTCTTTTTCATTATAGAAGACTCGTGGAAAAATAAGCGATGCGGTATACAACCCACCTGACCCACCTGCTGAACGTCTCAACTGTGCCATAGTTATTATATGCCCCTATGGAATAAATTAAATGCTAAAACAGGAGATGCGCATCAGAACCTTCCAGATTACAACTCAATAGTAATTAAAAACACTTCGGCTGACAACTCAACCGTCGAGCGTAGTAACTATGTCAAATATGAGGGATATTACGGGTCAATCTATGAAAGAGGTCTTTTTCAACTGCAGACTTTATTATAAATACTACTAATATGACTATAATAGGTTTAATAGCTCGCTTAAAAACTAACTAATGTTTACCAACCTCCGGTAAGAATATCTCTGCAATTAACACGCGGGGAACGGTCCCCGCTCCGCACTTGTTAGTCAAGCTGAATAGGCACATGAACATTGCGGTGACCCAGTGCGGACCCCAATGCAGTTGAATTTGGGTACCCAGGATCACGCAGCACACACCGGTACAAAAAGAAGCGTAGATCATTAACAACTGAAATAGATAATTAGATTTTAGTTCATTACGTGGACACCGGTATGCTGCGTAACAGAATTCACTACGTCATATCATCTCGTGGATGTCATAAGCGGGTAATGCAATTTTATAAACAGAAATCAATATTTCTCGTTTACTTTTTACAAAATCTATCATAAATATGTATATTTTTATTTTTATATTTTTACATGGTATGAAATACCATATTAGAAAGAAAATGAGTATTAATAGACATAAGCACTTATGGAATATTAGCGCTTCGATCACCTTCGATTTATGCGAGTGGCGGCCGGCACATGAGAATGAACATCATGAACATGAATCATGAACATGAGCGGCCACGTACACACATCCGCACAAGCCGCGGAACATTTTAAGCGGTACATTTACTAGTAAGTACTACGTACATAATTTAGTGGTACCTGGACGCAGAGTAAAGTATTGTGACGGCGCATTGTTATAAATAATGAATAATCTGCCAAGTAGAGCAAAAAAGCGGCACGGCCGTACCATACTTTTCTCGAAGCAATTCAGGCCATTTTCGACCCCTTATAACTTCGTAGTCAATTAAACTAGAAGCCTTAATTTTCAGTAACCGAGTAGGCATTGTATAAACATGGTATATTTCAAATTTCATTCAATTAAAACCAGTAGTTTAAGAATTATAACTAGTAAAAGTTTCTTAATTTTGTCTCTCACTGACTGACCGATCATCAAAATTCTCAGGCACTTATAGCAAACATAGAAGCTTCAAATTTAGAATACAATTAGGGTGTTCAGTAATAAACCGCAACTCGCAAATTTTATACCGAGACACAATGATCTACAACGATCTGACGGCCGGTGATAACCTGTGGCAACATTGTAACGCATAACGCGCTTCTGTAATCTGTGGGGACAAAAAAAGAATAAAAGGGAGGGTAGGAAGCGTAAGAAGCCTACATCTCTCTGTGTTATCGTGGAGTGAATATCTCTTAAAAACAAAAAATAAGGACTACTCTAGAGTGTACCGTGTACAATCTAATTACTAGTGTATTCTATCGTGTAGAAGAAGCCACCAGGAGCTGTCGACGTTTGCCGATCTTGGGAAGCTGGCTAGTAAGACCGTGAGTAGTTTTATTGTTTTCTTGGTGTAATTTTGTGACTGCTCTAACTGAACGTTTCAGGGGATATTGAATATCAATACAGTACAATATATAATTTAAAAATAATCCCAAGCCAAGCAGCATTTCTGGCCTTCGAGCCGCATTTATTAAAAATTAGTGATTTTCATTTATAAAATTTCTACCCTTAATTAGCGTTCCGTGGACGTCATATACTTGAGTTAAGCGTTTTTTATTTTATTTTATTTTTAGCACTTATTTAATTCGCCTTTTCTACCGAAATTTTCATTGCTTGCGGTACGTTTATAAATCTAAAATATCTAAATTAACATTGTTGTTTTTGTTCATAATGTCGGACAAATTGCAGATAAAAAAGCAAACACTTATTTTTAATAAGGAATATCTATTTGCTAAATTACAAAAGGTTTTCGATCTTGCGAAATCCCAAATGAATGATTCCGCACAAATCCAGAATTTCTTAGCGGATTATTCCGAATTAGAAAGTGTCCGCTCAAAGTTTGAAGAAACAGTGTTAAATATTATTGAAATAGATATATCATTAAAACCGGAGACAAGATTGTCAACCCGTGAATTAGATACATTTGATGAACTTTATAAGGCATGTAGATTGCAATATTTACGATTAAAACCGAGCGATCAGGCACCCATCAGTGGGAAAGATAGGACTGATGTAAGGCCGTCATTACCTGAATTGCGATTATTCGAATTCGATGGCGATATTGAGAAGTGGTCCACATTCTACGATACATTTGTATCACTTGTTCACAATCGAGATTTCGACGAAATAGACAAGTTTCACTATTTACTCTCATGTGTTAAAGGTTCGGCGTTAAACATTGTTAAAAAACTGCCTATAACATCCGCTAATTATATTCTCGTATGGCAAAGTTTATGTAATAAATATCAAGATGATCGAATACTCGTGGGTAGGTACATCGACAAAATGATAAACTTTACGCCGTTAAATAAGGATACTACCGCAAATCTTATCTTATTTATTGAAACATTCGATCACTCTTTTAAAGCCATCGAGGTGTTAAAAATAAAAAAAATTGCATGACTATTTATTTTGTCATTTACCGTACGTGAGTTGGATGCGCATACTAGGAGGCTTTTTGAAAAAAATCGGGATCAAAACTCACTTCCATCGTTTTCGGAATTAATTAGTTTTGTAAATAAACAAGTTAAAGTACTCGAACATTCATCTAATACAAGTGCGATTTCGTTACAATCAAGAAATAAGCCTACAGGTAACAATTACAAAAGCAACAATAATAACTACAATAAAAGTATATCAAAAACAGTTTTAAATAATAATGTGTCGAATTATAATAAAAATAAAAATAAATTGATTTGCGCGCATTGCAATCAAAATCATATGATTTACAGGTGCGATCAATTTCGTAAATTGACCGTAGATAAAAGGATTGACCGTGTCAATACTTTAAAATTGTGTCATAATTGCCTAAAAGGAAATCATGATACTTCCACTTGTAAAAGTGAGATGTCTTGTGGTGTATGCGGTGTATAAACGGTTCGATTTACATTTCATAAACAACACCATAGACAATTTGTTCAGTGAACTAAAGACAGTTTTAACGACATTTGATTTTAATAATTGCATCGAAACTTTAAACAAACGAGAAACAGCAAAATACAATGAATGCAAAAATAAAGAAATAGAAAAATACCAAAAATTAACGATCAAATCAAATGCCAACCATCTAAGTCAACGTCAGAACGAAACACAACCGTTGACCACAGACGCAAACAATAAACAATGCACGGTCTATAATCTGTCAAAACATACACTGGACGAACCAACAATAAAGGTATTAGTGAAGGGAATGAACTTCGCATTAACACCGCGAAAAATCCTGTACGAAGTAATTATCTGCAGCATTGAGGATTGTCTGTTTAAAAATAATATTGGTAAGGAAGATTTGATTTGCTATACGTCAAGATATTTCGTCCTTGTTACGTCGTAGTTCAGTGCCGAAACCAAATCTTCCTAAAGACGAATTTACAGCGTTAATTAACTTACGGAACAGACCAGAGCTAACAATTCTCCGCGTGGATAAAGGAAATGCTACGGTAATAATGGACACGTCAGAGTATAATTTTAAAATACTACAGCTTTTATCGGACGAAAGTACACACAAAAAGGTCAAAACAGACCCCACAACTAACACGCTTAAAGCAACTAGCGATTTAATAAAGAAATACTCCGAAAAATTAAATCTCGACGTGAATTCGCTAATACCATCATGTACCAAACCACCGAGGTTGTATGGGTTACCGAACATACACAAACCAAACGCTCCACTACGTCCTATAGTGAGCCAGATCGATTCACCAACTTATAAGCTGGCACAACACTTGGCAAAAGTACTGTCACCACTGAGAGGACATACCAGAGCACACACAAAGGAATACCATTTTGTTAGTGAGATAAAAGATATACATCTCGGTGACAATGAAACTATGGTCAGTTTTGATGTTCAGCACTATTCACATGCCTACCTATTGAAGACTGCATATCAATTATAACTAGAAAGCTAGAATATAATAACATGCCTGCTGAATATGCAGTATTACTCAAACACTGCCTCACATCTCGCTATCTATTGTGGAAGGAAGAGTTCTACAAGCAAGTAGGTGGTCAAGAAGGTAGGTCATTTTTAAACCACCTTAACTCTATAAACTCTAAAATACAATTCATAATGTAGTTAGAGGCAAATAATTCTTTAGCTTTCTTAGATGTTTTAGTCATTCGAAATCCTAATAACACAATTGGTCACACTGTGTATAGGAAAAAGACTCATACCAACCGATATTTAAATGGTGAATCTCACCATCATCCTTCACAGTTAGCTACCGTGGGTAAATCTTTATTTCAGAGAGCACGAAGGATCTGTGACAGAAAACTTCTGGCCGCCGAACTTCAGCACGTTAATCAAGTATTGCAAGACAACAAGCTTCGGGTCCCGCGCCTACGTCACAGTGACCGAGTGAAGTCGGCCACAGTCGAGCGTGTACCTGCTGTAATACCATATGTCAGAGGAGTCACAGACAAGGTTGGCTACACCTTGAAGCGAGCTTCCATTAAAACATACTAAAAGCCGCCGAAGAAGATTAGTCAATTTTTACCATCCGTCAAGTGCAATATCCCTCTACAAGATGCAGGAGTGTACAAGTTATTTTGTGAATGTGGTCTCTCTTACATAGGTCAAACAAAAAGATCCATAAAAACCCGCGTGAAAGAACATATAGCTGACGTGAAGCACCGACGCTCCGGGAAGTCTGCAGTCTGCGAACATGTTCAAGATCGTCGTTCAAATCGAATGTAATGGTGGGGCCATTACATTCGATTTGATAAACCACAAATCCTCGCAAAAGAACACCGATTCCTACCAAGGATGATACGCGAGGCTATTGAAATTAAAAAAGATCCAAATCAATAGAGAAGATGGATGGGTGCTGCCACCTGCTTGGGATCCTATAATTAACAAAATTAAACCTAAGCATACCACTGCAAGACTTCATGATACTATAGGCTCGTTTTGCGTAAATCGGACCAAAAATTAATATTCAAAAACTGAATGTAGCCGGACTAACTATGACATTGGGACGTCAAACATCTCAGCCCCCCCCCCCCGTGACTATGGGTGCTGTAAAGCACCCGAAACGTCGGGAATTAAAAATAAGTAAAAGTAGTGAAATAAACGCGATAAAATCAGTAATTTTAGTTTTATTCAATGTGTAGTGTTCGCGTAAATTTAAGAAATCATTAAACCTTATATTATTTCGTCGGATATACCAAGCGTGATCGATACCACTTTCGGATTTGTTGTAAGTGGTAAACTTTATTGCAATGAAGAGGACAATTTAAGAAATTATAATTTATCAGTCTCGTTTGATGAACAAGAGTCTTTAGATCAAACGTTGCGTAAGTTTTGGGAAGTCAAAGAATTGCCCAGTAAACCTTCGATAAGTCCTTTGGAACAATTAGCAGAAGATATTTTCGTGGCTCGTTCTAGCCTCAATGAGGACGGTAGCTATTCAGTGCCGTTACCGTTCATACCAGACACGCCTCCGTTGGGCGCTTCAAGAGCGGCAGCCGAGCGACGACTCTTGTACACAGAGCGCAAGTTGAATCATTTACCTTTATTACGACAGGCCTATTCAGAGTTTATGTGCGAATTCAAATTCAAATTCAAATTTATTTATTGCTAGAATGTAGTACATAATGATATGATGTTATTAGTTATTAACGAGACCTTACATTCTACCATGATAATGGCGTGCAATCTTTTACAGTAAACAAAAAAATATTAATACAATTTAGTTAAGTAACTTATTGAAGAAAATGAATTAGGTATGTACCCATCCAAAAATATTTTAGCGTCAAGTTTTTAGATTACAATAAATATTACAAGTCAATTTTTTAATAAAATGTAGGTAAATATTTATATAAATGTCAAATATCAAAAATCAAAAAAATTGTTAAAAAATTAATAAATGTTAATGTCAAAAAGATCAGTTTCTTTTTTTTTATTTCCCCATTATTAAAATAGGAGATGATTTTTATTTTCTGATGAATACATATACAGTACAACATGTTACTATATTGTCATAAACTGTATCAAAATATTAGCAAAAAGTTAAATATATTGCAATTTACTTATTATGAAATATATTAAGTTTCGGTTTCATTTTTTTTTATCAAGAGCTAATGGCGTAATAGAAGAAATATGTCGGATAATTATTAATTATTTTTAAATAGAATAAAATATCAATGCTCAGTGAAATTACAGCAGTTCATTCGTTAAATTTACAATCTAGAAACTCTTTGACGCTATAAAAGGTACTTTCTGCAAGAAAATCATTGAGGCTTTTTTTAAATCTTGGTAAAGAAAGTGCTTTAATATGCTGAGGAATTTTGTTATATATTTTGACACACATATATAGACAGCTTTTATTATACTTAGATAATCTAGGAAGTGTGTCGATTACAAGTTTTTCGGGGTATCTATGGCTTCGAGAAGATATACCTTTTGCTTTAGTAAACAGATGGTTGTGTTGTTTAACGAACAAACAAATTTCATATATGTAGAGCGAGGGCAATGTCAATAACTTAAGGTTTTTTAATAAAGGTTTACATGAAGCAAATGGCGCTTTAAGAGTCATTGCTCGTAGACATTTTTTTTGAGTGATAAAGGCTTTATTTAATTGAGAACCATTTCCCCAGATAATCAACATGTAACGCAGAATTGAAACTACACACGCATGATAAACCGAGAGGGCTATATTTATGTTAGTGACTTTTCTAATATACCTTAAAGCATATACAAATTTATTTAGTCTATCGCACACTGACTTAATATGAGCCTCCCAATTAAGGTTTCTATCAATTACTAAGCCAAGAAATTTAGTTTGCGTCATTTCTTCAATTTTGGTTTTGTTGTAATATATGTCAAGCTTATTCGTTTTCAAATTATCAAATTTAATATAATGAGTTTTGGTAAGATTAACTTTTAAATTATTTAGATTTAACCATTCTATTACTGATTTGATTGTGTCATTTATGTCAGATTCATGTTTTTTAAATGAATGTTTCCTTGGGTTAGTAACAATTGTTACTGCAATATCGTCTGCAAACATAGTACATTTAAGTGTAGTTATATTTGGAATATCATTTATATATAAAATAAAAAGCAAGGGCCCAAGAACGCTTCCTTGTGGGACGCCAAAGTTGTTGTTCCTAAAATCAGTTCATTTTGGTTATTGAGGTTTTTTATTTCAACTTTTTGTTTTCTGCTTGACAAATAAGATTCGAGCCACTGCAAAGGAATTCCTCGAATGCCCATATTTTCCAGTTTTTTAAGAAGATTTTTATGGTCTACGAAATCGAAGGCCTTACTTAGATCAAAAAACAATACAGTGGTTAGATATGAATTATTTACACTTTCTAAGATGGATTTAATTAATGTATACGTGGCCAAAGAAGTAGATTTATTTTTCTGAAAACCAAATTGTTGTGGACTGATGACACTAATCTTATTACAATATTCAGAAAGGCGCAAAAATATGCACTTTTCGAATATTTTTGAGAAAATTGATATTAATGCTTGTATAATTGATATTAATGGTCTGTAATTATTAACATCATCTTTTTCACCTTTCTTGAACAACGGTTTAATTATTGATACTTTAAGTTTTTCTGGGAAAGTACCTGTTGAAAAGGATAAATTTATAAAATGTGTAAGTATTTTTATAAAATTATTGATGGAAATTTTAATAATATTGGTACATATTCCGTCATAGCCAGTTGTTTTTGAGTTATTAAGAGATATGACTGCATATCTAACTTCTTTTTCTGACATTTCTCTTAGAAACATTGACTTGAGCTCTGTAGAATTAGTTTTAAGTTTATTATTATTAGTTATATTATTATTGATGTTATTGTTGTGAGTCATGTTAATAAAAAAGTTGTTGAGGTTATTTGCTATATCAGTTGGGTCAGTTAAAATAGTATTGTTATCTTTTATATTAATAATGTCAATATTTTTTGAATTATTACCTATTTCGTTATTTACAATTATCCACGAAGTTTTGCACTTATTAATGCTCGTGTTAATCAAATATATATTTCAAATTTTTTTGATAAGTAAATACATTTTTTCAAGATTTTTGAATAATTTGTATAGATATGTTTACTAAAGATGTCTTTGTTCGTATAATATTTATATCTAAGTAATCTTTTCCGTTTGCAGCTAATCCTTAGTCCTTTACTTATCCATTTGGCTTTGTTGTATGTGTTGTTTATCTTTATTTTCATTTGCGGGAAACATAGATTGTAAAGTAGGAGAAATAAGTCATGGAATTTTTTAAATGCTCTATTTGTATCAGTTTCTTCTAAACTATCATTGAATGTAAGACTGCCAAGATAGCCATTAAATTTTTCTATATTTTCAGAGCAGTAATCTCTTTTGTAAACATAATAGGATCTAGGTTTTTGTTTCACAGATTTAACTGGTATTTTCAGCATTTGGGCAGTGTTGTGATCAGATAAATAAAGCTGTAAGATAACTGGTATTGCTGATTTAATATTACTTAATATATGATCAATACAAGATGATTTTCGGGTAGGTTCTTTGATATGTATCGTTAAGTTATAATTTAGTGCTAAATCATTTAACATAGTTGTAAATTTGTTAGACTTTAAAGTGTTAATATTGAAGTCCCCTGTCAACACAATTTTCTTTTTATATCCATACTTTTTGTATAGGGTACTAAGCAAACAATTCAATTTATTTAAAAAAAAATTAACATCACTTCTGGGGGTTCCGTACAGATTTATAATAATAAGGTTATTTTCTGAGATTTCAATGCCGCAACACTCAAAATGTTTTTCTATACCATAGTCACCTAAAAATAATATTTTATTAAAAAGTAAATTTTTTTTTACTAGGATGCAACTTCCACCTCTTTTTTCAAATCTACAAAAAATTGCCCCTAATGTGTAGTTACTTAATTTAAAGAAATTTTCTGCCCCCTTTTCTATGAATGTCTCCGATAAACAAATAATATGTGGTTCGTTATTGTTCTTCGCGAGTTCTAATATAGTCATCTCCAAAATTTCTTTTTTAGCTGTTGCACTTGCTATGTTTTGATGTAGGATATTTAAGTATTTACTTGGGCATCTATTAGACTGAGACACGAAAAAAATCACGCGTATTTTTAAGCGGAAAGTAAAAAGGTATAGTACCTTTTCGTTTTGATGTACCGTTTGCGGTGGGCTGGACTGGCTCGTTACATAATTCGCTTACGCTTATTATATTCTCCATAACACATGTTTCATCCCAGCGTCTTATTGCCCCTACGGTTTCAAAGATATCGTTAAATATTATTTTTATACCATAGTTATTCACATTGCCCGTGCGTACATATTGTAACGATCCCCCCCCTCTCTCTATATAAAAATTTTATAATATTAAATATATCCCCTTTTCAATAATATTATATATATATATATATATATATATATATATATATATATGTGACCAGGATTAATAAATTATGTTTTGATCTTTCTAAATGATCTTTCTAAAGGTTTAATAATAGGCCGTTTGTAATATTTTGGCGTGATCGTCTTAGTTAGGACCCTTATTTACGTTGTGTTTGTTTAGTAACTTAGTTCTTTTAGGTGTCTTTTGGAAGAATGAATATTCACTAAAGCAATTGAAAGCTGTTGGTACTGCCTTATAAGCTAAGTGAACCCCGTTCACGAAGACAGGGCTCAAAAAAGGTTAAGAACATAAAACGTCCCTATTCCACTTGCATCAGGTTTACATTATTAATTATCCCTTCCCGCTCGGAAAAGGCTCAAAATATATTTATACAAAATACCCGATACAAGGGCTTCGCTCTCTTACATTTATTTAAAAAAATGTAGGGGAGGTACACGGCCCCACACACGCCGTGCACGGTGAGTGCCAACCATTTTGATGCACTCCCCCCGAAGGGAACGCTAATTCGGGAACTGGACCGTAGTCCACAGCAAAATAACTGGCGAACCAGTAAAAGAGGCTTGGCCCCTTGTTAGTGCGTAAGCACAAACATTGACCGAAGTCGCGCATGTCAATGCGTGTAAACGCCATACAGAATACGAACGAATCCAGCCACAGTGAATGTACGTCACACGGTTTAGGCAAATAGGCACACTGGCCTTAAACCCTCCGTGAGGGCCACCACCTGCCAGATCGCCGCACCTGCAGTCGTGATGTAAGTGTATGGCATCACCACCAATTGCATGATCAGCACGGCTACTAGCCGCAGAGCGTGTCATGAGTCTACCGCTCACCTCAAGGGAATGGGGTCCCACGTTGTGCGGCTTTCGGCCGCAGCCTTGAGAGTCTCCTCAGATCCTCCCGCCAGCTACCACCCGCATGAGGTCGACACATATGCTCCACCAACCAATACAACGGCAGAAATAGCCAAAAGGCAGTTATAAGATAAGAGTAATAATTCGCCATCAGAAAGGGTTTGTGTCACTGACGTTGAGTAAATGCATTTTCGATCATGTTTGTCGCACCCACCAACAAGTTGCCTTCAATCATTCAAAGGTGGGAAAGTTACAGAGATATAATATTATGTTGTTATATAAAACATCGTGGAGGGCAGACAGTCTGCAGCCCCGCAATGAAGGGACCCGACTTGGGCAAAGCTATTTAGGTGTGAATCAAACCAAGACGCAGAGAGCGCCATTGGGAATAGCGTCCCACCAAACAACCATCGCAGAGACGCAATGCTGCAGAACGCAACAAGCATCAATACGACTATCGTCGGGCTTACACCATTCCAAGGTCCCCCATACATTCCAGCAGACATCACCACCCGTATACCTCCATCGACCAGAACCACAAGAGAGCGTCGAATCAGGCGCAGCACACCCGCAGATCCATCACAAGACGCAATACCGCAAGTAGCAGTAAGCATCAATGCAACTATCATACGGATGGCGCCCCCTCACAACACATCCACATGATCCCTATCGACTTTAGTAACAAAGTTGGTATTGTTGTTATATAAAAAAATATCACCAACGTATCATACTAGCACGCTACTAAGACGCCAATGAACTAAACTCCACGTATCATAGCGCTAATGCACTAAGACATGAAGCTGAGTATGCCTGTTACATTTAAAAGTGCTACCAAACACACTCATCATCCCAATCCGAAAGATAGACGACGCATCGCTATGCGCTACGACGCCGCCCACAAACGGTATGGGTGTGCGATGTCCACGGGAAAGCCGTATTGCTACAACAAACCCGCTTACCACCGACACTAAGTTGATATGTCTAGGACACATCGGTTAGCGAGTCCAAGTTTACCTCGGACCAATTGCTCGTGAAGCAGCACACACGCCACCATAATATTCCTTTTCAAGTCCCTAATAAGGACTAGTCATTTTGCTACAGTACTAGGAGCAGTCAGTCACCCGACCACCCCATACAATGCTTATGCATCAAGGAGACCTCCTATAATATTGCTTTTGTATCATAGACCTTACTTTCATAAGTCATGTATATATAGGATTCGAACCCATGACCCTACTATTGTAATGCATATTAATCATAGAGACCTTCTATAGTATTGCTTTTGAATCATAGACCTTACTTTCATAAGTCATTCATATATAGGATTCGAACCCACGACCCTACTATTGTAATGCATATTAATCACAGACCATCTATAGTATTGCTTTTGAATCATAGACCTTACTTTCATAAGTCATTCATATATAGGGTTCGAACCCACGACCCTACTATTGTAATGCATATTAATCACAGAGACCTTCTATAGTATTGCTTTTGAATCATAGACCTTACTTTCATAAGTCATTCATATATATGGTTCGAATCCACGACCCTACTATGGTAATGCAAATTCATCATGGAGACCTTCTATAGTATTGCTTTTGTATCATTGAGTTTAATATCATAAGTCCCTAATATAGGACTAGTCATTGTGCTACAGTACTTCAGGCAGTCGGGCTCCCGACCACCCCATATATATGTAGAACTGCAGGAATGTATCTCCGGCAGCTCATCCATACAAGACATCTATACATGAACACCTTCAATAACTTAGGAAAATTTTCTTTTATACGTGAACTCCTTCAACAACTTAGGAAATTTCTTTTATACGTGAACTCCTTCTATAACTTAGGAAAATTTTCTTTTATACATGAACACCTCCCATGACTTAAACAATTTTTAACAAATTTTCTAATTATCTTATAAACGTTATTTAACTTAATTTTATAATATTTTTTGACTTGTATTTCTATCATTTATCTTATTTTAAATATTTTTTTCAAGTTTTTAAATAAATTTATTTATTACGAAAAAACAATAATTTTGCCTTTAATTTACTATGTTATTGGGATAATGTCTGAAATATATTAACTTTATGTTTATTAATTTGACTTAATTGCTTAATATATATCTTTTAAGACTATTTTTGACGCCCCTTTATATTGAATTTAATTATTAATAATAATATTGGGCCGTCACAATATCAAACATTTTAAAGTCGTATTTAAGATTCAAGTTTGAGTCTACAACATAGGCGTATTCGTATTTTACATTGTCATCGTGAAGCAATTTATTGAAAGATTCAATCCTCCAGTTAAATAGGTTTGAATATTTTTTATACCTATATGTTGGCAAACAAATAATTACATTAGTGTGTGTGATTTTATACAATGTTTTTCTTATATAATTTACTAAATAACGAAAATTAATTGATCTTTCAAAATCATTGCCTCCTAAAAGTATCACACAGTAATCTTTCATTGTAAAATTTTTTAATTTTAAATCTATGTTTAATAACAACTCTTCTATCCCAGAACCAGGTTTACAGTAATGACAGAAACTATAATTATGAAATTTTATTTCTAAATGTGATAATATGTTATTTTTGTTGTCACAACTAAAAATACATATTTTGTTTTTCGGACTAGGCGTGTAAGATAATGGGACCATAGTAACCATCTCTTCCCTCCTCTGCTCTACATTGGGTTTAGAAGATTTTATTGAACTAAATGGCACATTTTTTGGTAGCAATGGTAACTCTTTTACATCAATTAATTTAATATATTGGCGCAGAGAATTCAATTCTATAACGGCTTTTTCCAACTCAATCTCTAGACAAGAAATTTTATCCTTTAAAGTTGTTATTAGCTGATCCTTAGCGGGACTTGCGTTAGGGGTACTATTTAACACTTTATTAATTTTTTTGTATTTATGACTTGGTATAGGAGAATTTCCAAACTTGATAAGACTAGCGTTTTTCCTCCTGTATGTTTGTAGTTCTTCCTTTAGCTTCACGTTTTCCGACAGTAACTCCTCAAGTTCATTTTCAGTAACTTGGAGTTGTTCTTGTTTTTCGGTCAATTTTAATTTATACTCTTCTAATTCCTGGTACACATTTGTATTTAAAATAAAGCAGCTACGGTTTAACAAAGTGGCTGATAGCGATGTTTCCTCATCATCATCCTGTAGAGAAGCAAAAGAGTTTTCGGTGGTGACATTTACGTAATATTTTTTCCTTGCGGTAACGTGTTCTATATTTTCAGAGAGTACCGTAGAGTTTGATATGTTATAAATACGACTACTTTCTTTATGTGAGATGTCGCTGTTAGGTTCATAAAAATTTGTGTGACTTCTACACTGTTTACACTTCCATTTACTTCGTATTGTTGGTTTCATCATCCGATAGACTTTTTCGGGATAGCCCTCGCAGTCAAATTCGAACGAATGCTTGCATATGGAACATAGCGCAGTGTCTCTGGAATCTACATATTTTTTGCATATATGGCATTTTACTAGTGGCTTATTGCTGTTGGAAATATTATCTTTTGATGAAGCTTGCGCCATCTAGAAGGGATTTCTTGTAACAATGCAAACAGTGACCTTTAGCGGGTAATGCAAAAAATTTTTTCTGAACTAGTTCAGATAATTTTATTAGAGAAACAAGTAGCATACGCAGAGATAGACAAACACTAAGCAATTCAATACGTATTAAACAGATGTCACTATATGAGTAAATCTGATGTAAGCAAAGTCTGTTATGTAGTTGGGTGAAATTAATCAACAATCAATGTTATGATCCGTTAAAGATTAGAATTTAAAATTAAGCACAGATTCACTTTAAGTTTACTATTTTTCCAATAAATACTTTAGTAACCACTTCATATACGATGTTTATAGTAAATATATTTTAAGCAAATATTATTATTTAAAAAGATATATGCTATTTGTTTTAAATGTCAAATATTGTTACTTAACACTATTAGATTTCGGCACGAACACTTGTACACAATATTTGTATCTAATGTAACACTTTTATCACGTTTTTAAGTCTATGTGCATAAATTTTGAATTTTTTAAATTAATATAGCACAGAGACGATGTTGACAGCGCCGCGCCCTCTCGCGAACTCCTTATATAAACGCGAATATGAACATCTAGGGCATATGGAGCTTTATACGTATGACACTCCGAGTAAATATGTGATACCACATCATAGTATACTTAAGCCCAGTAGTTCCACCACTCCTTTGCGAGTTGTGTTCGATGCATCGGCAAAAAACGTCCACGAATGTTTCGCTTAATGATATTCTACTAACCGGGCCTAATCTGTATCGAGATATTGGGGCTATAATATTGAATTTTAGGTTGTTTGAATATTGCTTGATTTGCGACGTATGCAAAATGTATCGTGCAATCAAACTGAATCCGTCGGATAGATGTTATCAACATATTTTGTATCGTCATTCGCCTAATGATACCATCAACGTATATGAATTAAAGACTGTCACTTACGGCTTAAGTTGCTCGCCGTTTTTAGCTATCCGCACACTTTTGCAATTAGCCCATGATGAGGGAGAACACTATCCGCTCGCTGCAATGGTTGTGCGCGAGGGCGTGTACATGGATGATATCCTATATTCTTGTAGTTCCTTGTCACAGATATCTCAGTTACAAGATGAACTTATAGAGATGTTTAATTCCGGCGGCTTTATACTTAAGAGATGGGCAAGTAATAGCGGAAAGGTCCTACAACGCGTTCCGTTAGAAAACCGAGAGTGTCCTGTGACATTCCTGAAAGATGGTAACGAATATTTAGTCAAAGTGCTAGGTCTGAAGTGGTTCCCTTCGACTGACGGTTTTTATTTTGCAGTAGATAAGACCGACAAAGTAACAACTAAACGTTCTGTTTTGAAATTGTTAGCTTCTATTTACGACCCCGTAGGTTTTATTTCGCCGTGCATTTTCATCGCCAAAGAAATAATGCAAGATTTATAGAAGCTGGGCATAGGATGGGATGAGCAACTGCCAACTGACACAGCGAAACATCTCATCCACTAAAATATCGTTGTACAATGTGTTCCCTGTAAATATACTCATAAAACTATGCATTGAACCTCCCTGAAACTTATGTAGCAAATACATTAAGCAATATTCGCCACAAACTGAAGTCCACTCATCCTGAATCCTATCAACATTCCAGTTCCATCTTTTACAATTCCTTTCTAAAAACTCTAGATGATATCGTACAGGTCCGTATGAATCAAAATATTGACCGACGTCATTCGTATCGATATATAAAGCTACCCAATGTGACCCTGGTTTATCATCTGTACCCAAATTGCATAATACCTAGTCAGGTCATAAATTCTATCACATGTTTAATATAAAATAATTGAAACAAGTTTATTCATTATGTAACCATTTATATACCAAAATGAATTTAACAAAACATAGATTCTTATGACACTATAGTTTATTCAAAATGACCTCCGTGATTTTGAATACAGGCCTTCAATCTGCGCGGCCAGTCGTCTATAGCAGCACGACCGAGGTCCATGTCAATATCGGTGACTGCCTTAATCAAGGATGTCTTGAGTGACTCCAAATTGGGATGAGGCTTTGAGCACGCCTTTTCCTCCAAGTGTTGCCATATCTTGTAATCTAACGGATTCAAATCTGGACTGGAGGAGGGCCTGTCTTCGTGCCGGATGAAGTCGATTTCACGCGCCGCCAGCCAGTCTTGTGTGCTATTCGCTCTATGAGCTGACGTCGAATCTTGTTGGAATACCCAGTGCCTGTTATTGAACATGGTATGAAAAACAGGTTACACAAGGTTCATCAGGACTGTATTTTGATACACAACTGTATTCGTTTTTACACCTTTCTCACAAAAATGTACCTCTGTTAAGCCCTAATAAGAAACTCCCAACCATACCATGAGCGAGGATGGAAAATGACCTCGTTGGACACGCGGAATACGGTTGCTCGCTTCTTCACTACTGTAACCGTACACCTTATCATTTTGTTTGTGGTAGCTCTCTTCTACGGCAAAAATTTTTTCATCCGAAAAAGAATTTCCCGATATTTTTTCCCGCGTACTGCTTCAACAAAGCGCGGCATCTCTTCAGTCTCAGGGCCATTAGACGAGCATTTAAACGATGTCCTGTTTTTCTTCGATATGCCCGAAGCCCTAAGTCTTCATTTAACACCCTTTTCACCGTGGTTCTGCTTAACCCCATCTGAAGGGCCAACAGTTTCTGCTTACGTTTGGGAGTTCTTTGAATTCGCGCCTTCACAGCTTTTATCACTGCAGGAGTCCTAACAGACCGAGGGCGACCACTTCTTGACCTGTCATCTACACTAGAGTCTTCATTATATCGTTTGATGGTACGATAAACGAATCTTTTGGTTATATTCAAATTTTTCAGTATGTCAAAAATTTGAATTGGCGCATAACCGCAACGATGCAACGCAATAACTGCAACACGGTCTTCTTTAAGCGTCCACTCCATATTTAAAAATGAGTAAAATTCTAAAAAGTATACAGTTTTATTTGATGAACATGAACAATTCGAATTCAATAAACTTTTTTGTGGCCAGCATTCTAAAAGAAAAGTTTTTACTGTTGTGACAATACTTATGACCTGACTAGGTATATACGTTGGTACGTGGGTGTACATGGGCAGTATATTAGCAGCATAAACATTATTTTCTAGACTGGGGTGAATCTTTTTCAGATGTTGTTGTACATCTAGTGTATCCATGATATTACTGCTATTAGTAGATTATTACAGTACAATCTACTCAATGACTAACATAGGAATGATCAATTATAGTGATTTCTAAATATTAAATTGCATTTTTTGTGTTATACAAAACGTATTTGAGTCATCAATACACTGAATAAGATGCAACACGAAGTAATGCTGAGATAAGCAACAGAATGTGAGATAAGCTTGTTGACGCATAAAGTTACTATCAATTCCACTGTAGAAATTCTTTAGATTAGAATTATTACTTACTGCTACTATATAAGACCAAGCAACTGCAGTCATGGAGTTAGTGTATGGTCGTTTGACCGCAGTGGATCTATCAATACTATATTTGTGTTACTTCAACGCATCAAAGGCCATGGATGTAAGTGTTTAATCTATTGACAAACTTACTTTTCTTTCTGTTATTTTCTTACGTGTGTATGATTTAGTGTTAACAAATTATATTTAAATATTGTGTGTGTATATGATTAAGCCGTCGTAGCTCAGATGGTTAACGCAAGCTGTAAATTTCACAGTACGCGACCCGGGTTCGATCCCCGCCGGCACCAATTAAATTGTTAATTGCAATTTTAAGTGTTTATTCTATTGACAAACTTACTTTTCTTTCTATTATTTTCTTACGTGGGTATGATTTAGTGTTAACAAATTATATTTAAATATTGTGTGTGTATATGATTAAGCCGTGGTAGCTCAGATGGTTAACGCAAGCTGTAAATTTCACAGTACGCGCCCCCGGGTTCGATCCCCGCCGGCACCAATTAAATTGTTAATTGCAATTTTAAGTGCTGATTTACCACGTGATCGGCGTTGAATGAAAACATCGTGAGGAAACCTGCATGTCTGAGAAAATTTCGAAGGCATGTGAAGTTCGTAAACACGCATTGAGGCCGCGCCGCGGATATTTCCTAGCCATAAATACCAGGCGGTCCCATAATGAACTGGCCTGATATAGTTCAACGCGACATGTCGCTACATGTTGTGTTGCTTTAAATAGTACGTTTATCGTGCACTTAATATAAGAAACATGCATCGACATAAAATGCTTAGTCTTAGTTTAACAGGCATTTGAAAAACGAGAGTCGCGTATTTTTTCAAAATGTCGAAAACTGAGTATCGAAGTGTCATAAAGTTTCTGTTTAAAGAAGGTTTATCCCCTGACCAAATAAAAGAACGATTGGATGGAGTGTATAAGGAGTCTGCCCCTCCTATAGCACAGTGAAAAATTGGGTGAAAGAGTTTCGCCTCGGGAGAGAAACCGTCGAAGACTTTGGCCACGACGGTCGACCTGTGGAAGTGCTCACTCCCGAAACGATTGCTCTTATCGAAGAGGAGGTTCTGAGTGACCGCCGTTTGAAGATTAGAGAAATTGCAGCAAGGCTTGGGCTCTCTAATAGTACCGTTCATCGCGCGATCCATGAACATCTTCTTATGAAAAAAGTGAGTGCAAGATGGGTACCGAAACTTCTTTCAGCGGTACAGAGACAGGAAAGAGTGCGCTGCGCTTCGGAGTTTTTGGATCTTTGTGGCGAAAATCCAAAGACTGTGATCGAGCGGCTAGTGACTGGTGATGAAACTATGATCTTGTATTATGATCCACGAAGCAAGCGCGAGTCAATGGAATGGCGTTATAAGGGTGAAAAGCCCCCTAGAAAGGCAAAGGTGCAACAATCGACTAAAAAACTGATGTGCACAATATTTTGGGATTTTCAAGGCATCTTGATGGTGGATTTTAAAGAACGTAATACAGTCGTGAACGGCGAATATTATGCTTCGTTAATACGAGTATATAAATTACGAGACAAGATAAAGGAAAAACGAAGAGGCAAGCTGTCTAAAGGTGTCCTGTTGCTCCATGACAACGCCCCTGTTCATACCGCTGGTATTTCGAAGGATGCAGTTCGTCAAGGCGGGTTCACAGAAGTTCAACATCCACCTTACAGTCCAGACATGGCCCCGTCTGACTATTATTTATTTCCAAATTTAAAGCTGGACTTAAGAGGAAGAAAATTTTCAAGCGATGAAGAGTTGCAGGCGGCCGTCTTCAGTCATTTTGAGGATAAAAAATGTGATTATTTTTATAAAGGTTTAGAGATGTTGATTCACAGATGTCAGAAGCGTGTTAGTATTCATGGTGATTATATTGAAAAATAAAATTGGTTTCGTTTCATTTCCTTCATTGGTTCATAGTTAGGCCAATTCATTATGGGACCGCCTACGTACAAAGACAATAGCAGAAATTGAAAAAGTAAAAAAATACTTTTTAACAATGACAGTCATTAGTTGATCATTAGTGAATGTGATTCTGTTTACTTAAATTACAGGAAGACAAGAGCAGAGGGAAGAAATAGGATGATGGGAAGTAATGAAGCATTGTTATGTGAAGTTTGTTGAAACAAACATATTTTTAGTCACGTGTAAATACTTTTAACATTTTGGTTCAAAATGACACAAAATCTAAAAAATATTAGATACATCATCGACATGGACGGATTTTACATTACATATCCTCATAAACATTTTCAATATAGAGAGAAATGGCTATTCTAGATGTAAAACTATCTAATAAAAATGATGCGTTTATCGATCATTATTCGTTTCGGCCAAGTTATCCTTTCAATTATTTGTCGCCAAAAGACAAAAAACTGTTCGTTATTGTGAAACACACGTGCACGGCATTCCATATTTTAATGATTTCTTATATTTACGCGAACACTACACGTTGAAATAATACTAGTTTTTACGGAATTTATCGCGTATATTTAACCTTCTAAATACCCGACGTTTCGAACGCTTTACAGCACTCATGGTCACGGGCGGGACTGAGATGTTCAACGTCCATATGTCATAGTTAACCGCGGTTACCATAGATTAAAATTTAACTTTTGTTCCGATCTATGTAGTATGAACTTATGGTATCTTGAAGTCTTGCAGTTGTATGCTTGGGTTGGGATTTAATTTTATTTATTATAGGATCCTAAGCAGATGGTAGCACCCAGCCATCTTCTCTATTGAAATTAGGATGTTTTTTGATTTCAATAGCCTCGCGAATCATCCTTGGAAGGAATCGGTGTTCTTTAGCGAGGATTTTCGGTCTATCAAATCTGATGTAGTGACGGGGGCGATCCTGTACATGTTCACAGACTGCAGACTTCCCGGAGCGTCGATTCTTCTCATCAGCTATATGTTCTTTAACGCTGGTTTTTATTGATCTTTTAGTTTGTCCTATGTAAGAGAGACCACATTTACAATCAAGCTTGTACACTCCTGCATCTTGCAGAGGGACATTTACTTGACTGATGGTATAAACTGACCAATCTTCTTCAGCGGCTTGAAGTATGTTTTGATGGAAGCGCGCTTCAAGATGTAGCCAATCTTGTCAGTGACTCCTCTAACATATGGCAGTACAGCAGGCACACTCTCGACTGTGGCCGGCTTCACTCGTTCACTGTGACGTAGGCGCGGGACTCGAAGCTTGTCATGCAAAACTTGCTTGACATGGTGGAGCTCGGCAGCCAGGTGTTTACTGTCACAGATCCCTCGTGCTCTCTGAAAAAAAGATTTACCCACGGTAGCTAACTGTGAAGGATGGTGGTGAGAATCACCGTTTAAATATCTCTCTGTATGGGTCTTTTTTCTATACACAGTATGGCTCAAGGTGTTATCAGGATTCCGAATTACTAACACATCTAGAAAAGCTATATCTATCTGTTATTTCCTGTTTTGATTTCTATCAAACGCATATTATATTTATACTTGCTGGCTGTGAAATAAATCAAAACAGGGAACTACACAAAGTGGCACTTTAAATGTAAAACACTGAATCTTTGATCGCTTATTGCGAGTTTTCGTGCTACACATACGACAGCGTCGCCAGGAGTTCAGTTGCTCATGCTGATGAATACCCACGTTACTCAAACGTATCTCATCAACCACCCTACTTCTTTTTGTCTGTTTGTGGAGAGCTTTGGCCGTTTTGCGGAGTATTGTGGCTGTCTATCCAGACTTCTTTTCCTTGATGAATAATTGCTGATGAGACCACGAGCCAGGCACAACCGAAAGTGTAATTGTGAAAGTGGGTTGTGTACTCTTGTGTTGCTAGAATATAGTAAAAAGGAGTTTGTGATGGCTAAATCTACGCGAAAATAGAAAATACGAAGCCACCACCTCTTGCTTCGTCTGTCAACTTCGTAGGTGGTCCGCTTCTGGTCAAAACGGTCTACACCATCCATGCGCTCTGTGTATTGAAGTACAGTTGATGGACACAGGAAAGCCCGTTTCAAAACATCTTTCTGTGTTCGATCGCAAAAAGTCTTATTTACTTTTGGGTGGAAGGCAGTGGTCAAAAGTGTGACGAGTTTAGTGTCCTGCCACATTACAAACGCCACGTTGTTTTTAGTGCGCCATCGGAATTCGCCTCTTGCTAAGTTTATTTTTTGACTCCTTGGTATATTCTTCTTTTTGGCATGTTTTACAACGAGAGGTAGATCTGCTCTGTTACTTTTGACTGTTGCTGTGGCATATATACCATTATTGTGTAAATATTGTAGTATGTCATACGATGCGAAAAAATTATCGAAGGTTACGTGTTCACGGTATTCTTCATTTACCAGCTTCTGTGTAAGGGATTTTACAACGTTAACTCCTAACCCGAATTCTGTAGACTGATCGTCCCGTTTCCCTGTATAAATTTGGAATTCGAAAACATAGCCTGTCTCGCTGTCAGCTCTAATCCACACTTTGTAGCCTCTTTTCCCCGGTTTTAGTGGCATATATTGTTTGAGTGATGAGATACCTTCGAACTGAATCTTCGACTCATCTATTGATTGAGATGTTGTAGTTTTTTGCAGAACGTTGGCAGGCCGTGTTGAGCAGCTCGAGAAGCGGACGAACTTTATATAATTTGTCGAACTGAAGCGCTCCTCTCGGAGGCATCTTAGAGTTGTCGTTCAAATGTAGGTTTTCCAAAACTTTCTTGAATCTTTTGCACGTCATTACCGATGCTATCTCAGCAACATGAAAAAATGGGTCACTTGACCAATATAAATCAATTGTTGGTAGCGGATGGAGCCCCATCAAAATTATCATTCCTAGAAAAGCCTTCATTTCAGGGATGTCAACTGGTGACAAGCCATGGCTACGACTCTGTTCTGCGTAAATATTGGTTTGTTCTACAAGGAGATCAATTACATCGGTATCAAAAAAATGTGTGAAATAAGTAACAGGTCTGGTCCTACTTGGAATAAAATTTGTGTGCTCTAAATGTATACTATCAAAATAGTCTATGTCGGGAAGCTGTGGATAAAGAACCTTCTTCCATTCCTGTTCTTCAGTGTCAGACTCATCGGTATCGGACATTGTGGCTGCATTAGCTACTGGAGGTGTTGGCGAAGACATCAAGACACTGTCGTGGCGAAGCGGTAGTACTATAGGAGAGTAAGACTCAGTATTACTGTCTAAGTGAAGACTGGATGGTAATGGCTGATCTCCAGCTGAACTTGTCGAAGGCTCTTCAGTATTCAGGTTGTTCAATGGAACGGAGTCATAATTCTGCCGATGCGCATCGACTTCAGAACGAAGCATTGGGTCATCAATACCATTCAATATATTACTGATACCTAAATCAGTAACAGTTTCTGGTTCCGTTTCATATTCGTCTTCGAAAACCTCTGGATCATCAGGAAGACCAAATAAAAGCTGTAATTCTTCTTCAATTCTGTCGTCGTTCAAAAAACGTGACATTATTACCTGTAAAAGAAAAAAGCACATCCAACTCCATCACCAACCCATGCACCACACACAAGCAGTGGCAACTATATTGCCACCTGAAAAACATGATTTTTTTTACAAGTAGTCAACCCAAACCTCAAAAATATAGCTAAATAATGTTGTTATTACTACAATATATTGAAAAAATAATAAAAACGTACCAGTACAAAACTTCGATTTCGAGATCGAACTAGATTTAATTATACGGCCAAAAACCGCCACACTTATAATCTTACGTCGACTTCAAATGACAGTTTTGACATTTGACAATGTAATAGCCAAAATAAAATCGACTAAAATTTTAATGTTACTGAGATAAACGAGAAAAAATATGGTGGCAACATAGTTGCCACCACCTTATAAAGGGATGTACCTTGTCAGTTCATAAGTATTGTCACACAGTAAAAACTTTTCTTTTAGAATGCTGGCCACAAAAAAGTTTATTGAATTCGAATTGTTCATGAAAATAAAACTGTATACTTTTTAGAATTTTATTCATTTTAAATATGGAGTGGACGCTTAAAGAAGACCGTGTTGCAGTTATTGCGTTGCATCGTTGCGGTTACACGCCAATTCAAATTTTTGACATACTGAAAAATTTGAATATAACCAAAAGATTCGTTTATCGTACCATCAAACGATACAATGAAGACTCTAGTGTAGATGACAGGTCAAGAAGTGGTCGCCCTCGGTCTGTTAGGACTCCTGCAGTGATAAAAGCTGTGAAGGCGCGAATTCAAAGAACTCCCAAACGTAAGCAGAAACTGTTGGCCCTTCAGATGGGGTTAAGTAGAACCACGGTGAAAAGGGTGTTAAATATAGACTTAGGGCTTCGGGCATATTGAAGAAAAACAGGGCATCGTTTAAATTCTCGTCTAATGGACCTGAGACCGAAGAGATGCCGCGCTTTGTTGAAGCGGTACGCGGGAAAAAATATCGGGAAATTCTTTTTTCGGATGAAAAAATTTTTACCGTAGAAGAGAGCTACAACAAAAAAAATGATAAGGTACGCACACAGTAGTGAAGAAGCGAGCAACCGTATTCCGCGTGTCCAACGAGGTCATTTTTCATCCTCGCTCATGGTATGGTTGGGAGTTTCTTATTGGGGCTTAACAGAGGTACATTTTTGTGAGAAAGGTGTAAAAACGAATGCAGTTGTGTATCAAAATACAGTCCTGACGAACCTTGTGTAACCTGTTTCTTATACCATGTTCAATAACAGGCACTGGGTATTCCAACAAGATTTGACGTCAGCTCATAGAGTGAAGAGCACACAAGACTGGCTGGCGGCGCGTGAAATCGACTTCATCCGGCACGAAGACTGGCCCTCCTCCAGTCCAGATTTGAATCCGTTAGATTACAAGATATGGCAACACTTGGACGAAAAGGCGTGCTCAAAGCCACATCCCAATTTGGAGTCACTCAAGGCATCCTTGATTAAGGCAGCCGCCGATATTGACATGGACCTCGTTCGTGCTGCGATAGACGACTGGCCGCGCAGATTGAAGGCCTGTATTCAAAATCACGGAGGTCATTTTGAATAAACTATAGTGTCATAAGAATCTATGTTTTGTTAAATTCATTTTGGTATATAAATGGTTACATAATGAATAAACTTGTTTCAATTATTTTATATTAAACATGTGACACCAAATCGTATGAAATATGCAGTTGGTATGAGGATGTTAGAGATTATAGTAAAAAAAAACATGGATAAGTTCTGTAGCTGCATATCGTCTCTTACTTTCTCAACTGTATACGAAAAAAATAACTTACAAGAGGCGTTTGTTGAATTTCATGATTTATTTAAACTTTTTTTTGATCTTTGCTTCCCAATACACACAATAAAAAGGGCAACTAAAAAAGGGAACCATAAATGGTTGACAAAGGGCATTAGAAAATCATGTATAAGGAAAAGATATCTCTACCTTAGTCAACAATATGATAAAACAAAGAGAAAAATACTCAATAAAATATAAATCATATAGTTCCATACTAAAAAAAGTGCATATATAAATCGAGACAGATACAAAGTAAGAAATATATCGACAATAATAAAAATAAATGTAAAGCCATATGGGCGGTAATTAATGAAAATATTGACGACCAAAATACGAAAACACAAATTGACAGAATAATAAAAAATAATCGGATATATGACGACCCAAAGAAAATAAGTGACATATTTAATCACTTTTATATAAACTTGATAAAAAACAATAATTTTAAATATAATGTTGAGGAAATAAACAAAACTATCACGACTAATAATATCCATACAATATTTCTTAAACCTACTGATGCTATGGAAATATTTCGGATAATTAAAAGTCTTAATAATACGAACGCAGTAGAATTTGATAACATAACAACCACTGCAATCAAATTATCTGCACGATACATATGTCAACCGCTATGTTATTTAATTAATATGTCCTTTGAAGAAGGTACCTTCCCAATTATATTAAAAAAATCAATCGTTAAGCCACTTTTTAAGAAAGGCGAAAAATACGAAATGAATAATTATAGGCCAGTCACGCGGATACCCATATTGTCAAAAATATTCGAGAAGATTATGCTGAGAAGGCTTCAAGAATTCACGACAAGTCATCGTTTACTTAAAGAGGAGCAATTTGGATTTAAACAGAATAGTACAAACTCGTTAGCGTGTTTTAATTTGATTAAAATTGTCACCCAGGCCATAAATGATGGCGTTCCAGTTGCGGCAATCTTCCTGGACATAAGCAAGGCGTTCGATTTTGTGGACCATAAATTGCTCTTACACAAATTAGAAAAATATGGGATAAGAGGTAAAGCTAACGACTGGTTGAGAAACTATTTATGTGAGAGACAACAATGTGTGGAAATATCTAAAGTCAATAAAGACAAAAAAGAGTTTTACAGAAGCGAAAATCAGATAAATGAATTTGGCATGCCACAAGGCAGTGTATTGGGACCATTCTTATTCCTCATGTATATTAATGATCTCCCTAATATTACTCGCCATAACACAATCTTGTTTGCTGATGACACAACCCTTATCGTGAAATGCGAAAATGCAGATACATATGAAACAGAGATAAATAAAGCAATCAAAAATATAATAAGCTGGCTTTATTGTAATAATTTACAGATTAATATGGAAAAAACTAAAATGATCCAATTTCAGGCATACCAGAGAAAACTATTGAATATTAATGTTAAATATAATGATAAGATCATCGAACAAATAGCAAGTACCAAATTTCTGGGTATAATGTTGGATCAAAATTGCGACTGGAAAACACATGTCGATTACGTTTGTGACAAACTCGACGGATTTGTCTACGCAATAAAGAGATTACGAGTCACGATATCAACTGATGCTGCTCTATGTGCATATCACGGATATGTTTCGTCAGTACTATCATACGGTCCTTTATTGTGGGGCAATTCAGTAGATATAATAAAAGTATTTAGAGTACAAAAAAATGTGTGCGTGCAATCTATGGAGCAGGGTATACGGATAGCTGTAAGCCCTTGTTTAAAAAGTACGATATCTTAACATTAACATGCTTGTACATTAAAGAAATATGCATATTTGTAAAACAGCATCCCGAACATTTTGAAAGGCAAATAGATGTAACTGAACGAAATGTAGCTCCTAGAAATAAACATAAATTATACTTACCTCAATGCAAGCTCAAATTGTATGAAAGGAACTCTTACGTAAATGCTATAAAAGTGTATAACAAAATACCCAACGACTTTAAAGGATTACCTTTAACCACGTTTAAAAAAAAGTTAATACAATGGTTAAAAGAAAAATGTTTTTACGATCTAAACGAATTTATGTCTTTTAGTGGAAAATAAATTCGAAGTCAGTAATATTGGTATATATCTAATAATTAATTAATTACAAACAAAATGAAAGTATGGACATTAACACACCATTAAACAATGTGACATTTTAATTGAATTCACACACTTGTAATTTTTTTTTGCATGTATACTAATTAAATATTTGCACACCATATATATGGATATAATGGTAGAATGGCCATATAATGGTAGAATGTAAATGGGCCATTATGCATAATTTAAGATCATACTTTATTGTACACATACATTTTGGCAAATAAATGAATTTGAATTTGTGATAGAATTTATGACCTGACTAGGTAATATGCAATTTGGGTACAGATGATAAACCAGGGTCACATTGGGTAGCTTTATATATCGATACGAATGACGTCGGTCAATATTTTTATTCATACGGACCTGTACGATATCATCTAGAGTTTTTAAAAAGGAATTGTAAAAGATGGAACTGGAATGTTGATAGGATTCAGAATGAGTGGACTTCAGTTTGTGGCGAATATTGCTTAATGTATTTGCTACATAAGTTTCAGGGAGGTTCAATGCATAGTTTTATGAGTATATTTACAGGGAACACATTGTACAACGATATTTTAGTGGATGAGATGTTTCGCTCCTATTTTATAGATAATATATAATAAGATAGTAATAAGATTTTGTATTTCGTAAATAAAAATTGTAACAAAATTAGGTAATGTATTTTATTGATGATTCAGATTAGCGTTGCAGCTAGGAACAAAGGAGTATAATACAATAGCACTGATAATCAGACGCACGAATAGACAATGGCGGTATTCAATGAACAATAGATAATAACAATGGAGCACTAATGACGGTGGAGGCCCTCACCGGATATCAATTAGATAAGAGTTAATTGATCTGCACATCTCCGGAACCGTGCATCCAACGCAAAAATGGACCGCAGATTCGTGATCAGAGCATGCCGAACCTTTTCTTTTTTAGGATCGTGAGTCGTCGAACGTTGTACTTGTACCACTTCTGACTCAGTGAGCCAGAACTGGTACTAACTAACTACTTATGATGACTACTCGCAGTGGCCAGTTAGAACATTTATCAACCAAGATGAAAGTAATACACCCGAAATAAAATCAAATTATTCATTAGGTTCCGTCAATTTAATCACTAATGAAAATAATTTAGTAGAAATATCTAAGTTGCAGTTCTGTGACCGAATTTTTTCCCATTTCTCTTCTTATTAGAAACTGCAACGCACGGTTGCTCGAATATTGAGATGGTGCCGATTTAAATCCGGTCACTCTAAGCAATCCATACCGACGACTAACGAATTGAATACCGCTCAAGACGTCTTAATTAAACTAGTACAGAGTTCATACTTTGCAAATGAAATAAATAATTTGTCAAAGGGCACAAAGTAAATTCCGTCGTTGAGAAAATTATCTCCATTTATTGACGATCGCGGATACCTCAGGGGGGGGGGGGTCGAATAAATTATTCAGTTTTACCTTATAACGCGAAACATCCCCGTTTATTACCTAAAATAGTAGATTTACACTATTACTTATTGAATATTTACATAAAAATATTTACACGTAGGCCCACGCACCTTACAATACATTATTAATGAAAATTTTTGGATTTTAGCATCCCGTCGCATTATCCGGTCAGTTTTGTCCAAATGCAAAACTTGTTTTAAACACAACCCTGTGCTCTTGCAGCCTGAGATGGCACCTTTGCCAGCAGCTCGATTGATACCTAATAAAGTTTTTGAGCATGTAGGGGTAGACCTCGGTGATCCGTTCTTTACAAAAGAATGTTTATGACGAAACGCTAGGATTGAACGGTCGTATTTAGCATTATTCATTTGTTACTCGACAAAAGCTGTACACTTCGAGGTCTTATCGTCATTGTCATAGGAGTGTTTCCTCGCGTCTTAGACAGATTTGTAGCGCGACGAGGTGTGTGCTCTTTTCTTTACTCGGATTGCGGTACTAATTTTATCGCGGCTAGTAAGCATTTAACCGAAATACAAAGGTTTATGTTCGAGCAAAAAAAACAATATATTAAACTCAAAGCGACAAATTATATGGAAATTTAATCCCCCCAGCGCACCACATATGGGTGGGCTCTGGGAAGCCGGAATTAAATCCGCCAAGTACCTCTTAGCGCTAGCCGTCGGAGAAAAAGGTTTGACGTTCGAGGAACTCACCACAGTGTTTTGTAAAGTAGAAGCAATTCTCAATTCGCGGCCGCTCTGTTCGTTACCAGCTAGTGATAACCCGGATGAATTTAACGTACTGACAGCGGGACACTTTTTAATAGGAAAAGCGTTAACGGCGGTACCTGAGTATAATGTAGAAGACATAACAATGAATCGATTTAATGGTTGGGGCCGTCTAGGATATGATCACAAACTGCAGACTTCCCGGAACGTTGATGTGAAGCATCAACGTTCCGGGAAGTCTGCAGTTTGTGAATGAATCGATTGTCACGTTGGCAATATATTCAAAAATGTTCACAAATGTTTTGGCGTAGATGGAGTCGTGAATATTTAAACACGCTGCAACAGAAAGCAAAGTGGTATTCGGATAGATCTAACATTAAAATAGGTGATCTTGTAATGATAAAAACTGATAACATACCGCCGTGCAATTGGCCTTTGGGTAGAATAGAGGCTCTTCACCCCGGCCTAAGAGGGTGGCACTGAAAATTTCGGGAATCAAGGAAGTGACACAACATTACTATTTAAAAATATATTTACTGCTTGTAGAAGTATTCTCCGCGAAATTTAACACGTTTTTCCATACGATGGAACCAATCATTGAAGCAACCATTCAATTCGGAAGTTGGGGTCTCCAAAATGGCCGTTTTGTAGGCGTCCACAGCTTCTTCAGGTGATGAAAATCTCTGTTCACGAAATTTATTCTTTATTTTAGGGAACGTATAGATATCATTAGGGCTTAATTCGGGACTGTACGGCGGATGGTCTAATAGTTCTGTGTTTTCTTGCTCTAAAAACTCTTTTGTTCTGTGTGCGGTGTGAGAACTCGCGTTGTCGTGATGGAAGATGATGCGGCGGTTGTAGTTTTCTTTACGGAGTTCAGAAACGACCTGTGGAAAACAAATGCTAGCATACCATTCTGCACTAACCGTTCTTTGTTCCTCAAGAGGAATAGTCGTAACATGGCCGGTTTTGGAGACAAACGTGGCTACCATTTTTTTTGCAACACTCCGTGAACGAACAATTTTTGTTGGCTTTAACTCGTTTTCGAACATCCAAACTCGTGGTTTTTTGTTTCTGGTTTGTACGCATATATCCAGGATTTTTCACCTGATACGATGTTGTATACGGCATTTGAGGATCCTGCGTGGAAAATTTCGAGAGTTCTGACGCACCAAGTAACGCAAGCCGCTTTTTGCTCTTCACAGAGCGAATGCGGTATCCATCGGGAAAACAACTTTTTTACACCTAATTGTTCATGCAAGATTATTTGTATTTAACTCATGCCAATATCTAAAGTTGCCTGAATTTCGCGGTATGTCACATGTCGATCTTCCTCAATCAGCTTACGCACAGCATCAACGTTTTCTTGGGTGACTGCAGTTTTTGGACGACTTTGACGGGGATCATCACTAAGCTTGACACTTCCACGTTAAAAACCAGCGATAAATTGTGGTTTTGGATGGGGCTTCATTACCAAATGCAGAAATCATCCGGTCAACACACTGTTTTTGTGTTAAACCACTTCGAAAGTCATAATAAATCATCGCTCTTGAATTTTCTCGAGTCAATTCCGTTTTCTCAACGACTAAACAAGTTTGACAAAACCTTGTGACAAGACCGAGAATCTTTTTTAAATAAATAAATGGTATTCGATTTTTAAAACCAAGGAGTTTTCAATTAAAAAAAATTTAATATAACAGGAACCGTGGAAATATTCCATTCCTGATACTTTTAGTGCAGCCTAGTAGATTGGGTTGTTCGTTGTGTTACGCTTCGTACCCAAAAGGGTACTTTACAGAGACCAGTTAATAAACTGAGTCCTCTCCTTTATGCAAATTAGCTTACTTGTATTAATAACCTTCTCGTTGAGACCATTCTGTGTCTCAGCGTTATCTTGATAGAGATTAAGTTAGATTAAGTTATAATTTTATCTTATCTTTTGGAGAAACCATCAAGATGGTTTCGGTGGGGGGTGTGTTCAGTAATAAACCGCAACTCGCAAATTTTATACCGAGACACAATGATCTACAACGATCTGAGGGCCGGTGATAACCTGTGGCAACATTGTAACGCATAACGCGCTTCTATAATCTGTGGGGACAAAAAAAGAATAAAAGGGAGGGTAGGAAGCGTAAGAAGCCTACATCTCTCTGTGTTATCGTGGAGTGAATATCTCTTAAAAACAAAAAATAAGGACTACTCTAGAGTGTACCGTGTACAATCTAATTACTAGTGTATTCTATCGTGTAGAAGAAGCCACCAGGAGCTGTCGACGTTTGCCGATCTTGGGAAGCTGGCTAGTAAGACCGTGAGTAGTTTTATTGTTTTCTTGGTGTAATTTTGTGACTGCTCTAACTGAACGTTTCAGGGGATATTGAATATCAATACAGTCCAATATATAATTTAAATATAATCCCAAGCCGCCACATAGGGTTTAGTGTATAAATCAAGGAAAAACTAAAATATTTTTTTAATTTCGTTCCAGTTTTCTAGATACACCAACTGTATAAATAACTTTGTAATATAATATAAATATATAGAATTACAAAGTTACATTTGCAGTGAACGAATCAGTGTACTTTTATATGTATAATAGTTGTAGATAGGTACGTTGTTGGTATTCAAGAAGTAGAAGGTGCCAGAAAAGTAAAAAAGTAGGACTATCTTATCTACAAAAAGAAATGGGATGCCATCAAAACATAACTTGTAAAAAAAGCAAGTCTCGCAACTCAACTGAGTGGAACTCCACTACCGTAAAAAGTTGTGAGATCCAAGTCGGTTAATTTATTCAGTCCCTACTTAAAGGTCCTTCTGTTTTAAGTTATTACGTAATTGTCAAACCTAACAACATTTTATGGTGACCATATCAATGTTAAAAATCTTTTATATTTTAAATATATAGATTGACTTGGCAATCGCACTAATCAATCTAATTTAATATAATACGTATTACTTGTGAGGTACATTGTGTTTTCATGCGCCTGATCCTCTCCTGATCTCTCTTCAGTCGTATCAGTTTACCGTCCCATCGGACTATGAGTATGAGGGGATGACACTTGGGTTCTACAATCATATCCTGCGCCGCTAGCTAGCCTCCGCGCTGCCCCAATGCGTGTTGGGAAACTTCACATGTCTTCGAAATATTTTTCTTATTTCGCAGACATGCAGGTTTCTTCTCGATATTTTCCTTCACCGCCGAGAACGTGGTAAATCAGCACTTAAAATTGCAATCAACAATTTCGTTTGTACCCGCGGGGATCGAACCAGGTTTGCACTTGTACTGTAAAATATACAGCGAAGGCTTAACCTTATGTATATGTTTTATAATAATAATGTACATACTTTACATTTTCATAAACATATTGCCATGCCAAAATAAATATGTTTATTCTTTTTAATTTTACTCTAAGGGACTATTTACAATTTAAGTTATAAATCGTCTGTACGGTTCTCTTTTTCAAAACAAATATGACTTCAATGTCAGTCACATTACCCCAGTTATTTTAGTAAGATTCCATTAGATATTACGCTATGAAAGTAACTAAATTAAATTAATCTGGCTATCGCAAATTTGGTGAGACTTCTAATCTTTATTACAGCATATGCTTAAGAACTAAGTCTGTCAGCTAATATAGGTGGGGGCCCCATTAAAGCTTCTCATCAATAATAATACTAAGAAAAACAGTGGTATTCACAAAATTCAACTACTCCCCATTTAAGAGTACTATGGTATTCGAATATTTGACATTAGGTATTGTAAATTTGGGGTGCGAAGTCAGAAGTCCTCCACGTGTGCCTGGTAGTTGCGGGTCCCTCTCGATACGTCTGGAGGGAAGAGCAGCAACTGGGCCGGTGCACCCTGGGCGCGGCGGTAATCTTCCTCGAGAAATGAGAAGAAATTCTTATTCCTTGGGGAATGTTGCTGCCGCGGCTAATTATTCTGACATGGGGGGGTCCATCCCGGACCAACAGTGCGTTCGTCTGCGTGACCCTCTGATCAGCAGAGGGCATAGCAGAGGAGCGAGGGCGGGCTCGGTGTGCACTTACCCTGCCTCCGGGCAGACAGTGAAGGATTCATCCTTTGCTGTCACCGCCGGTCTCGTAATCCCAGTCGAAGTGTCGTGGATCATGTCTCGCGGCTTTGATAAGGACCGAGGGTCTTGGCTTAATCGCCCGGACCGCGAGGGAGAAAACCTCTATAAAAAGTTACCCCGAATCCCAAGCGGCGACGCACCGCGAGGGGATGGATGGCTGACGGGGTTCTATGAACAAATCAGCCGCAAGTGCGGTCCTCGCCAGGGTACCTGCAGACCCCCTGGCGAGTAATAAATCCTCTAAATCTGCTTACCTTGGTACAGGGGTCTCTGCTAAGGTGGACCTCTAATTCCCCCATACTCGTGGGTACAGAAATGGAAACACCAAAAACAAAAACAAAAAACAAAACTAAAACCGCCGGCAACGGCAACGTAGAGGAGAGGAGAAACGATGTGGGGACTGAGTCCGACGCCACATCGAGCAGCGTGGGAGGCTCAGAGAGCTCCCGACGCGTGGGGCCTGGGACCGCGGAGACCAGTAAGTTCTTCCGCAAGCGGTCCAGGCTGGATGGCGACCAGGGGCCGTCATCCGGTGAAGAGGAGGTTTCGGCCCGGAAAATCCCCACCAACAGGCGGGGCGGGCTGAGAGGCAAGGGGAGGGGGCTCTCTGATAATCAGATGGCCGAACGAGCGGCAAAGCTTGCCGAGGAGGGGCGCCACCCGGGCGATACGGCTCGGGTATCAGGCGAAGAGACGAGTGCGACTGGCGGCTCCAAGGTGGAGCGTAAGGCCAGATTCGTAAAGGAGGTGGAGGCCGCGATCAAGGTCGTGGCCTACAAGCAAAAGTCCACCTCAAAGTTTAAGGCCATTCCCGGGGCCTCCGCCTCCATCATGGCGGCTGCGGAGGCCAACTTTGTTGGGGCCGGGCCTAATGCGGACGAGGTGGCGAAGCTGCGGGTGGACGTGGCCCGCCTGACGTCTGCCATGGAGACTCTCCAGAAGGAGAACGAGCAGCTCCGCGCAGACCTGGCCAGTCTACGTGAGCCTGCCTCTCACGCGGCGCCCCAGACGCAGCGCCCAAGCCAGCCCGTGCCGGTGGAGAACCAGGTTCTGAACCTGGTCCGGCAGGAGCTGGATGCCTTCCAGCACCGGTTTTCCGTGCTGGAGGGCATCGTCCTGCGCCCCCCCCCCCCCAGGCGCCAACAAGACGGCGGCGAGGCCGGCAACGTACGCGGCGGCCACGGCTACCGCATCCAGGCCGGGGCCGTCCAGCCAGCCCTCGGGCGGGGCTGCAGTTGCTCCTCCCCCCCCTGAAAAGCCGGCTCCAGCAAAACCGGTACCAGCTGAACCGGCTTCGGCTAAGCCGGCGACGGGAAAGGGAGGCAAGACGAAGGCGAAAAAGGGCAAGGCGGCAGCACAGATGGCAGACAGCTGCACCAGCCCCAGTGCCCCTGCGGCGAATGTGCCAGCGCCAGCGGCAAGCCAGCTGTCGCCACCGTCACCGCCCCCCCAGATCCCTACACCTCCCGCGGCTGAAGCCGGTTGGCAGGTGGTCGGGGATAAAAAGAAGGGGAAGAAGACAGCCAAAAAGGCCAAAGAGCAGGAGCGGCAGCGCCAGTTTAGGGCGCGCAAGATCACGGCTAGGCTCCGCGCCCCGAAGACCGCAGCTGTAGTGATTACACTACAGCCGGACGCGGAGAAGAAGGGCGTTACCTACCGCGATCTGCTCGCGAAGGCGAAGGAGGCGGTGGACCTCGGGGAGCTTGGGATCACTGGGGGCCTCCGGCTCAAAGTCACCCAGATGGGGGCCCGTATGCTGGAGGTCCCCGGGGAATCCAGTGGCGCGACCGCGGACGCTCTGGCTGCGAAGCTCAGAGCGTCTCTGGACGCGGACGAGGCCCGAGTGTCAAGGCCCTTCAGATGCGCAGACCTGCGCATCATGGGTCTGGACGACTCGGTATTGGAGGAGGAGTTGGTGGCCGCCGTCGCCAGGTCCGGGGGGTGCACTACTGACCAGGTCAGGTCAGGCGCCATACGCCCGGACCAACAGGGTATGCATGCCGCCACGGTGCGCTGGCCTGTTACGGCGGCCAAAACCATAGTGGAGGGCCGAAGGCTTCTGGTGGGCTGGGTCTCAGCGCAGGTTAAGCTGCTGGAGCCCAGACCTCTGAGGTGCTATCGCTGTCTCGTGGGGCACCACGTATCAGTGAGATGCGCCTCGGAGGTTGACCGCAGTGGCCTTTGCTTCCGCTGCTGTCAGCCCGGACACATATCGGCGACCTGCTGCGCCACGCCGCACTGTGATGCATGTGCGGCGACCGGCAAGCCAGCCGATCACCGGGCCGGAAGCAAGGCCTGCGTGCCACCCGCCAAGGCCAAGGCCGCGGGTAGGGTAGGGGCCAAAGCCGCCACCGCCTCTGTGGCCTCCGCCGCAGCCGCAACTGCCACCGCCACCGCTGTCACTGTCGCCGCCGCCGCCGCCGCGACACCGACGCCCGCAAAGGGGCCCCCCGTGGAGGAAGCTGAAATGGAATGCCTATAACGGCCCCATTAAGCTTCCTCCAGGCGAATATTAACCACTGCGCCTGCGCTCAGGATCTGTTGCTCCAGAGCATGGCGCAGTGGTCGATTAACATCGCTGTGGTCGCTGAGCCGTATTTTGTCTGGCCTAGGGAGGACTGGGTGGCGGACCTTAACGGCTCAGTGGCCATCATCTCTTCGGCCGCCGCCGGTACCCCGACCCTTGAAGGTGTCAGGAGGGGCCAGGGGTGCGTAGCAGCACGGTTCGGGGAGTTCGTCGTTGTGGGGGTGTACTTCTCCCCAAACCGATCTCTCGCCGAGCTCCACAACTCTCTTACAGAGCTGAGAGCAGTCGTCGTCGGAAGTTATCCCCTCCCCGTACTTGTCCTCGGGGACTTCAATGCCAAGAACTTGGCTTGGGGTTCTCGTCGTACAGATGTGCGGGGTAGGATGGTGGAAGACTGGGCTCTGGAGACAGGCCTGGTCGTCCTAAATCGGGGTTCTGTCCCCACGTGTGTGCGGATGCGGGGCGAGTCGGTGGTGGACATCTCGTTCGCTAGCCCCGCTCTGTCGCCGCGTGCCATTGACTGGCGTGTCATGGAGGGGGTGGAGACCTACTCCGACCACCGGTACATCCGGTTTGATGTCTCCACCCAGCCCTCGAGCGCGCCAGTCCAACAGGCCCCGAGTGGTCCGCGTTGGGCGCTGAAGCAGCTGGACCGGGAGCTCCTCCTGGAAGCCTCGATCGTGCAGGCCTGGGTGTCATCACCGGACAGGCCTGCCGACGTCAATGATGAGGCAGGGTGGTTCCAGGAGGCCATGTCCGAGATATGTGACGTGGCAATGCCCCGCGTCCGGCCAGGAAGCGCCCGGCGTCAGGTGTATTGGTGGTCGCGTGAGCTGACGTCTCTGCGCGAGGCGTGTGTCGCCGCGCGGCACCTGTACACCAGGCATCGCAGGCTCCGCATTCGTCCACCGAATGCGGCAGCCATTGAGGCGGAGCTGTACGAGGGATACAGAGCGGCGAAGAACGCCCTCCGGGAGGCTGTCCTGCGGGCCCGGGATCGGGCCCGTGAAGAGATGCTGGAGACTCTCAACAGAGATCCGTGGGGGCGCCCTTACAAGATGGTGCGGGATAAACTCCGCACCTGGGCCCCCCCGCTGACGCAAAGTCTCCGGCCCCAGCTCGTGGAGGACGTGGTGAGCGCTCTGTTCCCTGCGCGACGGGAACATCCGCCCCCGCCTATGGCTTCGCCACCTGCGGTGCCGGAAGCGGACCACCAGGACGACAACGACGACATCCCGGAAGGGACCGGGGTAGATCTGACAGTGGCGGTACGTAGGCTCAAGGCCAGGAATACCGCCCCAGGACCCGATGGCTTGCCTGGCAAAGCCTGGGTCCTGGCCTCGGAGGCTCTCGGGCCCCGACTGGAGGGGCTCCTAAGCGCATGCTTGGAGAGAGGCCAATTCCCGCTTCGTTGGAAGACGGGGAAGCTGTTCCTCATTCGGAAGCCGGGGCGCCCTGCGGACTCTCAGTCCGCATACCGGCCCGTGGTGCTGCTCGACGAGGTGGGCAAGCTCTTTGAAAGAGTCATTGCAAACCGCCTCGCCGAGCACCTTGCGGGGACGGGGCCGGATCTTGCGGAACACCAGTTTGGTTTCCGCAAGAGGCGCTCTACGGTGGACGCCATCATGCGCGTGAGAGCCCTAACGACGGGGGATGCAGTGGCCAGAGGGGGGGTTGTCTTGGCGGTGTCTCTCGACATCGCCAACGCCTTCAACTCCATGCCCTGGAGCTGCATTAGGGAGGCACTCCGGTATCACCGGGTGCCGACCTATCTCCGTCGTATAGTCGGGGACTACCTGACGGACAGGGCCGTCATCTACCCCGGTCGCAACGGTGAGTGGAACCGGCGAGAGATGTCGTGCGGTGTCCCACAGGGTTCGGTTCTGGGGCCACCTCTGTGGAACATCGGTTACGACTGGGTGCTGCGCGCCGACCTCCCTACCGGCGTCAGCGTTGTTTGCTACGCTGACGACACGCTAGTACTGGCACAAGGGGGGTCGTACGAGGCGGCGGCGGAAAATATGACACGCGGGGTTGCGATAGTCGTTGAGAGGATTCGGCAACTGGGTCTCGAGGTGGCTCTGCACAAGTCCGAGGCCATGCACTTCCATGGTCCTCGGAACAGGCCACCACCGGGATCCTCAGTAATGGTGGAGGGGTATCCATCTACGTCGAGTCGACGCTGAAGTACCTAGGACTCGTCCTCGACGGCCGATGGAACTTCGTTGAGCACTTCCGACGTTTGGCTCCCAAACTGGAACGGACCGGGGCTGCCTTCTGGCGGCTCCTGCCGAACCTGGGAGGGCCAAACGCCTCCTGCCGGAGGCTCTACGCGGGGATGGTGCGGTCCATGGCCCTTTACGGGGCCCCGGTGTGGGCGCGTGGTTTGGCGCGGCTTGCCGTCCACCACCTGAACGCGCCCCAAAGGGTGATAGCCGTGAAAATGGTTCGCGGCTACCGCACGATCTCCCGCGAGGCGGCGAGCCTCCTTGCCGGATTGCCGCCATGGGATCTGGAGGCGATAGTCCTCGCGCGCCTGCACGAATGGCGTGCGGAGGCACTATGCCGTGGGGAAACCCCGCTGCCGCGGCAAGTTGTCGCGCAGCGGACAGACTTCCGGCACGATCTCATGGCGACATGGAGACAGCGACTGTCGCAACCCCGTGCTGGGCACGCCACTATAGCGGCGATAAGACCCCTCTTTGAGGAGTGGCTTGAGAGACGCCACGGCATCCTCACCTTCCGCCTGACGCAGGTCCTCACCGGACACGGTATGTTTGGGAGGTTCCTGCACCGAATCGGGCGGGAGGAAACGCCCGGGTGCTCCCACTGCGAGGATGGACCGGAGGACACGGTGGAACACACCGTGGAGGTGTGCCCTGCTTGGGCGGAGCACCGCCGTGTCCTCGTAGCGGCGATAGGCGGCGGCGACCTCTCGCGTCCGGCCCTGGTCGAAGCCATGGTCCGGAGCGAGACGGAATGGGATGCCGTCCCACCTTCTGCGAAGCAGTGATGCTAGCGAAGGAGGTGGCGGAGCGGGAGAAGGAGAGAGCAGCAGCTTACCTCCCCGGCCGCCGCGGGAGACGCCCCGGGTGTCGGGGGCTACGTCGTGGCCCCCGGCCACCGTAGGCGCGGGCCTGTGGACGGCGAGCAATGGGTAGCTCGCCGTCCGTCCGTCTAACGACGACAGGCCGTGTCGACGGCGCGTTTTGTTCCACGCGCGCCTCAAAGAGCTGTCAGCAGCGTGAAGGGGCCCACAAGGGCCGACGCCTGCCGGGGCTGCGGGCTGTTCGAAAGAGATACCGCGGCTCCGGAACGTAAGGGCACTGAAGGAACACGGATGGTTTTTAGTCAGTAAAAGTCTGACACTCCCTTACGCTCCACCCAGAGCGAAAGGGGTCATTAGATGATTTTCCATCCGCAAAAAAAAAAAAAAAAAGGTATTGTAAATTTAATACATTTTGTTTTAGTGCCGTTTAAGAGCAAATTGTTGGCATCATTGTAATGAACAATGTACTAATTTCGATAGAGCATTATTATCATTGTCAAAATTTACTGACTGCCGTTTGAGTTTGATAATTAAACAGGTAGCATCCACAAATAATTTAATATCGTGATTGTTCCCTACAAGATAAGGTAAGTCACTAATAAAGATTAAGAACAAGAATGGGCCAAGGATTGAGCACAGAGGAACGTCCATTGATACTACTGATCTGGAGAAACCTTTACTATCAATAAGGATTTTTTGAGTTCTGTTATTTAAATATGAAATCAAGTCTAAGTGCAATAATGTTGACGTCGTAGTTTCCTGATTAATATCTAATAATAAACACAAATGAAATCCTTTTTATAAATACCTATTGCATCTTGTGAATTCCCCCAAGCATGAAAATATATTTCATAAGCTCGACAACCGCGTCAGTCGTCGAGCGTCGCCTTGAAAACCAAATTGATTTTTATGGAGTAATTTATTTGAATAAAAAAAATAAAGATTGATCCAAAACTTTTCAAAAAATTTTCTAAGAGTTGGTAGTACAGAAATAGGTCTAAAATTAGCGGGGTCCAATGCCCACCTAATGGTACTAGTGTTCTGTGATCCAATGTGCTACCTTATTTAAATAAAGGTATTAATTTAATATGTTCTATTAAATCAGGAAACATTTTAGATTCAATATTAGTTTTAAAAATAATAGCAAGATGAATGCATTTAAATCTAATATTGCGCAAATAAATCTATTATTGACGCAATAACTGTAATGGATATACCCCAAAAATCAACTTTTCATTGCTTTCTTTACATTAAGGATTGTGAAATATTTTACGATATCTTATGGTTATACTTTTTCAAATCTAAATTCTTATAAAGTAAAGACTAGGCGACAGTTGGAGAAATATTTAAAGACGTTAAGATAGGAATATCCGTGAAATATTTCTAAAACACCGCTGCGACTTCTTGATTTGATGTAGTCAATTCGTTATTAATTTTCAATTGAAAGTTTGTGTTACGAGGTTTATCTTTACAAAGTTTCACTATTAATTATACTCCACGTCATTTTATTTTTAATTTTAGCGTTCTTAATTTTGCTGCTAATATGTAAATATTTGGCTGTAGAACACACTCTTTTAAACATTTTAGAATACTTTTTAACACATTCTCTAAAAGTATCAGAAAAATTATATGAACTTCCATGGTAAAGGTCATATAATCTACGTCTGCTCTTATGAATTCCTACTGTCTACCCACTCATTAAATGCTTTGCGACTGCTACTGGAGAATGTTTTAGGACTAAATTTAAATAATCTGAATTATTCCTGTAAGAAAGTGAAGGAAGGTTTTTTACCATATTACTTTTAAATCTCTTCAGGCGTTTTGTATTAATCGAACCAAACACAGTTTTTTCCGATGGAAAAGTCTATGGGTCACCGGCAACAACTTCTTCACTAGAACCAAACCCTTTTTACTGGTAACGAGGCATCCCTTCTGAGTTTTCTGGTATGGGAACGAACCTACATTTTGATTATTAATTACTGATGAATGTAGAAGTGTTTGGGCAACAGCATTTAATTACTATTAGGTAAAATGTGTGGTAGTTTGTTACTACCTTTCTTCTATAAAATACGTCAAAAATTAGAGGAAAATATTAGATATAAATCCCAGTCTCACCCGTCTCCCCGCACAATCAATTAAAAAGGCGCCAACAAAGCCAGACGTAATGGTCACTAACGTGAAGATTACGCTGCATATAGTTGATGACATTGAGGGCACAGCCTCGGCGAAGAGAGGCTGCGCGTACACTTGCGCCACCATCAGACCTTGGAATATCGCCATCGCGTTTAACACTACTATCATGAAGAGAGCTCGTCGGGTCGACCTTGATTTTTCTGTTAAGGAAATAAAATAAAAAACATTAACGTGGTAAATCCATGCATCAGCTATATTATGACTGTGGTGAATAGCAGAAGTGTAGAGAAACGGTGACACTTTTTACTGGTAACGAGGCATTCCACCTTAGTCTTCTGTATTGACAAAGCATCTGCATTTTGATTTTTGATAAAGGATAGATGTAGATGTCTATAGGCCACAGCATATACTTACCATCAAGTGGTCTGTGCGCTCACTTGTCACCTTAATTAAAAAATACAACTGCATTGTTATACATTTTAGGCGTGCTCAATATACGCTTCAATCACGGCACAGATTTTGGTAAAGAGGTGTGTACAGGAGGTGTGTAGATCGGAACAAAAATTATCGTCGGTGCTTCACGTCAGCTATATGTTCTTTCACACGGGTTTTCACAATCTAAGTTGTAAACTCCTGCATATTGTAGAGGGATATTACGCTTGACGGATGGTAAAAATTGACTAATGTTCTTCGGCGACTTGTAGTATGTTTTAATGGAAGCTCATTAAAAAATAAGTAAAAGTAATTAATTGAACGCAAATTTAGTTTTATTCAATGTGTAGTGTTCGCGTTAATTTAAGAAATCTTTATGTATCAACTTTCTTTGACGAAGAGTCACGAAAATATACTAAATTTACAGCCGGAAAGCAATACCAAATGAAGCTAAAAACTAGCGCCAGCGTTTTTCCCAGACTAATGACTATAGCTATGGCAGGACTCAGTTATGATAAATGTATCATTTATTTAGATCACCATGTCGTAATTGGGAAGTCAGCTTTCCACTATAACAAAAATCTCATCGATGTATTAAATAGGTTTACAAAAGTAAAACTTAAATTAAACCTGTTTTTGCGAGCATTTGTGGTTTATCAAATCTAATGTAATGGTGGGGACGATCTTGAACATGTTCGCAGAAACATCGGGATAATAAAAATAAATTAAAGTTGCAATTAAAACGCGATAAAATCCGTAAATAATAGTTTTATTCAATGTGTAGTGTTCGCGTAAATTTAAGAAATCATTAAAATAAAATATTATAAGCAGAAGATAGCCGGAGTAAACTATGACACCAGAACGTTGAACAACTTAGCTTTTCCGTGACCGTGCGTGCTGAAATGTACCGATGTCGGAAGTAAAAATATATGAATAAGTTAAAACTTTTTGCGATAAATTTGTATTTTTTTAAATTTACTTTGTAGTATTCTCATAAGTATAAGATGTCATCAAAATAACTATATCAAAATAAACTAATTTTTGATACTGCGGCTCCGGCACTAATGTATATGACAGTGTCTCATACTCTGTTAGGGCTACTACAATGGCAATCCGATTCAACCGCAAAAACAATCAGGCACACAACCAACGGATTTACGTACTTCCCAAGACACGGGATAAAACATCGCCAACATCTCGACTCCGGGCTGCCACTGAGAATTTTTTTCTTATTAATACATAAAAAAAAGAAACGGACATGTACGATTACTCACTCAAAAATTGCCACCAGGAAACTTTAGGGTTTTCCTTCAAATCAGGCTTTAGTTTCTCTTCTTCAGGCGTAATATCTGTAAATTAAATTTAATCATTAGATATTTTTTAGCTATTTCAACTAAAGGAGAAGGAGGAGCTTTTGTATGTTTTTCGTACGCACATTTCGCGAAACTTTCGTTAATTTTGGACTGATTTTAATGATTCCTTTTTATTCTTCTTCTTCAGGTGCCTCTCCAGGCAGGCAGGCAGTAGTAGCTGCTTAGTGAATTCCACTCTATTCTTCGCGAGGCAAATCGGTTTTTATTTATTACATTTATTTTAATCTTTTTTATTAAATAGATTTATAAAAGTTAATTACTGAAAACAAATCAAGAGATTTTCAGTAGCATCTTTCTAATGACTAAAAATAAAAGCTGCAGTGACCATTCCGCTTGCCAAGCGCGACAACTATGGCAAATATCCCCCGTTTGAGTCAATCTATGGGGTAAGCCTTCGTTCCGTACTGAACTTTAATATTCCGTAACGGTATCGGTATTGGAAGTCTGAGCTTACCTTACCAAAATCTGGATTATGTTTCAAGGGTAGTTTTTAATCAATTTAGAAAAAAATCCTAATATTTTTACAGCATATGCTGCAAAACTAAGTCATCATCATCATCATCATCATTACAGCCCTTCACAAGTCCACTGCTGAACATAGGCCTCCCCCAAGTAATGCCACAAAGCACGGTCCTGAGCCACCTGCATCCATCGCCTTCCTGCATATCTTACCAGGTCGTCACTCCATCTAGTGGGGGGTCACCCTACACTACGCCTACCGGTACGAGGCTGCCACTCGAGAACCTTTCTTCCCCATCGGTTATCGATTCTTCGAGCTATATGGCTGGCCCATTGCCACTTCAGCTTACTAATCCGTTGGGCTATGTCGGTCACCCTGGTTTTACTGCGGATATCCTCATTTCCGAGTCTATCACGCAGAGAAACTCCGAGCATAGCCCTCTCCATAGCTCACTGAGCGATCTTGAGCGTCCTCATACGGCCAGCTGTGAAGGACCACGTCTCAGGTACGTAAGTCATCACTGGCAACACGCACTGGTTTTACAATCTAGTTTTTAGAGATTGAGGTATACCAGACGAGAAGATATGTCGTAATTTCCCGAACGCTGCCCAGCCGAGTTGAATCCGTCGATTGACCTCTCGGTCGAAGTTGGACTTACCTAGTCGGACTATTTGTCCCAGGTAAACGTACTCGTCAACAACTTCGAGCATAGAGCTCCCAACAACTACCGGCATAGGTGTGACATGGACATTAAACAGGATCTTTGTTTTGTCCATGTTCATCTTAAGACCTATCCGTTGGGAGGCACTATTGAGGTCATTGAGCATAGTGCTTAAGCAAAACTAAGTCTGCTTACTAGTATTCATATATAGGGGCCCCATTGAAGCTTCGCATCTAGTGTTATTCTAAGAAAATTGATAAATAGGAGTGATCCCAGTACTGACCCTGTTGTACATTCAATGTAACTACAACAGGTAATACGTACGTATAGTCACCTGATGGTAATTGGCTACTGCAGCCCACGGATTCCATCGCACAACTTCAAAAGAAGAACGCTAGGAATGTCTCACAGCTTGTATTATGCTGGCTCTTTATAAATTTCAGATCGGAATGGTAGACAAAAAGAAATTCACCTAGAAAACTTATTTACAAATCGGGTAGTTAGTCCTACGTCCAAATGTTTAAAATGACTATGTGTACTAATTGATACTTTCAAATACAACGGCAATTTTTTTTTACGATAGCTACCAGCTGCTTAGTATTGTGGGTAAACTGTATGCTAAGGTGTTAATTGAAAGAGTTATGAAAGAAACTGATGGAAAAATTTGGGATGAGCAAGCGGGTTTTAGAAAGGGAATGGGGTGTACAGATCAAGTCTTTTCCATGCGCATGATTGCGGAGAAGTTTTTGGCCAAAAACCAGAAAGTTTTTTGTGCGTTCATGGACTTGGAAAAGGCTTATGACAGAGTGGACAGGAATGTGTTATGGCAAACACTGAACTCATATGGGTTGAGCGCTGGTTTGATACAGGCATTAAGGTCTCTTTATAGGGACTCTAGTGCTTGTGTCAGGATCAATGGGGTCTACTCGGACTGGTTTGGCATCCAAAAAGGTGTCAGACAGGGCTGTGTAGCTTCCCCTTGGCTGTTCAACCTATTTATGGACCGGTGTTTGCAAACTTTGAAAGATGAAGAATGTGGGTTAAGAATGGGCGAGTTAACCGTCAAATGCCTTTTGTATGCCGATGATCAAGTCATACTTGCGTCATCGGCGGCAGAGTTGCAGATGATGGTTACATTAATGAACTGGGAATTGAAAGAAAGGGGAATGAAAGTGAACGCAAGTAAGACGAAAGTGATGGTTTTTGAAAGAGAAGAAAGCAAAACGGTATGTGAAATAAGAATAGAAGGAGAGTTAATTGAGCAAGTGGATGAGTTTGTGTATTTGGGATGTGTATTTAGCAGGGATGGTAGATATGATAGGGAAATAGAACGACGAGTAAATGCAGGGAATTGAGTGAATGGGGCACTACACTCTATTATGAAGAACCAGAATGTGTCAAAACAGGCACGTATGGTAATTCATAATGCTGTGTTAGTCCCTACTTTAATGTATGGTAGTGAAAGCTGGGTGTGGCAGAAGAAGCACGAAAGTAGAATAAATGCTGTAGAAATGCGGTCTTTAAGGAATATGCTAGGGTTTAATCTGAATGACAGGGTGAGAAATTGCGTGATAAGAGATAAATGTGGTATGCAAGATGATGTTGTGACCAGGATTAAGAAAGGAATGCTTCGGTGGTTTGGTCACGTAGAAAGAATGAATGAGGAAAGAGTGACAAAGCAAATTTATATGGCAGATGTGAATGGCCGAGTCGGAAAGGGACGCCCTAGAAAAAAGTTTATCGACCAAATTGGCGATATTTTGAAAATGGGCCACGTTAGAAGTACCCTTAACCGACGAGCATGTATGCGTAGATATATGGATGTAAAGGAGGCGAAAGAGGTATGTCAGGATCGTGCCAAATGGAAGTCCGTAGTCTCTGCCTACCCCTCTGGGTGACAGGCGTGAGTGTTTATGTTATGTTATGTTATGATAGCTACCACACAAATCCGGATTAAGCGCCCTTCGAAGCACTTGCAATTCTTCTTTAACCAGCTTAGAATTAATAGACGTGCCTCTGTAGAATGCAATTGCTCGTGCGGCCTCCTATAAATAGAAGAGATGATAACATACGCGTGTAAGTCCATCATTCGATGTTGGCATAAGGGACAGTGGCAATTTTAGGGCAGAACAACATGAGTGATTATTCGAAACGTCAGCCAAGTGGGTCACGTGTCCTTTCGGTGCCTTGACTCATGAATGAATCTGATATCATAGCCAACTTAGATTAATCTAAAAACTGAGTCTGGACCTGGATGGGATGGTATTTCGGCAAAAACACTTTAAGTTATAAAATATTACATTGTTCCCTCACTAACAAGGCTCTATAACCAGTGTTTAAAAGACGGTACATTTCCTGACGCTTTTAAGAAATCAATTGTACTGCCTATCCTCAAGGGAGGGAAAAGATACTGTATCAATAACTATCGCCCCATATCAATACTCTCCACTTTATCAAAAATCTTTGAAAAAATAATAAATAAAGGACTTTTAGAATACCTAGAAACAAATAAATTACTGTCTGAAAATCAATTTTGTTTTAGAAAATATAAATCTGCAGAAGAAGCGGTAAGATTATTTGTGGATTTCGTTGCTAAAAACCTAGATTCTCATTCTACAATCTTAACTATATTTTTGGATGTTGCGAAAGCGTTTGATACAGTCTCTTTTCCCGAACTTTTAGCAATTGTAGAGAAATTAGGCATCAGAGGTACTCAACTCCAATTGCTTAGCAACTACTTACACAATCGCACTCAGTGCACCAAACTTAACGATATTTTGAGCGACGATTGTAGTATTACACGTGGAATTCCTCAAGGCAGTGCTCAGGGCCCTACCCTCTTTTTGTGCTATATTAATAACCTCTGTCAAATTAATATTCTTAATTGCAAGGTTATGTGCTATGCTGATGACACCGCACTTATATTTTACGGTCAATCTTGGAAAGAAGTTTATTCTGTAGCACAAACTGGCCTACAATACAGTACAGTATGGCTATATACACATTTTCTATCTATAAACGCAACTAACAGTTTTTAACAGTGGTAGAGCCATGCGGCAGCTTTGCTGTTGCACGTATGGGCCGGCTCAAACCGGGGTGGTACCACGACCTCACAGAATACCGGCGTGAAGTGGAAGTTCTGCTTCCGCGTTTCGTCGGTGAGTGCAGGTGGCCGGAGGCCCAAATCCCCCCCCCCCCCATCAACATGGTAGCGGAATTAAATAAAGATAGACTACCCCAGGAGGGTACCAGCACCCCTGGAGAATCCCTCGCTGAGCATCCACGACCATGTTTCTCCACTTCTGAGCGTGGGTGCTCAGGCTGCCCCGCGTATTCTGGGGGGGGCGAAATTCCGCTCAAGACTACAACTGCTCGGGGCAAACGGAGCAACAAGACCAAGGCGACCCCTGCCACGCTGTCCGTGAATTTCTGCAATATCAGGGGACTTCACTCTAACCTAAACGCCGTCCACTACCATCTCGAGACGGCGAGGCCGGCTCTGCTCTTTCTGACCGAGACGCAGGTGTCCTCTCCGGCTGATGTTTCGTATCTCTCCTACCCGGGGTACAAACTGGAACACTCCTTTGTGCCTCGGGCTGGAGTTTGCGTTTACGTCAGAGAGGACATCTGTTCTCGACGCCTCGGCAGACTTGAAGGTTCGGACCTGTCCATCCTTTGGCTACGCGTAGACAGCGACGACCATCCGCGCGTCTACGGGTGCCTCTATAGGTCCCACAGCGGTAATGCCGAAACAGACCGACTCTTCGACCACGTCCAAATGGCTGCAGATTCGTTGCTACAGCAGATCCCCTCTGCAGAGATCGTGATCCTCGGCGACTTTAACGCCCATCACGCCGAATGGCTCGGTTCACGTTTAACCGATCATGCGGGGAGATCTGTTCATGATTTTGCCTTGGCATATGGTCTGACACAACTGGTTACTTCGCCTACGCGGATTCCAGATGTGGAGGATCATGCACCTTCCCTGTTGGACCTTCTGCTGACCTCTCACCCGGACGGATATCAGATTTCCGTCGACGCCCCTTTAGGCTCCTCGGACCATTGTCTGGTCCGGAGTGTTGTGCCACTCACGCTGAAATCGCGGTTGCATTCTGCAGGCTGCCGCCGTGTTTGGCACTATAGGTCAGCCGATTGGGATGGGATGCGGTCTTTCTTTGCATCCTACCCTTGGGGGCGGGTTTGCTTCTCGCCGGATGATCCCAACGTTGTTGCGGATTCTGTTACTGATGTGGTACTTCAGGGTATGGAACTTTTTATTCCTTCCTCTGTGGTGCCCATTGGAGGCAAATCTCAGCCATGGTTTGGTCGCTCCTGTAAAATAGCATCATGCTATAAGCAGGAGTGCTACCAAGCCTGGGTTGATGCATCAGCGTCCCGGGATGTAAACACCAGCGCTCTAAAAAAGAAGTATAATTCCGCCTCTAGGTCCTTCAAAAGAGTCATTGCCAAGGCAAAGTCAGAGCACATAGGCAGAATTGGCGAGAGACTCGTTCGCCTTCCTTCTGGAACCCGTGCATTCTGGTCTCTCGCCAAGGCTGTCCAGGGGAATTTCTGTCAGCCATCTCTTCCATCTCTGCACAGGGAGGACGACTCACTGGCCCATACTGCAAAGGAGAAAGCCGATCTTCTAGGCTCCTTCTTTGCGTCTAACTCGACTCTCGATGACGGGGGGAGTACGCCGCCGACCATCCCGCGGTGTGAGTGCTCCATGCCGGAAGTGCAGTTCACACAGCGCTCGGTTCGCAAAGCACTCCTCTCCCTGGACATCCACAAGTCGAGTGGGCCTGACGGAATCCCCCCAATTGTGCTGAGGACGTGTGCTCCAGAGTTGGCACCGGTTTTAACGCGTCTTTTCCGGTACTCCTACTCCCTAGGCGTAGTCCCAAAATCATGGAAGACTGCTTTCGTCCACCCGATCCCTAAAAAAGGCGACCGCTCAGACCCGTCCAACTACCGGCCAATCGCCATCACCTCCTTGTTCTCCAAAACAATGGAGTCCATTGTAAACTGCCAGCTCATGAGGTACCTTGAGGATCACCAGCTGATTAGTGACCGCCAATACGGTTTTCGCCGTGGTCGGTCAGCTGGTGATCTTCTGGTCTACCTCACTCACAGATGGGCGGAGGCAGTAGAGTTCAAGGGGGAGGCATTGGCCGTTAGTTTGGACATTGCGAAGGCCTTCGATCGGGTTTGGCACAAAGCGCTTCTTTCGAAGCTCCCTTCCTATGGGCTTCCCGAGAAATTGTGCGATTGGATCACCAGCTTTCTTGCAGATCGGAGCATCAAGGTCGTTGTAGACGGTGCAAGCTCCGATTGCAAGCCTATTAATGCTGGTGTTCCACAGGGCTGCGTGCTATCGCCAACGCTGTTTCTTCTGCATATCAATGATATGTTGCATACCCGTAACATTCATTGCTATGCAGATGACAGCACTGGTGATGCTCTTTACACCGGCCGAGCCAATATTTCTCGGGAAAACGTCTCCGAGTGCCGGGACAAACTTGTGTCTGAAGTCGAGTCTTTGCTGAACAGAGTCTCGGATTGGGGACGACTAAATCTAGTCCAGTTTAACCCCCAGAAGACACAAGTTTGCGCGTTAACCGCTAAAAAGAACCCCTTTGTCGTATCCCCTCAGTTTCAAGGCACTCCCCTTGTTGCCTCAGCCAGTATCGGAATCCTCGGCGTCGACATATCGAGTGACGTGCAGTTTCGTGGTCACTTGGAAGGGAAGGCCAAATTGGCCTCTAAAAAGCTTGGCGTGCTCAGCAGAGCGGGGCAGTATTTCATGCCGGCACACCGCCTGCAACTTTACAAGGCGCAGGTTCGACCGCACATGGAATACTGTTCCCATCTCTGGGCTGGGGCTCCCCAGTACCAGCTCCTTCCACTTGACCGCATCCAGCGCAGAGCGGCTCGAATCGTCGACGACCGAGTGCTTTCCGATCGGCTCGATTCACTGGCGTTGCGAAGAGATGTTGCATCTCTTTGCGTATTTTATCGCATCTATCACGGGGAGTGCTCTGAGGAATTGTTCGGATTAATCCCAGCCGCCAAATTTCGTGAACGCACGACACGGCAAACGTCCCGATACCATCCACACCATCTGGATGCTTGGCGGTCCACCACTGTACGTTTCACAAGGAGCTTTCTTCCACGTACAACCTCTCTGTGGAATAGTTTATCACCGGCGATTTTTCCGGACCGATACGACCTGGGGACCTTCAAGAAAAGAGCTTACTCCTTTCTAAAGGGCCGGCAACGCACCCGCAATTCTCCTGGTGTTGCGGTTGATCATGGGCGGCGGTAGTCACTTAACATCAGGTGAGCCGCATGCTCGTTTGCCCCCTCTTCTATAAAAAAAAAAAAAAAAAAAAAAAAAACTAAAACTAAATACATTCCCTTTTGTATCAGCGCACCAGCATTAAAAGGCCAGGAGAACTTAAACTTATATGTTCATGATTGCTATATACCACCTCTTAGCTCATGTACGTGTCGTTCTCTTGAAAACATATTTAAACGTATTTGGTAGCAACAAACACCAAATACTTAGATGTTATAATAGACCAGAGACTCTCCTTCGAAGAGCATATAAACCACATTTCATTCAGAGTCCGTAAACTAACATATATTTTTAAGCCGCTTCGTCATCTTGCTGATGTCAGTATCATAAAATTCGTTTATACTGCCTTATGTCAGTCTATTATTAACTATAGCATAACGTCTTGGGAGGGGGTGCAGCAAGAACTCATATGATTGGGTTAGAACGTGCACAAAGATTTATACTTAAAATATCTTATAAAAAAAACACAGATTAGTTCCAACAAACGAACTCTACAAATTATGTGACTTGCTCACCGTACGTCAGCTCTATATTCTTGCGATAATATTATTAAACCACTCAAAACGGAATATAATAAATCTAATCCTATATTAAGCAAAAGACTTCCGCATCATGTATGCACTGTACCGGTTATCAATTTATTATTTGCTCGAAGATTTTTCAATACCGAGGTCCAGTCCTATATAATCTAACAAACAAATTATTAAATATATATCCGTTAAATAAGAGAGAGACAAAAAATTCTTTAACTAAAGGGCTTAAATCATCAGACTACGAACAGACAGAAAAAGTATTTGAACGTATTGTTTAACTATATATTACACACTTACACACCACACACATACACACAACCGACACATTAATATCACTTAATAGACCTAACTACCTTTATTAGTATTTAAAACAGGTTTTTTCTTTTTTATGTACACCGAAACTATTTTAATAATTTTTAAGCAGTTTCTCCAACAACGTTTGAACAAGTCTATTTTAATGTACTTTTGTTTACAAGTAGTTGTAATGTTTATTAAGAGTTACAGCAATATCACTTCTGTTGACGGAGAGGCCTGGTGATCCCATAGCACGGAGCAACCTAGTTTGGGCACCAGTCTCCTACCTAGATCTTATTTAGTTAGTATTTATAGCTGTTATTTAGTTGTATAAGTTTACTATTATTTGTTGTATTGTAATATACCGATAATATGTAGGAGAAAATAAATACTACTTATTATTATTGTGGTATTAGTAGTGTATTCTCATCTGGTTGGTCTGAATAAATATATAAAAGGAAATGATAAATATACATAAATATATATTTCATATACCAGCACAAATAAATAAATAAAAGCCCAACCAGATGGAGGCCCTCGGCAGGGTAAACCGAACGACCGAGGGTTAGGGGGAAAGGGAGAGAAACCGGCGGACGATGCGGGCGGTATCGAGGAGCACCGCCTTCTGCATTTGAGCCTGGAGTGGTCCGTCACGTAGTCCCAGCCTCCTCAGATGACCCGAGAGGCTGACCGGGATTAGCCCGTTTGCAGAAACGACTACAGGAATAATTTCAGTCGGCAGACCAGCCCACATGTCGGTCACCTCGTGAGCCAGGTCCAGATATTTTGTTCGTTTATATGTTTCGGCTTTCACGAGGTTCTCGTCATACGGAATAGTAATGTGCAATTTCCGGTCCACGAGACCGTATTTCAGAGCGAGCTCCCGGTGAAGAATTCTGGCTACTAGGTTGTGCCTGTGCAAGTACTCAGAGTTAGAAAGCGCCAAACAACCGGAGATGACATGCCTAAGTGACTTACCGGGATGGCGACAAGCTCGACAGATGTCGACGGTGCCATCCTTTAGGATGTATCTCCGATAGTTGTTGGTCTTAATAACCTGGTATCCTGTATTGCATAGACAAAACCCTCGGTTTCCTTGAAGAGGTCACCAAAACGTAGCCAGTGGAGGGAGGCTACTGCGTCTACGAAAGGCTCATGTAGAGCCTTGTAGAACCTCCCGTGGAGCTCCTTCTCCTTCCATACGCTCTCCCGGTCGGAAATGCTCTGCACTGCCGGGTATTGCCATTGCTCATTGGCTAAGGATAGAGGGGTAAGTCCTTTATCACAAAAAATGACGTCCTTATAGAATGGATCATCCAATCTCACCAGGAAGTAATTACGGAGGCTGCACACTTCGCGATTATGCATGGTGAGCGCGCTCAAAAAGCCACTCCCACCATGATTTCTCGGAAAGTACAGCCTCATTACCGACGATCTCGGATGATGCATCCTATGGGACGTCATGGTAGTGCGGACTTTTCTATGCATGGCGTTAAGTTCAGTCGGAGTCCACCTGAGTATGCCAAAGGTATACATGAGGACAGCCATGACCCAACCGTTATATGCGTGTGTCTTATTCACACCAGACAAAAGGTTGTTGAGCACTTTGGTCAAGCGTGCATAAAACACGTCGTCAACTGACTGTTTCATACCAGCCTCATCGATACCGATGTTCTGTGACACACCCAGGTATCGGTATGTTTCAGCCTCGGAAAAGGTCCTTAAACTGATGATGATAGACTTATCTATGCCCTCAGAGTTAACAACCTTTCCCCTTTCAACATGGAGGACCGCACACTTATCCGTCCCCAGCTCCATTCCAATAGAATTGCTAAATTCACAAGTGATGTTTAGCATTTCCACAAGACGGGAGCGACTGGAGGCGAATAACTTGAGGTCATCCATATAAAAATGGTGGGTCACTTTTGTACCTCCTTTCCGAAGCTGAAAACCAATTATTATTATTATTATTATTATTATTAGTAACTTTGGTCACAATCTAGGACTACATTACTTATTACGGCTTAAAAATTTACTTAACTGGGTTATCATGGGATGTTATCCCATGAGTTAGCAAAAACACTTTTAGGGAGAGACCTAAAGAAACTTTTGGTATTATATCGTATAAATATATGACGACATAACCACTGTGCTTGTACTAGATATAAAATCTTTTACATCGTAAGTACATGGTTAATCCACTATTACATATCATCCCGTAGGTATACTAGTAAAAGGCGGTAGAAAAAACTGAACCAGGAGATGGGCAGCATCATCTTCCTTTCAAACAGCTTGTGCCAGCACTGTGGCAAGCCTGCAATTAGTAGAACTGCATGATGCACAGTTATGCTCTTCCAGCTTAAGCGTAACTTAACCATCTACAACTTTGTAATCTCATCGGACGGAAAAGACACGTCACGGGAAGATGCTGCAGCGACGTTGCAGGCTGACGTAAACTCCTATATCCTATTTGCTAGGTCCGCAAGTTACTCCAATGAATGTGTCGATGATGTCAGCACAGTCTGGATTTCATGCGGTAGACTATTGCTCCAAATTTTTCTAATAAAGTCTTCAGGAACTGAAGGACAAGCCTTCAAGTGAAAGTTTCCTTTCTCCGAGCTCTTCACGTGTCATCAACTGCTTTACCTTCTTTACTTTGGAAGCTGAGAGACGTTTGATCAGCTCTGACTTAATAAAGCGATTCTTAGCAGGAGGATTAACAATAATATCCTTCACGGCTTTATATATCTGGATATCCTAGGAATGATTGGTTACTTCCGTGAACTTAATGGAATCGTCAGTGATGTTATACTTACCTAGCTAATTGATGCCTTCAATAAGTGCGAACCAAAGTTCTGAATCCTCATTTAAAAGTGGAGACACTTTTATTTTTAGTTTAGACACCTATTTATTTTCGCGTTCAGTGGCAATGAGCACCTCCGTCTCATATTACTGTTAGCATCGTGGCGCGAGTCAACATATTTTGCGGAATCACTGCTGTCACTCATCATAATCTTCATGTCCTTATCAGGGTCACTGGTTAGGAAGTCGAGGAAAAGGGGAGACCTCCCGCTTTGCTTCGCTTGTTTCCTAGTGTGTTAGCAGAGAAATGTTCTATATATAGCGCAGTACTTAAATACTTTGATAGCGTGATTTGGGCTTGGGTGCGTTTTGCTTGTGGCGCAACAAAAGCGCTGCCACAAGGTGATTAAAAATAATAAACTTTTGTTGCCTACCCGCTCGCCAAGCTTAAGAGTTTTGATAGGCAATAATGCTAATAAAATCTCTAGAATGGCTGGAACTTGAAATTTTACTGCTAGCTGTATGTGGAATCTCAGGGTCACACAGTGAGCTATGGACTTGAATATTCTTGGAGTATCTCTGTATTATAGAATTTATAATAAGAATATCCGCAGTGGAAACAGAGTAATTGACTTGTGATGGACTGCTGTGATAACGATGATGGCAACGGGCGAAATAACGAGGGCGTCAGTAGTACGAGGTGTCGGTATCCTATCTATCCTGCCAAGTGTGACGATTGTGGCAACTCTTTCTTTATATAAAATGTAGTGGACATTTTTATCTACATCCTTAGGCGGGAGTATATTTTTCATACAAGTATAAGAGTAACAAGCGATCTCAGAGTTCACTTCAGGGTAGTAGATTCTATGGTAAATTATATATATAAATATTGGTAAATTAAAAAAGTGACGTTCAATAAGTATTTTTATAATCTACATTGAATAAAAAAGTTTCTATTTCTATTTCTATTTCTATTTCTATGGTTCATATACACCCAAGGCAATCAATATAAAAGTGTTAGAGCTGTTACAAGCTGATAGATAAGAATAAGAAGTACACGAAATGGTTGCGTTTGTTTTTCCTTGAACTTACGTTCTCACGGCCTTTCCTGATCAGATGGATCGGTGAATCCTTTAAAAAAGATACAAGAACCACTCCAAGCACTGTCATGGATAAACAGACGTAGTTCATGATGTCGTATTTCAAAAAGCCTCCCATGAGGTATGAAACAAGCATCCCAATATAGTAGAATATCATTGTGCCTGCCGTCATTCTCCCTCGTATGGAGTCTTGGCAGATCTCGCTGACATAGATCGGTACAACCATTAATACACCGCTGCAGAGTCCAGACAGAAACATTGCCGCGAGGATGGCTTCCACCTTGTAGCACACAGTTTTAACGATCCAAGTGACCTGTGGATAAAAATGCTACTTGAGTAATCATTCAAACGAGGATATTAATAGTTTTGCTATTTATATCGATGAACGAGTATGTTAAACAACTTTCAAAATCGTTGAGTTTTGAAACGTTGCTTAAAACTTTTTAACAAATTTATTTTAATATGAATTATGACAAACTATCATACCATCAACCTGATTTTAAGTGGAAGCAACGATCCATAGACAGCTAAATCTACTCTAAATTAAGAATAAAATACAGGTGAAATAATACTAGTTTTTACGGAATTTATCGCGTATATTTAACTTTTTAAATACCCGACGTTTTGAACGCTTTACAGCACTCATGGTCACGGGCGGGACTGAGATGTTCAACGTCCATATGTCATAGTTAACCGCGGTTACCATAGATTAAAATTTAACTTTTGTTCCGATCTATGCAGTATGAACTTATGGTATCTTGAAGTCTTGCAGTTGTATGCTTGGGTTGGGATTTAATTTTATTTATTATAGGATCCCAAGCAGATGGTAGCACCCCGCCATCTTCTCTATTGAAATTAGGATGTTTTTTGATTTCAATAGCCTCGCGAATCATCCTTGGAAGGAATCGGTGTTCTTTAGCGAGGATCTGCGGTCTATCAAATCTGATGTAGTGACGGGGGCGATCCTGTACGTGTTCACAGACTGCAGACTTCCCGGAGCGTCGATTCTTCACATCAGCTATATGTTCTTTAACGCGGGTTTTTATTGATCTTTTAGTTTGTCCTATGTAGGAGAGACCACATTAACAATCAAGCTTGTACACTCCTGCATCTTGCAGAGGGACATTACACTTGACTGATGGTAAAAACTGACCAATCTTCTTCAGCGGCTTGAAGTATGTTTAGATGGACGCGCGCTTCAAGATGTAGCCAATCTTGTCAGTGACTCCTCTAACATATGGCAGTACAGCAGGTACACGCTCGACTGTGGCCGGCTTCACTCGTTCACTGTGACGTAGGCGCGGGACTCGAAGCTTGTTGTCATGCAAAACTTGCTTGACATGGTGGAGCTCTACAGCCGGGTGTTTACTGTCACAGATCCCTCGTGCTCTCTGAAACAAAGATTTACCCACGGTAGCTAACTGTGAAGGATGGTGGTGAGAATCACCGTTTAAATATCTATCTCTATGGGTCTTTTTTCTATACACAGTATGGCTCAAGGTACGTGTGAACACGTACAGGATAGCCCCCGTCACTACATCAGATTTGATAGACCGCAGATCCTCGCCAAAGAACACCGATTCCTTCCAAGGATGAATCGCAAGGCTATTGAAATCAAAAAACATCCTAATTTCAATAGAGAAGATGGCTGGGTGCTACCATCTGCTTGGGATCCTATAATAAATAAAATTAAATCCCAACCCAAGCATACAACTGCAAAACTTCAAGATGCCATAAGTTCATACTGCATAGATCGGAACAAAAGTTAAATTTTAATCTATGGTAACCGCGGTTAACTATGACATATGGACGTTGAACATCTCAGTCTCGCCCGTGAGCATGAGTGCTGTAAAGCGTTCGAAACGTCGGGTATTTAAAAAGTTAAATATACGCGATAAATTCTGTAAAAACTAGTATTATTTCAATGTGTAGTGTTCGCGTAAATATAAGAAATCATTAAATACAGGTGTGTTAACAGCACTGAGGACTAAAATGGAATATCTCATTTTAAATAAATATGGCCTGCGGTGTTTTTTACTCGACATACGAAATGAAACACAGTAGAATTATGCTGCCTTTTCACGCTGGTATTCTGTGAGAGCGTGATCCTTTTCCGGCTGAGGTGACTCATTTCTGCTTTTTTTATAGGAGAGGAGGCAAAAGCGTGATCCTTTTCCGGCTGAGGTGACTCATTTCTGCTTTTTTTATAGGAGAGGAGGCAAAAGCGTGATCCTTTTCCGGCTGAGGTCACTCATTTCTGCTTTTTTATAGGAGAGGAGGCAAACGAGCATATGGTTCACCTGATGTTAGTAACTACCGCCGTCCATGAATAATTCGAGCCGCTCTGCGCTCGATGTGGTCAAGTGGAAGGAGCTGGTACCGGGGAGCCCCAGCCCAGAGATGTGAACACTGTTCCATGTGAAGCCGAACTTGCGCCTTGTAAAGTTACAGACCTCTTTTTAGAGGCCAATTTGGCCTTCTCTTCCAAGTAACCACAAACCTGCTCGTCACTCTATATGTCGACACTGAGGTTTCCGATACTGGCTGAGACAACAAGGGGAGTGTCTTGAATCTGAGGATATACGACAAAGGGGTTCTTTTTAGCGGTGAATGCGCAAACTTGTCCCGGTAGTCGGACAAGTTATCCCGAAAAATAATGGCACGGGCGGTGTACAGAGCGTCACCAGTGCTGTCATTCGCATAGCAATGAATGTTACCGATTTGCAACATATTGTTACGAGCTTGAGGTTCGAGACAATAAAAACTGCCGATTGAATTACCAAAATTTACTTTTTTATTACCGAACACCAATCAAAACTTAAAACACTAATAATTAATCACAGTGATTCACTTTATTTAGCTCCGAAGCTTCGCATGTCTCGCCAAATTCAATACTGCCTCGACCACGTCTTGCAGCGCCTTTCGGTGAAAAATGTTTAAATGTGTATTTAAACATTTTTCACCGAAACGTCCAGAATATTCAAGTAAATACGCGCGCCAACCAACCAGGCGCAGAAAGTTCGAGTGTGGGGCTTCCAAAAAGCCTAATTCTTCTGTTCGATACTAGATGGCGCTGTTGGTCGAAAGTCAAGATTGGCATTTTCTAGGAAGCCCTCCTCGCTCTCGTCTCCGACACTAGATGGCGCTAGTGCCGGTACATGACGTCAACTTAGGCGTGCAACACTGCCCCCTCCTAAGACATGCTCGTCCCGAGCATTATCGGCCCCATAATAACGCGCCAGGCGATCCACATGGACGATCTTAGGAGTCCCTCTTGCGCCTTTCTGTAACGGCTCCGCAATGTCAAGGGCTGTCCTATGTGCACCAACATTGTACAATTTCGATGCACAACTTGTACATGTGCGACACCAATCCTCGACATCGTCACGATAATGGATCCAGTAAAACTGTTCTCGGATCTTCAGTAGAGTTCGTTTAACTCCCAGATGGACTCCTGAACAACCATTATGGTGCAGCTGTAGAACATTCGACACTTTAGCTTTAGGGACAACCATTTACAAACGACAGCTGTCTCCTCGACCATTGTCCCATTTACGGCACAGGACTCCATCCTGATCCACAAACTGTCCCATTGGGCCCAATAGCTTCTGGGGGTCGAACTCATCGCTGAGACGTTGCTCCACTTAGGCTTGGTAGCACGGGCCTTCATTCATTCCAGAATCGGCTTGATGTCCGGATCTTCCTGCTGTGCATGTCGTAGGCTGTCCTTCCACTCGTTGCTGAGGTGGTCTGTCCTGAGCATTCACGGACACCACTTCTTTACTCTCTTGCCTAATACAATGTTTGCAATCTTCAGGACAAGGTCTTCTTGACAATGTATCTGCGTTGCCATGAGATTTCCCGCTGCGATGTCTGATAGTAAAGTCGTATTCCTGCTGCTGCTGGGCGGTGATATTAGCCGCACTTCCCTTCTGAGATCGTTCACCTTCCCTTTCTAGGGTTCGCTTAGGGCAGCTGGATCTAAGATGGCCCCTTTCTCCACAGCCATAGCACCTAGGCCTGTATCCTTTATTGCGGTCGCGAACTGTAGCTGCTGCAACTTCTCTAACGTGAAGGAAACGATGATCCTGCCACCGCCAGGCGGTACCGTTAGCTGCACTACTCTCTCGAGATCTATCAACTTCCCTTTCTACAGTTCGCTTAGGGCAGCTGGATCGAAGATAACCCCTTTCCCCACAGGCATAGCATCGAGGGCTGTATCCTTTGTTGCGGTCGAGAACTGTAGCTGCTGCAACCTCCCTGACGCGATGGGAACGATGATCCTGCTGCACGGCTTCCACCTCCAGTGCATGGGCCAAGGCGTCCTTAAGCGTCTCGTGGTGCCCGAGCCTCACAGCAGCTCTGACTTCAAGGTCGCGGATGTCATCGATGAATGTCTGCACCAGGTTCCCTTCAATGAGCGTGGGTACAGACTGGTATGCTTTTCGCACCAGCTTCTCCACCTCTAGAGCCCACTGCTGCAGGTATTCGTTGCTGCGTTGCATGCGATCTCTAAGCTGCGCTCGAAGGACGTGTTCCAGGTGAGCGTCGCCATATCTAGCCTCCAATGTCTCAAGGAGCTGCTCGTTAGTCACTTCTTTACCGAAAGCTTCTAGAACAGTTAAGGCCTGGTCGCGCAGGCCTAGTGTGAGAGCAGTCATGGCTTGACCTTTATTCCAGCCGTTTGCTTTCATGACAGCCTCGAACTGAATTTTGTAGGCCGACCAGGAAAAAGTCCCGTCGAACGGCGGCACTTTGAACCCACGTAGCGAAGGTGTTGTAGCTACTACGGGAGCTGTAACTCCATCCCCCAGTTTGAGGTCGTTTAGCGTTTTCTTCAGGTCAGCCATCACGTTGTCTACCCAATTGTTCACTTGGTCGATTCGGGTTTCAGATTTCTCGATTCGGATTTCAGCTTCCGATAGGCGGTTGTCATGTTGTGAGCAACCTTATCCTTCATCTCCTTCCCGAAGGTAGCGTGAGCATCTGCTCTTCCAACCGACGGGCCTGTTCTTCTTGTCCGCCCCGCAGCTGCTTTTCCAATCGGCGTGCCTGTTCCGCCTGCTGGCAGGCCTGTGCCTCCTACTGCTTTTTCAACCAACGGGCCTGTTCCTCCTGTCGACGGGCCTGTTCCTCCTGTCAGTGAGCCTGTTCCTCCTGCTGCTCTTTCAACCAACGGGCCTGCTCCTCCTGTCGGAGAGCCTGCTCTTGCAGCATCACCATCAGAGCACCTAAGTCAGGTGCTGCAGATGTAGGAGCTACTGACGGGCCTGCAGCCGGTGGCTGGCCCTCCGAAGTCTGCGGCGTTGCACCACCATATCTTCTTTGGTCCGTCTCCTGCTGGCGTTACTTCGGGTACGGACTTTTCCTCCTTATGTAAAATCGGCATTATTGTATCCCACTTCTGACACCAATTGTTACGAGATTGAGGTTCGTGTCAATATAAACTGCCGATTGAATTACCAAAATTTACGCTTTTATTACCGAACACCAATTGAAACTTAAAACACTAATAATTAATCACACTGATTCACTTTATTTCGGTCCGAACCTTCGCTTGTCTCGCCAAATTCAATACTGCCTCAACCGCGTCTTGCAGCGCCTTTAAATACACATTTTTCACCGAAACGTCTAGAATATTCAAGTAAATACGCGCACTAACCGACCATGCGCAGAAAGTTCGAGTGTGGGGCTTCCAGAAAGCTTAATTCTTCTGTTCGATACTATATGGCGCTGTTGGTCGAAATTCAAGATTGACATTTTCTAGGAAGCCCTCCTCGCTCTCGTCCCCGACACTTGATGGCGCTAGTGCCGGGTACATGACGTCAACTTAGGCGCGCAACAATATCATTGATATGACGGCGGCAGCCTGCAGAATGTAACCGCGATTTCAGCGTGAGTGGCATTCAAAGATTAAGAGAGTTCAGCAAAAGGTATAACAGGGAAGGAATTTTTTCCATCTGGAATTTGCGTAGGCGAGCTAACCAGTTGTGTCAGTCCATATGTCAAGGCAAAATCATGAACAGATCTCCCTAGGACTACTATGGGACTTATAGAGGCACCCGTAGATGCGCGAATAGTTATGGCTGTCTACGCGTGGCCAAAGGATGGACAGGTCTGAACCTTCAAGACTGACGAGGCGTCAAGAACAGATGTCATCTATGACGTATACGCAAACTTCAGCCAGAGGCACAAAAGAGTGTTTCAGTTTATACCCCGGCTAGGAGAGATACGAAGCAACAGAGTAAACCTGCGTCTTGGTCAGAAAGAGCAGGGCTGGCTTCATCGTCTCGAGATGGTAGTTGACGACGATTAGGTTCGATTGAAGTCCCCTGATATTGCAGAAATTTACCGATAGCGTGGCAGGGATCGCCTTGGTCTTGTTGCTCAGCTTGCCCCAAGCAGTTATTGTCTTTAGCAGATTTTCGCGCCCCTAACCCCTCCTGAATACGTGGGACAGCCTGAGCACACGATCAGGAGTGGAGTAGCTTAGATGCTCAGCGAGGGATTCTCCAGGGGTGCTGGTACCTTCCTGGGGTAGCTTAACATGGTAGCAGAATCAAAAAAAAAATGGACCGCCGGCCACCACCAGACGAAACGTGGAAGCAGAGCTTCCACTTCACGGCGGTATTCTGTGAGATCGTGGTACCACCCCCCGCGTGGCTCTATCACTGTTAAATATGCCATAACCGCTGTAGCACGGCTCAAACACGTCTATTAATAAAAATAATTATTATGAAAAACTATTCGTACTTTTACTGAGCCAATAATTGGTACTAATAATACCAGATTAGAAGCATATTAGACCCTAGTACCTAGTAAAGTGTTACTTAGTTAATGTGTTGTATTATTTTTCGTTCATTTATTACAGTTATCTTTATCAAATGCTTACTGTTAAAAATGATGAAGAAAGGATGGATACTTGCCATATTTACCACGCTTGGAAGATAGATTGGTAACCGCAGTTTTTAATTACTTTGAGTTGATAACAGGAAAATTGTGCCGCCAATTTTCGATTTCACTTCCCTTTATCAACTCTTCAAGCTAGAGTTCGCTCCCACTATACTGTGTTCTATTAGTTTTGGAGGTATGGTAAACTATATCACTTTAATCCATAATGTTACTAGTAACCCTATCCATTTGGCAGGAGTTTATGACCTTTGAGTGTTTGTCACCTAGTGTTATCATCATTTGTGGTGCGGTGCGGTGTAAAACACTAGTGGATATCATAAGGGGCGTTTATGGGATGTATAAAGGATCACTGGCTGTCAAAATATAAGGTATAGCGAGAAGTAGCGTCGAAGAAAATGTTCTCTACAATTAGGAAAGGTCCGTGTTCAACAGTTAACTTGACTTGCTCTACCTCCTGAATTGAAGTTTTACATTTATAGATATTGTACGGTGACAAACATTCAGATCCAGAACAATAATTTTTGTAGGCACATAGTTGATTTCAGCGAGTTTCTTTTTAAAATCCACTGCTCTTTGAGGAAACTAGTGGGATTGCTTTGCTGTAATATCAGCCAGGATCGCTTTCAAAATCTCTAAAATTCTTACTTTTTATTATACTTACTACTTGTAACACTGAAATCAGCATACAACAATATTTTTTTCCAATAGTTTCTATAATGCAGCTGACGCACGGTAAGCTTATGAAGGCGCCGATTAAAGGCAGACTGCCCAAAAGAGCAACCTCGCTTTCCGTCATTGGTCTGTTGAGAGTAGTGTTTGCAGACGAGAAGAGCTTCAGAGTGGAGGATGGCCAGGCGACCATGATGCCCAATAACATGCAGAGATAGCTAGCTGAAAAAGATAAGGAATATTTTGACGAGATATTTACTTGCACCCACAGCGGTAGCGGGACCGCGACACGGGTATAATATAAGAAATTGTGACGGCACATAAAGTAAAGTAAAGTTACAGCCTATATACGTCCCACTGCTGGGCTCAGGCCTCCCCTCATTTCTGAGAGGGTTTAGGGCAAGGAAGTGTCCGCCGCGCTGCCGAAATGCGTGTTGACGAACTTCACATGTCTTCGAAATATTTTTTTTCTTATTCCTCAGACATGCAGGTTTCCTCACGATGTTTTCCTTCACCGCCAAGCACGTGGTAAATCAGCACTTAAAATTGCAATTAACAATTTCATTGGTGCCGGCGGGGATCGAACTCGGGTTACTCGCGTTCTGTTATATTTACAGCGAGCGTTAACCACTGAGCTACCACGGCTCTCCATTAGTTCATCATGAAGAGTCGCTCTTTCTCCATAAAGTCAGCCAGCTGCTGGCCCCTACGGTTCCGTTGCCCTACTCCAAATTTCCCTAACTTCAGCTCACCGCCTTCTCTTGTGCCTAGTTTTGCGTTGAAGTCTCCCATCAACATCGTGTAGTGGGTTTTAGAGGAACGCATGGCTCTAGAAATATCCTCATACATTTCCTCCACCTCCTCATCGGGATGTGCCGAGGTTGGTGCGTAGACCTGTATGACCTTCAGCGAATACCGTTTGGTGATTCTGAGTATCAGGTACGCGACCCTCGTCGACACACTCCCAAGCTTTACAACGTTGTTGACGAGAGACTTGTGCACGATAAATCCGACACCTCCTTGGGACAGATGGTTGCCCTCCCGGTGATTTATTTATTTATTTATTACACAATTATAACATCATTACAGTTATTAAACCAATGCGATGCTATAACTAACCTAAATATAATTAAACTACTGAATAATAAATAATGGTATCTAGTATGAAATCTGTCAAATTGATGGTAAAATAAAATACTAATTAAAAACATTACAATTTTCGACGCATTTGTATGCTGCAATTATGAATTTCGTCTTACTACATGCAAATATGTCAATATCCTGTGAGATGATATTAACATAGTGTATATATATATAGCCCGTGACAATGGTGCATTCTGAAGCAACTTCGTCCTAGCAGCCTTCACGAGGAGTAATGGGGGACGACGACGAGAACACACGTAATTATTAGCCACCCACAGCTTTAACGCAGCGAGCACATCTGGGTGATATATCCATCCACGTAATACCTTCCACACATATTTAATAAGCGTGATGTCTCTTCTCACACTTAAGCGGCTAAAACCAACTATTCCCAGTACAAACAGACTCGGATACATCAGTGGAAAACAAGGATAGATTCCGTACTGTTTAAAGTATAAAAATCGCGTGAATTTATTTTGAATTTTTTCGACCATGACACTATACTTGCTTTCATGTGGATTCCAAATACTTGCGTTCGTTTCAAGTTGACTTCTCACGAGAGCATTATATAAAATTTTAATAGTTAACAAATTCTGAAAATCCCTGCACTGCCTTAAGCCGATAATAAAGCCGAGACTCCCGAAAGCTTTTTTACAAATATTTAAAATGTGCTTACGAAAATTAAGTTCCGGGACCAACTCAACGCCTAAGTCTCTAATATATGTAACATAAGCATACTTCTGAGGGTCTTTTGCACGACCATAACTCATGATACAACATTTATTAACATTGAAACTCAATTTGTTTTCCATTCCCCACTGTGCCAATCTGTCAATGTCCCTTTGCAGACTTTGGCAGTCAGAAGCATTTTTTACTTTCAAAAAAATTTTTAGATCATCGGCAAATAGCAAACACTGCGCCTCTTTACGACCGTTGGAAGATCATTAACCATTAACATAAATAATAAAGGGCCAAGATTACTCCCTTGACTCACACCAGAATAAGTATAATACGGCTGCGATTCAAAACCTGCGAAATCTACGTATTGTTGACGTCCGCTTAGATAATTCGCAAAGAAATCTAGTAAACTAGGTGTAAAACCTAACTCCGCAAGCTTTACCAACAAGATATCGTTATCAACGGTATCGAAGGCTTTTCGGAAATCGAAATATGCAGTGTCCATCTGGCTCCCAGCATCCACTACTGGCACAACATAATTTATAAAGGACAATAAATTACTCCCAGTACTTCGACCTGGCCGAAAACCATGCTGAGCTTCAGTAAGCTGCGAGTTCACTTGATTATAAACATATTTATAAATAATCGACTCAAATACCTTAGCGATTGCACACAATACGGCCACCGGTATATTCATCCACCTTTGAACCCGATCCTCCTTTCAACACAGGAATCACTCGGGACACTTTCCATTCGTCCGGGTAGTAACCTTCTTTTAGAAACAGGTTAAAAATATGTAAAAGAGGCAATTGAAACACCATACGGCAGTCTTTTAAAATGAACGGTGGTATACCATCTGGACCTACGGACTTCTTGGGCTTAAGACGTGTGAGGGCGCCTCGAACATCTCGCATGTTTATCCGCCCGATATGAACCGTAGTTGAACTCGTCGCGTAGCTTAACGCTTGCACGGCTGTGCGCTCCGCTTCCCTCGGATCTAAAGTGGGCCTCTCTTTACTATACACTGAATGAAAAAATGAAGCAAAATACTCTGCACAGTCCGCATCCCTAATCACTTGCCCGTCTTTAATAATTTGAGTTCTATTAAGTTTTGACTATTTACTCCTAACGAAATCCCAAAAAGATTTTGGATCCTCTTTTATATTATTTTGTACTCTACACTGATATGCCTCGTAAGCCCATCTTATTTTATTTTTAACCACTGCACGACAGCGTAAGAATGATTCATAATCCGTCCGAGATCCCGTTATTTTAAATAATTTATGGTATTTCCATTTGAGTCTTATATCTAATATTAAATCAGCCGTATACCAATCAGGGTAAGTATACTTCGCATTATGATTACTTAATTTACGTTTCTTCCGAGGCACACATTTACTAAACTCATTCTTTATAGTATCGTAAAAATAATACAAGGAGGATTTGGCATCTTCTAACAGATATAACGAACTCCAGTCAATTGAACCTAATAACTTATATAATTTGAAGAAGTCACATTTCCTAAAATTCTAACCAGAGCTTTCAATTATTATATTATTATTATTAATATTATTACCAGTTATACCAATGGGGGTTCGCCCCCTCCTCGTGTCCGCTGCCGTGATTTTTACGGTCAGAGGTGGGTGCTGCTAATCAATATTAACTAAAGACTCACCCGACAGTAATAATATTCCACAACTATCACACACAACGCCATCTAGTCCCAAGCTAAGCAGAGCTTGTGTTATGGGTACTAGACAACTGATAAACATACTTATATATTTCTAAATACATAAATATTATAGATAAATTACAACCAGACACAGAACAAATGATCGTGCTCATCACACAAACATTTGTCCTGGGTGGGAATCGAACCCACGACCTCCGGCATAGCAGTCAGGGTCACTAACCACTCGACCAACAGGCCAGTCAAACAGTGATACTTCCACGTCACTTACCGGCAAGGTTGTTAATACCAAGTCCAGAATGCGATTGTTTACATTAAGCACTTCATTTATTTGACGAAATCCACAATATGCTGCTACATACCCAAAATAATTTTGTATTTCTAAAGTCGAAGAAGGCATGTTAAAATCGCCGATCACTAACACTTTATCATATTTAGTACACTCCTTTTCTATAAGATTAAATAAATACATATATTCTTTAACATCGCATTTTGGCATCGCAGTGATAGAATAAGTTGCCGGACTCGAGGATTACCGTGTCCTCCCCCTCTCTTCGGACCTCAGATAATCCAATAATATGCCAGCGCAACTTGTCTACCTCTTCTTCCAGCTCCAGTATCTTCTCGTTAGTCCTCAGGGTGCGTGCGTTATACGTTGCCAGGTCGAGTCGTCGTAGGTGGCAACCGAACCTCCACCGGAGATTCTTAGCACCCCCTGCCCCGCCGTTACCATGGTCGCCACCGTAGCCAGGAATAGCGGGGCCGCCGGGGACTGGGGGCCGTCTTTTTGTGTATTTGTTCATTGGGGGGTATTTGCCGTAGTTGCCACGCTTGGCGAGCGGGTTGGCAACCGCAGTTTTTTATTACGTCACAGTTGCTATCAGGAAGATGCTGCTGCCCATCTCCTGCCTGTGTCCCTCTGTCGCCTCTTACGACACCCACGGGAAGATATGGGGTAGTGGATATTCTCAACCGCCACTACACGGCGGTTATGTGATTGGTTTTTTTTATTTTATAATTTTTTAAAATGTAATTATCAGTTTTGCAACTAAAGTTAAAAGTGTACTCAGCGCGAGTTTTACAGCGAAACTGTTTTGTTCGAATTTCATATATTTTTGTAGAGTACAATTTTTTTTTTTAATATTGCAAACCTCATAACCATCACCGCGAAGCAGTTGAGGTTGTGCGTTACTCTCAGCATGTCAAGATCAAGAAATATGTGGCTCTCAAACTATCTCTACAACAATTTATTTGCACTTATACGATAATATGAGTAGATTTATTTCAATAAAACACTTTAATCAATCTAGCTCATATTTTGCTTAAATCTATTTTATTTTGCTACTTTAAGAAAACTGTTGAAAAACATTTCCGCAGCGGTCCGGAGTGTTACGAGGTTTTTTTCTTATATATAGAATAAGGGTGAAAAACAAACACACAGTCCATCTGATGGTAGGTGGTTGCTGTAGACCATAGACATCTACATTTATCTTCGTTTACGAATTAAAATGCAGATTCGTTGTCAGTCGTGAGGACAAAGATAGAATGTCTCTTTTCCAGTAAAAAAGGGCTCCGGTTCTCTACACTCACAATACGAAACACAGCTTTAAGCCTGGTCCTCCCCTGGTCGAACCGACCCATTCTTGCTGCAACTTTACTATTGATATAGCTGCAGCATAGATCCGCCATTTATAAATAGGTCACGATAACCGTCGAAAAATTTGTGGTATCGAGACCAGGTTTTGTTTGATATTTTCAAAATTATATTAAATAGGTACTTATTTCGTAACAATAGCCTTATACCCGTAGCTTATTAATAAAATGATTCTTTTATAAAAAAGAAGTCTGCATTCATTGTACAGTTAACTTAGTTATAAAACTTAAATAAAACTCTACTAACAACTAAATATTTTTTACAACTGTACCAGAATATCTAAGTAGATTTTATTCAATATAGATTATAAGTAATTATTGAAAGTCACTCTTTTGTTTTATTACCACTGGTTCGAAAAAAAACCTCTGTCCTGGGAAAAACCAGCAAGAAACCCAACAGGACAATTTTCTTTTTAAATTACAGCTTACAATCATGTATGTTTACAATTAACAACACAACAAATAAAAAATAGCTTGATAGCGATTACCTCATTTTCGGGGGTTATTATCATCCATAAATTCCTTAATATTATAATTAATCGCTTACAATATATCATCACCACGAAATCTAATGCGATACCAAACTAAAGTACGTCTCTTCTATGACTGATTGAAATCTTAACCAAAGGCTCGTGTTTATGAATACTCGTTTTAGGTTTATCAACCAAACACACAAACTTTTAAAGTTGTTTATTGAATGTGATACAAACATACCACTAGAAGTACAGGGAAATCCCTATATGCTGTCGAAGTACCTCGGCTTGCTATTTTCAGCATTTTAAGTTGCCATAATGAAATCTATATCTAATACCCCAATACTGCCAAATACTGCCAGGTTTTATAAAACATCCACCTATCGTGCCAGAGGCTAAAATAAGAGGCTAATCTTTCCAAAATGACAGGAACCTGCCACATATACACATTTTATACGTGGTAAAGCCATGCTGCATTTATATTAGAAGTATAGTTGTAGCACGAATTGGTCGGCTCAACCGGGGAAGGACCACGCTCTCACAGAATACCGGCGTAAAATGGTAGTTTAAGGGGACTGCAGGAGCTAAACGCAAGTTCTATAATGCCTCAAAATATATGATCCATTGCAAAAACGAAAACCAGAAAAATATGTTATTTTTCTGGATATATGCTAGTTAGGTGTTGTGTGGAAAATATGAAACATGGTAAAGTAATACATTTATTTAAATCGTGTAGTAAGTTGAACCCCGCTGATTTTAGACCTATTTACTTACCAACGCTCACAAAAATTTTTGAAAAATAATTTTGGATCAATTGTAAAATTTATATAAATACGAATAAATTACTCCATAAAAGCCAATTTGGTTTTACAAAGGCGACGACTGACGCAGGTGATGAGGTTATGAAATATATTTTCAATGCCTGGAGGAATTCACAAGATGCCATAGATATTTGAAAAAATAGCTTTCGTTTGTGTCCATCAATAGATATTGATCAGAAAACTGCACACTACGGTGTCAAAATAGTTATGGTGTAATAGCACTTAGAATTATTATTTCATATTTAAATAACTGAACTCAAAAGTCGTCATCAATAGTAAAGATTCTTCCGGATCGGTAGTATCAATGGACGTTCCTCTGGACTCAATCCATGGCCCATTCTTGTTCTTAATCCATATATCTGGCCACCCGTATATTATAGATTAGATACTACCGATCCAGTGGGCCACCATATATCTAAATTAGCAGGCAGACTTAGTTCCAAAGCATATGCTGTAAGAAATATTGGAAGTCTCATCAATGTTATGTAATGACTCATAAAATTTTGCTATGGGGTAATTCGAGTGATATTAAAGCCATATTTTTTTATAGGATAGGGTGACAAACGAACACACAGTCCAGCTGATGCTAAGTGGTTGCTGTGGCCCATAAACATCTACATCTATCCTCGATTACGAATCAAAATGCAGATGCGTTATCACCCGTGAGGACTAAGATGGAATGCCTCGTTTCCAGTAAAAAGGGTCTTCGGTTCTCTACACTCACCATACGAAACACAGCAGCATTAGGCTACTATTTGACGCTGTTATTCTGTGAGACCGTGGTCCTTCCCCGGTTGAGCCTACCCATTCGTGCTACAACTATACTATAGTACCTGGATTACCGAGCTTTCCTCGGTATTTTTTTTTTGGAAATCGTGTGTTTTTGAAATTATATTTAGATAAAAATTACATACTGATGAAACATGAATGATATTTTTTGATCTTATTGACATAATAGAAAAACTGAACTTGTTATTAGAATAAAAAATCATGAGTGCTATTAGTTTAATTTAAATTATCGTGTTTTTAAAAAAAAATACTAAAAAAGGGCTCGGTAAATAATAGATTTTCTCACAAAAGAAGGGAAATTGAAAAAAAGGAATAAAAGTCAAACCGAAGATAGGATGCGAACCAGGGCACCTCGATTTCGCGACCGCCGTGTATTCCACATGAGCTATTACGATCATTACTACACTGCCAAAATTTACCTTCTTATATTGTAGCAGTTTTTCATTGCCTAAAAACACGGACAAAACGACATTTTCTATTCATGAATCCTAGCTAGATCGATTTACTGAATTTTATGAAAATTGTTGGAGCCGTTTCCGAGATTCCGATTGTATATATATATATATACACACAAGAATTGCTCGTTTAAAGGTATAGGATAACTGCAGCATGGCTCTAACACTTACAAAACAACGTTTTGCAAGCGAGGGCCGGGCCGTACGGGCGATTTATAACTAAAGATAAAAATTTAAAGAAATTAACAAACTTTGGCATTTGGTAATGTATGCAGATAAAACATAAATATCTTTGATAAGAATAAAGATGTTCGCACTTTAAGCACTTACGTACGGTACCGATAACTGGTATTACAACATAAGCTTGTAATACCAGTTATCGCTACCATGCTGGTTCTGTTACAATTTATTTAAAAATTATACAAACAATTTTAATGTGCAGTGAAATAAGTTAAAATAAAACCGGCCAAGAGCGTGTCGGGCCACGCTCAGTGTAGGGTTCCGTAGTTTCCCGTCCGTCACAATAAGTGTTCCCACTTATGAGTTTAAAGGTGGGTATCCATTATGTTCGCGCTCCAGCAGCGCTCCGCGCTCCTGCAACTGCTCCCGGTAGTGGGTACGTGCGCGAACATGGAGCGTGCAACATTGCACGCTCCACGACATGCGATGCCAAGGAGAGACCAACCGAACAATTCGATAATACCCGACCCAATGTAATAAGTACCTACTGCGCCATCTCTCGGGGAATTGGGTTACTAATTAATACATAGACGTGCCAGAAGTTTTCGATGGTAATTTTGGATTGCGAGAACCGATTTTAATAATTCTTTTTTTGTTTGAAAAAAGATACGTTCAGGATAATAAAATATGTAAACGAAGTTAAAAAAAATGCCTGCTTAAACGATTATACTACAAACTTAGTCCAGAAATTATTTTGTACAACTTTTTGTCTTTTTTGTACAAAAACTGTTTCTATCCAGGTTCAAAATAATTTTCCTAGAAAGTCCTTATAAAGTTCTACCTTTCAGATTTTTTTCATATTTTCTAAACCTATGGTTCAAAAGTTAGAGGGGGGGGGACACATTGTTTTTTACTTTTGGAGCGATTATTTCTGAAATTATTGACATTATCAAAAAATGATTTTAGTAAACCCCTATTCATTTTTAAATACCTTTCCAACAATATATCACACGTAAGGGTTGAAATTAAAAAAAAAATCACTTCCCACTTTACATATAGGGGGGCTACCCTAATAAAACATTTTTTTCCAATTTTTATTTTACCACTTTGTCGGCGTGATTGATATACATATTGGTACCAAATTTCAGCTTTCTAGTGCTAACGGTCACAGAGATTAAGCGAGGACGGACAGACGGACAGACAGACATGGCGAAACTATAAGGGTTCCTAGTTGACTACGGAACCCTAAAAACGAGTCCCTTGTTTGACGTTCTTCCCAAAACTGCGGTACTTTCCGAACCAGTGGTAAATAATAAAATTGTTTTCAATAAGTATTATATAATAATCTAATATTGAATAAAAATCATTCATTGCATTTCATATCGGAATGAAGAGAGTAACAGTGAGTGTCACCAAGAAACTCAAACCGCTCTTTTAGGTTAGCAGGAGAAGTGAGATTAAATAGATCACAGAATAAAAGACTGTGCTAATTCCTGCAGATATGGATGGAAGCCGCATGAGTTTTTTTGCGAAATTCGGAAACATGGTCATATTTTCGACGTCCAAATATGAAACGTATAAAAAGGTTTTGAATACGCTCTAGTTTATTGAGCAACTCTTCATTTACGAGTTATAGTCATACTCAAGAAGTATTTAAGCATGCGCCATTTTGATTGGAATGGATAGGAAATTGTTTAATTTATGGAGAAATCCGACCGACGCAAACAATAAAAAGTTCAAAACGGGATAACAATTTGTCAAAAGTTTTACCTAAATTCTTACGGTGTCACTATATGTTGGAATTGTATTTGACGGGATGTCCCGTGAAATACAGTACCATAGAGCAGGGTTTTTTTGATGTTTTTGTTTTTGATGGATTTACTTTAACCCCTAAAGCGCCATAAAAATCCCATACAGTCGCAAGCGCCTGAAAAAACCCGAGCGGTCGCATGCGACCGCACCCATCCACAGCACTTAAAACAATTAAAAGTTATATTTAGAGACTACTTTTCTTTGAAAAAGTTTAGCATTATAAAATCTATACAAAATTCTCTACCCTGTGGTCTAAACAAAAGTCAGGTATTACTTTATTACAAAAATATTTTATTGTACTACATTCGCTTGGTATGTTTATTTTTGTTAGCAAAATGCTAACAAAAATAAACATACCAAGCGAATGTCGGCAGCGTGAAAATCACAATTATTTCAATAGATAATAATCGATATTACTTACGTAAAAAGATAAATTATATTCATACAATAACTTTCGTTACAATTTTATTATAAAACACTATACTAAAAGACTAGAAAAATCCAAAAATCAACACAATAACATTCACGCCAAAATGCCGTACGAAATGAACGTAGATTATAAATTAATATTCATAGGATAACAGTTTTTTTATTGCAATAGAGGATAGAATATGTCATATTCATTATATAATGGCAACCTTCTTCACAGAAAAGTAGTCTTTGTATATAAGTTTTTATGGGTTTAAGTGCTGTGGGTGGACGCGACCTCATGAGACCGCTAGTGATTTAACGGAATATGGCCGCGGTCTCGTAAGACCGCTAGGGGGTTGAGAGGTTAAGACCATATGACTTACTCCTATACACAACCAAGTCAAGACATTTGTTTAATTAGCCTATTTTATGGGTAAATCCACCAATTTGGATATATATTCGCAGGTCATCTGCATACAGGTGGTAGTGAAAAGTTAATTAGAGCGTAATCGAACTTATGAGAATTTAAAAGAGGAAAGGAGACAACACGCTACCTCGCGGTACACAGGCATTGATCGTGCACCAGTTGGTGAACGAATCATCGACACATTTCCATTGCTGATGACCAAACAAGTGAGTGTGAAACCAATTAATCACTTTTGGAGATATGTTAAAAGAAGTTGTCTTATAACTGACAGGAGATCGAAATCGCGATTGTTGAATGCATTGCCAAAGTTTAGTAAGGTCAACGCTGTTAAGTGCTGTTTATCCAAAACACGAATATCCTCAGTAATTATGACTAAGATCGTACTATGCCAGCACGGAAGCTCTATTGAATTTTAGAGTAAATTGAAGACTCCACCTAGATAAGAAGAGGCTGGATCGTCAATGAAATATACATTCAAAAACTTTCAAAAGGAATGGAATTATGGATTATTATGGGAGTCTCAAAAACTGGAGGGATTCGCTTTTTTTGATAGTATAAGAGTAATTTTCAGGGAGACCGAATATTTCAGAACAAAATAGAGCAATTAAAGTTGCATTTTAGGAGTCAAGATATCGATAATCAAGAATTCAAAAATCGAAAAGACATTTTTACGGCTAAGGCCGTCTGTATTAATGGCACCAGAATTAACATATCTATGGATTGAGAACGGTTTTGAAAAGTCAAAACATCAGCTATGTCTGTATCCTACAAGAAATAAGTATGATATAAGAAAAGTAAGCCCACTATGAAACAGAATAGAATAGAATAGAAATTATATTTATTTTCTCATCACAACCAGGTACAGTATTATTGATGACAAACATGTCAAACTATAAACGTATTGAACCCTGGTTTGTGAGAGACTGGTGCCTAATAAAGGTATTAAACAATACCTGTTCTATAGGTCACCAGGTCCCTCCTCACGGATTATATATCTTAAATTACACGTTTTTATAGCATATTGAAGACATCATTATTTTCATTTTATTGGTTAAGAGAAAATCGACATTTCGTAAATTGAAGTATAATATAACAAAGCCAATTAATTAAATTATACAGATACATATTTAGATTAAAGTACATAATAATGACAGGCCTCTTGGTCTAGTGGTTAGTGACCCTGACTGCTATGCCGGAGGTCGTGGGTTCGATTCCCACCCAGGACAAATGTTTGTGTGATGAGCACGATCATTTGTTCTGTGTCTGGGTGTAATTTATCTATAATATTTATGTATTTAGAAATGTATAAGTATGTTTATCAGTTGTCTAGTACCCATAACACAAGCTCTGCTTAGCTTGGGACTAGATGGCGTTGTGTGATAGTTGTGGAATATTATTATTATATTATTATTATAATGTTATAATTATATATATAATGTGCGTGATATTAAAGTTGAGGATGTAAGAAACTTTCAGTGGATTCGTATGTTAACGATTTGAGCCAGTTTATTGTATTTTTTCTACACTCGTGTTCAGGAAGAGGATATATAGATAGCAGCCTATTTATTTTGTTGTATAAGTAATTACTGAGATAGGTATAGTATCTCTTGGCTAAGCTGGATTTAACCGTCTCCGACATAACCTGTACAGCTTCGACGTAGCATGTCTATAAGGGAGTTTAGCTGCAGTTTTGAGGATTGCTCGTTGAGCTTTCTCAGCTTCTATAAGGTGATTTATGGCTGCACCACCCCATACTGTGATGCAATACCTGATTATTGATTGACTAAGAGCGTAATAAATAGATTTTATAATAGAACGATCAGCTATGTGTCGGAGGGATTTAAAAATATAAATAAGTTTTCTCAGTCTAGATACCAGGGAATTGATGTGCAATTTAAAAGTGAGAGTAGAATGAACAATGACTCTATTTAATAGATTCAACTCTTTCCGGTCATATTGTATCTCGACAGCTGTTTACAGAAGCTGAAAGATAGCTGTTTGGGTGTGAAATTGGGTGACATCAAAGTTAATTGTCTGCTGTATGCTGATGATGCAGTGCTTATTGCACCATCAGAAGCGGAACTGCAGGCATTAGTCACGTGTATGAAAGAGGAATGTGAAATTAAAGGTCTCCGTTTGAATGCTAATAAAACTAAGGTTCTGGTATTTGAAAAGGACGAAGAGAGAACGAAATGTGAAATATGGGTAAATCAGGAATGTCTAGAACAGGTAAATGAAATTGTATACTTGGGGAGTGGTTTCAGCCGGGATGGAAGATGTGATTTAGATGTGGATAGGCGTGTCGCTGCCGGAAACAAAGTCAATGGTGCCCTGAATGCGTTAGTCAAAAGGCAAGGCGTGGTGAAGAGTGCACGCCTTGCAATACATAACGCAGTGTTGGTACCGACTTTGTTATATGGCAGCGAAACCTGGGTATGCCAGAAGAAGCATAAAAGCAAGTTGAATGCAGTGGAGATGCGATCTATTCGTAAAATGTGTGGCGTTACCATAGCCGACCGAAAGCGAAACGAAGAGATTCGCAATATGGCAGGATTGAAAGATGACCTTATCTCAAAAATTGATAGGGGCGTACTCCAATGGTTTGGGCACGTTGAACGAATGAGTGAAGACCGAATGGCGAAGAAAATATATAGAGCGAAAGTAAATATTAAAAGGTGTCGAGGTAGACCGAGACTAACTTTCGAAGACCATGTGAGCAAATTGCTCGAAGAAGGGAGGGTCAAGAGTACTCGGATACCTAGACGTGCATGTATGAAGAAGTTAATGAACCTGAAAGAAGCGAAAGAGGTATGTAAGGATCGTGACACTTGGCGATCTGTTCTCTCTGGCTACCCCGTTAGGGATTGTGCGTGACGATAAGTAAGTAAGTAAGTAAGTAAGTAACTCTTTCCGGCGTGGGACACAAGCAAGAGGTGTAATTTAGAGAGTCGCAGTAGTGAGCAAAGATAGAGCCAGAAGTAGGTAGACTCGTCTTCTTTAGGGCAAAGGTCATGTATTTTGTTTTTGTGACATTAAGAGTAAGTATGTTATCCACCAACCATTTGTTAACACTGTTAAACCCTTTTTGCGCAAGTTCAAAGACTCCCTCCAATGAGTCTCCATTAAAAACAAGAGCTGTATCATTGGCAAAGGTAACTATTTTGCATCGAGGTAGCTGGATCTCGGACAGGTCATTAATATAGATGAGAAACAGCGTCGGACCTAAAATGCTTCCCTGTGGCACACCATAGGTTACAGGAAGCTCATTGCTGAGAAAACCACCAAGCTTAACTCTCTGACTACGGTTGGTTAGATAACTCGCAAATAAATTCAATGCTACGCCTCGTACACCTACTCCTTCGAGTTTGTTTAACAAACGAGGAACAGAAACTGCGCAAAGGCCTTAGCTAAATCAAGAAAGACTGCTATATTCTTTTTCCATTATCAAGACTAGAGATTAATGTATTTGTTAACTCAAGAATGGCATCCTCAGTTGACCTTACGGCTCGGAATCCAAATTGATTATTTGAGATCAATTTCATTGAGCTTAGAAAGTTAACAAGTCTCTTGTTTAGGACTTTTTCCAGGATCTTAGATAAAGTAGGTAGAATTGATATAGGTCTATAGTTATTAACGCAGTCACTGTCACCTCCCTTGTGAATTGGTTTGATAATCGAGATCTTTAGAAGTCTAAGAAATGTACCGGTTTCGAGAGCAGCATTACAAATGTGGGTTATTGGTGGTGTCAACAAAACACTATATTGCTTGAATAGCTAACCGGGAATTAAGTCAATGCCTTCAGCACTATCGCTCTTCAGTCCCATTATTATTTTGCCAACCTCATCTTCGTCTGTAGGTAGCAAACAAATTTAGTTGCTCATATACGAGTTGGTGAGGAGTGGTTTCGGAGAGCCAAACTTAAGTTTAAGGTCCTCAGCTAATTTATTCCCAACTCCAGCAAAAAACTCGTTAATCGAGTTGGCAGTAACAGATGGATGTTTTTGGCAGGGTGGATTGGGTAACATGTCACATTTCTTAATACATCCCAGACTTTCTTTTTGTTTGTTCCTGCCTGTTGTATAAGGGACTTTTCATAACTTCGTTTTGCTTTTTTAAGAAGTGCATTACAGAAATTTCTGTAAGTTTTTATGAGGGTATTATTATTCGGGTCTTTTTTAACTTTTTGTGTAGGTTGTCACGGTTTCTCATACAACGCAGAAAACCTGAGGTGATCCAGGGTTTCATAGTAATTTTTCGCCTCAGAACTTTAGCTATACTGGAGTTATTCAAAATACATTTGTTGGTAGCTTAGATGAAGAACTCCGTGGCCTTATCAACCATTTGCTATACCGAAGAAAAGTTCACATTTAGTAAGTCGTTTTGTAGTCCCACCCGATCTAGACATTTTAGTGTGATTCGGTAATTTTCTTTTAGGTCTGACTTCAAACATATGTTAAGGGCTACTCCATCATGATCGGTAATTGAGGTTTCGATGATGTAACAGTGGGACCTCAACTTGGTTTTAATCATCACGTGATCCAGGCAAGTACGTCCATGAGTGGGTGGTGTGTGTGCGGGTAAAATACTATGACTAGCTAATAAGTTCAAATATTCATGACGCCTTTTACCAGTAGAGTTTGACATGATATTGTTGCGCGGCTAAGTTGACATCTCATCTCATGGCACTAACGCCATCTAGTGTCGGGTAACAGAGCGAGGAGAGAGCTTTCCAGAAAATGACATGACAATTTTTACTGACAGCGACATCTAGTATCAAATTGAAGAACTAAACTTTCTAGAAACTCTACACTCGATCTTTTTGAGCTTGGTCGGTTGGCGCGCGTATTTACTCGAATATTCTGGATGTTTTCGTGGAAGAGCCCTATATAAAGGCGCCGCAATACGCGATCGGCGAAGTATTGACGTTGGCGAGACAAGCGAAGCTTCGGAGCGCAATAAAGTGAATTAGTGTGATTAATTATTGGTGTTTTAAGTTTTAATTTGTGTAAAGAAAATTAAAGTGTTAATTCAGGTAATTCTATCGGCAATTTTTATTGTCACGAACCTCAAGCTCGTAACAATTGGTGTCAGAAGTGGGATTAGGTAAAATCATGCCGATTTTACCTAAGGAGGAAACGGAGGGTGTCCGTACCCGAAGTCAATGCTGACAGGAGAAACAGGTCTGTCGGTTGAAAGAGCAGCAGGAGGAGCAGGCTCACTGACAGGAGGAACAGGCTCGCCGACAGGAGGAACAGGCCCGTCGTTTGGAAGAGCAGCTGCGGGACGGACAAGAGGAACAGGCCCGTCGGTTGGAATGAAGGACCTTCACGCTACCTTCCGGAAGGAATGGTGAAGGATGGTGTTATTGAACCTTCCTCTAGTCCATGGTGTTCACCAGTGGTGCTGGTAAAGAAGAAGGATGGCAGCATGCAGTTTTGTGTTGACTACCGCCATCTGAATGACGTTACGAAGAAGGACAGCTATCCCTTGCCAAAAATTGATAACACGCTGGACAAGCTTACAGGAATAAAGTGGTTTAGCACGCTGGATCTAAAAAGTGGCTACTGGCAAGTTGAAATTGACCCTAAGGACAAGGAGAAAACTGCGTTCTCGACGGGAAAGGGTCTGTGGTAATTCAAAGTAATGCCGTTTGGGTTGTGCAATGCTCCAGCAACGTTTGAAAGGCTGATGGAACTTGTACTTACTGGGCTAATTGGCGATGCCTGTCTGGTCTACTTGGATGACATCATCATCGTAGGCCATACGTTTGAGGAACACCTTCAGAATCTGGAACGCGTGCTCATGAAGATTCAGAGTGCCAACCTCAAGTTGAGTCCGAAGACATGTTCACTATTCAAACGGCAAGTCACATTTTTGGGGTATGTAGTGTCGGAAGAAGGTATCCGTACGGATCCGGAGAAAATCGCCGCTGTCAAGGATTGGCCGGTTCCAAAAGACAAGACGCAGGTTAGAGCATTTTTGGGTTTGTGCTCCTATAATCGGCGATTTGTGAAGAACTTTCCAGATATAGCCAAACCTCTGCACAAGCTAACCGAGGAGAAGCGACATTTCTGCTGGGATGAAAGTTGCAATATCGCATTCCAGGAGCTCAAGGACCGTCTGTGCAAAACACCTATTTTGGGATACCCTGATGCAAGCAAAGAATTTATAGTTGACACAGACGTAAGTGATATAGGACTTGGCGGTGTGTTGCCTCAACGGAATGGTGACCGAGAGGTCATGATAGCGTACTTCAGCAAGTCGTTGTCAAAACCGGAAAGGAACTATTGTGTCAAAAGACGCGAATTGCTAGCTGTGGTAAAGTCGTTGCAATATTTTAGCAAATATCTTCTGGGACGAAAATTTCACTTACGAACTGACCATGCTGCACTAAAATGGCTGTTGCAGTTTAAAAACCCAGAAGGACAAATTGCGAGGTGGATTGAACTACTGCAGGAATACGACTTTGAGATCAAACATTGCAGCGGGAAATCTCATGGCAACGCAGATGCATTGTCAAGAAGACCTTGTCCTGAAGATTGCAAACATTGTACTAGGCAAGAGAGTAAGGAAGTGGTATCCGTGAGGATGCTCAGGGCAGACCACCTCAGCAACGAGTGGAAGGACAGCTTACTACATGCACAGCAGGAAGATCCGGACATCAAGCCGATTCTGGAATGGATAAAGGCCAGTGCTCCCAAGCCCAAGTGGAGTGACGTCTCAGCGATGAGTCCGACCACTACAAGCTATTGGGCCCGGTGGGACAGCTTGCTGCTTCAGGATGGAGTTCTGTGTCGTAAATGGGAAAATGTTCGGGGAGAAAGCTGTCATTTGCAAATGGTTGTCCCTAAAGCTAAAGTACCGGATGTTCTACAGCTGTACCATAATGATTGTTCAAGAGGCCATCTGGGAGTTAAACGAACTCTACTGAAGATCCGAGAACGGTTTTACTGGGTCCACTGTCGAAACGATGTCGAGGACTGGTGTCGCAAATGTACAAGTTGTGCGGCTGTAAAGGGACCTCAGACTCGTAGTAGAGGTGCATTGAAGTTGTACAATGTTGGTGCACCATGGGAGAGAATAGCCATTGACGTGGCGGGACCGTTTCCGGAGAGTGAAAGCGGTAACAAGTATTTCATGGTTGTGATGGATTACTTCACTAAGTGGCCAGAAGTCTTCGCCATTCCAAATCAAGAAGCTTCAACATTTGCTGATAAGCTAGTTCATGAAGTCTTCTGTCGTTTTGGAGTACCTTTAGAGATTCACAGCAATCAAGGAAGGAATTTTGAGTCTCAAATATTCCAGGAAACTTGCCGAGTTATGGGTACTCATAAAACAAGAACGACTTCTTATCACCCGCAATCTGATGGAATGGTGGAACGATTTAATCAGACATTGGAGAGGTACCTAGCAAAAGTTGTAGACAATCGGCAACGAGATTGGGACAAGCACATACAACCGTTTTTGTTGTCATATCGAAGCGCTGTTCACGAAAGTACAGCAGTGACACCAGCTTTCGCAAACTTTGGAAGAGAATTACGGCTGCCTGCAGACCTGATCACCGGGATACCACCTGATGCTCCACGCAGTATAACCGATTATGCAAATGACTTGCGGAACAAAATGAATGACATTTACGAGCACGTCAGACAATTGGGCCAGCAAATGTCTGAAAAGATGAAAACCCGGTATGACCGCAAAATGAACAACAAAGGGTTCGACGAAGGTTCGCTAGTGTGGTTGCACAATCCAGTCCGCAGCAAAGGGAAATCTCCTAAGCTTCAAGCTAAATGCGACCGCCCGTACCGGATTGTGACCAGGATCAACGATGTAACCTACCGGATACAGAAAGTCGCAAGAGGGACTCCTAGGATCGTCCATGTGGATCGCCTGGCGCGTTATTATGGGGCCGATAATGCTCGGGACGAGCATGTCTTAGGAGAGGGCAGTGTTGCGCGGCTAAGTTGACATCTCATCTCATGCCACTAGCGCCATCTAGTGTCGGGTAACAGAGCGAGGAGAGAGCTTTCCAGAAAATGACATGACAAATTTTTTACCGACGGCGACATCTAGTATCAAATTGAAGAACTAAACTTTCTGGAAGCTCTACACTCGATCTTTCTGAGCTTGGTCGGTTGGCGCGCGTATTTACTCGAATATTCTGGATGTTTTCGTGGAAGAGCCCTATATAAAGGCGCTGCAATACGCGATCGGCGAAGTATTGAAGTTGATGAGACAAGCGAGGCTTCGGAGCGGAATAAAGTGAATTAGTGTGATTAATTATTGGTGTTTTAACTTTTAATTTGTGTAAAGAAAATTAAAGTGTTAATTTAGGTAATTCTATCGGCAATTTTTATTGTCACGAATCTCAAGCTCGTAACAATATTTATGTTTATATCGCCTACAATTATTATATTTTTAAAGTTTGAAAGTTTGTGAAGGAGGAGATCAAGAGAGATCGTGAAGTTGTCTGTATGGGACTAACCACTAGGGCGATAAATACCGATGATACATGTGTCAGGTTTTAGCTTAATTACGATACAGTTCGCGTCAAACACCGATATCTCTTCAATTTGGATTTTCAAATTTGTATTATAATGTATAACAACTCCTTCATTTTGTGTCATGTGTTTTGTGGTTTGTGTAAAGCTATAGTCAACAAGAGTGGGTATAGGTTTGAAATTAAGTAGCCAACACTCAGTTAACACTATAAAATCCCATTTTATTTCGGCTCTATCAATTAGTGTTTGAAAGCTATCAATATTACGAACAATACACCTAATGTTGAGGGAAAAGATACGCAGATTATTAGGAGTTTGTGATAGTAAATTTTTTAGATTCTCAGTGCTACAAGTAGTAGAGGTGGCTGACTCAAAGGAATCTAGTTCTACGTTTATGCGTCCATCGTCAGTAGTTATTTTATCGAATTTAAATAATATAGTGAGGGGTGGAGCAGTTTTATAGTTAGTGTGAGGTGATAGATGCTACTGGCAAAGTATTGTTTCATATACGATTTAGTAAAAATAACACAATAAATATACCGACATAAGTTTATATATTTAGTATTGAAAATAGTGGCGTGTAATTTGCGTGTATCTTTAAGTGTTTTATGTAATATATAAGCTGGCATAAGTAAAGGTATTTTGATTTTAAAATGTAATGAATTTTATATAATATGAGTGTATATAGAGTTTGTAATGTGTTAGTTAGTGTTTGGCATTTGTTCAACAACAATTTAATAAAAGAAAAAACAAGAACAACGTTGAAGATCAATTAAATTCAATTGTAAACCAAAGCCTGAAATAAGCCGAATGCAGAATATAATTAGCGTATAAATAATAATAATAATAATAATAATGTCCTCCAGACCGAATTTCAGTCACGGCAGCCTATCTCAACGGAGACTAGCTATCGGCGCAGGACAGGATTATAGTGCCCAAGTGTATGCGCAAGCACAGATGCACTCTCTATTCCCTCACTCTCATAATCCGGTAGGACGGTAAACCGACACGACCGGAGAGAGATCAGGCGCAGGATCAACGGCTTTACGTGCTTTCTGAGGTACGGTGGTGAGACACTGCCAACTTCCTTACTCCAGGCAGCTAATGAGAATTTCTTGATGGAAAAACTCAATAATTCCAGCCTGACCCGGGATTCGAACCCAGGACCTCACGATCAGCAGTCGCACTACTACAAACACTAGACCAACGAGACAGTCGTATAATAAATATTGGTCTCTTAAAAATATAATTTTTAAAAGCAAACTTCAAATAGAAATTGAATAGAAGCTAGGGACACTACTGTACTTCCTACTTTTTTATATGGCTGTCATAATTAGATTTTATCACGGAACATTATATCAAATATTCAGATTTCCTAACGGGTTACTGAACGCAGCACGCTAAATATATCTGAACGAAACAGCGGAAAAGAAATAAATATATATCAGGAGAGAAAAAAACGAAACTAGCAGACGCCATTGAATTAACTTGCTGGCTAAATCGACTAAAAATGCAGGACATAATATGGCACTCATCGCGACGTTATATGGAGCGTATTTTACACTAGCATCCCAGGTACACAATCAGGGCCAGGAGCAGAGCGAGACGCCGCTGGCGTGATATCGAGGAGGTGGCAGGATGAGTGAAATAGATAAAACTAACTGGATACAGACAATTGAGAAAACAATATCTTCATTCATGTTATAAAGAAGGTCTACACGCAGTAATAGTTACCCATTTATATATAACTTAAACAAAATTATGAACTCGATTTAAAAGTTGATTTTAATTATGTTTAAATTATAATCCATGTGATGGATCAATGTAGGATGCATTTAATTGCGATGTAATAGGTGTATTTTATTTTATTTACTAGCTATGCTCGAGACTTCTTACGCAAAAACCTTTGTATGTTATATTTTTTTTATTTTCTTTTTACTTTTGACCTAATTATATATGGTTGAACCATGCTGCAGCTATATTATAGTTGTAGGATGAATGGGTCGCCTCGACAGAGAAAGGAACACGCTCTCACGGAATACCAGCGTAAAATACTCGTAGCAGCTTAATGCTCCCGTGTTTCGTATGGTGAGTGTAGATAACTGGAGATCCCTTTAACTAGAATCAAGACATTTCATCTTAGTTCTTGGGAGTGAAAATGCATATGCATTTTGATTCTTAATCGAGGAAAGTTGTGGATGTCTATGGGTCACAGAACCCACTTACCATCAGGTGCACTTTATAATAATAATAATAATAATAGTCTTTATTTGCATAAAACATGGTAATTATACAGATGTTTCAGAGTCTTATTATGCCCACATGTTTTGCTATTTTAATATAATATAGCATGCAAATTACATTTAAATCAAGATAACCTATATAGTATTAAAATTAACAAATTAAACATGTTTATTTAAATTATAATTATGATTTACTATGTCAAAATCTAGTTTAAAATGTCAGAAATTCATTAATGTCATAAATATTTTTGATTAAAACTACTTTTACGGATTTTTTTTCGCGTTTTATTTATTTTATTTTTAACCCGACGTTTCGGGTGCTTTCCAGCACCCATGGTCACGGGGGACTGAGGTGACTGACGTCCCGATGTCAAAGTTAACCCGGAGTACCTTCAGCTTTTTTAATTATTGTCTTTGGTCCGATCTACGCAGAATGAAACTCGGACCAAAGACAATAATTAAAAAAGCTGAAGGTACTCCGGGTTAACTTTGACATCGGGACGTCAGTCACCTCAGTCCCCCGTGACCATGGGTGCTGGAAAGCACCCGAAACGTCGGGTTAAAAATAAAATAAATAAAACGCGAAAAAAAATCCGTAAAAGTAGTTTTAATCCATGTACAGTGTTCGCGTAAATATAAGAAATCATTATAAATATTTTTGTCAATTAACCAATGGTACAATCTTTTTTTAATACGTTCATATTATGTAGTGTTTTAATATTTCATCAGGTATTTTGTTGTATATACGTACACACATTGATAAACAGCATTTACTATATTTAGCTGACTTCGGAACTTCGCTTAGAACTAATCTATTTGGATTTCTTTTTGATTTCTTTTATGTTCGTTTGCCACTGATATTTTATGAAATGAAATGCATGTATGTGAAATTAAATAAACGAATTCGTCATCACTTAGTATGACGATTTCTTCTAAGTTCCAAAAAAATCTCTTAAAATTATGGAAATGCTTGTGCTCAGCACTGGGTCACACGTCCCAGTGCTGAGCACAGGCTGTTCTGTTCTGTTAGGTTACTTTTTAATTAAAATATGTTCTACTTCCCTATTTTTACCCTTGTAATAGACAGATGCTAATTAATAAAGTGCAACTTAAATCATCGACTTCACTGACATCCTAGCCGTCACAACGTTTTCACGGTTAATATTAAGGAAATGCATAATCCACTTTTTCGCATAATATTGTACTTTTTGTGACTAAAATGGTATTGCGATGGTTAGGAGGTATATTAAAGGTGAACGCACATTTGTCAGCACCGTATAAATAAATAAATAAATAAAATATTTTTATTTCATTTCAAATTATACATGCGTTTTTTCATTTTTAAAAGCGTTACCTCCACACTAGGATTTTCTCCTCTATAGTGGGGGTGGTTTACAAACATAAATTTCACAAGGAGATACATCTCAACACCCGGAATAATTACTTGTAAGCCATACAAATACTCGTTCCGTGCGGTATTCGAACCCGCGGCCCTTAGCGCTGTAACCCATTGCTAAATCACTGCACCACGGAGCCGTCATACAGACCAAAATTTGATTACAATTAAATGAGCAATAAGTCTAACAAAAATAACAAGCAATAAAAAAATTAAAACTATGTGTAGAGTATAAAGTAGAATCTAAAGAAGAAAAATTTAAAAGTCAGGTTTATAATATTACTTACTTGCCTGAACTAGGTTGAGTACCTGTGTTTCAGACCATCACTATGAGTTTAGTAATGTAGGACACTAGATATTTTATATTATTAAACTATATTATACAATAAATGTATATACTCGTAATTGTAAAGTGTAAAGTGTGTGTGGTGGTGGTTAGGAATATCCACTACCCCATATCTTCCTGTGGTTGTCATAAAAGGCGACAGAGGGAAAGAGGCAGGAGATGGGTAGCAGCATCTTCCTGATAGCAGCAACTGTACAACAAAAAACTGCGGTTGCCAACACCCTCGCCAAGCGTGGCAACTATGGAAATATACACCCCATTAGCAACGACGCAAATAGACGGCCCCCAGTCCCCGGTGGCCCCGCTATTCCTGGCTACGGTGGCGACCATGGTAACGGTTGGGCAGCGGGTGCTAAGAATCTCCGATAGAGGTTCGGTTGCCACCTACGACGACTCGATCCGGCAACATATAAAGCACGCACCCTGAGGACTGACGAGAAGATCCTGGAGCTGGAAGAAGAGATAGATAAGTTGCGCTGGAATGTTATAGGATTATCCGAGGTCCGAAGAGAGGAGTGGACACGACGATTCACGAATCGGGCAACTTGTTCTATCACCGGGAGGGTGACCTTCTGTCCTAAAGAGGTGTTGGATTTACTATCCACAAGCCTCTCGTTAACAACTTTGTAAAGATTGGAAGTGTTGTCAATGGTTGCGTACTTTATACTCACTCACACCAAACGATATCCACTGAAGCTCATACAAGTTTACGCGCCAACGTTGGCACATTCCGATGAAGGAGGAACGTGGAGGAAATCCTGAGGAAGGTGGAGAAAATGTATGAGGATATTTCTAGAGCCATGCATTTTCAATACTCCAAAACGCACTATACAGTGTTAATGGGAGACTTCAACGCAAAACTAGGCACAGGGCAGAAAGGTGAGCTGAAAGGGGGGAAATTTGGGATAGGTCAACGGAACCCAAGGGGCCAGCAGCTGGGCGACTTCATAGAGAAAGAGGGACTCTTAATGATGAACTCTTTCTTCCAGAATGGCCCCGCAGAAAGTGGACCTGGTCGAGCCCCGACGGTTCGACAAAAATGAGATTAACTTCATTATGACGACTAAACGGCAACTGTTCAGTGATATCTCAGTGATCGCAAGGGTGAAAACTGGCAGCGATGTCGATGGCGATGCGTCACCGGATGGATAGAGGCACACTGAACCTAAACGTTATGTTGGGTTAAGTAAACGTCTCGTCTAATGAAGTTAACGCTCTGTCCCACTCGTGCTCTAATCCAGAATCCCGAAACCTTTCAGCTTGTGTTACGTAGCTCATTTCAATGCCTAGAATTTTTGATTGCCATGCAGTGGATGATATGAATGACAAGCTCGTGGAAACTGTCCATGCGGCCGTAGCTAAGCTCTGCAAGGCCCCCCGCAGAAGAACACAAAAACTCTCCGATCACATTCTTAATTTCATGGCTGTTAGAAGGGAGATGAAGCTGCAGACGTCAGCAGATTTAACAGCTTACAGGCAACTGAACAGACAGATCTCCATCGTACGCTATTCCGATGATATCCCAGACGACAGTCTGAGCTAGATTAGAATGGCTCTTCATCACTTTAAAATGGCAAAGCTCCAGGCGAGGATGGAATTACAGCTGAGGTTCTGAAAGCAGGTGGAACACCGGTACTTAAAGTCCTTCAGAAGTTCTTCAATCCCGTCTTCGATGGTGGCACTACTCCGAAGGAGTGGAGAAGAATTGCGGTGGTCTTCTCAAGGTTATCTCAAAAAGGCTTCTCAAAAATCTGCAAGAAAGGTGACAACGCTCTCTTGAAGAACTACAGACCGATTTACTTTCTGAACTGCATCTACGTGCTGTTTTCGAAAGTCATTACAAATCGTCCCTCACGCAGACTCGACGACTTCCGGCCTCACGAACAAGCCGGATTACGAAAAGGCTTCAGTACCATAGACATAGTACATATCCTGCGGCAATTGTACAGAAGACTGAAGTAGTGAGTACAAATCTGCCACTTTGCCTGGCGTATGTGGACTATAAGAAAGCCTTTGATTCGGTCGAAATTTGGGCGGTGCTGCAGTCCCTTCAACGGTGCCAAGTCGACTATCGATATGTCGTAGTGCTGAAGTATTTGTACAGTAGGACTACGATGACTTTCCGAGTACAGAACCATAATTCGAAACCTATCTAACTGCAGAGAGATGTAAGACGGGGTGACGACTTATCCCGAAACTCTTCACCGCTGCATAGGAAGACGTTTTCAAGCTACTGGACTGGAAAGGATACGGTATTAACATCAATGGCGAGTACGTCTCACTCACATTCGATTTGCCGATGATATAGTCCTCAATAGTATCTCCCAACCGATAGGTCTTAAGATGAACATGGACAAAACAAAGATAAATGTACATTCACCTCAAATATTCGAACACTACTCAATTTTAAAATGTCGCTAAGTATCATGGTGCCACAGCCACTTTGATTTGAAGTAATTAAGACAGCACGAGACTACTAAACCACATCTTAAAGTTGAGCAACGTTTGAGTATTTGGATGTTAATTATTATTTCCGAAATAGGATTAAAAAACACATAATAAGCAACGCCACTATTGAAAAAATTCGCACCTACACTTTTAAAATAATAATCATTACGTTAATAGATTCAACCAATTTAAATAAACCAAAGATTTAATGTTACTTGTTATTGTAGTTGTTATGAAGATAGGCTCCGTGTTTTCATCGTTTTTAGGCCAATTGAAATTTTAAATCAATTTGTATTAGACATAAAAAATTATATAAATTTATTATAAAAAGTAAACGACCTAAAGATTTTATGAAAATCTAACCGGAATAATGAAATCTAAAAAAATAGTTGTTTTGATATTCGTGTTCATTTTTGCAGTTTGTGTAAAAATAGAAATATATTTATAATGCTAACCTATTATACACATATATGTATCTCTATAATACATATTTATTAATAAAAATAGCTACCACTAAAACTTGTTTTGAGCCTATTTCTAAAAGTGTTAGCTAATATCATATAACGTGTTTTAGAGTGACCGTGGAACGAAACGTAGCGACTGGTTTCTGATAACGTTAATCCTGTTAGCCTTTTGGCTTTTACAGCTTCATAGGTCTCATGAATAATAAATACACTCAGCAAGGCTTTAACAGAGTATCTAATTGGCTTCTTAACAATCTCCTAAATTTAAACGCACATAAAACACAATATTAATAGGTTATTTTAAATCAGAAACAATAACATACCTACTCACCTAAACATTTACGCTCATAACTGTAGCTCGATGACACTGCATGTGCATGTCACGCATTAACAAAAACAGACAACATAAAATATCCAGATATCACACTTGACACAAATTTAAATTTCCGCAAGATGTGCAATCGATGTGCGATTTACTTTGTGCGAGACTTCGTAAATTAATTATATTTTTGAATATCTCCGTAACATCGCTGACTTTAAATTGACAAGACAGGTCTTTTACGCTTTGTGTCAATCCATACTCACTTATGGCATTACTTCCTGGGGTGGTGCTTCTAAAACAATATTACTCCCACTAGCACGTGCTCAAAGAGCAGTTCTAAAAATAACCACTTTCCATCCATTCATGTTTCCTACACATCAACTTTACTTGGCTTGTAGTGTACTAACTGTCCATCAGTTGTTTATCTTGAACATGATATTAAAACAGCATATGAAACTTCCATTTTACTTAAAATCCATACACAGGAGAGAGATGGACTTAGTTTATGTAAACTCTCAAACCAAACGCGCATTTGTGAACAGATTTTACATATTTTAGGTCCATTTCTATATAACAAGCCCAACAAGTCACTAAAGATATATAGTGTAAGTTATATAAAATGTAATATAATTGTAAGGGAATATCTGAATAAATTAAATTACAAGACACAGAGAAATTGTTGGAAATTTTAAAATAGTTTGTATTTACTGTAGGTAATAAATAATTGTCATTTAGTTATTTGATATAATATAGGGTAATTATATAAATTATCTAGTGTATCTACACTTTGAGTTTTTTTTTATAGAAAAGGGCGCAAACGAGCATATAGTTCACCTGATGTTAAGTGAATACCGCAGCCCATGACCAACCGCAACACCAGGGGAATTGCAGGTGTGTTCCCGGCCCTTTAGAATGGAGTAAGTTCTTTTCTTGAAGGTCCCAGGTTTTATCGGTCCGGAAAAATCGCCAGTGATAAATTATTCCACAGAGAGGTCAAACGCGGAAGAAAACTCCTAGTGAGTTTAATATTATCCAACATTATTAAACTCGTAAGGTTTTGCCACTTAGTAACATACAGTAACATGGACACTTCTATTTTACGGTAACATAGAAGTAACCCTCTGCACATAAAATAAAAAACTACTAAGCAGGTTTTTCGTTACTCTATACGATCAAAACTTTAAGAAAAAGGTTGATATTTTTATAAGGTTGCTATGCCAACGAAAAAGTATATTTAATAAGTTAAAATACGCACAAATCTTGACAACAGTAAAACGTTACGAAACATACTATCAACGTTACCAGTAATAGAAGTAACGTTAAAGCGCGATTTTTCAAGGTTATAAATAGACAACTCGACATCGAGGTGAATTTTAAACATAGATACACTACCATGCATGTATTAGTTATTCATGCATAATAATATATAAGATGTGATATAAAATGATATATAATATAACACTCACGCCTGTCACTCAGAGGGGTAGGCAGAGACTACAGACTTCCATTTGGCACGATCTTGACACACCTCTCTCGCATCCTTCACATCCATATTCTTTTTTATTTATTAAGGTTTACCAATGTTTGATTACACTTTATATAACAAAATGGCTTAAGAACTAACTTACGTTGCTAAGTGTAACAATCGTTTAAGGTAAACACCACATGCATCAAGAAAGATTATAAATACGAATAAAAAAAGTATAAATTACCTAATAATGAAAAAAGTACGTGGTAAAACTATTATTATTTAGTTGTTGGTTTCAGACCAGGCTAAAGCTAGAACTTCCTTAATTTTGGCAAATGAGTCGGCGTGAACGTCAACTTTGTCACTATGTCCATTGACCAATTTGCACAACCTTGGAATTGGGGAGTTTGCACCTAAGATAGATTTTCTAAAAGGAGAGCAAAGTGTAGTAATTGGGGTGCGAGGAATTCTCAATGGAACACGAAATTTACATTTTTGGAGCAAGAGGGGACAGTTAATTTTATGATTCAAAATTTTTACAAGAAATGACAGGTCAAGCAAATTTCTCCGATTTTCCAGGGATAAAATTTTAAAGAATCTTAATCGTTTTTCGTGAGACCGAATTTTTTTGTGAATCCCATTCCAATGGGCCAAATTTGACACGAACTTTTTTTGCAGACGTTCCAATCGTAAGGAGTGTGTCGCGTAATGTGGCCTCCATACTACACTGCAATACTCAAGTATGCTTCGTACGAGGCTGTTGTACAGTAGGATCTTAATGTGATTATTTTTAAACACTTTAGCGTTACGCAAAACAAAGCCTAGCATTCTATACGCCCTTTTTGTAATATTCTCGATGTGGGGAACGAAGGTTAATTTTTTATCGAACACTATTCCCAGGTCTCTGACTTCCTCTGTTTTCCTAATGATGTGGCCGTTTATTTTGTATGAAGTGTTCAGTGACTTGATCTTTCTACTGAATTTCATATGGTAGCACTTGTTTATGTTCAGGTACATACCATTGTCTTGACACCAATTTACCATACGGTCAACATCACTTTGAAACTGTTCGATGTCCTCTAGTTTCGCAGATGCCAACCAATTTCAAATCATCGGCATACATAAATGGTATGGAGAAATGAAAGCAACTAGGGATGTCATTGATGAAGGTGTTGAAAAGCAGAGGACCTAAATGTGATCCCTGAGGAACCCCCGACGTAATTTTGTATGGTGCAGACTCAAAACCATTAACGACCACACTAAAACTACGATTATTCAGATACGACTGCAACCATCCCAATAATGAGCCAGTAATACCATATGCACGCAATTTAGATATAAAAATATTATGAAGTACTTTGTCGAATGCCTTACTAAGGTCTGTATATATTACATCAACATCAGACAGTAAACAAGGTCAGATTGGAACAGGTTGACCTAAATCTAACAAAACCGTGCTGCCACTCAGTAAGATAATGATTCAAGTGATTCTGCAGCACAGGATAAACAGGAGATCCAAATATTTTACTTAAAGTTGACAGTATTGAAATAGGCCTATAATTACCTACCACCTCGACGTTATCGGCCTTGTGAATGGGAACAACTTTGGCGGACTTCCAAACATCAGGAAAGAGGCCGGATTGAAGAGACTTCTTAAAAATTAGATATATAGGCGTCACTAGCTCATCCGCACATGCCTTAATAAATAAAGGAGGGACACAATCTGGTCCTGGGCCCTTATTAAGATCTAGGGACTTCGTGCTCTTCAATATCCTTGCTAAGATAGGGAGCAGTTAGTTCAAGGCTGTAATTGCAAATCAAATTCCATTGGCTGATACTCAAGTCTGAGTTTATGTTATCTTGAGAATTATACACAGCTCTAAAGTAGAACGCAAATAAGTCGCAGATTTCCCTAGGACTAGATGACTTCTTAATACCATCAGTCATTGTACAAGGATAATTACTTTTCCCGTACTTCTTTGCCTTAATAAATGACCAAAAAAGTTTAGGGTTCGACTTAATACTATCTTCTGTCTTCTTTATATAATTTTTATAAGATTGACTTGCTAATATTGCTAATGTGGTTTAGGACTTAGAAACAGGATTAAGAAAGGAATGCTTCGGTGGTTTGGTCATGTAGAAAGAATGAATGAGGAAAGAGTGACAAAGCAAATTTATATGGCAGATGTGAACGGCCGAGTCAGGAAGGGACGCCCTAGAAAAAAGTTTATCGACCAAAGTGACGATATTTTGAAAAGGGGCCACGTTAGAAGTACCCTTAAACGACGAGCATGTATGCGTAGATATATGGATGTAAAGGAGGCGAAAGAGATATATCAGAATCGTGCCAAATGGAAGTCCGTAGTCTCTGCCTACCCCTCTGGGCGACAGGCGTGAGTGTTTATGTTATGTTATGTTATATATGAATTGCTAGTGTGCAGCAACGCTAATTAAGTAGCCGCAGCTCAACCTCGTCCATGTAATTCCTATATTTTTTATACCGCTTCCTTATGTTCTCCTTTTCACGTAACATTCTCTTTAATGAAACATTAAACCAAGGAGGAGAAGAATTATTTCTTATTTTTTTGTAGGGCACATATTTATTTATTAAATTATTAATTATATCATAAAATAAGTTTGTCATTTTATTAACATTCAGGTTATGAAACATTTCATTCCAGTCATATTCGGCTAAACAAAGGCGGATTTGAGTATAATCGGCTTTCTTAAAATTGTGTATTTTAGTATCGATGTTATACAGCAGTGCAGTATCAGTATTTCTTTTTATTAATATTTCGAGAGGGGGATGTAGAGGATCTACGACACTAAGGATATTAACTGATCCTGCTACTGTACACATGGACGATGATAGGTTGGTCAGTACAAGGTCTAACAAGGGGTCCGATTTGTTAAAAATGTTATTCATTTGATTAAGCTTGTTAAGATGAACTAAATCTATCAATGCTTGGCTTGGACTAGGAGCAACATAGTTATTCGACAAATCATGTACCAAACTCCAATTTATATTACCTAAGTTAAAATCACCAATGAAGCACAGGTGTGAATCAAATTTACTTGTTATGACTGAGGTACAATTTTCTACAAAATACTCCAACATTAGCCTGTTCACCGGAGGTGGTAAGTAAACACTGCAAAAAGCTATTTGATGGACAGAGTTTTCAATTTTCAAATCCAAAACCACCCAAATGTCTTCACATTTACTTTCCCATTCAAACTTCCGAACCGATTTGATAGTTTTTAGTACCGCAACTAAGACTCCTCCCCCTTCCTTATTCTCATGAAACCCCGTACTTTCCCGGTCTCTTCTGTATATCTCGTATCTGTCATCAAATAACTCATTGCTCATAACGCTACTATTAATCAAGGTTTCAGTTAAAACTATTACATCATAATTATTACAATAAATGGCCCCGAGTTCCCGGCGCCCTTTAAATGGGGCAGGGGTGCGAAGAATCTCTGGGAGAAAAACCGGCGACGATGTTCGCCACCCGTCACTTTCTGTCTCCTGGAGGGGCGAAAAGTGGATTGCGGAAACCCGTCTGGCTACACTGAATGTATGTGGAGGAATGAACGATAAGATGGATGAAGTATGCGAAATGATGAATGACAGAGGAATAGATGTGTTATGTGTGAATGAGACGAAACGAAAGGGAAAGGATGCCACTGCACATGGCACGTATACCGCGTATTGGTCTGGTGTAGGCGAGACCGAACGGGCATGCCAGGGAGTCGGTTTCATCCTTTTAGAAAGAATGGGTCAATGTGTGAAAGAGTATGAATGTGTAAGCCCGAGACTGCTATGGATACGAATGAAAGTTGGCTTAAAGAAGCTGTTCCTGCTAGGGGTGTACGCCCCAGACATGTCTAAGCCCACTTACATCCGAGAGCAGTTTTGGGACATAGTAAGGATGGTGTTGACAAAATGTAAGGAAAATGAAAATATTATTATGTTAGGAGACTTTAATGGAAGAGTTGGGGTGAAGAGGTCTGGTTATGAAAGGATATTGGGAACGTTTGGTGATGAAAGTATAAATGAGAATGGTGAAGACCTCCTCACCGTATGTGCGGAAAAGAATATTTTTGTGACGAATACTTTTTTCGTCATAAGAAGATTCACATGTATACATGGGAAAGAGGTGATGATAGAAGCATGATAGATTTCGTAATTGTGGAGGAAAGAATGAGGAGCGCAGTCGTAGATACAAGGATTTACCGGGGGTCCAACGTAGGGACGGATCATTACTTGGTCTTATGTCGAATTAATGGTCTTTTCAAGCGTTGGCGGCATCGGACATCTGTGGCTACCACTGCGTTACAGCGTATAAGAATAGAGAAGTTACAAGATGAAGATGTGAAAGAGAAGTATAAATGTAGACTAAGAGAAAATATTAGATGTTTGAATAAGTTGTGTATGAATGATTTAGACTTGAATACTGTGTGGGATAATATTAAGAAAGGTTTGGTGGATACCGCCACCGAAGTATGTGTTGTAAGTAAGAGAACAAATGAAAGGAAAAGTAATACGTTATGGTGGGATGATGAGGTACGGGTGGAAGTTGAATAAAAGAAGAAAGCATGGTTAGATTTACTAGAAACCAAAGCTGGTAATTCTCCTGGTATGCATGATGAGACTGAAAGAAAAAAGGCAGAATTTAGACGTCTAAATAAGAGAGTAAAAGAAGTTGTTGAAAGGAAAAAGAAAGAAAGAACGGATAAGAATGATAGAAGGATATCTGATAATTTCCAGGCTGACATAAAAATGTTCTGGAAACTCGTAAGAACTGCCAGGGGAAATACAAAACAGCCTATAATAAATGCTATAAGAGACGAGAATGGATGTATTCTGAATGATGAAGTTTCGAATTTAAACAGATGGAAGGAATTCTTTGAAAGCGTATTTATGAGTGAAGAGTCGTCTGAATTAAATGAACTAGAAATTCCGAAAGAAGTGGAAAGGGGTATGGAGATAAGTGTAGATGAAATAATGAAAGCGATGAAAAGCATGAAAGCAGGTAAGGCAGCTGGATATGATAGAGTATCACTCGAGATGCTAAGGGCTGGAGAGGGAGTGGTGGCAGGCCTGCTGAACACCATGTTTAATTTATGTTGGGAATTAAAACGGGTACCGGATGACTGGTGTAAAGCAGTTATAGTACCAATATATAAAGGAAAAGGGTCACAGCAGGACTGCAAAAACTACCGCGGTATCAGCTTGGTTAGTATAGTGGGTAAACTGTGTGCTAAGGTGTTAATTGAAAGAGTTATGAAAGAAACTGATGGAAAAATTTGGGATGTGCAAGCGGGTTTTAAAAAGGGAATGGGGTGTGCAGATCAAGTCTTTTCCATGCGCATGATTGCGGAGAAGTTTTTGGCCAAAAACCAGAAAGTTTTTTGTGCATTCATGGACTTGGAAAAGGCTTATGACAGAGTGGACAGGAATGTGTTATGGCAAACACTGAACTCATATGGGTTGAGTGCTGGTTTGATACAGGCATTAAGGTCTCTTTATAGGGACTCTAGTGCTTGTGTCAGGATCAATGGGGTCTACTCGGACTGGTTTGGCATCCAAAAAGGTGTCAGACAGGGCTGTGTAGTTCCCCTTGGCTGTTCAACCTATTTATGGACCGGTGTTTGCAAACTTTGAAAGATGAAGAATGTGGGATAAGAATGGGCGAGTTAACGGTCAAATGCCTTATGTATGCCGATGATCAAGTCATATTTGCGTCATCGGCGGCTGAGTTGCAAATGATGGCTACATTAATGAACTGGGAATTAAAAGAAAGGGGAATGAAAGTGAACGCATGTAAGACGAAAGTGATGGTTTTTGAAAGAGAAGAAAGCAAAACGGTATGTGAAATAAGAATAGAAGGAGAGTTAATTGAGCAAGTGGATGAGTTCGTGTATTTGGGATATGTATTTAGCAGGGATGGTAGATATGATAGGGATATAGAACGACGAGTAAATGCAGGGAATAGAGTGAATGGGGCACTACACTCTATTATGAAGAACCAGAATGTGTCAAAACAGGCATGTATGGTAATTCATAATGCTGTGTTAGTCCCTACTTTAATGTATGGTAGTGAAAGCTGGGTGTGGCAGAAGAAGCACGAAAGTAGAATAAATGCTGTAGAAATGCGGTCTTTAAGGAATATGCTAGGGTTGAATCTGAATGACAGGGTGAGAAATTGTGTGATAAGAGATAAATGTGGTATGCAAGATGATGTTGTGACCAGGATTAAGAAAGGAATGCTTCGGTGGTTTGGTTATGTGGAAAGAATGAATGAGGAAAGAGTGACAAAGCAAATTTATATGGCAGATGTGAACGGCCGAGTCAGGAAGGGACGCCCTAGAAAAAAGTTTATCGACCAAAGTGACGATATTTTGAAAAGGGGCCACGTTAGAAGTACCCTTAAACGACGAGCATGTATGCGTAGATATATGGATGTAAAGGAGGCGAAAGAGATATATCAGGATCGTGCCAAATGGAAGTCCGTAGTCTCTGCCTACCCCTCTGGGCGACAGGCGTGAGTGTTTATGTTATGTTATGTTATATATGAATTGCTAGTGTGCAGCAACGCTAATTAAGTAGCCGCAGCTCAACCTCGTCCATGTAATTCCTATATTTTTTATACCGCTTCCTTATGTTCTCCTTTTCACGTAACATTCTCTTTAATGAAACATTAAACCAAGGAGGAGAAGAATTATTTCTTATTTTTTTGTAGGGCACATATTTATTTATTAAATTATTAATTATATCATAAAATAAGTTTGTCATTTTATTAACATTCAGGTTATGAAACATTTCATTCCAGTCATATTCGGCTAAACAAAGGCGGATTTGAGTATAATCGGCTTTCTTAAAATTGTGTATTTTAGTATCGATGTTATACAGCAGTGCAGTATCAGTATTTCTTTTTATTAATATTTCGAGAGGGGGATGTAGAGGATCTACGACACTAAGGATATTAACTGATCCTGCTACTGTACACATGGACGATGATAGGTTGGTCAGTACAAGGTCTAACAAGGGGTCCGATTTGTTAAAAATGTTATTCATTTGATTAAGCTTGTTAAGATGAACTAAATCTATCAATGCTTGGCTTGGACTAGGAGCAACATAGTTATTCGACAAATCATGTACCAAACTCCAATTTATATTACCTAAGTTAAAATCACCAATAAAGCACAGGTGTGAATCAAATTTACTTGTTATGACTGAGGTACAATTTTCTACAAAATACTCCAACATTAGCCTGTTCACCGGAGGTGGTAAGTAAACACTGCAAAAAGCTATTTGATGGACAGAGTTTTCAATTTTCAAATCCAAAACCACCCAAATGTCTTCACATTTACTTTCCCATTCAAACTTCCGAACCGATTTGATAGTTTTTAGTACCGCAACTAAGACTCCTCCCCCTTCCTTATTCTCATGAAACCCCGTACTTTCCCGGTCTCTTCTGTATATCTCGTATCTGTCATCAAATAACTCATTGCTCATAACGCTACTATTAATCAAGGTTTCAGTTAAAACTATTACATCATAATTATTACAATAAATGGCCCCGAGTTCCCGGCGCCCTTTAAATGGGGCAGGGGTGCGAAGAATCTCTGGGAGAAAAACCGGCGACGATGTTCGCCACCCGTCACTTTCTGTCTCCTGGAGGGGCGAAAAGTGGATTGCGGAAACCCGTCTGGCTACACTGAATGTATGTGGAGGAATGAACGATAAGATGGATGAAGTATGCGAAATGATGAATGACAGAGGAATAGATGTGTTATGTGTGAATGAGACGAAACGAAAGGGAAAGGATGCCACTGCACATGGCACGTATACCGCGTATTGGTCTGGTGTAGGCGAGACCGAACGGGCATGCCAGGGAGTCGGTTTCATCCTTTTAGAAAGAATGGGTCAATGTGTGAAAGAGTATGAATGTGTAAGCCCGAGACTGCTATGGATACGAATGAAAGTTGGCTTAAAGAAGCTGTTCCTGCTAGGGGTGTACGCCCCAGACATGTCTAAGCCCACTTACATCCGAGAGCAGTTTTGGGACATAGTAAGGATGGTGTTGACAAAATGTAAGGAAAATGAAAATATTATTATGTTAGGAGACTTTAATGGAAGAGTTGGGGTGAAGAGGTCTGGTTATGAAAGGATATTGGGAACGTTTGGTGATGAAAGTATAAATGAGAATGGTGAAGACCTCCTCACCGTATGTGCGGAAAAGAATATTTTTGTGACGAATACTTTTTTCGTCATAAGAAGATTCACATGTATACATGGGAAAGAGGTGATGATAGAAGCATGATAGATTTCGTAATTGTGGAGGAAAGAATGAGGAGCGCAGTCGTAGATACAAGGATTTACCGGGGGTCCAACGTAGGGACGGATCATTACTTGGTCTTATGTCGAATTAATGGTCTTTTCAAGCGTTGGCGGCATCGGACATCTGTGGCTACCACTGCGTTACAGCGTATAAGAATAGAGAAGTTACAAGATGAAGATGTGAAAGAGAAGTATAAATGTAGACTAAGAGAAAATATTAGATGTTTGAATAAGTTGTGTATGAATGATTTAGACTTGAATACTGTGTGGGATAATATTAAGAAAGGTTTGGTGGATACCGCCACCGAAGTATGTGTTGTAAGTAAGAGAACAAATGAAAGGAAAAGTAATACGTTATGGTGGGATGATGAGGTACGGGTGGAAGTTGAATAAAAGAAGAAAGCATGGTTAGATTTACTAGAAACCAAAGCTGGTAATTCTCCTGGTATGCATGATGAGACTGAAAGAAAAAAGGCAGAATTTAGACGTCTAAATAAGAGAGTAAAAGAAGTTGTTGAAAGGAAAAAGAAAGAAAGAACGGATAAGAATGATAGAAGGATATCTGATAATTTCCAGGCTGACATAAAAATGTTCTGGAAACTCGTAAGAACTGCCAGGGGAAATACAAAACAGCCTATAATAAATGCTATAAGAGACGAGAATGGATGTATTCTGAATGATGAAGTTTCGAATTTAAACAGATGGAAGGAATTCTTTGAAAGCGTATTTATGAGTGAAGAGTCGTCTGAATTAAATGAACTAGAAATTCCGAAAGAAGTGGAAAGGGGTATGGAGATAAGTGTAGATGAAATAATGAAAGCGATGAAAAGCATGAAAGCAGGTAAGGCAGCTGGATATGATAGAGTATCACCATCTGCCAAATGCAAAGTTGTAATATTCGGAAGTTCGCAATTATTGGCTAAGGTTGATTATGGATATCTCTCTCCTGTATTTTATAATGGAAGTTTGATTCCATATTGTGATTCCATAAAAAATCTTGGCCTGTACATGGATAAAACTATGACCTGGAAATTGCAGATCTCTGAAGTTAGTCGTAAAGTTGTTGCTACCTTGCGTTCCCTTTATCGTCTTAAAAATTTCCTACCCGTCAAAACCAAGCTAATGCTGGTTCATTCCCTTATTCTACCTATTATCGACTATGCCGATGTATGTTACCCAGATCTGTCAGAAAATCTTCTAAACAAGTTGGAGCGCCTTCTTAATAATTCCATAAGGTTTATTTTTGGTTTACGTAAGTATGACCACATATCATCCTATCGTTCAAAGCTTAAATGGCTACCTATACGTCAAAGGCGATGCTCTAGAATTTTACTTGTACTATATTCAATTTTAAACGATCCCAGGTCACCTTCTTATCTTAAGGATAATTTTCATTTTTTTCATCCGATCGACGGTCGAACATCCCGACAGTCAAACCGTCTGAGGTTAAGGTTTCCACAGCATAAGTCAAATTTTTTCAGGTCGTCTTTTACGATACAAGCTATACAACTTTGGAACACCCTCCCCAACGATATTAAGAATGCCACAAATAAAAAAGCTTTCAAAGTTCTTCTCCGAAAACATTACCTGAAGGAAACTACTAATTAACATTATTTTTCCTTAATTTTGTCTTCTTTCTTCTTTTTTACTTCAAATATTTATCTCAATATATATTATTCAAACATTATATTATATATATATGTATATATGTGTATGTATGTATGTATGTATATATATATATATATATATATATATATATATATATATATATATATGTATATATATGTATGTATGTATTATTGTACGTATATTGATACTATATGTGTGTATATTTAAATGTAATGTGTATGTATGTAATTTGCATATATGTATATTTTAGTGTATAAGCACTTATTTACGTATAATGGTCGCACCTGCCAACAATTATCCTTGCCACCCAGGGTTGACTGGCAGAGAATGCCACATGGCATTAAGTCCGCCCTATGTACCCTTTAGCTTAAGGTGTTACGTGTAAGTTTATAAATAAAAAAAATAAAAAAATATCACTCGAGATGCTAAGGGCTGGAGAGGGAGTGGTGGCAGGCCTGCTGAACACCATGTTTAATTTATGTTGGGAATTAAAACGGGTACCGGATGACTGGTGTAAAGCAGTTATAGTACCAATATATAAAGGAAAAGGGTCACAGCAGGACTGCAAAAACTACCGCGGTATCAGCTTGGTTAGTATAGTGGGTAAACTGTGTGCTAAGGTGTTAATTGAAAGAGTTATGAAAGAAACTGATGGAAAAATTTGGGATGTGCAAGCGGGTTTTAAAAAGGGAATGGGGTGTGCAGATCAAGTCTTTTCCATGCGCATGATTGCGGAGAAGTTTTTGGCCAAAAACCAGAAAGTTTTTTGTGCATTCATGGACTTGGAAAAGGCTTATGACAGAGTGGACAGGAATGTGTTATGGCAAACACTGAACTCATATGGGTTGAGTGCTGGTTTGATACAGGCATTAAGGTCTCTTTATAGGGACTCTAGTGCTTGTGTCAGGATCAATGGGGTCTACTCGGACTGGTTTGGCATCCAAAAAGGTGTCAGACAGGGCTGTGTAGTTCCCCTTGGCTGTTCAACCTATTTATGGACCGGTGTTTGCAAACTTTGAAAGATGAAGAATGTGGGATAAGAATGGGCGAGTTAACGGTCAAATGCCTTATGTATGCCGATGATCAAGTCATATTTGCGTCATCGGCGGCTGAGTTGCAAATGATGGCTACATTAATGAACTGGGAATTAAAAGAAAGGGGAATGAAAGTGAACGCATGTAAGACGAAAGTGATGGTTTTTGAAAGAGAAGAAAGCAAAACGGTATGTGAAATAAGAATAGAAGGAGAGTTAATTGAGCAAGTGGATGAGTTCGTGTATTTGGGATATGTATTTAGCAGGGATGGTAGATATGATAGGGATATAGAACGACGAGTAAATGCAGGGAATAGAGTGAATGGGGCACTACACTCTATTATGAAGAACCAGAATGTGTCAAAACAGGCATGTATGGTAATTCATAATGCTGTGTTAGTCCCTACTTTAATGTATGGTAGTGAAAGCTGGGTGTGGCAGAAGAAGCACGAAAGTAGAATAAATGCTGTAGAAATGCGGTCTTTAAGGAATATGCTAGGGTTGAATCTGAATGACAGGGTGAGAAATTGTGTGATAAGAGATAAATGTGGTATGCAAGATGATGTTGTGACCAGGATTAAGAAAGGAATGCTTCGGTGGTTTGGTTATGTGGAAAGAATGAATGAGGAAAGAGTGACAAAGCAAATTTATATGGCAGATGTGAACGGCCGAGTCGGGAAGGGACGCCCTAGGAAAAAGTTTATCGACCAAATTGGCAATATTTTGAAAATGGGCCACGTTAGAAGTACCCTTAACCGACGATCATGTATGTGTAGATATATGGATGTAAAGGAGGCGAAAGAGGTATGTCAGGATCGTGCCAAATGGAAGTCCGTAGTCTCTGCCTACCCATCTGGGTGACAGGCGTGAGTGTTTATGTATGTATTACAATTGACTTCCCTTAAAAAGTTGTGAGTTTTCGTACGCAACCCACGAACGTTTTGATAATATATTCCTATCTGGGTAAAATAGGGTACATTCAAAATGTAAAAAAATAATAAGTTAGGTTTGGAACTAAGGCAACTTGTCAAGTGTCTCTGATGATGTTTCTGATGATTTTAAATTCAGAGTCTTCAGCCTTCCTCATGAAAATACGACCAATGTCTGTATCAAGACAGCGCTCAACCCAAATGAGTTCAGTGTTTGCCATACCACATTCATATCCACACACAAAAAACCTTTTAGTTTTTTCCAAAAACTTTTCTGCGATCATGCACATTGAAAAGACTTGATCTGTACATCCCATTCCCTTTCTAAATTCCGCTTGCACATTCCAAATTTTTTTTCATCAGTTTCTTTCGTGGCCCTTTCAATCAGTACCTGAGCAGGCCGTTTTTACAGTCCTGCTGCGAATCTTTTCCTTTATATACTGTTACGAGCTTAGGGTTCGTGACAGTAAAAATTGCCGATAGAATTACCAAAATTAACACTTTAATTCACTTTACACTAATTAAACTTATAACACTAATAATTAAACACACTGATTCACTTTATTTCGCTCCGAAGCTTCGCTTGTCTCGCCAAATTCAGTACTTCCCCGATCGCGTATTGCAGCGCCTTTATATAGGGCTCTTCCACGAAAACATTCAGAATATTCGAGTAAATACGCGCGCCAACCGACCAAGCGCAGAAAGTTCGAGTTTGGAGGCTTCCAGAAAGCTTAGTTCTTCAATTCGATACTAGATGGTGCTGTCGGTTGAAAGATTAGTGATGTCATTTTCTGGAAAGCTCTCTCTTCGCTCTGTTACCCGACACTAGATGGCACTAGTGCCAGATGTCAACTTAGCCGCGCAACACTACTATGACTATCACGGCTTTGCACCAGTCTACCGGTACCCGCTTCAGCTCCCAGCATAAATCATAAATTAAACAAGGTGTGCAGCAGGCCTGCCACCACTTCCTCTCCAGCCCTTAGCATTTCGAGTGAAACTCTATCATTTCCTACTTTCATGCTTTTCATTGCTTTCATTATTTCATCTATACTTATCTCGCTACCTCCTTCCTCTTCTTCCGGAGTTTCTATTTCATTTAGTTCATACGTTGTCTCCTCACTCATAAACACGCTTTCAAAAATTCCTTCCATATCTTTAAACTCAAAACTTCATCATTCAGAATATGGCCATCCTCATCTCTTATAGCATTCATTATAGGCTGTTTTGAATGTCCCCTGGCAGTTCTTACGAGTTTCCAGAACATTTTAATATGAAGTTATCCGATATTCTTCTATCGTTCTTATCAGTTCTTTCTTGCTTTTTACTTTCAACTACTTCTTTTACTCTCTTATTTAGACGTCCAAAGACTGCCTTTTTTCTTTCAAAATCATCATTCGTACCGCTAGAATTACCAGCCTTAGTACCCATGCTCTCTTATTTACTTCAACTTCCGTACGTATCTCATCATCTCACCATAACGTATTATTTTTCCTTTCATTCTTTCTTTTACTAACACCACATACTTCGGTAGCTGCATCTACTAAACCTTTCTTATCATTTTGCCATACATTCTCCAAGTCTAACTCGTACATACATAATTCATCCAAACCACTTATGTTTTCTTTCAGTCTACATTTGGACTTGTTTTTCTCACCTTCATCTTGTAACCTTTCTGTTCTAATACGCTGTAACACAGTGGTAGACACAGATGACCGATGGCGCCAACGCCTGAATTAATACCATTAATTCGGCATAAAACCAAATAGTAATCCGTTCCTACGTTAGACCCCCGGTAAACCCTTGTATCTACCACTGCACCCCTCATTTTTTCATCCACAATTATGAAATCTATCATGCTTCTATCACCACCTATTTCCCAAGTATAAATGTGTGTTACCCAGACCTGTCCCAAGATCTTCTGAACAAGCTGGAACGCCTCCTCAATAACTGTATAAGATTTATCTTTGGGCTTCGTAAGTACGATCATATTTCGCAATACAGATCTAAGCTAAATTGGCTTACAATCCGGCAAAGGCGCAACTCCAGAATATTACTTGTACTTTTTTCCATATTAAATGATCCATCTTCGCCTTCTTATCTTAAGAGTAAATTTCATTATCTTTCCTCATCTCATGATAGGGTCCTACGCTCTTCTTCTAACAACAAAATCTGTACTCCAGTTCACTTCACCGAGTTCTATGGTAACTCCTTCACAGTTCAGGCTACACGCCTTTGGAACTCCTTGCCCGATGACATCAGAAAAGCTCCCAATAAGTACGCTTTTAAAAAGTTGGTCCTTGATCATTTATTAAAGACAACGCATTCTACATGACTCATCTATTTAATATGTATTGCCGAACAGACGTATATATTCATAGTCATTTGTATATACTAATTATATATATATTTAAATATGTTTACTTGTATGTATATCCATTTATTTATATATTTGTATATATTTAAGGATAGATCATATATGTGTAGTTTATTTATTAGTAGTTAATTATCATTTGTATTGTGTTATCTTATTCTATATTGCCACACCTACGTCAAACTCTCACCACTCCATGGGTTGACTGGTAGAGAATGCCTCAAGGCATTAAGTCCGCCCTTTGTATTCTTTTGTTAAGGATGCAATAAAGAATAATATATATATATATATATATATATATATATATATATATATATATATATATATATATATATATATATATATATATATAAATGTGAATCCTTTTGTGGCGAAAGAAAGTGTTCATCACAAAAAGATTCTTTTCCATGCATACGGTGGGAGGCTTATAGGATATATAAGATATATAAGATGTGTACAATTAAAACTGATGAAACTTTGAAATCGTCAAAATTCAGGATTAAAATTCACTGACGATAGACACCCGTGCACCTTTGACAGGCTCCAGAGACGAGAACATGGCATCTTCTTCTTCTTTATTCATCTTTTCTTTTTTATTGTGATGTCTGAATACTTGGTGTTGCCTATGCAATTACAAAACAGTACCTAACTGTGCTGCTATACCTTTAAGGAAAAATTTTGGTAACATACACAGTAGTAACATAGAAGCGAAAATATGGAACATAAGTTTAAATAGTAATAAAAAATGCGTTTTTAAAGTCATGAAAAGCACGATGTAGTAGCTTAACGTTGAGACATTTTAGATAGTCACAAATTAATTAAATGTTCATTACAAAAAACATAAGTTTTATAGTGTAAGTGCCAAAATGGCATCATGTTTTTCCTCTAATTTGGGGGTCATAATATCTATTCCTGTATGTAAATATGTGTAATTGGAAATGAAATAAAAGTTATTTAGTTATTATTATTATTTATCGAAACGTAGCATAACCACCATTTTGTTATTGACTTCCGGGTCCGAGTGTTACTTTATGGTATTGACGTTCGTTTTCAACGTGCAAGGTTAAGGGGTTAACCATAAAACAAAATTAGGATCATTATGGTATTAGAACATATAAAGAAAATCTACGTGGTAGATCCACGCTGCAGCTATATTGTGGTTGTACCACGAATGGGTCGGATCGACCGGGGTAAGACCACGCTCTCAGAGAGTACCAGGGTAAAATATCAGCTTAATGCTGCTGTCTTTCGTATGGTGAGTGTAGAGAAGCTGATACCCTTTCTACATGATCCGAGGCATTCGATCTTAGGCCTTAGGGGTGACAGCGCATCTGCATTTTGATTCTTAATCGAAGATAAATTTAGATGTCATATACTATAAAAACCTGGGTATGCCAGAAGAAGCATAAAAGCAAGTTGAATGCAGTGGAGATGCGATCTCTTCGTAAAATGTGTGGCGTTACCATAGCCGACCGAAAGCGAAACGAAGAGATTCGCAATATGGCAGGATTGAAAGATGACCTTATCACAAAAATTGATAGGGGCGTACTCCAATGGTTTGGGCACGTTGAACGAATGAGTGAAGACCGAATGGTGAAGAAGATATATAGAGCGAAAGTAAATACTAAAAGGTGTCGAGGTAGACCGAGACTAACTTTCGAAGACCATGTGAGCAAATTGCTCGAAGAGGGGAGGGTCAAGAGTACTCGGATACCTAGACGTGCATGTTTGAAGAAGTTAATGAACCTGAAAGAAGCGAAAGAGGTATGTAAGGATCGTGACACTTGGCGATCTGTTCTCTCTGGCTACCCCGTTAGGGATTGTGCGTGACGATAAGTAAAGTAAAGTATACTATAAAAAGAAAACAAACAAATGGAACGTAATGTATTTAAATATTGGTATTAGATATTTGGATTGAAAACTAAGAAATACCTGCTTTTAGTTTTTTGTAAATTTCACCTCAAAGTGGGTAATAAACTAAAGGGGATGAAAATATTATTTTTTTTGCTTAAGCAATAGATCAAAATTTTGCGACGCGTGTTTGGTTATTTTTGAAATTTCCAGTCCGAAAATTAAGGATAGCAGTTTGTTTGAAATTCTCCAATATATTTGATTACATTTATGTTACATGGGAAAATTACGTTTTCTTATCCCCTATAGCTTTGTTACGTACATATTTGCATCTGTTTTTATATAAATAAAATACTATTATTTATTTTGTCTTCTTACAAATTTTGACACCGTCCGACACCGTAATCTGTTGTTTGTTTTAAAAAATTGCAAAATTCACTTTTTTATTTACGGATACGATCACCGCGGAAAATATAAAGTTTATACAAGCTTTAAAACCCTACTCCCTTCGCAGTAGAATCGTAAAAAGTAGCTACTGTCGAAGTTACAGATTTCTTAATCAATCATTCACTTAGGACATTTTCTTTTATATATAACCCAAACGATGTCGATAAGGTACTTAAATTGGATATAGACATAGTAATTTCTACAGTTTTATAATAAAAATAAAAAGTTTTATAAGTCATTAAAACAACATCAAACAATAAAAAAATGTAATCGCAAACATTACCAATTCCAGTCGAGATCGCTTGAAATAGGATTGTCATCTTGCCCGCAACAAACTTTTTTTCCAAATAATCTGCAATACTACTTCTTTTAGTGTTGGTCCATTCTTAGGTTTTCTTAAACCAAAAATCCCCAGGTCCTCACAAGCACTTTAGAACATATACAAGCCACTTGTAACACTTGGCTTTCTAACACAGAAGTTATTTAAACCGTCTATAGATGAAGATGTTTAAAATTTCTTATGTAAACAAAAATTACAGCTTACGGATTAAGAGAAAAGCCTATGTAAAGCCATATGTACATTACATCTCAAACCAATAAAGAAATAAAGACTGAGTCCTCGTAAACAATCGCGACTAAATAAGTGAAGACTGGTGTCGGCTTTGTGTGTGCGTGATTCCGTGTAAGATACGGTGAGAATTGCGCATGTGTGCTAGAGAAAAATGTCTCACAAGCGTAGTGTTTCGCGATTCCACTGTAAGTAAAATTATTGGATAAAAAGTTCTATAATTAGATGGAACGGAGTTTTATTTATGTATTGGTTGTCTAAAAGTTATACTTACTTTGAAAATAATTAATAATTAATTGTTAATCTGAATTATCCATATAATAATAATCTGAATTATATATATATATATATATATATATATATATATATATATATATATATATATATATATATATATGAATTATATATATATATATATATATATATATATATATATATATATATATATATATATATATATATATATATATATATATTCAGATTAACAATTAATTATTAATTATTTTCAAAGTAAGTATAATTTTTTAAATTATTATTTTTATTTTTTTAAACACTTATTTATTAAATTAATAAATACCCCATAAATAGTTATTTATTTATTTACACTTTATTGTATAAAACACTTAATTAAGAAGTTGTCTCTCTCTGTCTACCAGGGATATGTTAAATTAACGTCGTAGATGCTAAAAATAAAAAAGAACATTATGGTAAATCAGGAAAAGAACAACAGAACTACATTATTCTTGTTATATTTAAGGTATAAAAATTAATAGACTTAAACATATTATATTAATTTAAATTTATATTACAATACATTACCCACATTAACTTATATCTGTTGTCTTTAAAAATAGTAATAAGAATATTAATACTTAATAAAATTATAAGTCGCACGTAAGACCTTTAATTCCGCAATCACTAAATATGCAGTAACTATACCGATGGAAATCACGTTTCTAAAAATTATTTTATTTTAAAGAATAGAAAAATGTTCTAAAGTTGTATAACTGATACCTAATGGTGCCTAATATTTGTGTTCCGAAAGATTAAATTACAACATTTTGCAATTAAAACAATATAGTTTAATTGTGATATTTACTTTAGAGTACATGGTTACTTACTTATGAAATATATCTGTTTTACTGAAATTTTTATGATATATTTTAAGGAGATCGTCAATTTACTCCTCATTTTAAATATGTTAGAGCCACGCTAATACATATGTATAGCGCGTACAGAGAACCGAAGGCCGGTTAATTGGTTTTTTAATTTTTTAACCCGTTTACGGTCGCTATACTTAATTAGGTACAAAACATGCAAATTTTTATAGAGATAAATTGCAAAAAAAATTGAACCGAAAACAAACAAAAATTTACAATTTCTTTGATTGAATTCAACGAAAGGTAATATGTCTTCCTTTTGTATTACAAAAAATACTTGATTCATCAAGGACGCACTATATAAACCAGGTAATAGTTTTTCACGGTCTTTTTTCTGTGTGAGCAGCTGTGCAGGCCTAGAAAGACCAATGTCACTGTGACCTTAAATATCTGTTATGATCACTGCTATGGCTATATTTTACGATTAAGTTTTATGTCTTTAATGAATAGAATGAATTGCTTAGCTGTGAGCAATTTCACTTCTTCTGGATGAAGTACATAGTTTCGCAGATGAGGGTCACGTTTGTGCATTAAGGGTCCATAATTACTTAGGATGTGCAGAGGCGTTCCTTCCGTTTAAGAACAAAACAGGCACATCCTCGAGTTGCTTAGTCCCAGGATGAATATGTGCTCTTTAAGACAACAGTGTCCAGTCAGGGCTGCCAGAATGCGCAGTTCATTTTCAGCTAATTCCAGAGCTTCTGAAGCAAATTTTCGATCAATAGCCCGGATTAAGGTTTTAGAATGTTTTAAGCCTGGAGTATGAGATCAGATCTTAAGTGATTCATTGTCATAAAGAGTTTCAAGGATCAATCGGGCTAGGCTTTTTGAGATACCACAAAATGGCTCGGGTCCAAATTGTGTACTCATTGACCCTACCGTGCGAGCATCGGCAAGTTCATTGCCTGCAATACCCGCGTGACCCGGAACTCATTTTCAAACGATCCTGTTGTGACATCCCAGCGCGTTTAAATGGCTCACATAGTCTCCAACTAGCATCTAGTTCACTAAGTTTGATCTCAGCGCTAGCAGTGATGCTTGACTATCAGAGTTTATATAGATGATATGGATTGTGCAAATTGATTTCTGCACACTGAAGTATGGTGAAATTTTTTGCCTGGAAGATAGAAAGAGGTTAATCTACTCAAATTAATACTAAGTTTGCACACCTGATAAGGTAATAATACAGTGTAAGTACAAAATAAATGAATTTGATTTGATTTGAATTTGGGGCATTCCCCATAATTTCGTAGACGTGTCAAATGCACTGCGATTGGATAATTCAAGCTTGAACTTAGAATGCTCCGAACCATAGTGATGGGACAGGGTTGGGATTGGGACGTTGATCGATAAATTTGGGATTAATTGATTATTGATAAATAAATAAATTGATCATATCTATATATAACTTGGCCATATATATATATATAGACATATATATATATCATCATCATTCACAAGTCCACTGCTGAACATAGGCCTCCTCCAAGTAATGCCACAAAGCACGGTCCTGAGCCACCTGCATCCATCGACTTCCTGCACGTCTTACCTATATATATATATATATATAATGATTTCTGAAATTTACGCGAACAGTACACATTGAATAAAACTATATTTACGGATTTTATCGCGTTTAATTAACTTATGGTCACAGGGGGGGTACCAGGCTCGTCTACTGGTGACATAACGTTTAGGCATTGAAAGTCTACCGTAGCAACGTCAGTTTTGCACGAAATTGGTTTTGCGTATAATTGCTTGTAAAACACTGCGGCACATTCCATATCTTCTCTAGTTTTTGTTTTATTTGATTTTGATTTTAAGCCCTGAATCCAGTACTTATGCGTGGTCAACTTCTTGTATGCTTTTTTCGTGCTTCTAAAAGTGTTTAGGTTGTTCTCAATAATTTTGTGCCTGTAATCTTTATAGTCTTTCTCTATTGCTTTACTTGTAGTTTTAAACAACGTGCTCAGTTCCTTCTTCATTTCTTTAGTTTTTTGTTTCATTTTCAGAAGTTTATTTCGTCTTGTGAGAAGAGTTTTAGTAGATTCGCTAAGTACATCGTTGATCGATTTTTTATTTTTTATTTTCTGGTCTGCGTGCAAGGCTGGTATTGATGATTTCTGCTAATTTATTGTAGAAGGTTTGTGTGTCTTCTTCTTGTTCTGTTTCCAGTTGGTGAATGTCGATCTCTAGGTTTTCCATGTATGACGATATATCTTCTTCCGTTTTCAGTGTCTTTGGTTTCGCTTTAAATGCTGTTCTACTCCCTTTCCCTTGGTCTAGCATGTATGTAGCTATGACTAAGCGGTGATCTGATGCGAATCCAAAGCCATGTAACACTTCAACGTTTCTAATTCCCGTGGGGTGGTTTGATGGTATAAAATCAATTTCGTTTCTTGTGTACCCAGTATACCCAGGTCCATTTGCGGTTTTTCCTAGCTTTGAAATAGGAGTTCATTATTGACAATTTATTTTCCAGTGCAAATTAAATTAGTTTCTCACCTCTTTCATTTCTGCTTCCGTATCCAAATTTTCCTAAAACAAAGTTTTCGCTGTCTTTTGTATTGGATTGCCCAACTTTAGCGTTAATATCGCCAATGAGAAGTACTTTATCGCCTGCCTGGTCATAAGCTACCTGCAGAGTTTTATAAAATGAGTTGATTTCTTCTTATGTTGCCTTTTCAGTAGGTGCATATACTTGTATTATTGTAAGCAGTTGGTTGTTGTAATTCATTTTTAACAGAGCCACCCGCTCTGTGAGCACTGAAAAACTAACGATATTATTTTTATGTTCTTTACTTATTAGAAAACCAACTCCACGTAATCCGAGTGTCTCGAATTTATAACAGAATATGTATCTTTCATGTTCTTCTATTGCATAGCCCAATATTCTGACTTCTGCCACACCAATGGTGTATATCGATTTTTTTCAATCTGGATTAAATGGACCAAAATAGTATTATGTTTTTTTGTTTCAATCAGAAAAAAATTGCTTGATATTTGTCGAGACCCCCCCCCCTCTCCCCAACGTAAGATTAGATGAGATTTGACTCGACCCTCTCCCCCCCTTAAACATCTCACGTAGTTTATGGACGCCCCCAATAGATAGCCAGATGTGAAGCAGTGTTTGAGTAATACTGCATATTCTGCTGGCATGTTGTTAACTTCTAGCATCCTAGTTACAATTGAGATGCAGTCTTCAATAGGTAGGCATGTGAATAGTGACTGAACACCAAAACTGACCATTGTTTAATTGTCAGCGAGATGTAGGTATTTTATCCCACTAAAAAAAATGGTGTGACTCCTTTGTTTGTGCTCTGGTAGGTCCTCGCGGTGGTGACACTATTTTTCCCAAGTTTTGTACCTAAAATTATCATAATTAATTGATGAACCATACGGTACGTGTTTCAAATTTAGATGTACTTAATAATAATGTAAGGTTTACGACTAGTTATATTATTATGATTATATAGAATCCTGTAGATATTAAGAATTATTATTAAGTATGAAGTTTATATTGCAAAACCATTAAAATATTATCGTTTATAAGTTGCTCAATTGATTGATTTTAAAGTCACGTGACTAAGCCACGTGACTGGCCAAGGGGGGATAGCCGGATGAGACATGCAGAAGGCAAGGCGGGCAGTCGAGGAGCAGTAGTCGAATAAGACGCATCACTGTAAAATTGGCAAATTAAATCAGAGTGCGAATAAAGTTAGTCCGTTTAATTTATACATCTGACACCCAAAAGGAATAAAGTTAGTCTGTTTAATTTATACATCCGACATCCCAAAAGGTCAGAAGTGGGATTAATAAGGCTCTAGAAAACTACCCTTACTACGTCCACGGCTCGGAAAAGCGTAAGTAATTTTTAATTATATACATGTGATTCAGTGATATTGAAAATTCTGGCGGTTGTGATTAATTTTTTTTGTTGTGTCTCCTTCTCTTATATTTATCTGAATTTTATTTGTCTTACTCCTCTTCATATTATAACCTGCGCCGAAGTAACTTTTTTTTTCTTTCTTTTTTTTTACCTTTTAACCGTTTAGTGCAAGCGCACCGAACAATCGAACCACGTAATGTTCGCATGTGCGTTGGGTTGAATAAACTATTAATGACGATTATAACTTTGACTTAATATTTGGTGAATCTATTAGCTAGTATCAGTTTTGCATTTCACGTTATTTGAAAGGATATACCAAGTAATTAACTTAAAACAACGAAATTAATTCTACCCACCTACCGTTTTATTCGCATGGTGACGAAAAGTTTTATTCGCTCTATTAGAATTTAATGAAACTTGTTATTGCAAACTGGCTTAAATGTTTACATAAATGTATTAGAGTGCGTCAGGTCTTTGGAAATACACGATTTTCGATGAATGAACATGGATAATAAAGTTTATTTTCCTTTCTTTTCTTTTCGCCCTTCCAAGGGAAGTGTATTTATACAATTTTCCCTTCTAGTTTTTGAGAATGTACTCGATATTATGGCATTTAAATAACCCTACCCTATCTTTTGCAATTATTGTACCCGGTTAAAGCAGTTTATAATTATAACCATTCTAAGCTCAACAATGTCAGTTTCAGTTACGCTCAACTGTGAGATGGAGGACGACACTAGCCGAGGGGAAGGGTCTAGTGCTCGCCTAGTAAGAGGAAGTGGCTCAATGATAAAAGGAGCCCATGTACTTAGTCGAGGGGAAGGACTAACACATGGGAGTGACCAAGGAGCATCCGAGGTTGAGGATGTAGGTCAACAGGAAAGGATTAGGAGGATGAGCTCGAGGATAGAGCAACCGGTACCATTGGATAAAATGGACAAGGATACGATGATTCGGAGAGGACGGTCGCATGGAAGGCGATCGATTGGACGACGATCGCGTGGACAGCGATCGAGCGGACAACGATCAAGCGGCTCTGACGACAGGGACGAATACGAAAGGCGGAGACGGAAAAGGACAAGGACAGGACAGAGGAGACGGCGTGCGTCTTCCTCTTCAGGATCTGATGTGGGGTCACCGCGGCCTCCATGCAAGGTTAAGCGTGGTAAGGAGGACAACGGATCGGATACGAAGGTATTATTAGATAAGTTCTTGAACATTCTTGACAAAATGAAAGGTTCAGATAGGCCCAAACTTACGTTCAACACAAATGTTATTCCCGAATTCGACCCAATGGTAAAGGAACAAACCATTCTTACTTGGCTAACGAAAGTGGAAGAATGTGCTCACATATATGGGTGGGAAGACAGGGAAATTATCCACTATTCGTTGCCCAAGCTTTCTGGTGTCGCTAAAACGTGGTATCAGGGCTTATCTAGCCTATTATTTACCTGGACTGAGTGGAAAAATAAGCTGATAGAATCTTTTCCCCAAAGCGAGGACTATGCTGAATTATTGCATAATATGCTAGCAAAAACCGTTAAATACGGTGAGTCGCTAGAACACTACTATTATGCTAAAATAAACTTGTTAAATCGTTGCAAAATTTATGGCAAGGAAGCGGTAGACTGTTTGCTCTATGGGGTTGAAGATCGTGCCGTTAAAGTTGGTGCTCAGGCCGCTCAATTTAAGCAACCTGAGCAAGTACTCAAATATTTTAGGACCGTGAAGGTAGGCAAAGTCCGTGACTCCAGTAACGGTGCCAACCTGAAAAAAACAAATCAGTCTGGCACAAGCCGGGCGGGCCCTAATAATAACGGAATCCGTTGCTTCAATTGCAGTGAAATAGGTCATCCTAGCTTTAAATGTTCAAAACCTTTCGTGAAGTGTACGACCTGCGGGAGGATTGGTCATCAGGCAATTAACTGTTTTAAAAGTAAAATTCCGCTTAATAAAGACGATAGTCAGGCCCTAGATGAAAATAATGTACAAAAACAGGTATCTAATGTAACTGTCGATGATCACGCTATTGATAAGTATATACTGGATATTAAAATTAACAACTCGGTGGTCAAGTGTCATGTAGATTTGGGGAGTCAATGCTCGTTAATTAGACATAGTACCGCTAAGGATTTGAACCTGAATATCGATGTGAGGGAAGGTATGCCAGTATTAAAAGGAATAGGGGGGAACCTGACCTGCCCTTTAGGTGTAGCTACTGTGAATGTAGAAGTTCAAGGGTTAAAAGAAACCATTGAAATATATGTAGTGGAAGATTATAGACTGAGTTACTCTGCATTACTTGGGCATTCCTTTACGGAAAAGCCTGATATTATAATGACTAAGACTCCGACTGAGATCGTATTTCAAAGACTCACGTGTAATAAAATAAGACTTGTAGTGGAAAATGATACGGAAATAGATGGTCACGTTGTACGTCCCATAATTGTAAATGCTAATGGGCAGGCAAACTGTAGCATCTACGTCCATGGCTCGTTAAGGGGTACTGAAGGAAAAGAGTACTATCTTTTTCCCGGTACGTACGAGATAAAGGACAACCGCACAGCGCTCTTAGTTTATAACGCCTCTTCAAACAAGGTTTGTATAAAGAAGGACACTCTCTTAACACGAGCCATGCTTAATACGCATCCAACACCGTTTCTCCAATCTTGTAGCGTTTTTGCCGATAAGGGACTGGATGGAGAGATCAGTTGCAATCCTGAGCTAACAAAACAGCAACGTGAAGAACTACAAAAGGTACTACTTCAGTATAGCGATTGCTTCTCAAGTGGGCTCAAGGACCTTGGGTTTACCAACATCACCGAGATGGTGATCGACCTTGACGACGCGGAGCCAGTCGTGTATCGCCCATACCGTATGTCACATGCTGAGCGACAATTGGTAAGAGACATGGTTAAGGAAATGGTAGATAATGGTATAGCTAGGGAGTCGTCTTCATCATACGCCAGTCCTATAGTTCTGGTACAAAAAAAGAGTGGTGAGAAACGATTGTGTGTGGACTATAGAGCTCTTAATAGAAAGACCAAGAAAGAACACTACCCCCTACCAAGAATCGAGGATCAGTTGGACTTGTTATCAGGTAACACCTTATTTACGTCTTTGGATCTCGCTTCAGGGTATTACCAAATACCGGTCGCCGAGGCCTCTCGTAGTAAGACTGCCTTTGTAACACCTGATGGGCAGTATGAATACAACCGCATGCCTTTTGGATTAGTTAACGCACCATCTGTGTTCCAAAGGACAATCCATAAAATATTAAAGGAGGCCCAAATTAAATATGCTATTGTCTACATGGATGACATACTGATACCATCCAAGGATTTTAGGGAAGGCATCCAAAGACTAGGCGAGGTTCTACAACTTCTGAAGAAAGGCGGACTCACACTGAAATTAAGTAAGTGCCATTTCTTTTTGAATGTTATAGACTTTCTAGGGTTTGAGGTGAGTGCTAATGGGATCCGCCCAGGTAGTAAAAAAAACTGAGGCCGTCTCGAAATTCCCAACACCTACCAATCAGCACGAATTGCGCCAATTTCTGGGTCTGTCTGGTTTCTTCAGGCGTTTCATAAAGGGATATGCCACGATAACTGCACCATTGACGGATCTACTGAAGAAAGACGCTAACTGGAGTTGGAAACCCGAACAGGATCAGGCATTCACAGGCATTAAATGCGCTCTGGTGGAGCGACCAGTTTTGGCTCTATACGACCCTAAGTCCGAAACTGAGCTACACACCGACGCTTGCAAAGAAGGCCTAGCAGGTATTTTACTGCAGCGTAACTGCAATGGCGCGTTGCAACCGGTTTCCTACTTCAGCAGGAAAACTACCGCTGACGAACGCAAGTTTCATTCGTACGAGCTTGAAACTTTGGCGGTTATTGCATCGCTCAATCGATTTAGGGTTTATTTGGTTGGAATACCATTTAAAATCTTGACCGATTGCAATGCACTCAGGTCCACTCTAACTAAACGTGACTTGATACCTCGCATAGCTAGGTGGTGGGTTCAGCTTCAGGAGTACGACTGTACAATCGAGTACCGGCCTGGTGCTCGCATGGCACACGCGGATGCCCTGAGCAGAAACCCAGTCAATTCTCCTTCAGGTAATACACATGTACTGGACGTTTTACAAATACAGCAAATTGAACAGGACTGGATTGCGACGGTACAAACTGCAGATGACGAGATAAATAAAATCAAAAGCATCCTTTCCGACCCATCATCGGCGGAGGTATCTGACGTACACAAAAACTACAGACTGAAGAACGGTCGTGTTTACCGCGTGGTAGGTGACGAGATAAAATGGTTGGTACCCAAAAGTGTGCGCTGGCAAATTTTAAAAATGAACCATGACGACGTTGGCCATTGTGGTTTCGAAAGGACGCTACAGCGAATCCGAGGCCATTATTGGTTCGCAAAAATGCGGCGTTTCGTCCAGAAGTATGTTACCTCCTGCCTTGAGTGCGCGTACCACAAAGTTCCAGGAGGTAAACGAGAAGGAGAGCTCCACCCAATCGAAAAGGTGAGTGTGCCGTTCCATACAGTCCACGCAGACCATTTGGGACCGTTTGTTAAAAGCAAGAAAGGCAATTGTTATTTGTTGGTCCTAGTTGACGGGTTTACAAAATTCGTTAACATAACCCCGGTTAGGAACACCAAATCTAGTACGACCGTGCGAATTCTAAAAGACCATGTTAGTTATTTTGGTGTCCCTACTCGTCTCATTACAGACAAAGGTACAAGTTTCACCAGTAAGGTATTTCGGGATTTTACGACCTCTTACGGGATCAAACATATTATGAACGCCGTGGCAACGCCTCGAGCAAACGGGCAAGTAGAAAGGTTCAATAGAACGATTTTAGATGCTCTATCGACAGCCGGTCACGGCGGCGACGACAAGTCGTGGGACAACCACATCGCTGACATACAGGTTGGTATGAACACAGCTCGACATAAAACTACCCAAAAGAGCCCTTCTGAGCTACTATTCGGGTTCAACATAATTAGTAGAACAGAAGGCATACTTAGTACGGTAATCAATGACACTCTAAATAGGACTCCCATTGAGGATTTGGCAGAAGTCAGACAACAGGCTAGTAAAAAAATAAAACACCAACAAGTTAAAGATGCAGCTAATTTTAATAAGCATAGGAAACCAGCAAGGCAGTACCAAAAAGGGGATTTAGTACGTTTAGCAAGGCAGGTTCCGCACGACGGAAAGTCGCAAAAGCTTTCTGTTAAGTACCAAGGCCCTTATCGTATACTAAAGGTCCTTCCCAATGATAGGTTCGTGGTAGAGGATACACCAATGACTCGTAAAAACGGTAGAAGGTATGAAGCTGTTGTATCTATTGATAAGGTTCAGCCTTGGATGTCGTTTTGTAGAGAATTAGAGTCTGATGAATCTAGTAATAGCGTTGGTGACAGTGATTAGATACTTGATTGCTCAGTTAATACTAGTTAGGCGGGATGGCATTTAGTTACTTATAATATAATATATCTAGAGTTGCTGTAAATTATATTTACATTTAATTAAACAGTATTCCTTTACATAAAATAAATTAACGGCAACATTATACTACTAAGATGTGATGATTTAGGTATACATGTACATTTCCTTTACAGATGTATTACTTATGAAAGAAATTGTTATAGAACATAAAAACATGTAAAATGAAACGATTTAGCGATAGATATGTGTATGTACTTGGTATTTCCAAAAAAATCCATGTAATAATATTATTAATGTTTACAATCACGTCACAAATAAACATAGTGTATAACTACTTATATAACTGATTTATTTGTAAGTTGTTTTGTTTATAACATATATTTGTTTTTGTTTTTGTTTTTTTTTATCCTGATCTCAAAGCGAAGGGTCTCGCTTTAGGTAGGATGGCCGAGCTGTAAGGTTTATGACTAGTTATATTATTATGATTATATAGAATCCTGTAGATATTAAGAATTATTATTAAGTATGAAGTTTATATTGCAAAACCATTAAAATATTATCGTTTATAAGTTGCTCAATTGATTGATTTTAAAGTCACGTGACTAAGCCACGTGACTGGCCAAGGGGGGATAGCCGGATGAGACATGCAGAAGGCAAGGCGGGCAGTCGAGGAGCAGTAGTCGAATAAGACGCATCACTGTAAAATTGGCAAATTAAATCAGAGTGCGAATAAAGTTAGTCCGTTTAATTTATACATCTGACACCCAAAAGGAATAAAGTTAGTCTGTTTAATTTATACATCCGACATCCCAAAAATAATAACATATTACTGAAGTTCATGTAACACTAGAATAGCAATAATCACATTATAACTTTCACTTGTTTTATGATTTATAAATCCGTCAAAAATAGTTTAGTTTCGACCTGTAACATTCGCCTAAATATTAAAATATCACGTTTCAATCAACCACTTAGTGATTTTACTTATTGTCTAATCTACATTGGTACTATACTTTAAAAAAATATATAAAAGTTCATGCCAAAAACTGGCAAGTTTAGAAATGGTATAACTATAAAGACCAAAACAGCCTGTTCAGTAAAATGTTGTTTTTATAATAAGCAAACCCGCCAGTAACGCAAGTATGCAAATATGTTCTGTGCATTTGAATGTCATCTCAGGGTCACCTATAACAGGTGTCAATTGTAAGTAAGTAAACACAATTGTTAATTGTAAATAAACACCAGTGCAACCAACACATAGTTTCTTTTACTCCGTGCCTGCAAACAAAAATAGACCCTAACGCTATCACAGCCTTCTACGGTTTTTCATAATATGAAGATTGTCTTCTCTGAAGTGTCTTGAGCATAGCACACTATCTTTGGTGGGAAACCATTGGTCCCCTCGAGAAGTAGCGTCGATCCACTTCTTTTTCCGTTCGGGGCATTTAGGAAATCTATAACATATAGGTACCACAATGATACACCACTATTTTTATAAAATATTGACTTAAAAAAAATGTAAACGATGACCAAACAAATACCTACTTATAAATCACAACACCATCGATACACGTGCCGTCGTTAGACAAACACAACTACTGTAATTTATGAAATGAAATGAAGATTTATTTGATTTGAAAAAGGTTACATTAAGGTGGTTATTACAAAGTACAGTACAGCTTTTTCAGCCATCGATGGATAGCATGCAATACATGTTTTATAATTAAGTTTACTGTATTAAAATAGCGAATTCAATTAAAATATTCATCATAAAATAGTCATTGTTTACAAATTACCAATACATACAAATTTAAAAATAATTAAAATTGAAAATTCAATTAAAAATATATAACTACTGTTCTTTTTTATTTTATTTTATATACATACAACATACACAGTCATTACAGGATGAGCACTCTAATTCAACTGTGTAGCCAACGATACAATACCATATGTCACTCTACTGAGCTCACTCAGCGAACATGAAAATAAATCAGTTTGCTCCGATATGGCGTTGATTACACGTAGCGCGCGCGCGCGGCGCCTGCTGCATCAGTGCGGTGCGCGCGCCATTGCTGGCACCGCCAGCAATGGCGGCCGCCGCCACGTCCCGCGCTCCCATCCGGCGCATTGAGTCGCACCATCTCCAGCACTCTCGGGTTGTGTATTCTACCCCTCATCACCTTCAACACGTACATTGCGAGAGCTACTTCTCTTCTGACTTCGAGCTTGTAGTATCCTACCATACCGAGCAAAAATAGAGTAGGATACAACAAGGGATAGCCCGGGTATATTCCAAATAGTTTCAAGTACATGAATATAATAAATTTATTTTGGATCCGCTCTAACATAAATTTGTATTTGACTTCATGAGGAGCCCAAATGACGGCGTTACACTCTAAGTGGCTCCTTACGACTGCATCATATAGCGCTCTGAGAGCCCTGACGTTTGTGAAATTATTTGCAAGACGCATTATCAATCCGAGGTTACGGTATGCCTTTATACAAACATTACTTACATGTAATCTGAAATGTAAGCCTGCAGTGAAACGTTCACCGAGATATTTAACCTCCTTAACTCTATGAAGCAGTTTCCCATCCATCACGTTTTGGTGATGGATTGGAGCGCGTGAGCGGCTAAAGAAAAGTACTGAGCATTTAGAGACATTAAAGAAAAGTTTATTATCAATGCTCCTTCTTAAAACTTTATCAATATCATGCTGTAAAAAAACAGCAGTTGTGTCACATCATGTCAAATTTAGGTAGTCATTCACATTATAAAAACAATGATCATTTAGCCACCTGTAAAGGGCGCCTTTAAATCTATTAAGGGGCAAGTCTTTGATATTTTGGGGTATTTTATTAAATATGAGCATACACATCCACTAGCAATTTTTTTAAACCGAGCCTTCTTGGGTATAATTTCAGCAACAGGTCTATTGCCATTTCTGGTATTTTGTGTATAAATCTCTTGTTTGTCTGAAATAATACATGTTTTGTTTTACAAACTTTGCAATTTCAAAAATGTACAAGCATGGGAGTGATAGTATTTTTAGAGATCTATTTGTATCTCTAAAAATACTACCACGGCCTGCAAGGTTCATCAGGTGCAGTGCCACATACTGCTCTAATACACTTTTTTTGGGCAATGAATGCCTTTTTTGCATCCGTGCTATTGCCCCATATAATAAGCCCGTATCGCAGTACGGATTCCACACGTGCAAAGTACGCAGTAAGTGCTGTATTTTGTGGCTACTTTACTTAGTTTATAAAGTGCGTACGAAAATCTATTTACTTTTTTGCATACGTGTTCAACTTGACATTTCCAATTTAGTTTTTGATCAATCCATATACCTAGAAATTTTGTCATATTTGTACTTTTTAGTGTTTGTCCTTCAAAATTAATGTTCATTGTCTGTTATAATATGTAATTAAAATTTATAAAAAAAGTTTTGTCAAGACACAAGTAAAAAAACATAAGCATATCAACATCTTGACGTACTTACTCAGTTGCACCATGTCAAATCTTCCCACAAGCGAAGAAGAACAGAGAGGAGGAAGGCTCCCCGTAATCAATGAGGCAGTGCACCAAACGGAATGTTATGCAGCTGCGTGCTGTTACATCCACGATGTAATTGTACGTGCTCTGACTCCCAACAGGCCGGATTGTGACCTTCGTGAAGGAAGAATTTCGGTCGAATGATGGCGTGTGCAGATAATATTTGATCATATTAGTGATTCTTTCATTAATTATCATCATCATCATCATCATTACAACCCTTTACAAGTCCACTGCTGAACATAGGCCTCCCACAAGGTATGCCACAAAGTACGGTCCTGAGCCATCTGCATTCATCGATTTCCTGCATGTCTTATCTAGTGGGAGTCGCCCTAAACTTCGCCTACCGGTACGAGGCTACCACTCGAGAACCTTTTTTCCCCAACGGTTGTCGGTTCTTCGAGCTATATGGCCGGCCCATTGCCACTTCAGCTTACTAATCCGTTAATTAATTAATAATTATATATTAGTTTATAAGTTATAATATTTGTGAAAGTATATGTATTTTGAATTCAATAAAGTGACAAACGAGCACACAGTCCACCTGATGGTAAGAAAATCCTTTGGCCCATAGATACGTAGTACTATTATTTACTCTGTGCCATAGACGAGATGTAGAAGATAGAATGCCTCATTTCCAGTAAAAAGAGTTTTCGGTTCTCTACACTCACCATACGAAACACAGCAACGTTATTCGTATTCTACATACATTACAAGTAGGTTGTTATTTTTAAGCCATTCTATTGTTGTTTTACTGTACTGTTAATATCATTAATGTGATCTTTAAGTGATTGTTTACCATCCGTTTTTACTATTACAGATATGTCGTCAGCAAATAAAATGCATTTGTGTTTAGTTACATCCGACAAAACGCTACCCTGTGGAACTCCACGCTTCTACTTACTTCTTTAAAATCTGATTTGTGATTTAGGACCACATGATTGCAGTCTGGTTTACTTATTTCAACAGATTGATGTCTATATTTTGCAAGTAACTTTTAATCCAACTTAAAGCAGTGCCTCTAATGCCATCTTTTTCCAATTTTATCAGTAATGAATTATGTGAAACAAAATCGAAAGCTTGTCAAAGAAGAGAGCAGTTATATAATTATTAGCATTAAGGCATGTTAGAGTCTCATTTACCATATCGAAAACAGAATGTGTAGTAGATTTTCCCCTCTGGAACCCATACTGAGTGGGATTCAGGACAGAATACTTGTCAAAGAACGATGTGAGTTTTGTATTCATAATTTTTTCATTTACTTTTGACAAAATTGGCATGAGCGGAATAGGACGGTAATTGTTCAAAATTGATTTTTTGTCTTTTTTGAACAAAGGCTTAATCAAAGGAAATTTAAGTTTATCAGGGAAGATACCAGAGATTATTGATAAGTTTATTAAAAATGCCAAAACCCTACCTATTTCTTTGTTGCAATCCTTAATTACTTTGGTACAAATGCCGTCATACCCTTCTGAGTCATTATTATTCAAGGTCATTATTACTTTATTTATATAAATAGAATTATTTAAGATTAGATTGGATTTATTTTTTGGTATATTATTTTGGATATCTTTGTTTGTCAATTCAATGAAGAAATTATTAAAAGTATTTGCGATTTGTGTAGGAATAGTAATAAATTTGTTGTCATATTCAATAAAGTCAATGTGATTATTATATGATGCGGCTTGGTTTCTGTTTCATCCTGTATAACTTTCCAAGTAACTTTGCAGGTATTTTTGCTGTTTATCACATATTTATTATTAGTTATTTTTTTAGAACACAGAGTGCATTTTGAGTAAACTTTATATTTGTGTTTATTTTGAGGGGTTTTTCTCCTATAGATTTTTTTCTCCTATATATTTTATTTATTTAATCTTCATTATACACCTTATATATACTAAGGGATATAAAGGGCGGACTTAATGCCTTATGGCATTCTCCGCCAGTCAACCCTGGATGATTTGAGAGACTGTGGCAGGTGTAATCAATCACTTCATAAATAAATAATAATGATATAAAACAAAATAAAATGCAAATGAATAGAATAGATATATAGTTAGTAAAATATACATACTTACTTAATATATAATATAGGATAAATAATAAATATATAAACGGGTACTTCTATACAAAACTATAAGTAAATCCTATACTATTAAACGAGCAATTCTTGTATATATATATATATATATATATATATATATATATATATATATATATATATATATATATATATATATATATATATATAATCGGGATCTCGGAAACGGCTCCAACGATTTTCATAAAATTTAGTGTCCAGGGAGTTTCGGGGATAATAAATCGATCTAGCTAGTATTTATTTTTAGAAAATGTATTTTTGTCCGTGTTTTTAGGCAATGAAAAACTGCTACAATATCGTTAGAATAAGAAGGTAAATTTTGACAGATTGTTAATGATTATAAATAGCTTAATTGGTATAATGGGCGGTCACAGAATCGTAAAACCCTGGTTCGAGCCCCGACCGACCGACTTTTTTTTTAATATTTTTTTTCAAGTTCCTTTCTTTTTTGAGAAAATCTATTTTTTCGAGCCCTTTTTTAGTATTTTTTAAAAACACGAAAATTTAAATTAAAATAATTGCACTCATGATTTTTTATTCAAATAACCAGTTCCGTTTTTTCTGTTATGTCGCTAAGATCAAAAAATATTACCTATTTATATTTCATCAGTACGTAATTTGTATCTAAATATAATTTCCAAAACACACGAATTAAAAAAAACCGAGCGAAAAATACCGAGCAAAGCTCGGTCAACCGGGTACTAAAATATTATGAGACAAAAAATAAAATAACACAATACATATTAAAATACATTATACAAAATATTACTTATAAAGTCAAAGAGAAAAAAAAACACAAAAACAATAGTCGGATAGTCAGGTGGTATTATTCTTACGACAGAATTCTCGAACTAGTCTTTTAAAATAATTCTTGTTATTAGTTTTCTTGATATCAACAGGCAAGGCATTCCAGAGCAGTATAGACTGCACAGTAAAAGAGGAATTATAGAAACCACTCCTATGTGGTGGAATACGAATTTTAAGACAATTTTGGGAACGGGGAACTCTATCGTTAGTGGAATACAAATATTGAAAGTTATCCTTAAGATAAGAGGGAGAATTGGGGTCATTTAAAATTGAATGTAGTACTTGCAAAGTTCGGGAGCTACGACTTTGACGAATAGATAGCCATTTAAGCTTAGATCGGTACTGGGAAATATGGTCATACTTACGTAAGCCAAAAATGAATCTAATGCAATTGTTGAGAAGGCGCTCCAACTTATCGAGAAGATATTGAGATAGATCTGGGTAACACACATCTGCATAATCAATAATGGGTAATATCAAAGTCTGGATTAGCAGAAGTTTAGTTTTAAAAGGCAGAAAGTTTTTGAGACGACAAAGAGAACGTAAGGTGGCAGTTACTTTACGGCTTGTTTCGGCAACTTGAACTTCCCAATGCGCGAAAAATAGAGTCCTAAGAAAAATATATATTTTTCTTAGGGCTCTATTTTACGCGCAGCTATTCCTAATTCCCTCAGAAATTCATTTTAAATAGGATTTTGAAGAAAGTCTAACTTTTTTATAAGGGAAGCAGAGTTTGTAAAGAAGGCATAGCCAATCATGAAATTTATTAAACGCAGCATTAGGTTCTGTTTCGCTGTAAACATCGGTGAAGGAAAGGCTCGCCAAATATTTTTCAAACTTCTCTATATTTTCAGAAGAGTAGTCCCTCCTATAGGTGTATAAGATTTTTGGGGGAGTAGTCTTTGATGTAGTACTAAAAGAATTTGCGCAGTATCGTGGTCCGATAAACAGTGAGGGAGGTTAAGTCCAGTTGCACCTTTAATATTACTAAATATATGGTCAATACATGATGGGTGTCTAGTGGGTTCCGTGATATGCTGAGTGAGATTATAATTTTGGAGAATATCTAGTAAGTTGTTGGTCACATTATTTCTTATTAAAATATTTATGTTGATAACTCCCACAAGCACAATTTTTTGCTTCGAGTGCTTATGCAAATATTTACTAAGCACAAACTCCAGTTTATCGAATAAGCATTCGAAGTGCCGTTTTTGTTGCAGTTGAAGCACAGTATACGCAGACAATAATTATGTTGTGATAAGGTATTTTTATTGAACAACATTCAAAATGAAAGTTGGCTGAAGCCTCGTCAAAAATGGTTATTTGCTTGAATGCTATACCTTCTTTTACCATTATGCAGGTTCCATCCCTTTTCTTGTTTCGTGAATAGTGGTGAATAGTGGTTCGTGAATATGTAATGAATGAAAGGGACATTTCAAAAAGACATCAACGAGTGCTTAATTGTTATCACTTTGCACTATTATAGCACCAGTATAAGTTGAACTCCGGTGCATTTGAGATAGGTTAACGTGATATGAATAGAATTTACTTATCGATGAAATTTTATGCCATCATTTCGATAACTGGCTGTGTTAGCTGCCTTGCCGTACTATTTTACTGCACAGGAAGCCATTTGTAATGTATTTTGGATACAAGACTATTTTTAAATTGTCAAGAACTCGGACGTGCCAGCGGGTCACAAATTTGGTCAACACTGATATCGTGATTCTTAGCGTTACTTCATATGCTAGCTACAGCAAGCGTGTGTTGCGCGCGTTTGTGGCCCTGTATGCGGAATCTATTAGGGGGTAATCTGTGCTGGGACCCAAGTTCGAGTTGTTCCCAACCATACGACTGCACGTACCTAAAGCAATTTTAGCTTTATGACATACGTTGCTAAGGTGAGAGTTCCACAGTTGGTCGATTATTACGCCCAAATTAAGTAAAAGTAAATCATCAGCATTAACTGATGTACTGTTATCCCTGAACCAGTTATTTATGGTGTTTAGGGCTCTTGCTATTGTGACAGCTATCATTATTATTAATAATTAATTTCTCTATAAGGGGGCGTCAAAAAATAATAATCTTAAAAGATATATATTAAACAATAAAATTTACATACATTAATAAGCATAAAGTTAAAATAAATACATTTCAGACACTAAGTATTATAGTAAATTAAAGTCAAATATTTTGTCTTTCAAAATTTATAAATTTGTTAAAAAACATAAAAATATACAAAATGTGATAAATAATAGAAGTACAAGTTAAAATATTATAAAAATAAAGATAAATAACATTTATAAAATAATTGGAAAATTGTTAAAAATTGTCTAAGTCGTAGAAGAAGCTCATGTATAAAAGAAAATTTTCTTAAGTTATGGAGGGTGTTCATGTATAGATACCTTGAATGAAGGAGCGGGAGCTACATATATATATATATATATATATATATATATATATATATATATATATATATATATATATATATGGGGTGGTCGGGAGCCCGACTGCGTGAAGTACTGTAGCACAGTGACTGCTCCTATATTAGGGACTTATGATAGTAAGGTCTGTGATACAAAAGCCATACTATAGAAGGTCTCTATGATGCATGAGCATTATATGGGGTGGTCGGGTGACCGACTGCTTGAAGAACTATAGCGCAATGACTGGTCCTATATTAGGAACTTATGATAGTAAGGTCTATTATACTAAAGCATTATTATAGAAAGTCTCCTTGATACATAAGCATTACATGGGGTGGTCGGGTGACCGACTGCTCGAAGTACTTTTTTTATAGGATAAGGTGACAAACGAGCACACAGTCCACTTGATGGTAAGTGGTTGCTGTGGCAAATCAAAATGCAGATGCGTTGTCACCCGTGAGGACTAAGATGGAATGCCTCGTTTCCAGTAAAAAGGGTCTCCGGTTCTCTACACTCACCATACGAAACACAGCAGCATTAAACTACTATTTCACGCTGGTATTCTGTGAGAGGATGGTCCTTCCCCGGTCGAGCCGACCCATTCGTGCTACAAGTATAGTACTAATATAACTGCAGCATGGCTCTACCACGTTAAAAACTGTGCACTGTGGTACTGTAGCGCAATGACTAGTCCTATATCCTATATATATATATATATATATATATATATACGTATGATTCGCCAGAAGTCGCACCGCAGCAACAAAGCGTCCAAGCCGCATCGAAGTAACACCCCGGTAAGTGCGCCTCCTTATTTACGTCCCCTGCTTGAGTATTTGTGTTTTATTAGTTAAACCGCCCAATTTCATTTCTCCTAATGTAATCAAGCGGGGGTCCTTCATAAACCTTGGCAAGCAATAGGTTTTTTTGGAAGAGCGAGTGCATTTTCAAGGAACCACGTGCCAAATCCGCCATCTTGTTTAGGCATCATCCGCGTATACAGTCCACATAGTGTAACATCTCGCGTAATAAGGTCAAGGCTCGACCAGAGAATCGGAACTCGGGAATCCTTAGGCCCGCCGCCCAACCAGATGGTAAAAATATACTAATGTTCTTCGGCGCCTTGTAGAATGTTCTAATAGAAGCTCGCTTCAAGATGTAGGCAATCTTATCTCTGACACCTCTGATATACCGGCTTCACACAGTCATTGTGACGTAGGCGCGGAAGCCGAAGCTTGTTGTCGTGCATAACTTGCTTGACGTGCTGAAGCTCGGCGGCCAGGTGTTTGCTGTCACAGATCCCTCGTGCTCTCTGTAAGAAAGATCCCACCAAAAACATTCTGTAAAAAACTAACCAAGTCTCGATGGAGCTGCTTGAAGTAATGAAATCTAGACAAAGTCGTGCCAAGTCTAAGGTTCCTTACTGCGATTTCTTTATTATTATAGTTAATGTTGTGTGACTTGGCCGTCGAAGGGTACAAAATCAGGTGCTACATGACACCCTTGCACCAATCTGTCGCCAGAACCGCTATCCATTGACGATGGAAAATTGCCATTTGGAAAACGTTGATTGAATAACCAGTCAATTGTAGGCGTCAAATCGACCATCTAACATAAAATAGACGTACAGATGGACTTCTATCAATGATTTGCAGTCCGCCTGTACTGGAAATAATTTTTTATACTGTTTGTTTCAGGCTCGCTTATACAAAAGTTTTATTGAAATACGCAGCTTTATCAAGCCTACAATTGACTGGTTATTCAATCAACGTTTTCCAAGTGGCAATTTTCTATCGTCAATGGGTAGCGGTTCTGGCGACAGATTGGTGCAAGGGTGTCATGTAGCACCTGGTTTTGTACCCTTGTGTACCCTTCAACGGCCAAGTCACACAACATTAAATATAATAATAAAGAAATCGCAGTAAGGAAGCTTAGACTTGGCACGACTTTGCCTAGATTTCATTACTTTTTAGAGATAAACAAGCAGCTCCATCGAGACTTGGCTAGTTTTTTACAGAATGTTTTTGGTGGGATTTCACTTCTTTTTGTAGAAACGTGCGCACATTGATTTATTTTATTAGATTTTCTTATTCGACACATTCTTTTTCTTTTTAGGAGTAATTTTTTTATTATTACAAATCTTTCTTTTCTTTTTTTCTGGTTCTGATTCTTGTACAGTAGCAACAGTTTTTCGTATTGCTCATTCGCGTTCATTATTTATTCTTTTAGACGGTTTAGACGGTTTAAAATCTGAATGATCGGCGCGGTATTTACGCCTAAGCCGGTTGTATTCGGTGATCCCTGAAGCTTCAGCTTTTATACTCTTGAAGTCAACATTTATGAGGTGCATCCCATGAAGATTGGTTACTCGTGAAAGCGGCACGTAGGCTTGGCCACAAGTGAATATGGAGGCGCCAATGTCCATGAGGGCATTTTTTAGACTTAGACCTTGGCTCTTGTGAATTGTTAGGGCATACGCCACACAGATTGGGAATTGTTCCCTGTACACGTATGCCCGGGGTATGATCTCAAATTTTGACTTAATAGGCAATAATTCGTGAATCAAATTATTAGCGAATTTTACTACCAATTGTTTAGGCTTTGTTTGGTCTTCCGGGTCCCACCTCACTTTTTGTACAACGCCTAATGACCCATTCACTAAACCTAAACTAACATCAATATTTATCCTAAGCATTACTTTAGCTCCCTCTTTAATGATTATAGTTTCTTCCAGTCCAGCAGTCATCGACGCATCATCTTCATATTTTTGTAGACACGCCCGGGCTTTCGTTATCAAACATTTTGAACAATCCAAGGAATCTTTAGCAACTAACTTTATCTCGGGGTGCGGAATCGCTTTTAACATAGCATTATTTAACTGCATACACATATTTCTAGTCGGTAGTAAACAAACAGTATCTTCTGGTAAGTCTAGTAATTTGTTTATTTAACCTTTCTCTTACTGCGCCCGCCGTAACAAAAAACAGCTTTGTCACCTCAGCTGTCGGCACTTGTTATAAATATTTATGTTTCTCACTTATGTTTGATGAGGTTTTTGTTACAGTTATTTAAAGCCGATAAGATTTTCGATAAGTAGAAACAATTACCATAACATTTAAATATTTGTTTTATTTTGTACAGCTCTTTGTTTCTAACGGATCTTGAAAAAGTGTACTTACTGACAACAAATTTTATTTTATGAATTAAATATCATAAGTTTTTATTTTATTTTTATGTCCTTACAATCAATACAACATATTCTTCCTAAATGAACCGAAATTATGCATGTAATAATTATAATAATTCTACTTTTTCACTTGCAAACATTTGCTAAAAATTCGACAATAGACAGTTTGCGCGCGCTTTGTAACCTCATTTTCAAAACCTTTTTGTGTATATATTATAGCTTCTTCCTTTATTTTTCTTATACAATCATATAGATATAACATTAAGAAATTCCTAGTAAAAGTATTTACTACGGTATTCGAATAAGAAATATATTATTATTATCTTATTAGAAATCTTGACCGTTATGAAATTATCGCGTAGAGGTTTTTGATTCTACTTTTTTATCAATTGAAACATAAAAAGTTACTGTTGTTGTAACTTATATCATTCAAAAACATTACGTAGTAAAGATAAATAACATTACTTACAGTTTTTTGAAAGAAAATCCAACTAAAATCACAATCACAAAACTTCAACGATTACGCAACAGACAGCACCAACAGCACAAAAGCGAATGGCTGTTATATTTGATTTTGTCTATGTAACCGAGTGAATATAATTCTTCAAAATACTCTTTAGTTCGTTCAGAATCGAATGAAATAGTGTTCAATTGAAAATATACTGCATTTTTATATAAATTAATGAAGAAAATAGCAGCACGTAATGCGGACATGAATTCATGTCCACGGTACCTTAAAGGAATTTGAGTAATGTTCGAGTAGAATAAAGTTAATCGTTCGACTATTTTTTCTTGTAAACTTGTAAGTATAAGTATAAAAGCCAATCTAGTGTTATCCAGAGTTTTCCTTTAATTTTATTTATATGCGTATTAAAAGCAAAAGGGGAGGCATTCGCCCAGCAGTGGGACGCTATAGGCTAGATTAAATTAGATGTGTCCCACTACGCTGGATTTTTGCAATGACAGTAGATTTTTATGTACCAATGGTAGAAGGGGGCATTACCCTATCTCTAATACAGCTGAGACCAGCTGAGGGTTCTTCATCAGATACTTTAGACCTTCGATTTTTGACATCAAATGAAGCGGCCCACCAAGTTGAATATTTTTTGTAAAGGCGGTATGTCGATCTCTTCTAATAGTTTGGTTGGGCTCTTGTGTTTTCTAATCAGGGTCACCAGGTACTCCAGATGTTCGATTATCCTAGTTTTTATAGTTTTCCCTTTATGTGGCCATTAAACCCTAACTCTGTACCAAATTTCAGCTCTCTGAGTTTATGGGAAGTACTAGTTCTATTCTGATGATCATGAGTGAGTGAGTGAGTGTCTAAAATTCGAAACTTTGCTTTCGCTTAACTTCGGAACTAAATGACCTACAGACTTGAAATTTTGGATTTAAGTATGTGATTATAGTTTACTGGATGACGAAAATTTCTGCGTTCTGGTATTATGCAGAGGTTCTCAAATAGGGGCCTGAAAATGCGGCGAAATGGTTCCAGTAAAGGATGGTACGGCAATGTTTGCTTCGCGCTCGACTTGGCGGTGGCACTGCCGTGCCCCCCGATTTGCCTACGGTAGTTAACTGTGCGGGATGATGGTGAGATTCACCCTTTAAATATCGGTAAAACTAGAAGGGCTTAACACTCGGAACCTGGAACTAATCCAAGTCAACCCGTTCATCAAGATGAGCCTATTTTACAAGCATTTTAAAATGATCCCACAACAAGCGTCATGGAAAGTTTGGTCAACTACGCAACTACACATGGTGAGGGGAAATATTGTCGTATAAGTAATTAGTTGTTATTAGGAAGTCGTTACTGCCCATCATCTGGTTTGTTTACCTTGTTGCTTCTTACGGCATATACGGGGGTGTCTGACTGCCACTACATAATAATAAATAAAACATAAATTCACCTCAAAAATCTTTCATTAGCCCACAGCAAGTTTATAGCCTATAGTATAGTATATAGCCCATTTCTCTTTGGCAAGTGTAAGCTAACTTTTACATTTCTAAGACTTGGTTTGATCGGTAATTGATAAATTTAATAGGAAGAAAAATAAAATACCTGTATTTTGAAAAAAGATATTTATTTAAAGTGAAAAGTTTAAAAAATACATAAAACACCCGGTAAATATCGAATCGAAGGTGCCTGTAATAAAAATAATTCGACGAGGGCTACCACTAAATCTAATCGATCACAATAATACTCACGATAACTACAACCGAACGATCTAAAGAGTTCCGAACGAGCTTGCAATGTGATGTTCGCCGGAGGGGAGATACGACTACGAAAATTATTGTCGGAAGGAAGGGGTGAGAGAAGATTAAGAGACGCGTGTGTCGTCTGGCAGCGGTGGCTCAGGGCGCGTGCGGTAGCGTGCGAGCGGCGCGCGGGGCGGGGGCGCGCGCAGAGCGAGCGGCTCACCCACGACCTCTCCCGTGCCCCCTACATTCACTGCGCCCCCCACATGGCCTGAACCCCTCATATCTCCCGCGTCTCCCGCAGCCGCTGCCGCAGCCGCCAGCACGTCGCCACGCTCTAGAGACCACTGGCGGCGCAGTGAGCGCGTGCTGCCCGCCAGGCACCTGCCGCAGACGTTGCAATTATCACAAAGGCAAGAAATCCATATTTTAGTCGACCCTAGGGTGGATACTCGGAAACGCGTGTCCGTTTATCCACCCTAGAAGGGGTGGATAATTGGAATTCATATATTAGTTTTCTTCCGATTTTCTCCTTCGCCTGTGTGCAGTCATTTATAGAAACATGACGGCTGTTTGTAAAATTGTTTTTGAATAATGATGATAATTTTATGGCGTTAGTGAAATACTATGAAAAGACATGGCTCAAGAATAAAAATTATGTGGCTGTTTGTAATTCTTTCGTAGTTGTTTAGGCTAAATCGTAAACAATTTGAAACTTCCAAGGCGCTGGTCCTGGGCGGGAAACCGGTTTGACGGGTCGAGCCGAGCGGGCGTCGACCGTGCCCAGTTAGTCTAGAATACTCGATTGGACGTGACGGCCGTGTCGATAAGAATTGTTGGCCTTTTTGATAGCCTAGTGGACGCCCGCAGGGACTTGACACCAATCCAGAAGATGGCGTACCTTCTGGCCTCACTGGAGGGCGAGGCCCTGGGTGTCGCCGGTCATTTTAAATTGTCGGACGACGCCTACCAGACCGCCCGGGACCTCCTCGCTGGAAGGTACGCCAACGTCCGGCGAATTGCGGACGAATACGTTCGGCAGCTTCTAAACCTCCCGCTGCTTAGGGACTGGGCCAGACTACATCCGGGCATTGTAAATCCAGTCTTGGTAGCCTGTAATTCGTTGCGGCGGCTGGATTTATCGGTGGACGAATGGTCCTTCTTGTTGCTCCACATCGTGCTGTCCCGCCTGCCTCTCGATCTTAGGATGGCGTCTCCTATATTCCGCCCTTTAGGGACCTGCGGCGATTCTTGGAGGTGCAGTGCCGGCAAATTGAGAAAGCTGCTGGAAACGTCGACGACCTACGGGCTGCCAACAGAGCAGTGCCCAGGGAGAGGCGAAGTCCACCGGGCAAGTCGCCGCCAACCCCCATAAGACCGAGCGGAGCTCCCGCGTAAGGGTGCCGCCCCCTACCATCTTATAGTGGCCTAGCGGCCGCCTCCCTGGCCCGCGGGCCTCCCTGCTCCTATTGTCGAGCATCCGATCACCGGGTGACGTGCCCGAAGTTACTGGGTAAGCCGATCCCGGCGAGGCGAACCATCGCCAGGGAGCGCCGCTGGTGCTACTCGTGCTTGGAAAGGCACCTCCAACGAGACTGCCCTCACCAGCGGCCCTGTCCGCATTGCCAGGGCAACCACCATGTCGTTTTGTGCCTGGGTGCGAACGGCGCTTCCTCTCGGGGCTCTGCTGGGCCCTCACTCCGACGGGCGGGGACGCTCAACCACGCCCTCTGTCGGGCAACGCTCGGCGTTCCCCTGCCGGCCACCGTGCCCCTGGGTTTGAAGGGGTCCCTCCCTCGACCAGTCGGGGGATTGTTCCCCCAGGTCGGGGGGGTCGTCACCCCCCTCAGTGTGTTGAGAGGAACTTCACGACCACTCAACGGTCAGCTAGACCCTTTTCACCCCCGTTAGCTGAGTGGCCGCGACTGGAGAACCACCCTCCCCCTTTGGTCGGTACTGGTACTACGGGGTTCCTGCGACCTCGAATCTATCCCGGGCCTCAAGGCCGAGGTTCCCCGAAGCTTCCCAGGTCCATGGAGGCAGCTCCAGCTAGGAAGCTGCCGCCCTAGCTCCCACCACGGCCGCCTCCACTGATCTTTTGAGCCGACCGATCGGTCCGACGGTCTGTAAGAGTGATTTGGACTCCGATCCAGCCCGTATATCGCCATGCGAACCCTCCTCGAACTCGCTGAGAGAGAGCGTCTAAAATACGCTCGGAGTGTTTATATTTTGGAGACTTCGGTCCACATGGACGACATTTGCACGGGTGCCTCCACCGTCGAGGAGGCTCTTGTATTGCCAGACGAATTGATTGCCATCCCGAAGTCCGGAGGTTATGGGTTGCGCAAATGGTTGTCGAACTCCCCCATGTTTTAAAGGACCTCCCAGGAGAGGATCAACAAGACCCTCATCTATTCGAGCACCCTGAGAATCCTCACTTGTTGACTGTGCTGGGCATTCAATATCAGCCTGTTCAGGATACCTTCACGTATCGAGTCAAACTCGATCCCCCTTCTAAATCATGGACCAAGCGCTCCGTGCTGTCGACTGCAGCCCGCACCTTCAATCCTAATGGATGGATCACTCCGGTCATTTTTTTGGCTAAGTGCTTTCTTCAAAAGCTCTGGATATCCGGGTTGGGTTGGGACGACCCTATAAGCGGTGCTCTCTTGCGAGAGTGGCTCTCCATGGTGTCCTCCCTTCCGGACATCAACCGGGTCTCCATGCCAATGCGCTTTCTCCCTCCAGGGAAATGCAAGGCTACCATTCATAGATTTTGCGACGCCTCTGAGAAAGGCTATGCTGCTGTCGTATATTTGCGGACTGATTTGTCTATATAATTGCAAGATGAGCCGTGTTAGCTCAGATGCTTAGCGCTCGCTGTAAATTTCAGTGTACGTGAACAACCCAGGTTAGATCCCCGCCGGTCCTAATGAAATTGTTAATTGCAATTTTAAGTGCTGATTTACCACGTGCTCGGCGGTGATGGAAAATATCGAGAGGAAACCTGCATGTCTGAGAATTAAGAAAGAAATATATTTTCGAAGACATGTGAAGTTCGCGAACGAGCATTGGGCAGCGTGGCGGACATTTCCTTGCCCTAAACACCCTCTCACAAATGAGAAGAGACCTGTGCCCAGCAGTGGGACGTAACTAAGCTGTTACTTTACTTGTTTCTTGGTCTTGCATTCTGTCGTTTTCTGGCAACACAAAGGTAAAAAAAAATTTAGTAGAGGAACTGCAGCATATTTGGAATATCAATTTGTATTTTGGGAACAAATGGAAAAGAAAACGTTTTTGCCTAGTAAAAAATGCAACAAATTATTGGAAAATTATTAAACTTTAGTAATACAAACAATCAAAAAAAAACTAGGAACCTTCTCAAAATTTATGTCTAATCTCCAAAGGCGTGATATTACTTAGGGTGCGGGTAATTTGGAATATAGTATTCCAAATCGTATTCGCCTTGTTTCCTTAACAATTTTTCTTAAACTTTTTCTTAAAAACTAATAAATCTCTTGTCGTTCTAGTCTTCATGTATCAATGTATCAATCTTATGTAATCAAAAATGCAAATATTTTTAACAAAGTAGCCTACAATAATCAATTACTAATTATTAGTTTATAACAAATCAATGTTTAGTTTTAATTTATAGTTTTTAGTTAGGTACGATTGCAATAATTTCAGAAATACACAAGTACCGTGAACCCAAAATTCGCACAGTAAGTGCTATACCCATATACCTCAGCTATATTTTTCGTTACAAAAAAAACACTCAGCGTCTTTCTCAGTAGGGGCTGCAGCCTAATTTCTTGTAACTATATCATCGGATGAGTCTGTGTTTTTTCTAAATATACAACAGGATTCAAATCTGACGATTCACTTTCTGTCATATTTGTCCGGTTTCTTTTTTTTACTTCTAACGTTTTCCGTTTATTGTTTTATTGTGTTCTCTTTATTGGAAGTTTTAACCGTGCTGTTTCAAACTCCTTCTTGTAAGGAGAACTTGAAACGATTGCTGGTTTACGGTCTCCATTGCTAGTTCTCTTCTTTACTCTTGGCACTTAAGAAATATAAAACGGAATATTCAAACAAAAAAGTAGCCGATAATCCTTGCTCAGTTTAGTCATAATTCTCGCAGTCGTTGAGTAGTATCCACTACGGATCAGGCGGGCAACCTGGCAATAGTTTGAGCATTTTGTTCCTCAAAATATGCAGCAGCAGCAGCTTTATAATCGGCTTCAGTAAATACATTTCCATTAAAGGGCTGTATGCCTCCAACTCCGAAACCATTTGCAGCAATTTCTCCCGCTTGGCACTTGATATTGGCTTTTCCAAATAACTCAACAACATTATTAGGTGTTAAAAGTCTATTATTTTCTCTGAGAAAAACCAGAACTTCTTAACTTTTTTTTATATAGAAGAGGGGGCAAACGAGACTGCGGCTCACCTGATGTTAAGTGACTACCGGTGCCCGTGATCAATCGCAACACCAGGGGAATTGCGAGTGCGTAACTATAATAAAGAAAAGAATACTCACGAAAATATGCATAAAATATAGAATATTCCAAATTATATTCACTTACGGTGTTCCAAATTAATAATAATAATAATAATAATAATAACAATAAAATATTTATTAATTGACCAAAAGTAATATAATATTTAAAAGTTAAACTAATACAAAAATAATATTTTTAGAAGGACAATGAAAGTTACATATAAAAATTAATAACATGACATCCTAAGTTAAAACCCCATATAACATTTTTAACTGTAGAAATATTCACAAAACAACAAAATAATCATAGACTAATAAAGTCACATAACAATTTAAACAATTATAATAAAGATTTTTCATATCATGGTTGTTTAGGCCTAATTTTAACGTTTTGCAACCTGCATCGGCGCGCGTTTTCGAGCGGGAAACGGGCATGACGGAGTGCGGGCAGGTGCGGCAGACGGCCGCGCCGGCCGCGGAGTATCATCCGATTTGGTTTACTAGCGGTGGAGCGTGGAGCTGTGTAGTTGCGCGTTTTGTTAATATAATTGCCGCCTCGCAGCCCAGACGTATATACTTCGCGAACCTTACGTTTTTTGCTACGTTGTCCGGTGATATAGTACTTTCACTAGCAGTCCGTGTGTTGTAATGCGGGTTCGGTTAAATCTTGTTGAATTTGATTGGATTAACTTGATGATAATTGACTTGACTATAATTAATAAGTAATAAACCAGCATAATTTCCTAGACTCTGAAGTGTTTTCTTCGACTGCTTGCCCCTTCGATGGATCCCATATTGGAATAGAGGTGAAGCCTTTGGATCTGCTGTTCTGCAACCAGCGGGAGGTCAGGTTACATAATATAACACGTAATGAGCATAACAGAATCGCACACATACTTACACCTGAATCTTCCTAGGGTTGACCCTACTTCGACGAAAAAAGGTAAGTTTTGTTTGGTTCTTTGTTAGCCGCTATATAGCTTAATATTCCACAGGCCATTTTAGGCCCGACCTCCTGTTACTCGTCGAGTTAGACTCCTGGTGGGCCCGAGTTCAACGGCCTTTGTCCGGGTAACTATAGGCCGTAACATTTGGTAGCGAGAGCGTTGATTCATTTTTGAGCATTTTGGTTAAGATTGCGGTAGTAACCACGTGGCTGTTGGTTCTGTTTTGTTGCAATACGTAATAATAATTTTGTTTGTTCGCGTGTTATTTATTAGCGGATAGGACCAGTGTATAGAAGTAAGGCACATAATAAAAATATTTTTTGTTTCTTTTCTTTTCTTTTCTTTGGTCGCTTACTTTGTTAGTGGTAGATAGAATTGAGCCACGCCCGTAAGGCGGCGTAAGCGGAGGGATTAGTTGAATTATTGTACTATCGTTATAATAATTATATTGATGTTTCTGTATTGTGGTGTACAAAAAAGAATAAATAAATAAATAATCGTGTTTGATGAACCGTAATTATAATAATTAAATTAATTGCGTAGTATAATTTGCTGATTTGATAAATAGTATTTTGTATTTGGGTTAATTTGATTGTAATAAATTATGTAGATATTTTAATTTTCAATTTATATAATATATAAAACCATTTTATTTAAATATTTATATAATAAATTTACTTTTTCTGACAATCATTTTACTTACCTTAATTCTTTAGCCAACGTTTATTCCGCATTCTTAATAAATAAAATTGATATATTTAGAAGGAAAACGTTAATACTATTTTGTACTTACCTTCATTAGACTAATGATATCCACTATTTATGTGAATAAAAATTTAAAAACACATATTTTTTTATATATTCCGCGTCGCATTATAGCATGTGCATTGAGGCAGCCGTCTGAGTTACGTTGGAGTGCGGGCCGGACTGAAAACCAGTGTCGGGATCAGAGCAATTCGTGTTTCTGTATCTTGATTTTTACTGAGTCCTGTCCATTTCACGGTCTTATGCTGCTACACAGACTCATTTTATATTATTTTTACATTTTTGTTAATTTAGGGAAATATTGTTTTATTTTCTGTTTAATTCCAATTTCTTGCTTTGTTTTGTATCTATTGTGATTAGACCGTGAATAAATGTTTTTATTTCTTTCTTTCTAATAATTAAATTAATTGTGTAGAGTAATTTGTACTGAATTTAATTTGGTGATAATTGTATCTTGTAATGATGCCTTCGCACCGATCACCGACGCTCCGCTTGCAAGCGGAACTGCGCTAGGCTGCGAATGCTCACAGCTTGATAGGGAGACCAGATCGAATCCATAGTTTGGAGAAGCGGCTCGAGCAAGTCATGGCCCGAAGGGCCGTAGTGGAGAAGGCATGCTCCGAGCTTATGGCTTTGGGAACGGAACAGGGAGTCCTAGACTCCTGCCTCGCCGACTATGAGCAATTTTTTGCTCTCACGGATGACCTGATTGAGGCAAGGGCCAAGCAGGCTAGTGACGCGCGTGAAGCTCGGCTGAGTGGCCTGCTTGAGTCCCCTCGGAATCAGCCTACTCAGCCTGAGCTGTTGGGACGACTTCCAACTCTGGACCTGCCAAGGTTCTCCGGGGTCCTCTCCGAATGGTTAACGTTTGCGGGACTTTTTGATAGCTTACTGGACGCCCGGAGGGATTTAACACCAAGCCAGAAGATGGCGTATCTCCTGGCCTCACTGGAGGGGGAGGCCCTGGGCGTCCTCAGCCATTTGAAATTGTCGGACGACGCCTACCAGACCGCTCGGGACCTCCTTGCCGGAAGGTATGCCAACGTACGGCGAATTGTGAACGAGCACGTCAAGCTCCTGTTAAACCTCCCGCTGCTAAAGGACCGGGCCCGACTACGACCGGACATCGTAAATCCGGTCTTGGTGGCCTGCAATTCGTTAAGACGGCTTGATTTGCCGGTGGACGAATGGTCCTTTTTGTTGCTCCATATTGTGCTGTCCCGCCTGCCTCTCGATCTTCGGCTCCATTTTGAGGAGAGGTACAGCGGAAACGGCGCCTCCTATATTCCTCCCTTCAGGGATCTGCTGAGGTTCTTGGAGGAGCAGTGCCGGCAGATGGAAAACGCAGCGGGCACCGTCGAAGACCTACGGACTGCCAACCAAACCATGCCCAGGGAGGGCGGAACCCCCCGGGCAAGTCGTCGTCAACCCCCCTCAGACCGAGTGGTGCTCCTGCGGGAGGGCGTCGCCCCCTACCTTCTTATAGTGGCCTAGTGGCCAGGGAGGCGCCCCCCTGCTCCTATTGTAGAGCAGCCGAACACCGGGTGATGTCGTGCTCTAAATTATTAGGCAGGCCTGTCCCAGCGAGACGAACATTCGCCAGGGAGCGTCGCTGGTGCTACTCATGTTTAGAAAGGCACCTCCAACGAGACTGCCCGCACCAGCAGCCCTGTCCGCACTGTCAGGGCAATCACCACGCCGTTTTGTGCCTAGGTGCGAACGGCGCTTCCTCTCGGGGCTCTGCCGGGCCCTCATCCCCCACGGGTGGGGGCGCCCGGCCGCGTCCCCTGACAGGCGACGCTCATCGGTCTCCTGCCGACAACCTTGCCCCTGGTTTTGGAGGGGGTTCCTCCTACGACCAGTCGGGGGGTCATTCCCCCAGGGGCGGGGGGTTCGTCACCACCCCTCAGCGGGTTGAGAGGGACTTTACGGCCACTCAGCGGTCAGCGAGACCCTTCTCACCCCCATTAGTAGAGAGGCCACGACTAGAGTACCACCCCCCCCCCTTTTGGTCGGTACCGCTACTACGGGGTCCTGCGACCTCGAATCTGTCCAGGGCCTCAAGGCTAAGGTTCCCAAAAGCCCCCCAGGTCGGCCCGTTCTGCGATTTTCACCCACGGGTCAGTGAGATGCCGCCGGAATGCCGCTCTCCGGACCCCCGGCTTGAGTGCCGGTCCGACGGAGGCAGCTCCAGCTAGGAAGCTGCCGCCCTAGCTCCCACCACGGCCACCTTCACTGATCCTTTAAGCCGTCCATGTTCTGTTGCCGACGGCCTCAGTGAAGGTGTACAACCCGAGTGGCGACTGTTTAACCGTTCGCGCTCTATTGGATTCAGGTTCACAACGCTGTGTGACCTCCACTCGGTTGGTGGGAAGACTGGGGCTCCCCTGGAGCTCTAAATCATGTCCAATGGTAGGTATTGGAGGTGCAGAGCCTCCTGCTCCTAGGGGACAAGCAAAGCTGGTGTATGGCCCTGCAAGCGAACACCTCCACATCTTAGTTAAGGTAAATGTTCTCGATGTCGAATCGTAGGCTTTCTCCCTAATGCCCGTATAAATGACAGCGCGGTTTGTTGTGCGTCTGGCTTGAGACCGGCAGACCCTCAATGGTCCCAACCTGGGCCTATAGATTTATTGCTGGGGGCCGACGTGCTGAGGTTCATCCTGTTAAGCGAGATACGAGCCCTACAGCCCGATGGCTTGTCAGCCATGTCCACTGTATTTTGGCATAGTTTCTTTGGACCGGTTCTGTGGTCTCCACCGCGTCAGACGGCCGACCCGCTCTCTGTGGTGGGCGCGTCTTATTCGGACGTCGTCCAGTGGTTCTGGGAAATTGAGGAGCCACCACACGCGCCTCGAGTCAACCCTCTGGACTGTGAGTGCGAGTTGTTCTACCAGAAAAATACCGGTCGCCGTGTCGACGGTCGCTTTGTCACCCGCTTACCCTTTCTTGACTCACGGCCCCCTTTGGGCCAATCTCGTACCCTGGCCGAAAAGAGGTTGCTTCCTATGGAGCGCCGTATGCGGCGCGACCCAGCCTTTCGTGACAAGTATGTCGAGTTCATGCGCGAATATCAAGAGCTGGGTCACATGTTACCGTCTCACTTCGACTGGCGGTCACAGGAGCACTACTTCCTTCCCATGCGGTATTGAGGTCCCCCGGGAGTAAGATTCGGGTGGTTTTTGACGGCTCCGCCCCCTCGTCAAGTGGGGTGTCCCTGAACCAGTGTCTCCACTCTGGTCCTAAATTGATCAAGGACATATCCGACATTTTGACCCACTTCCGTTGGCATCAAGTTGTTTTTGTAGCCGACATTCGGATGATGTTTCGACAATCAGTGGTCCATCGTGATGACCGACGATATCAGCTGATAATATGGCGCGAGATGCATAGCGATCCCATACAAGTGTTTGAGTTGAACACCACCACCTATGGACTCCGGTCCAGCCCGTATGTCGCCATGCGGACCCTCCTCGTACTCGCTGAGAGAGAGCGCCTAACATACGCTCGGGGGGCTTCTATTTTGGAGATCTCGGTCTACATGGACGATATTTGCACGGGTGCCTCCACCGTCGAGGAGGCTCTTGTACTGCGAGACGAATTGATTGCCATCCTGAAGTCAGGAGGTTATGAGCTGCGTTGTTGTCGAACTCCCCTCATATTTTGAAGGACCTCCCAGGAGGGGATCAACAAGACCCTCATCTATTCGAGCACCCTGACAATCCTAATTTGTTGACTGTGCTTTGCATTCAATATCAGCCTGTTCAGGATACCTTCACGTATCGAGTCAAACTCGATCCCCTCCTAAATCATGGACCAAGTGTTCTGGGTTGTCAAATGTAGCTCGCACCTTCAACCCTAATGGATGGATCACTCCGGTCATTTTTTTGGCTAAGTGCTTTCTTCAAGAACTCTGGATATCCGGGTTGGGCTAAGACGACCCTATAAGCGGTGCTCTCTTGCGAGAGTGGCTCTCAATTGTGTCCTCCCTTCCAGACATCAACCGGGTCTCCATGCCAAGGTGCTTTCTCCCTCCAGGGAAATGCAGGGCTACCCTGCATGGATTTTGCGACGCCTCTGTGAAGGGTTATGCTGCTGTTGTATATTTGCGGACGGTGAGCTCTTCTGGCCATACTTTCGTCCATCTCGTACTTGCTAAAACAAGGTGGCTCCCATTAGGTCCCGCTTAACTATCCCTAAATTGGAACTGTCTGGAGCTGCTCTTCCCACGCGACTCCTCAACCACGTTCACTCTTCCTTGAAGTCGGTAATCAACATTACGGACGTCTACGCTTGGTCGGACAGTGAGATAGTAATTTGTTGGCTCCGAGCGGCACCTCTCAATCTTGAGGTCTTCGTGTCGAACCGCGTGTCTCAAATACTAACTTGGAGACATGTCCCAGGGGAGTTGAATTCCGCAGACTGCGCTTCTCGCGGCTGTGAAGCCCCCTCCTTGGTTGATCACCCGCTGTGGTGGGGGCCCAGTTGGTTAACTGAGTCTCAGTCGTTCTGGCCCCAGAATAAATACTCTGAACCGATTGAATTGCCTGACCAACGAGCCCGAGTAGGAGTGGTCAAGGACAAGTCCACTCGGGATCTCTCCCTGCTAGAACGGTACAGCTCTCTCGATAAGCTCTTGGGAGTGACTGCTTGGTTCCGTCGATTTGTCCGCAATTCGAGAGACCCATCCAACCGAATATCTGATTCCGCCTTGTCCCCTAGCGAGCGGCGCGAAGCCTTGATGCATTGGACCCGTATGATCCAAGCGGAGCATTTTGAACTCGTGATTGATACCTTGAAGTTGGGCTTCGTTGTCAAGGGCGCGCTGGCCTGCCTGAAGCTCTTCCTGGATGACTCGGGGATGCTGCGCGTTGGCGGACGTTTGAAAAATTCTCAACTGCCGTACGGGGCTCGACACCCTTTACTGCTCCCCAAGGACGGTGCCTTTGTTCGGTTGCTGGTAACTCACCACCATGTTCAGAATGCCCATGCTGGGTGCAAAGCTCTTTCGGCTATTTTGCAGCGGGAGTTTTGGGTTTTGGCTGGCCGACGCACCATTCGGAGCGTCATCTTTTAGTGCATATCTTGTTATAAATTAAAGGCCACCATATCACAGCCGATGATGGGTGACTTACCACCAGACCGCGTCAGGGCCATCCGACCATTCGCTGGAGTCGGAACCGACTTTGCTGGCCCCTTCCTCGTCAAGTCCTCCAACCTTTTTTTTATACGATAGGGTGACAAACGAGCACACAGTCCACCTGATGGTAAGTGGTTGCTGTGGCCCATAGACATCTACATCTATCCTTGATCAAGAATCAAAATTCAGATGCGTTGTCACCCGTGAGGACTAAGATGGAATGCCTCGTTTCCCGTAAAAAGGGTCTCCGGTTCTCTACACTCACCATACGAAACACAGCAGCTTTAACGTACTATTTTACGCTGGTATTCTGTGAGAGCGTGGTCCTTCCCCGGTCGAGCCGACCCATTCGTGCTACAACTATACTACTAATATAACTGCAGCATGGCTCTACCACATCAAAATTCCTATACTTCTAATTCTATACCTTCTATACTATACCTTCGTAATTCGCGTTCGCATAAGGCCTATCTGTGCGTTTTCATGTGCCTCTCCACTAAGGCCGTTCACTTAGAACTTGTAAGTGCCCTTAGCACTGAAACCTTTTTGGCCACGCGGGGCTGCTTCGTATCGCGTCGCGGTTTAACGGACCTGATCCGGTCGGATTGCGGAACGAATTATAAGGGCACTGATAGATATTTGAAGGAGGTCGTTGAATTTCTATCCAGCAACAGGACTTATTTAGCTACTGCGATGTCCAAGAAGGGCATCCAGTGGAAATTCGACCCGCCGGCTTGCCCACACTGTGGCGGTATTTTTGAGGCGGTGGTTAAGGTTGCAAAAAACGCATCTCCGTCGCGTTATTGGCGAAACTATTTTGACATTTGAAGAGCTTGCCACTGTATTCCGTAAAATTGAAGCGGTCCTCAACTCTCGGCCCCTCTGTCCTCTCTCGTCCAATCCGAATGATTTGGAGGTTCTAACCCCTGGCCACTTCCTGATTGGCCAGCCGCTTAATGCCCTGCCCAAGTACTCCTTCAGGGAAATAAGCTCTTCGCGGTTGAGCAGATTTGACCTGCTGCAACAAATGACTCAGAGTTTTTGGCACCGATGGTCTCTGGAGTACCTACGTCTTTTGCCGCAGCGCGTTAAGTGCTCTGACAAGATGGATCCCCCTCGGGTTGGAGACCTCGTGTTAGTTAAAGAACCTAACGCCTCGCCCTTGTATTGGCGCCGTGGGCGCATTGTTAAGTTGTCGTATGGACTGGATGGGGTGCCTAGGGTGGCCGAGGTTTTGGTTGGAGATTCGGTTTTGTAACGTGCCGTCGCGACCCTATCCCGTTTGCCAATTTATTCGCGGACATAGGTCCTCATATCCGGGACGGGGGTTTGTTTAGGCCTAATTTTAAAGTTTTGCAACCTGCGTCGGTGCGCGTTTTCGAGCGGGAAACGGGCATGACGGCGGATCCGAGGGGAGTGCGGGCAGGTGCGGCAGACGGCCGCGCCGGCCGCGGAGTATCATCCGATTTGGTTTACTAGCGGTGGAGCGTGGAGCTGTGTAGTTGCGCGTTTTGTTAATATAATTGCCGCCTCGCAGCCCAGACGTATATACTTCGCGAACCTTACGTTTTTTGCTACGTTGTCCGGTGATATAGTACTTTCACTAGCAGTCCGTGTGTTGTAATGCGGGTTCGGTTAAATCTTGTTGAATTTGATTGGATTAACTTGATGATAATTGACTTGACCATAATTAATAAGTAATAAACGAGCATAATTCCCTAGACTCTGAAGTGTTTTCTGTGACTGCTTGCCCCTTCGATGGATCCCATATTGGAATAGAGGTGAAGCCTTTGGATCTGCTGTTCTGCAACCAGCGGGAAGTCAGGTTACATAATATAACACGTACTGAGCATAACACAATCACATACATACTTACACCTGAATCTTCCTAGGGTTGACTCTACTTCGACGAAAAAAGGTAAGTTTTGTTTGGTTCTTTGTTAGCCGCTATAGCTTAATTTTCCACAGGCCATTTTAGGCCCGACCTCCTGTTACTCGTCGAGTTGGACTCCTGGTGGGCCCGAGTTCAACGACCTTTGTCCGGGTAACTATAGGCCGTAACAGTGGTAAATGATTTTAACAAGGATTACATTCTTACTGAAAAAGTTTTCGAAGCTGAAGTTTTCACTCCCGTGTAAAAAAGCAAATAAAGTCCAGATGGCTCCCTAAAAACATGTCATCGTCATGTGACGTTATGTGTATGGAAAAAACATAAACGGCGTTTACGTTAATAGAGATATTCGAGTATTCCAAATTACCTGCAAAATTGCAAATCTGCAATTCCTCTATTATAGGCTAAATTATTCACGTAGAACCAATTTTAAACCTTATCTAGAGTACTATTCAATTCACAGACGGTCTCAGTTTTTGATCGACTTTGAATATGACTTAAGTGTCATCTCCACACGATCCTTTTTATCTCTTTTTTTTCCTTTTTTCAAACGTTACCTCCATAATAGCAATTTCTCCTGTATCATGAAGGCATCTAATATACAAAAATTGCACAAGGACAAACATACAGATCTGAAACAATTGCTTCTAGGCCATACAAATACTTTTTCCGTGTGGGATACGAGGTCGCGGTCCTCAGCGCCGCTACTCAACGTTAAATCACTGCGTCACGAAGCTGACAATGTAAGTGAGCTTATGAACTAAGTATGGTAAATCATTAATTAAGATAAAAAACAAGAATTTATCATTAATTGATCCCTGTAGCACACTCATTTTTATTACACAACGTAAAAAATTTGCGCCATTGATCCAGAACTTTTGGATCCTATTGCTATAGAGTAAGAATCCAATAAATGAAGAAAATTTATAAGAAGACTTATTAAGACATAACATTTTTCTGTGAGGGTAGGTCAATTGAGTAGTACACATTTAAGACATCTTAGATTTAAATATATTTTAAAAATAGTTACAGTTTGAATTTCATGTTTATTATTTATATGTAATAAATCACTACCTACCAGCTCTTATTTCCAAGTATTTTCTCTAACATCACTGCACTTTACAACTACTTTCACCATGAAAGCACTGAAAGGTTCACTTATGGAGATGTCAAAGTCATTCCAACGTCAAATGGATAACTTTCAGCGGGAACTGCAACAATCAAGTTCTGCTGCCACATCTTCATCTTCTCTACCAGGTGATTTTAATGCTTTTAGAAAATTCATCTTGGCTGCTTTAACATCTTTGCATAACCAAGTAGATCTTTTGGGAAGAGAACTGGATCGTAGTGAAATGCGTCGCCGCATAAAGATGATCCTACTCCATGGAGTTCCTGAAGAAAAATCTGAGGATACTACCGCCGTCATAAGTACACTTATCAGCACTAAACTCCTAGTCCCAGGTTTCAGTAAAACATCCATAAGCCGTTGTTATCGTCTGGGACGCCCTTCTGATAAATCTTCCAGGCCTGTAGTTGTCAAATTCAGCGATACTGTGATGCGAGACAAGGTTTGGTACTCCAAAACCAAACTTAAGGGCACAGGTATAACCCAGTCTGAGTTTCTAACAAGGAGGCGCCACAGTGTTTTTCTAGAAGCTAGGCGAAGGTATGGCATCACCAAATGTTGGACCAGGGATGGAGTTATCAATATACTCCAGATGGCACAAGGCACCAACTTGAGACCTTGTCCGAGCTTGACGCATTATGCAACGGGTCAACTTCTGCTTCACCCGTTTATCCTATTGTGGTTGAGGCAAATAAGGCCCCCGAAGATAAAGGTGCACCACAGCGTACTAAGAGGGCCGGTAAAAAATGAACTTTTTCGTAAATAATTTTATTTTATATTTTATTAACTTTTGTAATTCTGTTATAACTTTTCTCTGGACTTCATATTTTAGTTTTCTTTTTATCATTATATCTTCATTACTTTTCCTTGTTAATTGTAGATTAGATAGCAAAATGTAATGATTAATAATCTCTGTTTGGAATGTTTATTATTTAGTGTTATAACTTTTCTTGTATGTTGGTAATTGTTATTGTAATCTTTCTTTGGAATGTTTAGTATTAGTGATAAAAGTATATTGTAATTTGTAAGGTAGATAATTGCTAGTTAACGTACTGTAACTTTGACACTTTGACTCATCTGTTATACACCTCTCACTTTTGTGTCTATGGTATGTTAACGTTCCGTTTCTTCACTTATTGTTAAGTGAATTAAACATTTCTTTCCATAATGCTGGCAGGTAGTTTACTGTTGACTTATTTATTTTTGAATTATTTATTTTATAATTATATATATATATATATATATATATATATATATATATATATATATATATATATTATAATACATACATATAACCCTAACCTAACCTTAAACTTAAATATTATGTTAGATTCAACTTTTTCTGAATCTAACAAAAACTTTAACGCTATTCACATAAATGCTCAAAGTATTCCTGCTCATTACCCCGACATGTTGTCAAGTTTTAATAGCAAAAACATACACGCTATCCTTGTTTCGGAGTCGTGGTTAAAACCATGTCTTCCATCAACTTCCTACTCGCTTCCAGGTTTTCATTTGATTCGTAACGACCGTACCGATCGGGGCGGTGGTGGTGTTGCTATTTATCTGCGCTCACATATACCTTTTTCAGTAATTCAAGTTTCAAATGGTTCGCAGACTGGAAACGAAGCTGAATTTCTCTTTATCGAAGTTCTTCTTGGTCATACAAAATTACTTCTTGGAATTTTTTACAGTCCCTCTCTCACTATCGACTACTTCACCACGTTAGAAAATATTCTTGACAATCTTACACCTGTCTATTGTCACAGTATTATTATGGGTGATTTTAATACCTGTCTTTTAAAAAACAACACTAGATCAATAAAACTTAAATCTATTATTGAAGCAGCAAATTTAAAACTTCTTCCTACTTCTGCCACACACTTTTTCCCGAACTGTGCCCCTTCTCTTCTCGACATAATGATTGTGTCTTTACCTGACCATGTTCTTAAATTTGGGCAACATGCTGCTGATTCTTTTTCCTATCACGACCTTTTATACTTGTCGTACAAAATCCGTCCCCCCAAAGCTAAGTCAAGAATACTACTTCAGCGTAACTTTAGTGACTTGGATTTGGAGCAGCTTTTAAATGACGCTGTAAAGATTGATTGGAGTGTAGTCTTCAATGCGTCTACTGTTGATGAACAGGTTGCTTTGTTCAACTCTCTGTTAATTCAGCTTTACGACGTTCATGCTCCTGTTCGTCCAGTGCGTGTAAAGCATCCTCCTTCTCCTTGGCTGACCGATGATATAAAAGAAATCATCCACATTAAAAATTGTGCCAAAGCTAAATACAAGTCAGTCCCTAGCGATTTGAATAGAGAGAAGTATAGATTAGTACGGAATCGTTGCAACAATTTGTGTAGAAAAGCAAAACGACGCCATATCCATGAATCAGTACAAGATCCTGATCCTGCTAGGGTCTGGAAATTTCTTAAGTCCTTAGGAGTTGGGAAATTACGACAAAATCTCACACACCATAACCTTGATCTCAATCAACTTAATTTGCATTTCTCATCTTCGTCTTGCATTAACGATAAAGCAAAACATAATACTTTAGATTCTCTTTCAAAAGCTCCCACTCCGGACACCCCTGCTTTTAATTTTAGTCAATTTAACAGTTGTGATGTTAAGAGAGCCATAATGTCCATCCATTCAAATTCGATTGGTAGTGACTGCATTAGTCGGAAAATGGTCATCCCTCTCATTGATCTCCTTTTACCTATAATCACGTCTATCCTGAATAAATCACTGAATTCAGCTTCTTTCCCTTCAGCTTGGAAAGACGCATTTGTAGTTCCTCTTCCGAAAAAGTCAAATCCCTCCAGTTTTTCCGATTATAGACCTATCTCTATTTTGCCTTTCTTTTCCAAAGTTCTAGAACGTCTTGTGCACAATCAATTAAGCATCTATCTTTCAAAACACAATCTTTTAAATCCCTTGCAGTCCGGTTTCCGTCCTGGCCATAGTACGACTACTGCACTTTTACAAATCACTGATGATATTCGGTATGGTATTGTTACAAGCTTGAGGTTCGTGACAATAAAAATTGCCGATAAAATTACCTAAATTAACACTTTAATTTACTTTACACAAATTAAAGTTAAAACACTAATAATTAAACACACTAATTCACTTAATTCCGCTCCGAAGCTTCGCTTGTGTCGCTGACTTCAACTCTGCTTGTGTAAAGTAAATTAAAGTGTTAATTTAGGTAATTTTATCGGCAATTTTTCTTGTCACGAACCTCAAGCTCGTAACAATTGGTGTCAGAAGTGAGATAAAATCGTGCCGATTTTACCTAAGGAGGAAACGGAGGGTGTCCGTACCCGAAGTCAACGCCAGCAGGAGACGGACCAACGGAGATTTGGTGGTGCAACGCCGCAGACGTCGGAGGGCCAACCGCCAGCCACGGAGGCTGCGGGTCCGTCACCTACACCTGCAGCACCTGACTTAGGTGCTCTGATGGCGATGCTACAGGAGCAGCTACAGCGCGGACGAGAAGAACAGGCCCGTCTGTTGAAAGAGCAGCAGGAGGAACAGGCTCGCCGACAGGAGGAACAGGCTCGCCGACAGGAGGAACAGGTCCGTCGGTTGGAAGAGCAGCTGCGGGGCGGCCAGGAAGAACAGATGTTTCTCATGAAGGACCTTCACGCTACCTTCGGGAAAGAGATAAGGGAGGTGAAGGATAAGGTTGCTCAACATGATAACCGCCTATCGGAAGCTGAGACCCAAATCAACCAAGTTAAGAAAACGCTGGATGAACTCAAACTTGGGGATGGAACTACAGCTCCCGTAGTAGCTACAACACCTTCGCTACGTGGACTCAAAGTGCCACCGTTCGACGGGACCTCTTCCTGGTCGGCCTACAAAATCCAGTTCGAGGCCGTCATGGAGGCGAACGGCTGGAATAAAAGCCAAGCCATGACTGCACTCACCCTAGGCCTGCGCGACCAAGCCTTAACTGTGTTGGAAGCTCTCGGTAAGAAAGTGACCTATGAGCAGCTTCTTGAGGCCTTGGAGGCGAGATATGGTGACACTCACCTGGAACACGTCTTTCGCGCGCAGCTTAAAGATCGCGTGCAACGCAGCAACGAAAACCTGCAGCAGTGGGCCCTTGAGGTGGAGAAGATGGTTCGTAAAGCATACCAGTCTGTGCCTGCGCTCATTGGAGGGAACCTGGTGCAAACATTCATCGACGGCATCCGCGACCTGGAAGTCAGAGCTGCTGTGAGGCTCGGGCACCACGAGACGCTTAAGGACGCCTTGGCCCATGCACTGGAGGTAGAAGCCGTGCGGCAGGATCATCGTTCCCATCGCGTCAGGGAGGTTGCAGCAGCTACAGTTCGCGACCGCAATAAATGATACAGCCCTCGATGCTATGGCTGTGGGGAAAAGGGCCATCTTCGATCTAGCTGCCCTAAGCGAACCGTGGAAAGGAGAGTTGATCGATCTCGAGAGGGTAGTGCAGCTAACGGCACTGCCTGGCGGCGACAGGATCATCGTTCACCTCACGCTAGGGAGGTTACAGCAGTTACGGTTCGCGACCACAATAAAAAATACAGCCCTAGGTGCTATGGCTGTGGGGAATGGGGCCATCTTCGGTCCAGCTGTCCTAAGCACACCCTAGGAAGGGAAGCTGAACGGTCTCAGAGAAGAAGTGCGGCTAACAGCACCGCCCAGCAGCAACAGGAATACGACTTTACTATCAGACACTGCGGCGGGAAATCTCACGGTAACGCAGATGCATTGTCAAGAAGACCTTGTCCTGAAGATTGCAACCATTGTAGTAGGCAAGAGAGTAAGGAAGTGGTATCCGTGAGGATGCTCAGGACAGACCACCTCAGCAACGGGTAGAAGGACCGCCTACGTCATGCACAGCAGGAAGATCCGGACATCAAGCCGATTCTGGGATGGATGAAGGCCCCACCAAGCCTAAGTGGAGGGACGTCGCAGCGATGAGTTCAACCACGAAAAGCTATTGGGCCCAATGGGACAGCTTGCTGATTCAGGATGGAGTCCTGTGCCGTAAATGGGACGATGGTCGAAGAGACAGCTGTCGTTTGCAAATGGTTGTCCCTAAAGCTAAAGTGCCGAATGTTCTACAGCTGTGCCATAATGGTCGTTCAAGAGTCAATCTGGGAGTTAAACGAACTCTACTGAAGGTTCGAGAACAGTTTTACTGGGTCCATTATCGTGACGATGTCGAGGATTGGTGTTGTACATGTACATGTTGTGCGGCCGTGCGGGGACCTCAAACACGTAGTAGAGGAGCACCGAACTTGTACAATGTTTGTGCACCACGGGATAGGACAGCCCTTGACATTGCGGAGCCGTTACAGAAAGGCGCAAGAGGGACTCCTAAGATTGTCCATGTGGATCGCTTGGCGCGTTACTATGGGACCGATAATGCTCGGGACGAGCATGTCTTAGGAGGGGGCAGTGTTACGCGCTCCAGTCGACGACACAAGCGAAGCTTCGGAGCGGAATTAAGTGAATTAGTGTGTTTAATTATTAGTGTTTTAACTTTAATTTGTGTAAAGTAAATTAAAGTATTAATTTAGGTAATTTTATCGGCAATTTTTATTGTCACGAACCTCAAGCTCGTAACAGTATGGAGAAACAAAAGCTTACTATTCTCACGTTGCTTGATTTTAGTAACGAATTTAATACTGTAGATTTTGATATCTTGTTAAGCATCCTACGCTCTCTCAACATATCTCCAACTGTAGTTGACTGGTTTCGAAGTTACTTGTTTGGTCGCCGACAGCGAATTCAGGTGCAAGAGGTTTTTTCCACCTGGATTACTACAGCTGCTGGTGTACCACAAGGTGGCGTGTTGTCTCCTCTCCTTTTTGCAATTTTCATTAACTCTATAAGTCACAATTTGTCCTCTTCCTACCACTTGTATGCTGATGATCTCCAAATCTATACTCAGTCCTCTCTTGAAGATCTATCTAAAGCAGTTGACACTATTAACGCTGATCTGACTTGTATTTCGAATTGGAGTAAATGTTATGGTTTAACGATTAATCCTAAGAAAACTCAGGTCATTGTCATCGGTAGTTCTAGATTAATTGGCAAAATTGACTGGTCTTCCCTACCCCCTATTATACTAGACTGCACTCTAATCCCTCACAGTGACAAGGTTAAAAACCTGGGGTTGTATCTTGACTCCTGTATGTCTTGGACCTCACAGGTTAATGAGGTCAGTAGAAGAATGTTTGCTGCGTTAAGCTCTTTACGTAGATTACGTAATTTCCTTCCCACACAACTAAAGTTACGCTCGCCCAGTCTCTTCTTCTGCCTATCCTTGACTATGCTGATATTTGCTATCTTGACATTACCGAGGAGCAGCTTAATAAGCTTGAGCGCATTCAAAATTTATGCATTAGATTTATATTTGGGCTTCGCAAATATATCTCCGAATTTCGCAAACAGCTCAAATGGCTCCCGATCCGCCTTCGCAGGAATACTCACATTCTCTCCGCGTTGTATAGTGTGCTGTTTAATCCTTCTACTCCTCTTTATTTAAAAAACCGTTTCCAGTATCTTTCTCTTACCCATAATCGGTTCCTTCGATCATCCATCAATCTTTCTCTCTCTACACCTTTGCACTCTTCTTCTTTTTTCAAGAAATCCTTCGCCGTAACCGCTGTGCGATTGTGGAACTCCTTACCTCTCCATATTCGTCGTGCTAAATCTCTTCACTCTTTCAAAATTCTTGTTAAATCGTATTATTTAGAGCGCTATTTAATCTATTATATGATACTTTATATATAACTTTCACTTACTTTTATCTGTATGTATTATTATATTTTTTTTATTATTATTTTGTATGCCCCCCTCTATTTGTAACTTTTGTTTGCATCTTTCCTCTACGCAAAGGTTGTCTGGAAGAAATCACTTTCAGTGATAAGACCGCCTATTGTATTTACTTTAATTAGTTTTAACTATATTGATGTTTCTGTATTGTGGTGTACAAAAAAGTATAAATAAATAAATAAATAAACATTTTAATTCGTTCAAAGGCTTTGGTTGTATCACAATAGACACTTATCGTATTCTCCAAAGCTCTTGAATTCTGCCAACGCATCACATATGGAGCACTTTTTATTAAATTCAAACTGATTTAGTGCATTAATATATTATGTAAATTAAATATCATGTTGCGATGCATTTGTCGGGCGCTTAATCGCATGAGTAAAGAACCCCTTCTTCCCTATGGTTAAATCGCAGTAAACAACAGATGTACCTGTAACGAGAGTGCGCGGCGTGCGCGAGGCGCGGCGGGCTGCTGTCAGCGGACGCGGCCCCGGAGCGCGCCCAAGCCGCGCGCCCCGCCCGCGCCCCGCCCGCCGCGCATGCTGCCACCGCCGCTGCCTCTGTACACCGTCACGTTCTACACTGTGTATACTCGCAACGGACAACACTCGCCTTTAACCACATGAACAGATAAACGAAACAGAGATAAAACTTCATACGACCACGCGAATCAGTTGCACTACTACAAGCACACGGGGCATTTGTACGTGACCACTGGCCGCTTATCACGTACGCGCGGCGAGACTGGAAAAAACCGGTTACGCTGGCACAGCCAGTGGACAATCTCAGGCTTAAAATGTGGTATTATTAATAATGGTTGTTTATTGTACTGTGTGTATGAATAATAGTAGAAATAATAAAAATATAACATACTTTAATAATCCCAAGGAGTACAATCGGTAAGTAAATATTTGATTATAACTTTTTCAAGTTACTTACTTACTTACTTACTTATCGTCACGCACAGTCCCTAACGGGGTAGCCAGAGAGAACAGATCGCCAAGTGTCACGATCCTTACATACTTCTTTCAGGTTCATTAACTTCTTCATACATGCACGTCTAGGTATCCGAGTACTCTTGACCCTCCCCTATTCGAGCAATTTGCTCACATGGTCTTCGAAAGTTAGTCTCGGTCTACCTCGACACCTTTTAATATTTACTTTCGCTCTATATATTTTCTTCACCATTCGGTCTTCACTCATTCGTTCAACGTGTCCAAACCATTGGAGTACGCCCCTATCAATTTTTGTGATAAGGTCATCTTTCAATCCTGCCATATTGCGAATCTCTTCGTTTCGCTTTCGGTCGGCTATGGTAACGCCACACATTTTACGAAGAGATCGCATCTCCACTGCATTCAACTTGCTTTTATGCTTCTTCTGGCATACCCAGGTTTCGCTGCCATATAACAAAGTCGGTACCAACACTGCGTTATGTATTGCAAGGCGTGCACTCTTCACCACGCCTTGCCTTTTTACTAATGCATTCAGGGCACCATTGACTTTGTTTCCGGCAGCGACACGCCTATCCACATCTAAATCACATCTTCCATCCCGGCTGAAAGCACTCCCCAAGTATACAATTTCATTTACCTGTTCTAGACATTCCTGATTTACCCATATTTCACATTTCGTTCTCTCTTCGTCCTTTACTTTTTCAAGTAAGTACCTTTATTTTATTTTTATTTTATTGTACGATCCTTTTTAGTAAGAAGAGTGTGCTAAGGTTTGTTTATATTTTTTATTGTTATTATAAACTTTTACCTACTAAACATTTGTAAAATACGTATGCGTGTATAGTTCATATACTGCAAGTAAGATTTGAACCACTTCCCGATGTCTGCTTGAGTTGAAATTTTATGTACTGTAACTTTAGTGACTATTATGCTAGATATAACCTGGTGATGCAGCTAGACATGTCTCCTCACCAGGGGGTAGCAGTAGGGTCACGAAATTTTGTATGTTAGTTTAATTTTGATAGTTTAACACGATTTTTATCATGAACTGCTTCTGCAGCCAGCATCCTTACGACGGAACTCTTTAATTGTTAACTCGGTGGAGTCGAGTAACTGGTACTACTGACTTGCGTCTGTTCCTAATATTTATAGAATGAATATCACTTATTTTTGCAACTCTACCAAAATAGTTAAAAAATTTGCACGTTCTTAAGAAGCTTTGTCTCTGTTCCGTTTATCTACACATGTGCCTTTAACACTGTTTACGAGCAAAAATACGAGTTGGTCATACCACAATCTATCGGAAGCTACAATAGCTTCCGGATATTATTCTAGGTTGCCTCTTGCGACACCTACGCAATGAGATAAGCTGATGCAATATCTTAAGGTGTCACTACACCGTTTCTCGATTTTGGTAATAGTCCAGGATTATAGACTGTTAAGTCCACTACTAAACAAAAAGCCATATTTGCCACGCTTGACAAGGGGATCAGCAACTGCAATTTTTTAGCAAGAGAGTACTGCCCAGCTCCTGATTCAATTTACCTCTGTTGCGTCCACCAACCAACACCCACGGGATAATGTGGAGAAATGGATATAATTACACCAATACACGATTAAGCTTCGTATAATTTATATATTATTGTATCCATAATGCCATGCGGTGCTGGGGTAAGAGAATTAATTATCTCATATTGCCCTGTGGGTGTTTTAGAAGGCGGGTGATATGAGCAAAAGTTTCAAGGCTTCAGATAGACGACAGTAAACCAATTTGTTCACGCCAAACATAAAACACCCAAATCGGTGACAGCAACTATTAATACCAATAATTATACCAACAATGGTAAAGCCTCACATCCAGTACTGGACTTTTATGGGCTGGCAAAGAAATAAAAGAATATACGGAATAGTAAAATATGAATTTTTAATCTCACCCATGCTGTCTTCTGCGGCAGTGGATACAGTAGGTGTTCGATTGAGAAGTGGTGCGGCTTCGGCACCTGAAGGCTCACTATCGTTCTCACCGTCTGACTCGAACAGAACCTCCTCGGCTCTGTAATAAAATTTCACTTATGACGTTTCACGTATGATTTTAGATAAAAACCGTTTAAGATAATTTGGTCCACAATGTCTAAAAACTTAGGGCTACATGTGATTAGAAAGTTAAAGAAAATTAGTTAAACGCTTGTAAGGATGCAAATATAACAATCTAAAGAGATTTATAGATACATAATTTAGCATTATAAAAATAATATATGCCCTGCTAACTATTCGTAAATTTAAGAAAAAAATATACAAACTTATTGCAATATATAAATATTATTATATTAATATAATATAAAAATATTGTAAATGTAGAAAAGAGAATGAAAGTATCTGTTGCGTTTTATCGTAAATCGAAACGCAACAATGACAAATAGCCCGGACCAATCAAAAAATTTGAATTAAATATATAACGGTTCTAGACTTCTTCAAGACACGATAGCATAGTTTAACTTAAGACAGTAGTTCGCCTTTTATATACATTTGTAATTGTCTTTCAATATAGAAATCTTGTTTTCATACTTTACTTCTTGAATTATATGCATTTAATACAATTAAAGTCAAGATTTTTATTTTAGGAATTCGACGACATCAATTTATTATATACATCACCCAAGAGCTCCTGCCGCATCCAGGAGCAGGATTTTGGGCAAACATATGGTCCTTCGATCCTCTATAAGACCAATACCAGACCAGCCAATTAAAATTCAAGAATTCAGAGCAATCCAGGTCTTCAGACCTCAGGCGCAAAATTAAGAAGTCGTCGTCTACGAGCCTTCAATACTCAGCAGCGATTCCTATTTTTGCAAGCAGACTTTGTTCGAGACCGCACTCAATTCGAAGGCCGAAACCGTTTGAAGATCAACAATATCGTTACGAGCTTGAGGTTCGTGACAATAAAAATTGCCGATAAAATTACCTAAATTAACACTTTAATTTACTTTACACAAATTAAAGTTAAAAACACTAATAATTAAACACACTAATTCATTTTATTCCGCTCCGAAGCTTCGCTTTTCTCGCCAAATCAACACTACTGCGATCGCATCTTGCAGAGCCTATTTATATAAATTAGCAAAATATCCAGAATGTTCAAGTAAACACGCGCAAGGTACCGAGAGTTCGAGTTTTAAACTTCAAGAAGTTTAGTTCTTCGGTTCGAGACTAGATGGCGCTAGTGCGCCGATTTGAGCGCGTAACAATATCAACTGAGTGAGTCCGTTCAAATATTTATTCCTTTTCCATTTTTCTATAATTCCCACTTCCTATAATTTAAATAGCTTTAAAGTGTCAGGCAACTTGATATCATAGTTACATTTAAATAATTGCATTTTCTTAATAATCTAATTCACTTAATAATTAAAACTGCTACATTGTTCATCCGTCCCATACGTGATAAAAATACTAAACCGCGTTGAAATAATTTCTTTCTTGTTTATTTACCTACACGCAATACCTTTGCATCGTTTAAAACAGCTGTGAGTTGTGACTAGTGACATAGTTTTATTCAAGTGGCTCCGCTTGTCCTTCGTTCGGCCGGCAAGGTCAACATTGCATCTGTAGCAATTAGTGAGTAACGCACTTCACTGTATAGGTAACAGTTAAATCTTATAACCCTATTAGAATTACGTTGTTTCTAGTGAATTACTGTTCATTTTCTGAATTCTTTGTTTGTAAATTTAGTCTAGTAATCATGGCTGATGCAAAACTAAAGGAGCTAGTAAAAAACGTGCCACCTTTAAAGCAAAGCTGACTCAATTTGTGAACGCTTTGAATGTATACAAAAGCTGTGCGAAATTAAGTAAGTTGCAGGCATCTGAATTGCAGTGTCGTTTAAATCGAATTGATGCGATATATAGTGATTACGATGCGTCACAGGCCAACATCGAGCTACAGTCCGAACAACAGGAGGATCAGTTAGCGGAGCGCGAGCAATTCGAGACACAATATTATGGCCCGGTGAGGAGTCCGTGACAAGTCAGGGTTCCACTAGTTGCAGACATGACTTTGTGTGGTTGCCCAAAATCGACGCTTGAGTGATATAAACAAATTACATTATTTGCGCGCTGCTTTAAGAGGTAGTGCAGCTTTAATTGTGCACAGTGTAGAACTTAGATCTGATAACTATGCCATTGCATGGCAACTTCTATCAGACAGGTATGATAATCCACGACTGCTCGTAAATAACCACGTACAAGCCCTTTTCGATTTTGAGCCTTTACAAAAAGAATATATCGTGTGTTTAAGAAACATGATTGATGTCACCAACAAAAACTTGAGGGCCCTTGCTACTCTGGGCGAGCCCACTGACCATTGGGATACGCTTATTATTTTTATGATGTCTCGCAAGTTAGATGGTATATCGTGTCGCGAATGGGAGGAGTATCGTAATATTCTTACCGATTCTCCAATATTACAAAAATTTTTAAAAATTTTAAACAATAAAGCAGACTTACTTGAAACATTGTTTACCTAATAATAACAAACATAATATACAAAAACAAAAAACACTTAAACCGCCTAAGTCTAAGAGCTTCATCACCACTACAGATCACACAAGCAGTAAAAATGCAGTGAATGAGATTAGCTGTCCCATGTGTACTGATAAGCATTATTTATACTGTTACGAGCTTGAGGTTCGTGACAATAAAAATTGTCGATAGAATTACCTAAATTAACACTTTAATTTTCTTTACACCAATTAAAACTTAAAACACTAATAATTAATCACACTGATTCACTTTATTTCGCTCCGAAGCTTCGCTTGTCTCGCCAAATTCAATACTTCCCCGATCGCGTATTGCAACGCCTTTATATAGGGCTCTTCCATGAAAACATCCAGAATATTCCAGAATATTCAAGTAAATACGCGCGCCAACCGACCAAGCGCAGAAAATTCGAGTGTGCGGCTTCCAGAAAGCTTAATTCTTCTGTTCGAAACTAGATGGCGCTGTTGGTTGAAAGACGAGTCATATATTTTCTGGAAAGCTCTCCTCGCTCTGTTACCCGACACCAGATGGCCCTAGTGCCAGATGTCAACTTAGCCGCGCAACAATACTGATGTCCCTCTTTTAGAAACTTAAGCGTTGATTCACGTATAAAACAAGCTACAGCTGCTCATGTATGCCTTAACTGTTTGCGCCCAGGTCATTCCCAAAAAGATTGCCGTTTATCTCATTGTAAGTATTGCAATATTAAGCATAATACCTTGCTACATAAGGAACCTGACGCAGAAAATGTATCATCTTCTGCCTTTGAGAACAGTGTTGCCCTTTCCACAGACATTGTTTTAGTAAACATAAATACTAATCAAGGCCATGTCTTGCTATCCACAGCACTAGTGAAGGTGAAGGATATTCATGGTCACCTACATACGGCTCGTTTGCTTCTTGACAATGGCAGCACTGCGAACCTTATAACGCAGAGCTTGTGTGGAAAGCTGAGTCTGGTAAGACGTGCAACGAACTCTACAGTCTCAGGTATTAATAACCAGTCTTCTAGTACGTCAGAGTCATGTGATCTTACTATCCAATCGTACTGCGGTAGCTTTACGACCAACATAAATTGTTATGTTTTACCACAGATCTCTCAGTCGTTACCATCATGTTATATACACAATATTCATATACCGAAAGGAATACATTTAGCGGATACTTCCTACAACGTTCCTTCCGCAATTGACATCCTAGTTGGAGCAGAGGTCTTCTGGGATGTTTTAGGTTCCACCCATATTAGCTTAGGAAATAACCGGCCAGGGCTGTATGAATCAAAACTTGGTTGGATCATATCTGGCTGTATTCCTCAGCCTACTCAGGCAACATCTTCTATCTGTCATTTTACTCACACTCAAACAGATGACTCTCTTCTTACTCGCTTCTGGGAACTGGATTCTGTACCCGCGAAGTATCACATGTCTTCCGAAGAGCGACTATGTGAGCAGAGCTTTGAGGAAAATACAAGAAGATGCAAAAACGGTCAATTTATTGTAAAAATACCGTTAAGAGATTCACTCAATGTGCTTGGTAACTCGTACACTATGGCAAAAAACCGTTTTTTGTGCTTGGAACGCAGACTTGAGAAGGATTTTAATATTAAAGAACAATATTTAGAATTCATGAAAGAGTACATTGAGTTGGGTCATATGACTGAAAACAAAATAAAAACAGTATTCACACAACCTTCCTATTTCTTACCTCATCATGGTGTCGTACGTGAGTCAAGCACAACTACGAAATTACGCGTAGTCTTCGACGCTTCGGCTTCGAGCACCTCGGGTAAATCTTTCAACTCCATCCAAATGGTAGGCCCAACCGTACAAGATGATCTTATGTCCATCTTGCTTTGCTTTAGAGAGCATAAATGTGTTGTTGTTACAGCTGACATAGAGAAAATGTATCGTGCTGTCTTAGTCGAGCCTTCTCAACGCTCACTCCAGCAAATCATCTTTAGGTTTGACCCCTCAGAACCACTAAAGACGTATACTCTTAATACAATTACATATGGGACTGCATCGGGGCCTTATTTAGCCACAAAATGCTTAACTTCCCTCGCTGATCAATCCCCAGATATCAATGTTCAAAATGCTATCAAGCATCATTTTTACGTTGATGATTTTTTGTACAGTGGCTCATCTGTAGAATCCGTAATAAAGACTTGCAGAGGTGTCATTAAAACCTTAGAATCTGCGAAGTTTAATCTACGTAAATGGCAGTCAAATTTCGGTGAAATTTTGGAATCAATTTCTTCCATTAAAGGCGACTCAGAGAAGACTCTAAATCTTGATCATTCGTTGAGCAAAACTTTAGGTTTATATTGGCGTACTGAGTCAGACAATCTTGTTTACACCATTAATATAAACAGCAATATAAGAATCACTAAACGCAGCATCTTGTCTCTTATTAGCCAAGTGTTTGATCCATTGGGGTTAGTAGGACCTTGCATATTACTCGTTAAAATATTGCTTCAACAATTATGGAGCAATAAAAGTTACTGGGACGAAGAAGTTGGTACGGACATAAAAGAACAGTTTAAAGATGCCATGCAATCAATTTCTTATTTAAACTCCCTTGAAATACCTCGTTGGATATGCCATATTACAACCCCTACTAAAATGGAAGCCCACGTATTCACAGATGCTTCAGAGAGCGCATATGGAGCGTGTGTCGAACGCACATAGTTCCATCTTGTCCGAATGATCTGATGATCAATCGGACAAGATGGACCTGTGTGCGTTCGCCTTTTGACATCTAAAAATAAAGTGGCTCCTCTCAAACCAACCACAGTACCACGTTTGGAGCTTTGTGGTGCTTTGTTAGGTACGAGACTCTTTAAAAAGGTACTGGAGTCACTTACTATACCTATACATTGTTGCTATTTCTGGTTAGATTCGACAATAGTCCTGGGATGGCTATCGACTTCTCCGAGTCGACTAAAGCATTTTTTGTTCGGAACAGGATATGTGAGATACAAGATAGTACAACTGGCTATAAATGGAACTACGTACCGTCCAAAGATAATCCAGCGGACCCAGTTTCGCGCGGGATGAAGGCTGATGTCCTCAGGATTTCCTCTTTGTGGTGGTCCGGGCCCGATTTTCTACAATATGACCTAATCAAGTATCCAAAAATTCCCTCCATTCAAAAAAATCAACTTCCAGAAATATCCTTACATACAGATATAAATACGCAAACAGACAATGTCATTTCAAACATAATCAATAAATCATCCAATTTCACAAAATTAATTAGAATAATAGCTTATATACAAAGGCTCATTAACAATTGTAGAAGAAGTAATATTCATAACACCAATTATTTTTCATGTTCAGAATTAAATTCTTCGAAATCAATACTAATACGTATAGCTCAAATGGAAATGTTTCCTAAAGAATATGCTATTCTGAAGTCGGGTAATTCCCTACCAAAGAAAAATAGACTATTATCCCTCTCACCTTTCATGGATAATACCTCCCACACGCATACGTGGTCGTATACGTGTGGGAGGTCGTCTTAGCAATTCGAGCTACACTTATGATATTAAGCACCCTATTATAATATGTAGCAAGCATCATTTAACCAAAATCATATTTGAAATGAAACACAAATGCTTAATGCACGCAGGTCCATTCAGTAACATTCATTGCTATGCAGATGACAGCACTGGTGATGCTCTTTACACCGACCGAGCCAATATTTCTCGGGAAAACGTCTCTGAGAACGTTCTCGGGGAAACTTGTGTCCGAAGTCGAGTCTCTGCTGGACAGAGTCTCGGATTGGGGGCGACTAAATCTAGTCCAGTTTAACCCCCAGAAGACACAAGTTTGCGCGTTAACCGCTAAAAAGAACCCCTTTGTCGTATCCCCCTAGTTTCAAGGCACTCCCCTTGTTGCCTCAGCCAGTATCAGAATCTTCGGCGTCGACATATCGAGTGACGTGCAGTTTCGTGGTCACTTGGAAGGGAAGGCCAAATTGGCCTCTAAAAAGCTTGGCGTGCTCAGCAGAGCGGGACAGTATTTCATGCCGGCACACCGCCTGCAACTTTACAAGGCGCAGGTTTGGCCGCACATGGAGTACTGTTCCCATCTCTGGGCTGGGGCTCCCCAGTACCAGCTCCTTCCACTTGACCGCATCCAGCGCAGAGCGGCTCGAATCTTCGACGACCGAGTGCTTTCCGATCGGCTCGATCCACTGGCACTGTGAAGAGATGTTGCATCCCTTTGTATTTTCTTTCGCATATACCATGGAGAGTGCTCTGACGAATTGTTCGGATTAATCCCAGCCGCCAAATTTCGTGAACGCACTACGCGGCAAACGTCCCGATACCATCCACACCATCTGGATGCTTGGCGGTCCACCACTGTACGTTTCAAAAGGAGTTTTCTTCCGCGTACAACTTCTCTGTGGAATAATTTACCACCGGCGATTTTTCCGGACCGATACGACCTGGGGACCTTCAAGAAAAGAGCTTACTCCTTTCTAAAGGGCCGCATCTGCAATTCCCCTGGTGTTGCGGTTGATCATGGGCGGCGGTAGTCACTTAACATCAGGTGAGCCACATTCTCGTTTGCCCCCTCTTCTATAAAAAAAAAGGTCCTCAACTGCTGTTGGCGGACATCAGGCAAACTTACTGGCCTTTAGGTGGTAGAAATCTAGCGAAGGCTTCATGGTTGTATACGTTGTAATAGATTTAAAGCAACTTTCGTCTTTCGTTCGTACGTTTCGTTTCGTAAAACAGCCTGCTATGGGTGACTTACCTACCGATAGGACTCACTTAGAATTCCCATTTTTGAGCACCGGAGTAGATTATTAAGTAGATTTTCAATCGTAAGGGTAGAGGCAGTACCTTAATAAAATCTTACATTTGTATTTTTATTTAGCAGTGAAGGCTGTCCACTTAGAACTCGTCACGAATCTCACGAAGGAGGCATATCTCGCAGCCTTAAGTCGGTTTGTGGCTCGACGAGGAAAGCCACAGCGCATTTATTCAGATAACGGTACCAACGTCGTAGGTGCCTGCAATGAACTCTCTTCCTTTCTTAGGCACACGTCAGATCACATAACTTCAGACACAGAATATAGAATATATAATAATATAGAATTTAAATTTATCCCAGCCTATTCTCCTCATTTTGGCGGATTGTGGGAAGCTGCCGTAAAGTCCGTCAAACATCATCTGAGACGCATTATGAGCCTCACTCACTCCACATTTGAAGAGCTTTCAACTTGTCTGACTCAGATTGAAGCTGTCCTAAATTCCAGACCTCTTACACCCTTATCATCCGATCCCACTGATCTAACATATTTAACTCCTTCCCATTTTCTTATTGGACGGACAACTACTTCAGTTTCGTATCCACATATCGAAGACAGGCATATCCACTCACTATCTAGATTTGCGCGAGTAGAGAAGCTAAAACAACATTTTTGGAAGCGTTTTGTTAATGATTATATTCATCTCCTACAGCAAAAGAAGAATTTTTATTTTATAATTATTATTATTATTAATCTTCCTCCACTGTTATGGCTTCTGGGGCGCGTCACTAAACTCATTCCGGGAAAGGATGGTGTTGCCAGAGTAGCTGAAGTCAAGACCAAGAAAGGGCATCTTCTTCGGGCCTATAATCGCCTCGTCACATTACCAATTGAAGCGGACTAGACCACTTCAACGCCGGGGAGCATGTTGCGTTTTATCGTAAATCGAAACGCAACAATGACAAATAGCCCGGGCCAATCAAAAAATTCGAATTAAATATATAACGGTTCTAGACTTCTTCAAGACACGATAGCATAGTTTAACTTAAGACAGTAGTTCACCTTTTATATACATTTGTAATTGTCTTTCAATATAGAAATCTTGTTTTCATACTTTACTTCTTGAATTATATGCATTTAATACAATTAAAGTCAAGATTTTTATTTTAGGAATTCGACGACATCAATTTATTATATACATCACCCAAGAGCTCCTGCCGCATCCAGGAACAGGATCTTGGGCAAACAGTATCTCCTCTTTTTATTCATCTGCTTTTAATTTTTCCGTTAGTGGTGACAACGCATCAGCATTCTGATTTTGTTTGTGAAATGTTTTTCTGTCTATATGCAACAGCAAAGAACACATATAGTCACTACGTTTTAGGGCACAGCATTTACCATCCACCGTAATCATGTAGTAACGGTGTAAGTATATGTGTGTGTAGTAAGAAGCGAAAGACGTAAACTGATGGGAAGTAGCATCTTCCTGACAACAGCTCAAATTTATAAAAGCTACGGTTGCCAAGCCGCCTGCCAAACGTGGCAACTGTGACAACATTCCCTTCTATTGGATACTTTATGGGAGAGGCCTATGTTCCATGTCTCTTCACCAGATCTCTCTCCGGTCGTGTTACACTGTGCTATTGGACCATGAGAGTAAGCTAGTTGAGAATGCCCCTGTATGTCCACTATAGTCCAGGCCTGCAGATATGGCTAGTCTACGTTGACCGGAATGCACTCTGGAGGACATTAATTATAATATGAAGCAGTGCATAGTGAACGTGGCGCGCACTCACTGCAGCGGCGGCGGCACGGGCAGCGGCCTGTCGAAGCCGTCCTTGCCCAGCAGCCAGTAGGTGTGCATGGCGCCCTTGCCCTTGATGTGACGCAGACCGCGCGAGCGCAGCCGGTAGCCGCCCGCCGCCGCCAACCGCCCCGCCGTCGCCGCCGACACCTGGATGCGCCACGCCGCACCTGCACCGACACCCCACCTCATATTTCAACATTTCGTACACTGGGCCACGACACAGTCCATCACATATACTAGATACGTCTTACTAGTCTTCTCCATCTTGGTCCTCGGGAGTGATAATGCATCTGTAGTCTTTTTTGATTTTAGATAATTGCAGGTGTTCATGAACTGCAGCGCCCTCATATCATCTGGTGGGCTGTTAGCTCGTTTATTGCACTAACATTTACGTAACATAACATACACTCATATGAACACTCACGCTTGTCACTCAGAGACAGAGACAATCATATATTTAATATAAACTGACAATAGAGTAGATTGGTAATGCAAAAAAGAAAGATAGTGTACGCTTACATTACATCGAGAAAGATAGGCTGCACTATTCACGTACACGCTATCGGGCTGATTTTATTCATGAATAAAAACAAATTCCGCTTGTATTTGCGGAATCTCAGATTTCAAAGTGAAAATTTGTGTTCGATATTCGTAATTAATTATAACTAGGCGCGTAGTACTAAATATAACTCACCTCAGAAAGAAATTCTAAATTATTATACTTCACGGGTACGATTGCAATGTTTAGCTATGTAAATGTTTTAGAGCAGGTTTTAGGTAGGGGAACAATGTGTGTTTAAATGGATAGGAGAAATTATCACATTGTATAAAAATTATCATCTGAAAGCAAAGCAATTGAATTTAAAATAATTACAATTACTTGAAGAAGGGTCAGATGGCGCTAGCTGTCACGGTAACATCGGGTCTGTGTTCAAAAAATCTTTAAAAATAAATATCGCTGTTTTTAAAACTATTAAGTTATAAATATTGTTGCTGAATTTATAAAGTATAAGTGAAAGTGTTATGCAGTGATAAATCTCACAAATAATTACATAAAACTCAAAATAAAATTTCAATAACATCCAGTCAGTAAACTACGTTTTTTACAATCAATAAAACTTTAAAAGAGAAAAATACTATAGTGTCAGTGAAGTAATTATAAGAAACCGTGTAACTACGACTTATTTAGTGCTAAAATATTAAGTGTTGTGAAAATTAGTGCAAAAATATTTTATCAATGAGTCACCATAACGAATTTGTTGAGTTCAAATTTCACACAAGCTGAACAAGATCCTCATATTCGACCAATTGTTTACAACGCGATTAGCTATTAAGTTTAGCGTTCTTGACATGGTATGAAGTAGTAGAAAGCGAGTTCGAATCCCATCCGCGCGAACTTTTTGTGTATTATTTTGTGTATTCTTTAGAACTTTTTTACACAAAATATGCCGACGATGATGTTCGACAAAATGGTTGGAGATAATAAATAGAGAAGAATGGATTCCAAAGGAAATATTCGACTACATGCAGCAAGTACTTTGATGAAAAATGTTTTTTTTTTATTGAGGTGCCCAGTGTGTCGTGGCGGTGTAAAAAGATTCACTATCCCATATTATCCCGTGGGTTTCGTAAGAGGCGACAGAGGGGAACGAATCAGGAGATGGGAGCAGCGCTTGCTAAACGTGACAACTATGGCAAATATACTTCTATGACCCAATCTTTTTTTATATAGAATGAGGGTGCCAAACGAGCACACAGTCCACCTGATGTTAAGTGGGTGCTGTGGCCTATAAATATCTACATTTATCCTCGATTACAAATCAGAATGCAGATGCGTTGTCATTCCGTGGGACTAAGATGGAATACTTCGTTTCCAGTAAAAAGGGTCTCCGGATTTCTACACTCGCCATACGAAACACAGCAGCATTAAGTTGCCATTTTACGCTGGTGTTCTGTGATCTATGGGGGAAACCTATGTTCTGCAGTGAAGTTCAATAGGTTTCAACAGTAATACGGCAGAGATGCATTAAAAACTCTACAACATATACAACCATAAACACTTATTATTAAAACAACAAAGTATGCAGCAAAATTGAAAATATCTTTACGTAGAGTTTTTTTTTAAATAAAATAATGATAGCAAACGAGCACACAGTCCACCTGATGGTAAGTGGATTCTATGGCTCATAAACCTCTACATCTATCCTCGAAAAGAATCAAAATTCGGATGCGTTTTGGCTCCTGAGGACTAAGATGAAAAGCCCCATTTATTGTAAAAAGGGTCTCCGGTTTATTTTTTCGTTTGTTCGTGTTCGGTTCTTCCCGTTCGGTTTCTCTGTTGTGTTTCGAATGTGCAATTTCGCAAAACAATTTGCATTGCATTGTGCCGCTATTTTACGCTGTTATTTTTCAATATCGTGATGCTACCCCGGTCGAGCCGGCCCACTTGTGCTGCAGCCAATATAAAGCTGCAGCATGGCTAGCACACAACATTTTTACAATATATTAGTTATCTTTGTAAGAATAAAAACGTCATAGTCTTGTTTGATACCTTTTTGATAAAAGCATGTTGGTTTTAGTTATCAACAGCCGCACATATAAAAGTGAGGAGCCATTCAGCGAGGAAACGCAACCGTTTCGTCACTCAATGGCTCATGAATAAAATCGAATATACTGCTATCGGTATTGATAACTGTAGATGAAGTCCGCAATGCATCGTGCAGCTATTTGTCTCACCCTAATGACTCGATCGCCAAGCTATACTATACTATATATATGGAGACTACGAACTTCTGTTTGGCAGGACCCTGGCATACGTCTCTTGCTAATTTCATGTTCTTCGAAAATAATCTATTCGGTTAAGAATACTATTAATTAAGCCCATATGCCGCCAATTTGTTCGGTATCTCCTGTCTACGGCGGACTTACCGACTCTAACACTCACTTCAACAACATAAATTTGATTTCACAAATTTGTCTATTCATTATTCATTCTGTTTACATGAATGGGTTAAGTAGTACTTCGGTGGTTTCGCACCGAAGTACTACTTTCTTAACCCTGGTAACAACATTTTCTCTCAAATCACAGTTTTCTCCTATCACATAACATACCTAATCCTGACATTCAGATCTATTATCATATTAAAAATTGATCAATTCATATAACATGAAATTTTTTGTGGTGACTCCGTAAGAAAACGTTTTTTTTCATTTGTCCCGCTAAAAGTAAATAAAAATCGTAAAAATCTAGTATGGGATATGCTTGCAAAGTCTCCTCCAGAGAAGTTATGGATAGTCATCTCGTTAACGCTAATTTTAAGAATATAAACATCGCTAAAATTATAGTGGTTTGAATTTTATTTAAGCAATTTTAAGAATATAAACATCGCTAAAATTATAGTTGTTTGAATTTTATTTAAGCAATTTTAATGAGACTACTAATTGTGTAGTGGTGGTGTCAGAATACCTACTACTCACTTGTCGGGTACTCGGGTGTCGTAAGGAGTGACAGGGACGCACTAAAAGATGGCTGCATCTCCACAACTACAGCTAAATAAAACAACGCGGCCGCCAAGCGTAGCAACTATGACGAAATTCCACTGTGAGGCAATCTGGAGAAGGCCTTTCTTTAGCAGTGGACTTTTTAGGCTATTATGGATTTGGTGCTCCTCATCGGGGACTACAATGGGTGTCGGCGAAGTGTAGGGCGACCCACCACTAGATGGAGTGACAACCTGGTAAAACATGCAGGAAATCGATGGATGCAAGTAGTTCAGAACCGTGCTTTGTGGCATTCCTTGGAGGAGGCCTATGTTCAGCAGTGGACTTGTGAAGGGCTGTAATGATGATGATGATGATATATTTCCTGTTTTGATCTCAAAAAAATTTGCACAAAACACTAAACACGAAATAAAGATGTAAAAAATTAATCAGCTTAGATCTGCGTAAAACAAATCATATGGATTGTGTGCTGTATCGTAGGAGCAGTTTACAAGCATAAATTAATAAGCACGAATATACAGCATCGAAACAATTATTTGTAGGTCATACAAATACTTGTTGCAACTTATTGGTAATCCATTGCGGCACTGAGCCGTCAGTCGTTTTTAACATGTTTAATTTCCCCAAACTAACGCCTGATTCTGTTAATTAATTAACTAAACATGTAGACAAACGATAACGAAGGGCGAGAATAATATGTAAGTTTAACTGGAAATGAGACATTTCACTTCAGTCGTTAGGGTGAGTAAGTTTACGGATTTTGATTCTTAATCAAGAGTGAATGTTGATGATTATGGGCCACAACATCCACTTACCATCAGATGGACTGTGTGCTCGTTTTTCAATGTTATTGTATAAAAAAGCGTGGAGCGGCGACCGGTGGACTCCATGCGCGAGGCGGTATTGACAGTGTCGCCGAAGAGGCAGTAGCGCGGCATGGTGAGGCCGACGACGCCGGCGCAGCAGGGCCCCGAGTGCAGGCCGATGCGCAGGTGCAGCGGTTGCGCCGGCAGGTGGCGCACGCGGAAGCGGCCGGCCAGGTGCAGCAGGTGCAGCGCCATGGTGGCCACGCTCTCCGCGTGATCGCGCGCGCGCGTTGGCAGTCCGCCCACCACCATGTACGCGTCGCCGATCGTCTCCACCTGCCCGCGAGACCGACCACTCCACAAATTTATCCATTATCAACAGTTGGGAACGATGCCGACAATATCTTAATATCTTTATTGAAGTGAAAACTTCTTAAACTTTCTTTTCTTCTCTAAACAACATACTTGGATACACATTAGGTCCTTTACCTATGAAATTGCCGTTTTATATGAAATTTTATTTCTATTAATCAAAGTAATCAGTTATGCAATCAATGCATCTTTGCCAACGCAGGCCAGTTCATTAATGTCGTTCCTAAAGAAATCAGCTAGACGGGAGGCAACAAATTCTACAAAGGTATTTAGTACTGCCTCTCGTATATTGAATCTTTTTCCCGCCAAAAAGTTATACAAATTCTGGAAACAGTAAAAATCTGTAGGCGCAAGGTCTGATGAGAACGGTGAATGACTGAGAGTTTCGAGATTACTCTGTGGCAACCCCAGTGACAAGTGGTAAAATAATAGAGCTCCCAACTATTTACCAAAATTAAATATTGTAAATTGATAATATCCACCTCAATTTCTAGTTACAGTTGTTAAATAAGACTTAATTGTGTTTGTAAAATAAGTAAAAGTCATAAGTGTTTTAATTAAATAGTGTTTTCTTTCTTTATTCTTTATTGTACACACAATAAGTTGGTAACAATTATGAAATATTTAAATAAATGTACAAAGGCGAGCTTAACCCTAATAAGAGTTCTCTTCCAGCAAACCTATTGGGAGAGAGAAATAGTTTTATATATAAAGCAAGTAGGTAGCAGCGTGCGTACTTAATAATTAACATAACATTACTTAATAGAAATTGGCTATAAGTTACAGTTAACAATTATCATATAAGTGTATAACATATAAGTATAATTTATTTTTTTATTTCTTTTATTCTTATTTCTATTGATTTACATACATATATACCAATAAAGACAATAAATATATACATATATACACATATACACACACATATATATATATATATATATATATATATATATATATATATATATATATATATATATATATATATATATATATATATATATATATATATATATATACATAAATATATACATACATATACATAGATATATATACAATTATACATATAAATACATAAAATATGTAAATATTTATAATTCTAAGTTGACAGATAATATTTCTTTACTCTGCTCCGAAATATATCAAGAGAAGAGCTAGCACGTATGTCATATGGGAGTGAGTTCCATAGCTTGACCGCCCTTACTGTAAAGGATCCACCACATCGGCTTTTGAAATGAGAAGGAGTTTTGAGAAGTAGTTGTTTAGTGGTCCGGCACTGAGTTTCACGGGGTACAAGATACTCAAAACGCTCGCGGAGATATGGAGGTGCAAGAGGATGAGGAGAAGGAGGAAGAGGAGGAGAGAGGAGGAGGAGAGGAAGAGGAAGAGGAAAGAGTAGAAAGTATAGAAATGATAACACATGTAAGTCTCGACGTCTACGGATAGGAAGCCATTTTAATTGAGCCCTGTACTCTGAAACATGATCAAACTTACGAAGACCGAAAATAAAACGTATACACAAATTTTGAACACATTCCAGTTTGTTCAACAGCTCCTCTGAAGCATCCAAAAAACTAACATCAGCGTAGTCAATGAGAGGAAGAAGAAGTGCTTGAGCTAAGGTTATCTTAGTTTTTAACGGTAAAAACATCTGGAGACGCTTGAGAGATTGAAAAGAGTAGTTCACTTTTCTGCTAATCATATTAATGTGAGCGACCCAAGACAAATTATTATCAAAAATAACACCTAAGTTCTTAGCGGTCTCTGTATATGGAATTTGAGTATTATCATACGTAACTGCAGGGATCTTCGAACGATCTAATAAATTAAGCATATATGAGCTGCCGATAATCATTACTTGGGATTTAGCAGGGTTAACACGAAGACCAAACGATTTTGCCCAACTGCTTATGCTACTTAAGTCAGCATTCATCTTATTAATAGCCTCATCTATATCTTGGACTTTGAAATGACGGTATAATTGCAAGTCATCAGCATAGAGATGATAATGAGAGGAGAGAACAGTAGTGAGAGCATTGATAAAAATAGAGAAGAGAAGTGGGGAAAGAACACCACCCTGAGGAACACCCGCCGTAAGATCACACCACTCGGAGAAATCCTCCTCATGGCGGACACACTGCGAGCGACCCCTAAGGTAAGAATTAAACCAAGAGATTACTGATGGTGAAATGTTTAAGGACGCAAGAATACCAAGAAGTATGTCATAATCAACGGAATTAAATGCACTGCTAAAATCCAATAATGTTAAAACAGTGAGAAGTCTTTTGTCCATGGCCCAGCGAATATCATCAGGCACTTTAATCAGAGCGCTGACTGTGCTATGGCCTGGACGAAAACCAGATTGAAAAGGACTCAGCAGGCTGTGAACAGTTAGGAATTGAGATAGTTGCCTCTGAACTATATTTTCTAGTACTTTAGATAAGATCGGAAGAATGGAAATGGGGCGGAATTGGGATAAAGATGTAGGATTAGAAGTTTTTGGAAGGGGAATGACGAATGTTTTTTTCCAGCAAGTCGGAAAGGAGCTCGTGTCAAGCGAAGAAGAGATAATGTGAGTGATAATAGGGACAAGTTCATTAGTGATAGGTTTAATCATTTGCATACAAAGATTGTCATAGCCAATAGCTTTAGTGGAAATGGCTAAAAGGCATTTTTTATGTCACCATCAGTAACTTTACTGAAATTAAAAGGAGAACACAGCGGTTTAGGAATATTGGAGAGAAGATTAAGTGTAGTAGACTTAATAGAGTCATCAATAGAAATCGGAGGCTCAGAAAAGTGCCGGTTGAGTGCAGTCAAATCAAACGAGATATTAGAATCAATATATGATTTGCCAATACCCAGGGTTCTAAAAAATTTCCACATCTGAGCGGAATGAGAATTTTCAACCTTATTATAAATATGTCTCCTCTTAGCATCACGACACATCTTACTACAGCGATTACGCAGTTTTTTATATGTGAATAAATTTTCATTAGTAGGGTGCTTTTTATAACGCCTCTTAGCTTTATCTCTTTTGGCCATTACTGCTTTTATAGACTCTGAAAGCCAGGGGGCTGGAAAGTGTTTAACCCTGACTCGCTTAAGAGGTGCATGTGTATCGAATAATTTTAAAATGAGGTGATTAAAAGCATAAACCTTATGATTAACATCTTCGGAATTTAGAACAGGGGACCAGTCAATATTATTTACATCATCTCTCAAACGCTCCAGGTTAATAGATTTAAAGCTTCTCAGGAGTAAGAATTTCGATTTACGCCTACGACGTTGAATTTTATAGGAGAGGAAGATAAGATCGTGGTAAGAGAAAGACGCAGATAGTTGTCCATGCGAAGCAACCCGGTCAGCATCAGAAACAAGAATAAGGTCTAAAAGAGAAGGGGTATTATTAGGCGAATGGTGAGTAGCAGAAAGAGGAAGAATATGTAAATTAAAAGATGACACCAGGGAGAGCAGTTTTTTGCTACGAGAATCGTTCTTTAACAGGCATGTGTTAAAGTCACCTAAAATAATGGTATTATCATAAAGCGGAGTTAGATTTACAAGTTTTTCTTCCAAAGAAGAAAAATAATTTATATTGCGAGAGGGGGGATAGTAGACCCCAAGCAAAGTCCTAGAATGATTAATAGTAATTTCAATAAATAAATGTTCAGCAAAATTTGTGTATATATTGGGTGAATGATCAACTATTTTATAAGGAATGTCAGCTCTCAAATAGATTGCCACTCCACCATAACCTTTGCCAACCCTGTCATTACGTATAAGTTGAAAACCAGGGAGACAATACTGTACCGACGGAAGTTCAGGCTTTAGAAAAGTTTCAGAAACAAGTATGGCATGAACATATTTAGAATCGAAGGTTGATAAAAGATCAGCGTAATGAGCACGAATGCTTTGAGCGTTAATATGGACTATATTAAGATTTTTACTATAATTACAGAATACGGCTACTAGTTGATCATGTAAATGAGTGGAATCATCGCTTAAGGCGCTTTTATAGGTCTTATCGGATGAGCTAGAAGAAGAGCAAGAAAAATAACTATCATCAAATTCTAAAATATCACACATGCTAATGAAAACTATAACATAAACTAAGCTATAACAAAATCAATAAAAATTAAATATATACCTGTATAATGTATAACAAATAAATATTATATAAGTCTGGATATAATACCTACAAAATAAATAATAATATGTTATGAACTATTATTAAAATAAAATTGCCAACAATTATGCACTTAACAAAACATTTCTTTCATACCTGCCGGCAGTGGCATCGGTAGAATTATATATTTAGATAACTTACTTAAGACTAATTAATATAATTAAAAAAATATATAGAAAAAGCACAGTCTTACCATAAATAATAAGACAGATAAATATTATCTACGGATCTGGTCTGGCAAAAAGACTAGTAGTATAAGCAATCGAATGACAGCATGACAGATATAAATAGCTGTCACTATGATTTATTTAATCACTAATGTCATTGTGTCACATAATAAACAAAATTATGAAGGTAAATTATTATAATATTAGAGATAACTACGAACTACAATGTTTCAGTTAACACACAAAAATTGAAGCGATGCAACACTATGCAAATGGAGACTACACAAAAATACAAATAAATTGTGGTAAATAAACACTAAGCGAAGACACTATCTCTTGCCTGCGGTGCCAGTACGTCGACTTTTGGAAGCTCCAGTTGGTTCCCTGACCGCGGTCGTTGTCTTCGACTTCGACACAGGAGGCTCAACAATTTTATCGAGTTCGATCACAGAGCTAATGCGATGTCGAACGCCACCGCTACCCAGTACAAAAACAAAGCCTTCACGTGTCCAGCAATTCGATATTCCATATCTCCGTCGAGCTGCCATAAAGGCTTCATGTCGAGTTTTAGTTAAAAACTCCGACAGAGTGATACCAGTGCCCTTCAAACACGTCTTAGCTTGCCAGATTTTGTTCTTCACCTCTAACTCACACAACTTAAACAAGATGGGTCTTGGTTTGTCAGAAGAGGAAGTATGGCCCATGCGATGGCAGCGAGATATATCCTTTTCCGAGAAACCAGACAACTTGAAACGGTCAACAAAAGTCTTCACTAATACCTGTACAGTGTCCTCATTCTTTTCCTCCGGAAGTCCATGAAGTAATAGAATCTTCCGCCGGCTCCGCATCTCCATATTATCCACCTGGTGCATCAACAGGCCTCCCTGGTCTTGAAGATTGCGTAGGGCTGTCATGATAAATAATCTGAATGAGGAGAACTCGGATGTCAAATTGGCAATGGAGGCTGAAGGTGCTGCAGCTTGAAGCTCACTTTGATAGATATCCATGCGCTGAGTAAACATCTTCTGAAGTTGTGTTATTGAGTCTTGAATGGCGTCCATTTTGAAAATATCTTGTGCAGTGATAATGTAAGAAAATTGTGAGACAGATTTTATTGACTAAGTTTGTAAAAAGCAAGGATTTTACTGCCTGGCAGGTATAATGGTTAGTACATTAGTTTCCCATATAGTAACAACACTATTGTAATGTTTTATATATTAAAATTTATATTAAATTGGGAGACTTCACTAAAGCAATGTACTTATTGCACCTACCCACACAGAAAAAAGTAGTAAAAAAGTAGTAGAAAAAAGTAAAATTTTTGTGCTTCAACTAAAAGTAACAGCTGTAACGAACATCATTTAAACTTTCTGTAAGTGATTGTAATTCTTGTTATCCCTTTAATATTTTATTTTACCTTTTAAATTAGTGCTGTTTCGGATTTCAATTTGAGTTATTTACCTGATAATTTAATTTGAGATCTGTAAGTAGACCCATAGATCTAGATATTAGCTTACTCTGTTTCTTCGGATTTTTTTCTTTGTTTTCTTTTGCTAGTTACACATAATAGTAAAATGAATACACGCAACGCCAAAACGCGCCAAATGGAGAACCAACTACAAATGGCGCTTCTAGAACTTAAGGCGTCAAAGGAGCAGTGTGAGCTGTTGCTTAAAGAAAGGGATGACAACGAAAAGGAAATAATAAATATAATTACCAAAAATAGTCAACTAAAAAGTGATATGGTTAAGATGCATAAAGACTATACAAGTGTTTTACAAGAAAGGGATCAGCTTCAGGGAACAGTCGATGAGTTTGACCGATGCAGCAAAGAATATGAGGAATCCCTCAAATTAATTACTGCATTGCAGTTGCGATTAAGTGAGGCTAATGAGCAGATTGTGCAATTAAAACAATACTTGGATGAATTGAAAGTGTCCCAAACTCAAAGTCTGTTCAATGAGCTCATAGTATGTAAATCTTCAAAAATATTGCAACCCTCCACAGCAATCGATTTGACTGGTGATGATTTTGTCACATCAAGAACAGCAGAAAGGATTACATGCATTAGAAGAAAATTAAAGAAATACATAAAAATTAATAAATATGTTAGGAAAGTACAAAAGTTAATTAAAACAAAAATTAATACAAAAAATTATATAAATATATGTAAGGAAAAGCATGAATTAATTAATAAACCTTAATTATATTCAATTGAGGTGGAAAATATGAAAAACTGTTATGAGACTGAAATAGAGTGTCTCAATTCAGAAGTTTTGTCGCTTAAAAACTCCTTACAAATTATCTCAAATAAATATGCATCGGCTCAGGTTGAGATAAAAGAACACATATTGGCCATAAATGATCTGGTAAAGTCATGTAAATACAATAAGGAGCTCTTCGACTCCTTAATAAAACATCAGAGTGAGAATCAACGCTCCATACCATGTTCATCAGGGACAATATGTGTAAATAGCAATGACTCCTTACTTTCACCAACACTCTATGACGGTGCCATAACAAAGAATAACACCTTAAAAAGTAGTTTAAATATTAAAAAACATAAAGTTATTATGTATTGTGATGACATAGGTAAAAATTTGGGCATGATGTTAAATAACCATTTAAAAGGACAATTGATTAGTAATTATTGTATGCCTGGAGCATCCTTTAGTCATATAATGAAAAAAGTTTTACCTAGTAAGTTTTGTCCTAATAGTACGTTAATAATTCTTGTTGGGAGAAGAGGCAATGTAAACAAAAATCAATTATTACAATATATTGATTACCTCAATAAAAGTCAGGGGGTTTTCATGCTGGTCTACCTTTCCGGTGATCCTGTTATGGAATACGGGTACGCGACCCCGGCTCCCCGAGCTACTGTTATTCTCATACCTTTCCTGCCGAGATAACAGTATCCTTACACCTACGCTCCTACCCCCAACCTTCTTTTTCCTTTTCCCAAAATGGTAGCTTCCTCTACCAACAATAGCATACCCAAAGAGGGTTGGTGTCAGGCAGGCAGCCGACTGTAAAACTTTTGCCAAATCCCATGCAGTAAACTTATGAATATTACGAGTTGTGGGATATATGACAGGGCTAGGGCGTACCCCGCAGGCGACGCGCAGGGGCAGCACCCGGCTCCTGTGGGAAGTGGGCAAGGGTTGTCGCACCTTACGGAGCGGGTGCGACGTAAGAGGCGAGCCCGTAGAGAGAAGAATGTCAGAGAGAGGTTTGCAAGCTGGAATATAGGTACGATGACAGGAAGAGAGTTAGCAGATGTTTTGAAACGACGAAGAGTGAATGTTGCCTGTTTGCAGGAAACAAAATGGAAGGGCAATAAAGCAAGAGAGATTGGGGAAGGATACAAGTTTTATTACTGTGGAAGTGACGGGAAGCGAAATGGAGTAGGAGTTGTGTTAGATAGTGGAATGAAAGAATGAGTGACAGATGTGAAAAGAGTAAATGACAGAATGATAGTTGTTAAATTAATGATTGAAAACAAAGTAGTGAATGTTGTAAGTGTGTATGCTCCGCAAACAGGCTGTGAAGAGAGTGTGAAAGAGAAGTTTTGGGAGGAATTTGATTGTATGATGATGGGAATACCTGAGAGTGAGGATGTTTATATGTGAGGAGATTTTAATGGACATGTAGGGAGAGTGAATGACGGGTATGAAAGAGTACACGGTGGATGGGGGTACGGAGTGCGCAACCGTGAGGGGGAAGTTCTTCTGCAAGCAGCATGTGCTTTCGACCTGGCTGTAGTAAACACGTGGTTCCAAAAACGAGACCAGCATCTTGTTACTTATAAAAGTGGCCACCACGCGACACAGATCGACTATCTTCTGTTAAGACGGAACCAAATCAAGAGTGTAAAAAACTGCAAAGTGCTTCCAGGTGAAGACTTAGTATTCCAGCACCGAATTCTGCTGGCTGACATCTGCTTAACTGTTCGCCTCAACAAACATAAGGATCGTCCCCCACCCAAAATAAAGTGGCATTTGTTGCATAAGGAGGAGTATGCAAGTGAATTTAGAGAGCTAGTTGTAAACAAGATGATAGAGATGGGTGATATGGAAGGAATGAGTGTGAATGAGTGCTGGAAGGAAATGGCTGATTGTATCCGAAGTGTGGCAAGGAAGGTGTTAGGCGAAACAAAAGGGAAGCGTATGATAGATAAGGATGGGTGGTGGTGGAGTGACAGTATTAGAGAAGTTTTGAGAGAAAAGAAAAATGCCTTTAAAGAATGGCAGAGCGTAGAAGACCAGAATGAATCCATAAAAGAAAGTAAGAGAGGGGCGTATAAAGAATGTAAGAAGAGAGCGAAGAAGGAAGTTGCTATTTGTAGGGCAGAGGCGCAAGATAAATTATATCGGTCCCTTGAAAGCCCCGAAGGTCAAAAACGACTTTTTCAAATTGCAAGAGCGAGAGAAAGGAATAGAAGAGATGTTTCATATGTGAAATGTATAAAAGATGATTCTGGAAGGATTTTGACTGACGATGAAAGTATAAAGAAGCGATGGAAGGAGTATTTTGAGAAATTGATGAATGAGGAGAATGAATGGAATGGTATGCTTGAAAACCCACCAGTGAATATGGGCTTAGTGAGAGAAATTAGTGTGGAAGAAGTAAAAATGGCTGTTAATAATATGAAGAATGGGAAGGCAGTCGGCCCAGATGGAATACCAGTAGAAGTGTGGAAGTTGCTGAGTGCGGATGGATGGAAGTGGTTGAGTTTATTTTTCGGTAAATTGTTGCAGGAAGAACAAATACCTGAGGAATGGTGCAGTAGTATACTGGTCCCCATTTTTAAAAACAAAGGAGACGTTCAAAACTGCAGCAGTTACCGGGGAATAAAACTCATGTCACATACGATGAAAGTCTGGGAAAGAATAATAGAGAGAAGAATGAGAGAAGAGTGTGAGATAACACAAAACCAGTTCGGATTCATGCCCGGTCGAGGTACGACAGATGCCATTTTCGCATTACGCCAATTGTGCGAAAAGTACAAGCGCGTGCATAAAAATTTGCACATGGTTTTTGTCGACCTTGAAAAGGCGTACGATCGGGTTCCCCGTGAGGTTTTGTGGTGGGCGTTAAACATGAAAGGTATACCTGGGAAGTATGTGAGGTTAGTCCGTGCTATGTACAGAGCATCCCATACATGTGTACGATCTGCCGCGGGAACTACGGGCAGTATCGATGTGGCGGTAGGGCTGCACCAAGGGTCGGCATTGAGCCCTTACCTCTTCCTACTGATTATGGACGCTTTGACGTCGGACCTGCAGGATGAGGTACCCTGGTGCATGCTCTTTGCCGATGACATCGTGCTTTTCGGGGAAGAAGGCATCGAGGTACAGAGCAGACTGACGGGGTGGCAACAGAGGCTGGAAAGTGTTGGCTTGAAGATCAGCAGATCCAAAACCGAATACCTGTGCTGTGATTTCGGCGGTCTTTCCAGTCCTGTACCCATGTCGTTGGATGGCGCTATACTGCCTACCTGCTCAGATTTCAAGTACCTCGGTTCCCTCATTCAAGGCGACGGCGGAATAGATAGAGCTGTGCAGCATAGGATTAACGCAGGGTGGATGAAATGGCGACAGGTCACAGCCACAACGTGCGATCCCCGAATGCCAATAAGGCTGAAGGGGAAAATTTACAAATCGATCATCCGACCTGTCGTCATGTATGGAAGTGAATGCTGGGCCGTCAAGAAGAAGGATGAAAATAGACTGCATGCGAATGAAATAAGAATGTTACGATGGATGTGTGGTGTGACAAGGATGGATAAGATAAGGAATGAGTATATAAGAGGAAGCCTGAAAGTAGCGCCAGTGGTAGAAAAGGTGAGAGGAAGCAGATTTGGGCATGTGATGCGGAGGAATGAAAGTCATGTCACAAAACGAGTGTTGAATATGAATGTGGAGGGACACACGGGCAGAGGAAGGCCGAATAAAAGATGGATCGATTGTGTGAAGAGTGATATGAGAATGAAAGGAGTAAGTATGGAAATGACGGCTGATAGAGAGGAATGGAACAAGAAGGTTTACTGCGCCGACCCCAGATAATGGGAAATGGTTTAGAGAATGAATGAATGAAAATATTGATTACCTCAATACATTAAATGTACATAAAATTATCTTGTTTACATTGCCTTACATACAGGGTTGGCCACAGGAGAATAAAATAAGATATGATTTAAATTTATTAATAAATAATTTATCATGTAATAATAATTTAAGTTTGACATTTAATTGTGACAATTATACCAATAGAATTAATTTAATAGATATTAATAATTTAATTAAGAAATTTTTGACTACAGATAGGTATTACCTATTCAAATATAATTTAAGACGGATAGCAAATGTGCTATCTTATTATTTATATATTAACTCAGTCAAGGACTTGGCTACCCAGACATCTGCTCCCATTGAGCAGCATAATGATTTGACATGCAATTTGGAATCCATTCTAAGTAATTTAAATTAGAAAATGAGACAATAGAGGTAATCTCTAGCAGTTATAATAATGTAAATAATTTAGAATGTAGCTTACAAATCCTTAATAGTTGCAATTGTATAACTCCACAAAATGATAATAAAAATTGTTTAAACCTGGTGCATCAGAATATACAAAGCATGATAGGCAAAGAGCTAGAAATTGAATTGTTCTTAAATAGCAACAATATTCATATTTTATGTATTACTGAACATTGGTTAAAAGCTCATAATTTAATGTTTAACTTCAGTAATCACCAAGTAGTCAGTTCTTTCAGTAGAGAAACAATTTTAAAAGGTGGCTCCTTAATTATAGCTAGTAAATTATTATCATGTAAAGAACGTAAAGATATTGTGAGCCTCTCTGTTGAGCGAACTGTAGAAATGGCATGTGTTGAGTTTGAGCACCTCATTGTTGTGAGCGTTTACAGACCCCCATGTTCTTTATATGACACTTTTGAAAAAATTATGGAGGAAGTTTTCGCTAAGCTTAATAAACAGAATAAATCTGTAGTAATATGTTTAGACTAATATAAATCTCCTAGAAGCTTCCTCCAAAATATTAAATTTAGATCATTGTTTAAATCTTATGCTCTTTTTAATTTATTTTTGGAACCAACACGTATTGCTGAATCTAGTGCAACATGCATAGATAACATTTTTACAAATGTTAAGCCATTCAATAAATGTATAATTCAAAAATTGAGCTCTGATCACTGTGGACAATTAGTTTCATTACCTTATGTTCACAAAAAGCAAGTAGATAAAAAAGTAGTGTTTGTTCCAGTAAATGCACATCGTTTGGAGAAGTTTAGAAGTAACATAGTAAAAAAACTTCCATTACTTTCATACCAAAATAATCCAAATTTTTTGTATGGAACATTATTTAAGCTCATTTGCAACGAATTTAATAATACTTTTACTTCTTAAACATTCTCCTTGAACAATCGCAAGGCATTTAATGAATGGGCGACAGTAGGAGTCCATAAGAGTAGACAAAGGTTATATGAACTTTACAATGAAAGATCATATAATCCTAGCGTCGAATTTAGGGAATATGTAAAAAAATATTCCAAAATATTTAAAAGAGTGTGCTCTTTAGCCAAATCATTGTGTTTGAGCAACAAAATAAAGACTGCTTCTAATAAAATTAAAATGACATGGAGCGTAATTAATAGTGAAACTGGTAAGGTCAACTCTCGCAATTCAAACTACCAGTTAATTTTTAACAATAAATTAACTAAATCAGATCAGGACGTTGCAATCGTTTTTGAGAAATATTTTACTGATATTCCGATCTTAACCACTAAGTCATTGAATTCTTCTCCTGCCGTCGCCGAATCATTACTTCAACAAAATGTAAATGTGTGTACAAAGAATTTTACATTTCATAAAGTGTCATCAAAAGATATTGTAAAATATTTTAAGACTATTGATATTAAGAGAACCGCCGATCTGTGGAGGATGGTGTTAAAGTTATTGCGTCTAAAATAGATACAATCGCACCTCAACTATCTATTATTTTTAATACTAGTATCGAATCTGGTGTGTTTCCTGATTTAATGAAGCATAGTAAAGTAATACCTTTATTTAAATCTGGTAGTACATTGGACCCCGCTAATTTTAGACCTATTTCTGTACTGCCAACACTTAGTAAAACTTTTGAAAAAATTATTCTTGATCAAATGTTAAATTTTTTTAATGTAAATAATTTACATCATAAAAATCAATTTGGTTTCACAAGGGGTCGCTCGACAACTGATGCTGGTGTCGAGCTGATTAAATATATATTTAATGCATGGGAGAATTCACAGGATTCTTTGGGTGTGTTCTGTGACCTATCTAAAGCCTTCGATTGTGTTCACCATGAAACATTAATCAGGAAACTTCAACACTACGGTGTAAGAAGCGATGCTCTTAAATTAATTATTTCATATTTAAGTGACAGAACGCAAAAAGTTGTCATTAATAGTATGAGTTCTTCAAGGTCGATTGTACAAATGGGAGTGCCTCAGGGCTCAATTCTCGGCCCCTTTCTGTTTCTTCTATATATTAATGACTTACCTTACATAGTAGGGGATAACCATGATATATTATTATTTGCTGATGATACTTCATTAATTTTCAAATTAAAACGACAGTTATTAAATTACGACGAAGTAAATAATGCTATAGCTAAGTTAGTTAATTGGTTCAATGTTAATAATTTGCATTTGAATGGAACTAAAACTAAATGTATGAAATTTGTAACTCCTAGTGTTAAATATGTCAATACTAATGTAATTTTAAATGGGGAGGAACACCATTTTTCTTGGAATCACACTGGACGCAAAACTTCAATGGCTCCCCCATATATCAAAACTAGCTAGCAGACTTAGTTCTGCAGCATATGCTTTAAAAAAGATTAGAACTCTTACCAATGATGAAACAGCTAGAATAGTTTACTTTAGTTATTTCCATAGCATTATGTCGTATGGTATTTTTCTATGGGGACACGCGACTGACACTGATATTATATTTATTTTACAGAAGAGGGCCATTAGAGAAATATATAATTTAAAACCAAAAGAGTCACTGAGACAAAAATTTAAGGAAATGTATATTTTAACTCTGGCCTCTCAATACATTTATGAAAATGTAATGTACGTACACAAAAATAAAAGTAGTTTTGAAAAAATAGGTGATATTCATTCTGTAAATACTAGGAACAGACACAAGCTAGTGGTACCAGTTACTCGACTCCACCGAGTCAGTAATTCGTTCTTGGGGCGATGTATACGCTTTTATAACAAAATCCCAGAAAATATACAAAATTTATCATACACAAAGTTCAAAAATGTTATTAAACTAAGTTTATATAAAAAGGGTTATTATAATATTAGGGAATTTATGGATGATAATAACCCCTGGGAAGGGTGATCGCTACCAAGCTATTTCTAATTTGTCTTGTGTTGCTAATTGTAAAAATGATTGTAAGCTATTATTGGGAAAAAAATTGTCCCGCTGGGGTTTTTGCTGGTTCTTCCCAGGACAGAGGTTTTTTTGCGAACCAGTGGTAAATGAAAAAAGTGACTTTCAATAAGTATTTGTTATAATCTACATTGAATAAAAAAGTTTCTGTTTCTGTTTCTGTTTCCAACCTCAGCTCTTGTAATTTGGAGACCGTCTCTTGTGCATTATGAGGTCACGCGTTGTCGTGCAGAAGAAGCGGGGACGAGCGATCGACCAAAGCCGGTTTGAGACTGCAAGCTACTCCATTATCGTGATCAATTCTTCACAGTAAACATCTGCAGTAATGCTCATTCCGTTTGGTAAGAAGCTGTGATAAATCACATTGGCGCTGGACCAACAAACAGTGACCACCACTTTTCGAGCGATAAGTTATCGTTCCAAGGTGATAAATCAGGATCCAAAAAATTTTCTGAACGCTTGCGACAGTTAAACAATCCACTTTTCTTCGCAGGTAACATTGTGGTTTAAAAATTCCTTCGTTTGTATGCCTGTTAAGCAATGCAGGGCATGTCTCGACGAGTACTTTACGCTGGCGATTATTAGGTTCATGGAGCACCCGTTTATCAAGACTTTTTTCCTAGTAATAGATCTTTACGATATATATTGTTTTGATGCTAACTTCGAAAGCTGCTGCCAATTCAGCCGTAGATTGAGTATCATCAGCTTCCACAATCGCTTTTAATTCGACATTGTTGACCAAAGTTTTAAGTTTTACCAATAAGAGGTGATGCGTTCGTTTGTAGTATTCGCTCCGTATACGTCGTTAATGTTGCGTGCCGCATGTGCCGCGTTGCTGCTACCACGGTACTCATATTCCATAATTACTCGAATTTTTAACGTATCCATGATGACAAAAAAGATTCGATAATTATCTATCGATAAAAATATATTATATGAAAAAAATTGAGTAGAATTAATAAACGCATGATTATTTTGAAAAAAATATTCCATGTTTTTAAAAAAAATTAATTTGAAATTACATTGATTTGAAATGGTCAGAGCTGCAGAACGACAATTTCATAGATAAAGACGTGTTATTTGATTATGTAGCCTAAGATTTTACTTAAGTAATGCACAAATGTACAATACCGATCGCAAACATACTCGTATACGTTTACAGATTTGAGCACAAGTATGAAAAATATGCTAAAAATGTTGGTGGGACTAATAGTTGCACGCCACGGTACACGGCACGCATTCACGGTTCTCCCAGCTACTGCTAAATCCTCCAATTCCTTCCGTTTTGTACTATAGTATGTGCCAAATCGATTGAGAAAAACGGAAAATGACTTTTCGGTCGTTTCACCAGGGGTTACAAACCTTCAACATACAGGCACATTTTATATGTAGTACTTTCTTTATTTATAATGATTTTTTATTTTTATATAATGATTGATATAATATATATTTATTAACTATTATTAAAATGTTATGTAAAAGATCGCTGTAGAAGAAAAATTATCTATTGTTATAAAGAACTTTATTCATTTAACAACAAAAAGCATTGAATTAATTTATAACACATATAAAGATTCTGAGAAAGAAGATAAGAAGAAATAAGTACGTACTTATTCAACAGATAAAACTTTATTTTTCAATATTATATAAGAACTTTATTTTTATTCGGTGCAATCATCGGCCCAAAAAAGGTGACGTATCTCTGGCTGCCATTGTCTCGTTTCTTTTAGAACGAACTGACATAACGCACGTTTTGTTTATTTTAAATGGATGAATTTGCGAAAGCTCAATATGGTGAATATATTGAAATATTTTTTAATATTAAACTTATTAAATGAATTGTTGCGTTACTTACCATAAGTTTAAATATAAAATCTTACGGTACATCGCAAAAAGGCGTTATGCATTTTTGCGATGTACCGTAAGATTTTTGCGATGTTTATAGGAACCACAGACAATATTATTTAAGAAACAAAAAATCTTTTGTGCTGACCTAGAAGTGTGAATAATATCAATATTTAAATATTGTTATCACATCTAAATTGAGATTTTTTAAGTTACGCCTTTTGACACTCGGCTCATATCTGAGGTCATTGTCCGTTTTTCTCAATCGATTTGGCACATACTATAGTAACTAGCTTCATTTAATATATTTATCAACCACTGCAAACCTAAGCATTATAGGTACCTTATATACGCGGTATTGTTCGATGGCGGCATCGAAGGTTGTGTAGAGGTCGTTCAACAGGTCCACGACCTGCACGGGTGTGGAGCGCGCCGCCAGCTCCGTGAAACCCACGATGTCACTGAAGTAAATGGAAACCTCCTCAAACTCCTCGGGCTCCACGCGTGAGCCCAACATTAGCCGCTCTGCAACTGACCTGAAAGTAGATATTGTTGTACTATTAAATTAAAGTAATTATAATTTATGCAATATCTGCTTCGCTTTTGTTTGTGTAATCTGCAAAGAAATTAAGCTAATCTGTAAAGAGGCTACGCGAAATTAGTTCAAAGTAGTGATGGACCTGAGAAAAAACTAATTAATCTGTATTTTATGCTAAATTATCAGCAATAGACAATTATTACGATTAATTACGATGAGCTACAATAATATTTATAAATTATCAAGCTGTTCTATATGACTTCGTTCGCGTGGAATTTATTACGGTTGGATTTCTTGGGTTTTCATTTTTTGCGCGGACCTAAAACTATTTTTCTGAAATAAAAGTAGCTTTAGTCACTCCTTATAACATCAACAGCATCTAGTGAAAGTTCTGTCGAAATCAGTCAAGCCATTTTGGAGATTAGCGGGAACAAACAGACAGACAGGCAGACCGACAAAAATTTAAAAATATGTTTTTGTAATGAGTACCGTATATACTTTCATATGCATTTCGTAAAAAGCTGTTATTTTGACATTACAAACAGAAGCTTCAATTTTATTTATTTGTATAGATTAAGCCAGTTTCATTTCAATCAACAGCCATTTTGTTATGAAAGTTGCAAGTACAATCGACTCTGAATTTTTATTTTTCTTCTAAGTTAAACAAACCTACCTTGGTAACATCCTGTTGAGGAGTTGTTCGGTTTTCTTCTTTTCCATGTCCAATTGCTCCGTTCTCTCCTTTATAAGTTCTTCTAAGTTATTGCTATATTTTTCCAACATCTCGAACATTGAGTCGACTATATTGATTTTTCTGCAAAAAGAATGTAAAATGAAGTTTTTACGTAGTAAAGTCACGCTGCAGATACATTAGGGTTGTAGCACGAATGGGTCGACTCGACCGGGCAGGGACCTTGCACTCACAGCAGCGTAAAATAGAAGCTTAGTACGGCTATGTTTCGTATGGTGAGTGTAGAAAACATTAAACCCTCTTTACTGGAAACGGGGAATCCCATCTTTGTCCTCAGAGGAGACGACGCATCTGCATTTTGATTATTAATTGAAACCCGTGCGGTTAAAAATAGGGCGGAAAATTACGTCGTCTCTATTCGCCTTTCGCTCGCACACTGTCGCTATCCAACGCTAAAGTTACAGCCACCGGTAAAGAGTGCAAAAGAAACACTTTGTGGCATATGTTTTTCGGTACGTTCTATAACTTCAGTCTAACTTGTCATTAGAATCAATGATAAAAAAATCCCATAAAGTACTTTAAAAAACAGTCTGGTTTTGCCAATTTGTGAGCCACGCACGACGACACGACGTTTTCCCTTCACAATTATTGTTGATTTTGTTTGTTAATATTTTAATATAAAATATTAACATGGCATTAAGAGATAAATAACTATTTTTAAAATATTCATTGATCCATCTGTCCGGGATAGATGGTAATAAATACATTTTTTCTATGAATAGAAAATTCCAAATTAACCAAATAATATAACGCTATAACGATGCACCGTTATTGGCGGGTTTTTGCTATCGGTACTGTGCATATTGTCGGTACAGACTCGATGAGCCACCATGCAGAGACTGCATGCGAATGAAATGAGAATGTTACGATGGATGTGTGGTGTGACAAGGATGGATAAGATAAGGAATGAGTATATAAGAGGAAGCCTGAAAGTAGCGCCAGTGGTAGAAAAGGTGAGAGGAAGCAGATTGGCATGGTTTGGGCATGTGATGCGGAGGAATGAAAGTCGTGTCACAATACGAGTGTTGAATATGAATGTGGAGGGACACACGGGCAGAGGAAGGCCGAATAAAAGATGGATCGATTGTGTGAAGAGTGATATGAGAATGAAAGGAGTAAGTATGGAAATGACGGCTGATAGAGAGGAATGGAACAAGAAGGTTTACTGCGCCGACCCCAGATAATGGGAAATGGTTTAGAGAATGATGAGGCTCGATGAGCCACCATTTCTAATCCCATTCCAATTCTTTATCTGTACGGACTGTAACCTCTGATGGACTGTTTGCTCGATTGTCACCTTTAATCTATTAAAAAATCTACATCGATTCGAAAGATATAAAGAAGTTTAAAGAGAAGGAAAGCAGGAATGTTGTAATGTTACCGGCCGCGGTGCATGTGGCGGAATATGTCGTAGAGACGGTTGAAGTCGGGGCGCAGATCGGCCGCCTCGCTCCAGCACTGGCGCATCACGCCCACGGCCTCAGGCGGCGCCGCGCCCATCGACACCGACGGACGGATCAGCGGTGGCGGCCGGCACAGCTTCTCCACAATATCTGTATTGTACCCTCATCTGTATTTATCGTGGTAGAGCTACGCTGCAGCTATATTATGGTTGTAGCACGAAACGGTCAGCTCGACTACCACAGTACCATATTCTCAAGAAATACTAGCATAAAATAGAAGCTTAATGCTGCAGTGATTTATGTGGTGAGTGTAGAGAACTGGAGACCCCTTTTATTGTGTATGTGCCGTGATTACGACGAGATTAAGCGTAGTAACGTGTATCTAGACATATTCAATAGTAGCCTGGTTAGATTTAAAAAATTTAAATTTTTTAAATTTACGTGTTTCTCATCTTCTAATGTATTTGTTATCTGTTTTATTTTTTCTAAGACTAAGATTCTACTTCAGTTATATATAGTATATTATTATGCTTTGTACACTTTTTTGGATTGTAGTTGCGATCAACACCAATATACTTTTAATTTTAGACCTTTATATAATTATTTGATCAAAGTAACTTACCTGTAAGTATCCTTCGATCAAAATTATATGAAGTTGATGCTTCCTCTGTGTTTGTGTACAATGTAGTCATAAATTGACGGACCGAATCACACGAGTTTTAACCTTCCAGGGGAAAAATAAGATTTTTACTGGTATCCCAACTTATATGAACTCCCACTGGCAAGACTATACACCTCATGTCATTGTGAATTTATATCCACTACAATTAGGAAAAATAATTGAAATGCAAGCCAGCCCTTAGGGTGGGTAACAATATATAGCTGGTTAGGGTTGTATACCTTTTTGTAGGAAAAAAAACATACGAATATTCATGTGAAATAGAGTTCAATTTCAATACCTCTTGTACCCCTCGTGGCACCGCAAGGCAGATATGTGGTGTACAGTCTCTCGTTCTATCTCGTACATGGATATTATAATGAACTTTTATTACAATGTAAGCATGTATGCACATATTTTGGTAGTAAATACGAATGTACGAATATTCATATAAAATATAATTCAATGCCTCGTTTGCCCTCCCGTGGCACCGCAAGACAGATAATATGTAACGTACAGACTCTCATACATTGATTTTATATTGCGATTTTATTAATCTACCCTACAGTTTTTTTAATACATATGAAATATACGTATTCAATACATAAATACAATATACAAATTAAGTTTATTGAAAAATTATGTACTTACAGATGCTCGTTCTGTATCAAATAAATTTCACATTTGGCGTTATAATTAATCTACCCTACAAGTTATTCCAACGCAAAAAATTACATACATTGCAATCGCCAAAAATTACATAACTTTATGAGTGTTAAGTAAGTTTACACATTTTGCTAATAATAAAATTAAGAACTTTCACTTAAAAAACAAATTTGAAACTTTTTAATTTGAAGATGCGACTCGCTAATTCTGCACGAAAAATTCACAATGACATAAGGTGTATAGTGTTGCCAGTAGGAGTTCATATAGGTTGGGATACCAGTAAAAATCTTATTTTTTACCCGGAGGATTAAAACTCGTGTGATTCGGTCCGTCAAGTAATGACTACATAGTATACAAACACAGAGGAGGCGTCAACGAATATAACTACTGTCTGTGTACCTTATGCAATAAAATAAATTAAAAGTTGGAAACGAGGCATTACAACCTAGTCTTAAGGGGTGAAAACGCATGTGCATTTCGGTTCTTAATTCAGGATAAATGTAGATGTCTATAGGTCACAGCATCCACTTACCATCAGGTGCACTGTGTCCTCGTTTGTCGTCTACAAAATGTGTTTAGCGTTATTAAAACCACGTTGTTCTATGCGGGCGTAAACATTGGGAATGTTCACAAAAAAAACAATGCGGCTGTTTCGTATGGTTCATCTTAGTCATCAGGGGTGACAACACAGTGTCCAAACTCCTTTTTAGCTCAGGAATCAGTCTGAGCCCCACAACTAGGCAAATGTATTTAAACTTAATTTAATTTTTTATGGTCGTTGGAACTCAACTAAATTTAGTTTGATACGTTAGAATACTGATTCAAATAACGCACTTAACCGGAACCACAGGGTTTTTGTAACACGTTATATATTTTGTTGTTTCAATCGGGTTACGACTACTGGGTGCTGCTGACCGTCGGGGCTGAGCGCCAGCATGCAGTAGGGCTCGCCGCGCACGATCACCTCCTGCATGATGATGCCGAAGGAGAACACGTCGCCGGCGGGCGAGCCGCGCCCCGCACCCCTCGACTCGCGCAGCAACTCCGGCGCCGTCCACAGCAGCTCTGCTTCAAACACATTTTTTTAATTAACTATTTGTCCGATATATTCCGTAACAAAACTCCTGGGAAGGATCACAAAGAAAGCTATGTGTGATGTATATTATTCTACGATTGGTTTTTTAAGAAACAACTTGGCAGTCATTGTTTGGTATCATCCTAATATTGTCTTGTTGAGTCCTAGTTCAATATTATAAACTGCAGCGTTTGAAATGTATCTTTGATCTTGTGGACGTATACACGACCGATCTTGAAGTCACGGGTTCGATTCCCAGGTTAGTTCAAAATTAATATTATTAATTATTATATAATTACTTATGTCAGAAAATCTATTAATTAATAATAATAGATTTTCTGACAAAAGATTCACAGTAGCAACCTGGAATGAGAAAGTTGCAAAACACGTAAAGCCGTTTTTCTTGCACCTGATCGCTCTTTATAGTCGAGTCGGTCTCTATTCATGTGAAGGAATAGAGAGTGCACCAGTGCTTGCACGTGCACTCTGACATTATAATACTGTACTGTGCGGATGGCTGATATGCATTGAGATTGACCGCCGTGGCTGAAATTCGGTCTGGAAGACATTATTATGATTTACAAGCTTGTTGATAGGCATTAGTCATAGTATATCTTAAAGTTTTGATGTTGAAACGTTTCGCCCCATCAATTGAAAATAAAAAAAACTCGAGAAGCTGGTATTACTAGCTCGTAACACTTTTTTTCTTCACTCAAAGGATAATTCTAAACAGTGTTAACACCATCGATTACTAAGTATTTTTTTTATTAGTGATCGACGGTTAACACTCACAAACTTATCTACTAGTCTGATACAAAAACAGTCATAATTGCAAAATACTTTCAACCATTTTACACACAAATGAAATCCCCCAAATAAATTTGAATAAAAACACTTAATTTACAATGATGAGCCATGCTATAGCTATGTTTGTAGCACAAATACAAGGAATAAAAACGTAAAATAGCAGTTCAATGCTGCTGTTTTTTGTATGGTACTCACCACAACTCATAGCAGCATTGCACAAAACACAACGGTGGGGAACCGGAGACCCTTTTGACTGGAAACAAAGCATTCCACTTTCGTCCTGATGGGAGACAATACATCTGTATTTTGATTCTTAATCGGGGAAAGATACAGATGGCTATAGGCCACAGCATCCACTTGCCATTAGTTGGATTGTGTGCTCGTTTTTCACCCTTAGTCTGTAATAAAAAGAAGCAAAGAAGCATAAAAGTTGTCAATGAATGAAAGATCCATAAGAAACCTCGTGAGGAGCGATGGGGTAGTGGCAGGCCCTGGGCGCTCGCAAAGGCCGGCAGCCCGTAGTCGGAGACGCGCAGCACCCAGCGCGAGTCGACGGCGCAGTTGCGCGAGCTGAGGCGGCCGTGCACGCGCAGCGGCGACGCGTGCAGGTAGCGCATGCCGCGCACCAGGTCCGTCAGCAGCGACAGCCGGAACGTCCAGTCCAGCCGGATATCGTCCGCCACCAGCACGTCCTCCAACGAGCCGCGCCCACACGCCTCGAACACCAGCGCCGGGCGCGCCTCCGCCAGGCACCCTGCAATACGTTTTATTTGTATAGGGTTGGGTGAAAAACGAGCACACACTCCACCTGATGGTAAGTGGTTGCTGCGGCCCATAGACATCTACATCTCTTCTCGATTACAAATCAAAATGCAGATGCCTTGTCACCCGTGAGGACTAAGATAGAATACCTCCTTCCAGTAAAAGGCTCTCCGATTCTCTACACTCACCATACGAAACACAGCAGCATTAAGCTACTATTTCACTCTGGTATTGTGTGAGAGCGTGGTCCTTCTCCGGTCGAGCCAACCCATTCGTGCTACAACTACACTACTAATAAAATTGCAGCATGGCTCTACCACCTCATCACACTAATTTACTTTAAGACACCGTGAGCCTGATCTGTGCGGAAGTGCAGACCGCGTGGTAGGAAGCAAAGAGTACCTTTTTTATGGCACAAAATAATTATGTTGGGGCTCATGGGCTTTAACGCATATTGCAATTGACCAAGCCTCGGCGACTCTTCTAGTACGCAGTACAATTTTTTTAACTCAATCTGATCAATAAGTAGCTACGGCTTTTGGGAAATTTTTTACTGATGTTCGTTTTTTGGCAATAAAATCTTTAAATTCTTCTCCTACTGTCGTCGAATCATTGCTTAAACAAAAATGTATATACTTACATAAAAACTTTTAAAATGGTATTTAAAAGTTTTTAACGGAGTATTTCCAAAGGATATATTGAAATATTTTAAAACTATTGATGATAAAATAACGGCAGGCTTATGATGGATTTCCATTAAAATTATTGCACTTATAATAGACACAATAGCACCTTCTGCAGCCACTATTTTTGATACAAGCGTCGAATCTAGTGTGTTTCCTGATTTAATAAATTAAAGTCATATCTGAAACAAATTGATTCATATAACTAAATTTGGTTTTACAAAGAGTCGCTCGACAACTGTAGCTGGTGTTGAGCTTATCAAACATATTTTTTGTGCATAGAAGTATTCAAAGGATGGAAAACATATAAAACATACATATTTATAACATCCTCTGAACTCTGAATATATACACATGTTTATGTATATAATATATTAATATATTAATATACAAAGCACAACAAGCGGTACAATAATCTACATTTTAGCGTCAATAAAACTAAATGTATAAAATTTACAATACACAATGGGTGCGTTTGGCAGAAAAAAGCGCTAGCAAGCGCTTGTAAGCAATATGGCGATCGTAAGCGGTAAGCGCTGTAAAATCGTAAGTAGCTATTATCCTCCAGGACACGATGTTAGTTTTAACCGGGGAATCTAACCTAATTTAAATATATGTTTGTAAAGTATTCATATTAAAAACTTACCAATCATGAATTTTTAATAGCATGTATATGTTGTTTATTCATGTCATTATATTACTTAAAACTAATATTGCACAAAACAACTTATAAACTCTACTTCAAAACAAACAAATTAAATAAGCTAAATGGCGGATTGGGTCAGCGCTACTGAAGTAGCAATCGTGTTCTGGCCGAAAATTATTTTATCGCTTATAAGCGCTTCCCGGCGCTTTTTTCTGCCAAACGCACCCAATGTTTAAAATCTCACTACCAATATGTTTTTGAATGAGGGAGAAGCGCTGTTGAATACACTGTTTTTCTTGGCATCACTCCCAACGTAAAACTTTAGTAGAGCCCCAATTTATCTAAACTAGCAAGAACACTAAGCTCCCCTACCTATGCTGTAAAAAAGATTAGGGGTCTCACTGATGTCGAGATAGCTAGATTAGTTTATTTCAGTTATTTCCATAGCATAATGTTTTATGGGATTTTGCTACGGGAACATGTGACTGATTAAGAAACTATTTATATTTTGCAGAAGAGAACAATAAGAGAGATTCTCACAGAGAAAATTTTAAAGAAATTAATATAGTAAATTTACGGAAATGTTATCTACGTTAGCAAACATAAAAGCAGTTTTAGTAAAAAAAGTTATATGCACTGTGTAAACATTAGGAACAAACATAAGCTAGTGATACCAGTTTCTCAACTCCAGAGTCAGTAATTCATTCTTGGGGCAATGTATACGCGGTATATAAGGTCTCTCTATTAACAAATTTAAAAGTTTTATTAAACGACTAAAACTGTATAAAAAGGGTTATTATAACATAAACGGTTAGTAATACCCCTGGGAATGAGATGAGATGAGATCGCTTTCCCAGTTGTTTTTTAAATAAGTTTTGTAAACAGTTTATGCAATCTTCATTACTGTATAATTTACTTTGAAGAAGTCCTGCTCAGTTTCTTGCGAGTCTGCTCCCAGTACAAAGATTTAATCCGAACCAGTGGTTATAGTAAAAAAGGACTTTCATTAAGATTACATGTAATATATATGTTTAATAAAAATTAATCTTTTCTGTTCTTTTCTTAAATGGAATATATAAGTAACAACTGCTATACCCGATTGTTTTATAGAATAATAACTAACGAACACACAGTACACCTGATGTAATGCGGATGCTTTGGTCCATAGACATTCACATTTATCCTCGTTTAAGAATCAAAATGCCGATGCGTTGTCACCCTGAGAACGAAAATGGAATGCCTAATATCCAGTTAAAAGGGTCTCCAGTTCTCTATACTCACCACATGTAACACACTAGCAAGCTGCTATTTCACGAAGCGAGCTAGTATTCTGTGAGAACGCGGTCCTTCCTCGGTCAAGTCGACACATTCGTGCTACAACCATAATGTGGCTGTAGTATAAATCTACTACGTATAATAACTACCTATTTTATGATGACATTCTTCGCACAATTTCGTACCTAGGATGTCGTAAGGTGGTGCCTGAAAGATCTTCTATTAATAGCAGTTTAAACATTTCGTTTATGCATAACAGGCGGGTTAATGAGCATGTGATGTGACCCAACCTTGGTCACGGACATTTTTATAAATAGGCCACACGTGCTTTTCCAAAATACTCTCAATAAGCGATTTCGTGGAAATTATGTTTTTAATATACTTTATTATACAGTTTTATGAACAACAAACGCCCTTTGGGCTAAGAACATGTTTCCTTGAAGCTCCTTGGAATGTTTACTAGCTCCTAAAAGCAATAAGCCTGCTACTGCTACCCCTACACTGATAACACGATAATTTTCAGTTGATAAAGTAGCATTTGTGAGTTCCCAGCGGGGTTAGCCAAGATATAACTATAAAAATTAATGAAAACAAGCTAGCTGACACTTGACTAAACATTCAGATCTCTCATTCCCATTTATATTTATAGCTTCCTAATGCAATAACGATCATAGAAAGCCATCTTAGTTAACTGCACTGTCTCTTTTGTTAATAAGTAGGTTGGTTGGGTAGGTAGGTTGGTATTTGAAGAAGAAACTGTTATTTCCCTATCTACCCCCGGTACATTTGTATGAGTTGGATTCTAAAGAACCGACCAGTGATCAAATCTTCTCGAATAAAATGCGATGCACTCATGTTTATGAAGAACACAAAAATGTAGATGGTGCAATAAGATTAGAGAACGTGGACATGTTGGGGAATGTTTCGTCCCTGTCCAAGTAAGCTCAGAGCGTCAGGTCTTATCCTACTAGTACGAGATTGGAATAGGAATATTGAGACAAATAAGCTGTGATCTGTTTGCACTTACACTAGCACCACTGCAATATGCGATATATCCTGCGGTTGACAACTATTAACAATAACCGATGTTGTCCTTATCATCAAAATCGGAATATTCCATCGAATGATCACTGTATTACTAATATATAATAATATTTCATGGTAGTATATGGATATAATATAATTATACTTCATGTTAAGTAACACAGTAATTCCCGTTGTGGGATCAAGTGAAATAAAAGTTCTATTTTCCTTTCCCTCGCCTGCTTCTTTAAAGGCACATCTAAAGTATTTCTAAGTGCCGCATGTTTTATCTCATATTCTGCTTATAGTTATTCGCAGCTTCTCCAATAGAAGCTTTTATTGACAAAAAATGTCGATTAATTCATCACAGACAACATATTAAATATTATCAGATAAATATCAAATGCCAGAGCAGCGGATTTAGCCGCGAAATTGAATTGATTGATTCTATAATCGTTAACGCTGAACGAAAACTACATAAATGTATGCAATCAACGTAAAGTCTCGTGAGAGTCACAACATAGCGTTTTCAGTATTTTAATTTTTTCTTTATTGTATTTTATTTTAGTTTTATCAGCATTAATAATTGTATAAAATCAACTTGTAATAAGGCTAATCCTGCAGAAATATCTAGATGGGCAAGAGCAGTATATATAGTTCAAAGTGTCTTATAGAACACTGATATCCCATTCTAACATCATACCTTATTTCGCCTAGATACAAACGTTTATCTGTATTGATAGGGGTTAGTTAGTTAAAAATTAGTTAAAAGTTGACTAAACATTTACATTTTTACAAAACTAGGCTTTACTCTTTGCCTGCTGTATTGTTTTTCCTCTTAACCATTTTATTATATTACAATATATAATATTATATAAATATAATATATAAAACACTCACGCCTGTCACCCAGAAGGGTAGGCAGAGACTACGGACTTCCATTTGACATACCTCTTTCGCCTCTTTTACATCCATATATTTACGCATACATGCTCGTCGGTTAAGGGTACTTCTAACGTGGCCCATTTTCAAAATATCGCCAATTTGGTCGATAAACTTTTTTCTAGGGCGTCCCTTACCGACTCTGCCATATAAATTTGCTTTGTCACTCTTTCCTCATTCATTCTTTCTACATGACCAAACCACCGAAGCATTCCTTTCTAAATCCTGGTCACAACATCATCTTGCATACCACATTTATCATTTTTATATAATATTAATGGTTGAAAACAAAAGATAAACGATGTTTGATTTGTATGTTGTGTTTAATTAGAATGAAAAATCAGTAAGAGGGAAAGGAATTAAAAATCATAAACACAAAATGGATTGAAATGATTTATTTGAAAATTCATAAACACAAATTATAAAACGGAATAAGTATATTTTGTTATAATTAAAAATTAAAGTTAATATGTATTCAATGTCAAGAAAAAAAAATTAAAAATATGAGGATTATGAGAATAATGTAATGCAAAATATTTTTTTGGTTCTTCTTTACGTGTATGATAAGGCGTCAAAAGTATAAAATTCGTCGTACTATATTTGCATAAAGCATATATATATATATATATATATATATATATATATATATATATATATATATATATATATATATATATATGATTGTTTATTAAAACATAGAGCAAGTTTTTAGGCAAGCAACATTTTGTTTCATTCACTACTTAATAACAGATAAAAATAACAGTAAAATCTAATTTTAATTGGGTATCTTATATACTAAGGCATTTAACATTAGTATCAATAATCTCTTTATTATACCTATGAAAGGATTGAGGTTTTCATGGCGAAGACTTTGCATTACGAGAAGAATGTCAATAGCCTTCCGCTTGAGCTCCAGCGAGCCGGCGACCGGTAGGTACTTCATGTGTACCGGATCTCCCTGAAAATTATAATAATTAGTTAATTAATCACTATTCCGTACATTTAAAATTTTAAAGTTCCACTTTTTGTCTGGCGATGGCAAGTTAAAAGAGTCCACCATCCTAAGTTAGGTAGGTGTTATAAATGCATGATTAAGAAACAGGCAATAGAATAATAAATAGATGGCGATATAGCATCTCAAAAACGTCGAATGTGAAATACCAAAGTGTAGAAAGTAGCGTCAAAAGTTGGGACATCAGGTGTTGCAATTGCCTATCCGATTCCGCCAAAAACCTTTTCGTGAAGATTACGACAACCGATGGGGAAGAAGGTTCTCGAGTAGCAGCCTCGCCCCGGTAAGTGTAGTGCGGTCCTACCACTACTGGATAAATTGACGAACTGGTAAGATATACGGGAAGTCGACGAATGCAGGTGGCTCTAGCCCTTGCTTGGTGAGGTTCCTTGCGTAGGCCTATGTTCAGCAGTGGACTTGTGAAGGACTGTAATGATGATGATGATGGTGATGATTGCAAATCGTTATTACATTAAGAGATGTCTATGCCTAGCAGTTGACTGCTACTTGCCTTTTAATAAAAAGGAGAAAGCAATGACATTGACATCAAAAAACTCGTGAAAGCAAGGAAGAGAATCAAAATTGCATTTTCCAAATTTTTGTAGCGGAAGTTTGCTTACATTAAGAATGTTTACCTGCTGGCGAATTTTCGGAAGAAAAATTCCCTTTTCGTAAAACCTTGAAACGAAAATAATGGTTGCCAAGAACAGCAGCACTACAGGAGTATATATTACATAGATAGGGTAAAGACAGTTAGATATAAAAAACTCTCTCTTAGTCGGGCTGTGTATTGAATACCTTATATCTGGTGCGGCGGTCGGGCGGCAGGCGCGAGATGCTGCACGTGGATGAAGGTGCAGAGGGGCGGCGTGGCGCAGGGGGGTGCGCGGGGTGCGGCCCGCCAAACTCGTGCAGCTGCTGAAGCCAGCATGATACCATGCTCTGCATGCCCTCGCCCACACGCAACTCCTCGCCCGGAAACGCGAAGTCACTCACGCCCAGCACTGGGGCGCCGTGTGGACGACGGCGCCGCACTACTCGCCGGGCGGCCAGCGCTCCTCCCACCACCAGTGCCAGCGCACCGCACACGCCCACTGCGCTCGCCGCACCCACCACACCCGAGCCGATGTTCGATCGTTCCGACAACGCCGAACTCCAACGTCCAAACTTGCCGCCGGGGTCAATAACGTTTACGACCGTCGCCCAATCCTCAACACTATCCAGCGAACGCAACGAGCTCGTAGCTAACGTCACTACCGGGATCCACGTTCTCAAATCGGTAGCGCTCTCATATAGAAAGTATGTCTGTCGGGAGATTTCGAATCTTGTCTTTTCTGCTTCCACGTGTCGCTCAATGGCGTCGAGTACTTCATCATAAATGGTATTCGGTAAGTAGGTTTTCGATTTGTATTCTAGACTAACGTCGCTGAGAATCAGCAGACGAACTCCATTAGCGTTGTTTAACCATTCAGAGGTGACGCTGCGTCGCAAGCGACGACTGGCCGGTGATTGGCGTCTGCGGCGAACAAAAAACGGACGAGATCTTTCTTCTGTTACTCTTCTTCCACCACCTTTCGTGAAGCTATGATAGAAGGTCGAATTTATTTTATTTCTTTTAATTTTTTGTGAAGAGTCAACTTTGTCCCTTTTGTAATATCGATCAATAGTGCTTTCTGTTATTGGAGACGAAGTGTAAATATTATTGCTTAAATTTTTGGAATAAGATAACCGACCGACGGACGAATGTACTAATACTAAAGTTGACAATAAGTTTTCATTCGGTATATCTAGGGGAGCCTGTGCGTCATGTATCACAGTAAGGTCGTCATCGAGCGCAAGGTGCAGGAGGAGCACCGCCGGCGCGCCCGCCCCGCCCCGCAGCCAGCGCAAGGAGTCCACGTTTGAAGAGCACAAAATCACAGCTGGAAATTGAAATGTTAAAGTGGATCAGATTTTACACAAACCAACATTTTAACACATTTCTGATATTATAAAATCATTTGTCTTATACATACATGACAAGTGTTTGCCACGACAGAATTATTGTAAAATTTTTCTTAATAAAAAAATTCAATACGTGACAAATTCAATGGAACATATACATAGTCACCGAAGTCTTCTGAACGTTCTTGTCTTCTTAATAAAACTATATATACGGATTTTATCGCGTTTAATTAACTTATTTTTAAATCCCAACGTTTCGGGCGCTATACAGCACCCATGGTCACGGGGAGACTGAGATGTTTGACGTCCCAATGTCATAGTTAACCTTGCTTCTGACTTTCTAACCTTCGGTTTATAGATATTAATTTTGTTCCGATCTACGCAGAACGAGCTTATATTATCTTGAAGTCTTGCAATGGTATGCTTGGATTTGGATTTAATTTTGTTACTTATAGGATACCAAGGAGATGGCAGCACTCATCCATCTTGTTTATTGAAATTAGGATGTTTTTTAATTTCAATAGCCTCGCGTATCATCCTTGCTAGGAATCAGTGTTCTTTTGCGAGGATTTGTGGTTCATCAAATCTGATTTATTGGTGGGGACGATCTTAAACTTGTTCACAGACTGCAGACTTCCCGGAGCGTAGGTATATGTTCTTTCACGCGGGTTTTTATAGATCTTTGTGTTTAACCTATTTAAGAGAGACCACATTCACAATCTAGTTTGTAAACTCCTACATCTTGTGGAAGAAAGTGTACTCGATGGATGGTAAAAATTGACTAATCTTCTTCGGAGGCTTGTAGTATGTCTTAATGAAAGCTCGCTTCAAAATGTAGCCAAATTTTTATATAAATCAAATCAAATCAAATATGATAAGTTGCAGTAGATCCTATTTTCGGTTACTCATTATGTGGCTGAGATATTTAAGCTTTCTTTTCTTTTAAAGATTTATCCACGGTAGCTAACTGTGAAGGATAATGTAAGATTCACCATTTAAATATCGGTTGGTATGGGTCTTTTTTATATACACAGTATGTATGGTAAAATTGTAATAGTGTCGTTTACGTATCGTTTGTAGAATCTTGGATTTACAGGAGCAGTAAGAAGGGCTTTCTTCTCAAAGTCCTCCACGAATATGTCGGCGACTATGGGAGATGTAGGTGAGCCCATCGCCACACCATCTACTTGCTTGTAGAACTCTTCCTTCCACAATAGATAGCCAGATGTGAGGCAGTGTTTGAGTAATACTGCATATTAAGCAGGCATGTTATATCTTCCAGCTTCCTAGTTACACTTGAGATGCAGTCTTCAATAGGTAGGCATGTGAATAGTGACTGAACATCAAAACTGACCATAGTTTCATTGTCAGCGAGATGTAGGTATTTTATCTCACTAATAAAATATTATAAATTCTTTGTGTGTGTTCTGGTGGTTCTCTCATTGGTGACAGTATTTGGTCAAGTATTGTGCCAGCTTATAAGTCGATCTGGCTCAGTATGCGACGTAGTGGAGCGTTTGGTTTTTGTGAAACGTCGGGAATCAAAAATAAGTTAAAATAAGTTAATCAAACGCGATAAAATCCGTATATATAGTTTTATTAAATGTGCAGTGCTGGCGTAAATTTAAGAAATCTTTATCTTGTCTTCTCTTTATCTTCGTTTATTATTATACAATATGTAACGTAATTAACGCACACCCTCAGACACCCCAATTAGTATAATATGTTATAATCATAATACATACACTAAATTTTTAGTTAAACATTTTTATGTACTGATTATTTATCAAATTAGTTATACTGATTCCGGTAGAATGTTGTAGTCACAGTAAAAATCCACGAACGCAAAGACTTTAACGTGCTTGAAATAAAGTTCATTTTTCTTTATTTTTATTGAATGACAGAATTAGTAATAATACAAATAAAACTGCACTCTTAAAAGTCTTATTGGCTCAAGTTACGGTCCATTTCAGTTTGTTTTGACTGTACAGATTTAGTGTGACTGTAATTTACGTGGTTTTTATTTTTTTTTTTTGGGATAAAAAATTACCTATATTAAAAATGATAGGAATCAATTCAGTAAACGATTCTGAACAAACAACTTTTTCAAAGTGCGTTGATTACGTTATATATTGTATATGTTTAATCTCAATTTTCCATCTGTTTCAGCTTTTTTCAGCCATATATTGTCATTATCTTATGACTTTTACCTATTTTTAACGAATGACTTATTATTGAAAAACTAATATTTGTATACGAAATATAGGATATATTTCATATATAGTTCATATTGATAAAGAATTGGTTTAGACATGGAGGCTCATCGAGCACGTACCGTCAACGTGCACAGTACCAATAGCGAAAACTCGCTAATAACGGTATATCGTTATACCGTTATATTATTCGATTAATTGGAAATTTTATATTAATAGCAAAATATTTGAAATAAATATTTAATTTTTTATTTAAAATTAAAATAGCGTTTAATAACCAGTTACCCGCACTGGCTTCGCCTGGGTGGAATTGCGTTATTTGGACATAAGATAATCATGAAAGACCATTTATTTTACGTCATCAATATTTCTATTTTAATAAAATTTATGAATTTTTGGATAACGTTTAGTCTAAATTACTCCTGGTATTATTTCTTTTTTGTTCGTAAAGATGACAACACTTTCAAGATGACACACTCAAACGTGATTCAATTTCAAGATGTCGTTAACTCTCGTGCTGTCTCTGTCACTTTCATTAAAAGTGACAGACACAGTACGAGACTTAACGGCGTCTTAAATTTGTTTGTGTATTTGGCCATTAAATCCACAAATCTATTAGCTTTATGTCAACGGTTCAATAGCAGTAAAGTATTATAAAATCTTATCTCAGAAAAAATGTTGGTTATCAATCGAGCAAGGCTTATAATAAAACCCTAGGAACGATTATACTGCCAGTAACTCATCATCATTATCAGTACACCCCTTCACAACTAAGCTGCTGAATGTAGGCCTCTCCTGAGAAATGTCACAAATCGACTTCCTGCATCTCTTGCTAGGTCCTCACTCCATCTAGTAGGGGACCGCTTTGAGCTTCGCTTGCCTGTATGGGGCTGCCACTCGAAAACTTTCCTACCCCATTGTTTGCCAGTTCTTCAAGACGGCCGACCCATCGTCGCTTCATCTAACCGTTGGGCACTATCCTCATTACCAAGTCGCAAAGAAATAGAGCATACCACTCTCCATCGCTCACTGAGTAACTTTAAGCTTTCTCATACGGCCCCCAGTGAAGGACCTTATTTAAATTTCAAAAGTCATTAGTGGCAAACTGGCTCTTGTGGTCACTTTTTATCTTAAGAAGCTTAGGTTTATCGCAATCATCCGGACGCTGCCTAGCCGAGTTGGATTCATCGCTTTTACTTTTTATCGAAGTCCGACTTCCTTAATCAGACATATTTATGCCATGTGAAGGTGGTGTGAGGGAATCCATTTCTCCGTTTGATCGCAGGTGATTATGGGAAATGAAATAGGAGCTGAGCAGCAGCGTCTTCCGATAGCAACTCAAATAATAAAAAAACTGCGGCTGCCTGCTCAGACGGCTGATCCTGGTGACGATGACAAAAATATAGCCATGCGAAGAATATAGAATGTATCAGTGGAAAACAAGTTCTGATGTTCCGCAGTAGATTTTGGATAGGCTGTAAGATTGATAACTATAATAATGATAAGCACTTCGAGTTTAGTGCTCCAGGTATGTGCTACAGATGTAACATGGACATTAGACACGATTTTTGTCTTGTCTATGTTCATCTTAAGACTCGTAATATACTCACATTGAAAACATGATTTTCAATGGGAGTATATTAGTATAATTCGATTTTCGTACGTGGAACATGGTATGGTGGGTGTAGAGAACGGGAGATCCTTTTGATATAAAACGAGGCGTGACAACGCATCTGCATTTTGTTCCTTTATCGATAATAAATAAATGTAGATGTAAATGCCATAATGTAGATGCCAATGCCACCTACCAACAGGCGCATTGTGTGCTCATTTGTGACCCTTATTCTGTGGAAAAAAAAACAACCATCAACACTTACCGTGTGGATGTTGATCGAGCTGATAATGCGAGAGTGGTCCTCGGCTAACGAGCAGGCCTGCTGCTGTTAGCTCGAGAGCCACTGCCAGCATTGCTGTCGCACACTCGCCGCTTTGCGCATTCGGCGGAAGGAGCACTCTGCGCCAGTGCAAGCGAGACGCAAGGAAGGTTACAGAAGCTGCGCGGGCGGAAGTCGCGGCGCAGGCGGTGGGCTGCGGCGTGCGCAACGAGCGCGCGGCGGCTGCTGGCGCGCCGCACGCCTCAGCGCCCGCCCGCCCCGCGCACACCGCCACCTCCCCCGCGCCCAGCGCTCGCAGCATCCCCCGCGTCACCGACACACGCCATCCCGAGCCACACGTCTCTACGGGGACCAACCGGATACAATTAATTTCTATAATCATTTTGAGATTTCACATAGATTTGAATATCTAGTTGAAACATAGAAAAGAATAAGCGAATAAATATAAAAAATTATAAATTAGGTGACGGGACGCATACGTTATGTGGTAAAACATTTTCTCTATAAAACAACGTTACTGATTACGCGAAATTCGTCTTACATGCAGGATAAGTGAGACAGTGTCAGTTCTACGCTCATTTTTAGATAGTGGTAATGTTTTAGAGAAAAAATAGGTGTCTGTGTGTCATATTTTTCATTTTTTTTTGATGTAATAAAGATTTTTCAATATTTGAACGTAAAAACAGCTGGGAAATTATTTTGTTTATTTTATTTAAACAATATAAACGAAAAGTCACACTGTTTGTAAAACAGGTAGCCTGGTTGTCCGATGGTGGAAAAATGCAAAATGAAACTAAAAACGAGGTTGTACTAATATTTACGGTAAAATATTAAAAAATGTATAAAAATTACAGAAATAATAGATTACGTGAAACAAATAATAAAATCTGACCTTAAAATTAAACGATGTGAAAAATTATTTATAATAAAACCGGTAAAAATAAAATAAACTTATTTCAAAATATAATTTTATAAGAAACTAATACATTAATATCTTCCCCCCCCCCACACACACACACATGTAGCAAATATGATTAATGAGTACTTTTCCACTATAGATCAATGTTATAACTCCAATAATACGAGTATGGTAAATAGACATCGCGTAATAAATACACCGACAAACTCTTTCTTTTTAACCCCCGTCAATCCGAAAGAAATAACGAAAATAATTAAAAATATTTAAAACAAACATAGCTATGGCATTGACTATATACCACCTATACTGGTAAAGAAATGTGCAGGAATATTAGCTATCTGGTGAGCTTCACTTACAAATCAAAGTTCTGAATATTTTCGGTTTCCGAATGCACTAAAGATTTCACTAATAAAACAGATATTTAAAAAAACGCCCCCTAACGCTCAGTAACTGTCGACCCTGCTACCCAAGTTTGCAATATTTGAAAAAGCTATGTGTATCCGATTGCCATTTATTTATAAAAATATAATATATTAGATGAATCACAGAACAGTTTTAGAAAAAGAAGATCAACAACTCCTGCAGTATATAAATATATCCAAACGGCAGTGCAACATATTGATAATGTTGCGCCCCATAATTAATGCCCGGTATATGTCCGGTGGTTATTAGCGCCATCTAGTATCAAGTATTAGAAATAGGAGCGTCAATAGCTTTCTAGAACTTACCCACTTGCGCCATCTAGTGTCGAGTGGCGAGGGCTTTCTGGAGGTTTCTTTGCTAGAACTTTCGACATTCTACTCGAACATTCTGGATGTTTTCGGTGGAAAAGGTCCTATATAAAGTCGGTAAAGAGCGCGATCGGGACAGTATTGAATTAGCGATACGAACGAAGCTTTCGGAGCGAAATAAAGTGAACTAAAGTGCTAAGTGTGATTAATTATTAGTATGAGTTAAGTTTTAATTGATGTTCGGTGTGTCAATTTTGGAAATTCAATCGGCAGTTTTTGCTATCACGAACCTTAACTTCGTAAAAATTGGTGTCAGAAGTGGGATAAAATCATGCCGATTTTACCTGACGACACGGAGTGTGTCCGTACCCGAAGTCAACGCCAGCAGGAAACGGACCAGAGACGATTTAGTGGTGCAACGCCACAGACGTCGCAGGGCCTTTTTTGGGAAAACATCCATGTCCGGTGAGAATCTGGGATGTTTGATAGTCCGGTGAGACCCAGGCATACCTAAGCCTCAACGCCACCTCCGGGAAAAATGGATATAGTTCACGTCCTTTCGTATCATTCATCCATCCAGTAGATAGGGGCAGTGGGAATCTCATTAATCCATTCGTGCGCGTCACTAATTAGATGACGAGGCATTTGGCTATTTTCACCGTTCGTCATACCATCGTCTTAGTGAACGAAATCACTAATCATTATGGATGCCACGAGAGACGCCACTTGTCTCCAATCTCCCGTCTACAGAGGCCGATCAGCGTTTTGCCGATTGCTACTAACAGGTGGTCGTTTGATAGTTGGGAAAACTGGTCTAGTTGCCATCTAAAGCACATGGCCACGACTACCAAGGGCTCGGCAGCAGCCCAAGAGTCACACAGGACCCCGGGCACTCACACTGGGGTGCCCACCACAGTCCCGGTCATCTGACTGAATCGTGTCCAGTTCATATGCGAGCCGCGCAATACCACCACTGGTATAGCTCTCAACAGACTCTCCTTCAGCCCTAGGAGTCTCTTCAACTCCTTATAGGAGGAGTGACTCCAAACACCTCGCCAGGAGATCGTACAAGAGGTCGCCTGGACGCAATCCTTGTTCGGTAGTCCTAGTATATTAGCAATCTTCTCAACTAGCTCCTCGTGAGTCCCGTATTTACTACGTTTTTCACGGTGAGCATCATCGAGGGGCCGCTGGCCCGAGACTACCTGGACGTTCACGAACACTCCGACGACCCCTTTAGCAGCTACTTTGTTGGGCTTCCGAAGGCCTTTCGAGGTCTTGACATGAGGCTCAGTCACCACCGACCATTGGTCTGATGCCATCGCTTCTGCTACTAGCCTCACTACACGGTCATGGCGCAAGATCCGGCCCCCGTGCGTGCGCCAACATTGTTGGATGGTGTAAGCCGTCGTCTCCCTAACCACGCACCCGGCGCGGCAGTTCAACTCTGTCTCACGACCAATCCTTCGCCCTCTAGATGTCCGAACCCTTGACGGGAGGGCATTTATAAGATATATTAAGAGAGTCATAGTTACTCCCGCCGTTTACCCGCGCTTGCTTGAATTTCTTCACGTTGACATTCAGAGCACTGTTGCGGATCCAATTTGCAGACTTTCCTTACCTACATTATTCTATCGACTAGGGGCTCGTCACCTTGGAGACCTGCTGCGGATATGGGTACGAACCGGCGCGACATCTCCACGTACATCCCTTACCCGAATTTTCAAGGTCCGCAGAGAGTATCCGGACACTGCCGTAAATGCGGTGAAATGAAATGAAATATTTATTTGCGTTTGGTTAAGGTCACTGAAGATGGTGGTATTAATTAAACATCCGCTTAATCAGCCATTATTAATGGCATGCAAATCTTACAATTATAAAATAATGCGATAATAATATTTATGAGTAAAATGTCTAAAATAACAAAATGTCAACAATTAATCAATAAATAGGTAATAGGTACTTAATAAGTATTTCACAATTGGTCCAGTAAATTCATATCAGTCTAGTTGCTATTACATATCGTAGTTTAAATATTCCTCTACAGTATTGTTAGCGACGACAAAGTGAATTCGAACATTTAATATTAATTATTTATTATCAGTGAATTAAAAACTAAGTGTTAGCATTTAATCATAATTATTTCTTATCAGTGATTTAAAATTAGGTGATGGTATTAATCTTAACTGTTTCCTATTTATAAAATAAAGCTAAGTGTAAAGACTGATTAGTGCTGAAAAAAAAAACAGGAAAGTAAATTAAACACTTCTATTTTTATCTTAAAGTGACTTATATGAATCTATTTAATATTATTTAGGTCTGATTAGAACATTAGACGCAAGTATAAGCTTATTTTCTAGTAAGATTTCTTTTATCATAACTTTAAGAGCTATTTAACATATAAGTGATTAATATAATTCTTTTTCCTTTAAAGTACTTCAAAAGAAACATTAATATGTCAACTAATCGCTGTATAATGTTATTTCATTATGAGAAAGATTTAAATTTCATGAAAAAATATTGTATAGATTTTAAGCATAATTCCTGAAAAAGTGTTGTACATTCCTACCTCTTGGCGGCGCCACTTGTATGTTCGGCAAAAAATATAGTCCTACTCCGGAGCTAAACCGTGAGGCGACCGCGAAACTATTTTTATTTTTTATAAATGTAAAATAAAGGTTTATTGAATGATTTATGTTTAGAATAATAGAAATAAGTTGTATCTATCGTTAGGAATAAATATAAATATTGTAAGGAATGTTTTACCACGTTTATTAAGGAAATTGTGAATCTCTCTTAGAAAAGGTTACTCGGCGCTCTGATTGGTCAATAGATTCACTAATGCCGTATGCGATTTTTTCTTAAATATGATTGGTTACAGCCGCTTATAAAAAAGGGGCGTTTTTCGTGGTAAATTATTCCAAATCCGGCAATGTAATAATAAGGAATCAAGAAATAAAACAAGAAGAAATTCTCAAGAAGTGTTATTTATTGCTCATCTAACTGCTACTGTATGCTCTCCAGTTAACATCCCGCCAGCAAACCTGCTCTATTTATCAACGCTCCCTTATACGAGCATTTACATTGGTCCTTCGAGAAGCCGGATCGGGTTTAAGGAAAACTAGGAAGATGCCTTCAAATACAAGATCAAAATCAGTGCAGTCGAAGACTACGAGTGAAAGCAACGCCACTACGGGTACCAGTACGACGGATTGGAGCATGAATACGCCGAGTAATTCTACAAACACGACGGCTACCAACACGTCAACTTCAGATCGATCGACGCTTACAAGAGCATCGCCCAGCAGCGTACACAGACAACCCGTACTTCTTAACAAAAACATTGCCGGAAAAGAATCAACACCAGGGGACGTAACCCATACCACCCCCCCGACACGCACCGTCGAAGCGTCAGTTCCTCACCAAGAAGGAAGTCATCCAACGCCGCAGATTCAAGAAAGAAGTGTCGCAATGAAGACTCTGCAGCAGCCTCACCCTAAGAAGACGACCCGCGATCCAGACACGCTTTCCGTTCGCTCGTCGCATAGGAAGAGAGCAGAAGCGCAAGCAAAGATGACAATGGCATTAAGGGAACTAGAATTGGCAGAAGCGCGGTCAAAAGTTGCTCAAGCGGAATTAGAACTTCTCACCGCGGAATCAGAAGATGAAGATGGTACCGGAGAAGAGCTGTTCGAGCGAACTCGAGAAGTCGAACGCTGGTTCATCCAGACCGGAGACATGCCTAATAAGAACCACAAACCAATAGAGGCAGAAGAAAAGAAAAGTGACATCCAAGAACTAGCTTCAGTCATACTAAAGCTATCAGAAAAATCACGTGACACCGTTTCACCGAAGCACCTAGAACTACCTCACTTCAACGGGGCCTGCGAAGAATGGTTAGCCTTCAAAAGATCATACGAGGATACGGCTGCTTCTTTCAGTAGCAATCAAAACCTAGCACGCCTCAGAATAGCGATCCAAGGAAAAGCTAGAGAAGCCGTCCAAAGCCTGCTATTCACCGCCGAAGACCCACGCGAGGTGATCAAGGGACTAGAAGCAAGATTCGGAAGACCTGGAGCACTAGCATTAGCAGAACTAGAAAAAATGAAGAACCTCCCAAGAGTCGGCGAAAACCCGAGCGACATATGCATATTTGCAAGCAAAGTAAAGAACGCAGTCGAAACAATCAAAGCCCTGAAGAAACCACAGTATCTCAGTTCACCTGAAACGCTAAGAGTTATAGTAGACAAGATGCCGACGTCAATGAAGTTCCGTTGGTTCGCCTACCACAGAAGCAGAAGAGACGAGGAAATTCAGGAGCTATTACTTATCGAAGCGTTCCTAGAAACAGAAGCCGACATGTGCGGAGACTTCGCCCCGCCCGAAGCGCCCTCAGAACAAAGAAGAGGAGTAAGAAAACCCGTTCATTTGGTTCAAGAAGCGTCAAAAGAGAAATATAAGAAGTCGTGTCCGTTCTGTGGGGAAGAACACTTCGCATTAGAATGTAAAAGGTTCAAAGAAGCCAACCTGAATGAAAAATGGGATATGACCAAGAAGGCAAAGATATGCTTCAAGTGCCTTCGATTCAGACACTCAAGAATCAACTGTAAAGCACCAGTCTGCAAGCTGTGTAAAAGATGGCATCATACCATCTTACATTCTGACAAACCACCGGCGTCGATAGAAAAAGAAGCAAAAGACACCAATAGCATCTCAGAAGAAAAGGTCGCCTCAATCCATAACGCCAAAGGAGAAGAAAAGGCCTACCTAAAGATGATCCCCGTGAACCTCTATGGCCCAAAAGGACAAGTTCGCGTATTAGCACTACTAGACGAAGGGTCAACGGTCACACTCTTAGACGCATCAATTGCTGAAAAAATCGGAGTCGAAGGAAAGAAAGAAAAACTCACGATCGAAACCGTTGGCGGAAAGGTGTTAAGAAAAGATAGTTCACAGAAGATCGAGTTCAAAATAAAAGGGGCTCATAGAAAAGAAAAGAGAACTATCGTAGCAAGAACCATCGACGACCTGAAGCTGTCTGAACAATGCATAAACAAGGACACCGTGAGAAACTGTGAGCACCTGAAGGCAATTGAAAATCAACTCCTCTACGTCTCCGAGAGGCCCAAGCTACTGATAGGCCAAGACAATTGGGGACTGATAGTGACAAGAAAGCTGAAGAAGGGCAAACCATCAGATCCTGTAGCTTCCCTCACGAACTTAGGGTGGGTGTTACACGGATGTGAAACAGGAACAACTGCCACAGTACACTTCACTCATTATGGCAGAGCGACCACTGGCAAGGAAGACATAGAAGACCTCGTCCGAGAACACTTCCAATTAGAGTCTCTAGGGATCCAAAATCGTTCACCATCTAACGACAGCGACAGAAGAGCACTAGAAACCCTCGAGAAAACTACCAAGAAACTGCCAAGCGGTCAATATGAAACGGGACTCCTGTGGAAAAAAGAAGATGAACACCTGCCCAACAACTACAATCAAGCTGTTCGACGCCTGGTTAGCATCGAGAAAAAATTGGATCGTGATCAAGAAGCAAGAAAGCACTACGAGGAGCAGATTCTGAGTCTAATCGAAAAAGGATACGCAGAGAAGGCTCCAGAAAACTCTAACGAAGGAAGGACATTCTACCTACCCCACTTCGCTGTTGTACACCCAGTCAAGAGGAAGCTAAGAATAGTGTTCGACGCAGCTGCCAAATATGAAGGAAAGAGCCTCAACGACGCCTTGCTCTCGGGCCCGGACTTGCTACAATCATTATTCGGAGTACTGCTGCGTTTCAGAGAGGGACCAGTAGCCGTCATGGCAGACATACAAGACATGTTTCTTCGAGTAAAAGTCAGAGAAGACGACCGAGACAGTCTCAGGTTCCTGTGGCGCGGAAACCGAAGAACCGGCAAGCCGGAAGAGTATAGAATGTCCTCAATCATCTTCGGGGCAGCGTCATCACCTGCAACAGCCATATACGTAATGAACAAGAATGCAGAGGAATTTAAGAACACTCATCCTGAAGCAGTGAAAGCAATTAAGAGAAACCACTACATGGACGACTACCTGCAGAGCTTCGCATCTACAACCGAAGCAAAGAAAATATCCAAAGAAGTGAAAGACATTCACGCAAGAGCAAACTTTCATCTGAAGGGATGGGCCAGCAACAACTCGGGGGTAATATCAGAGGTAGAAGACGCAAACAAAGAAAACTCCTTACAACTGACCAAGGAAGAGAAGACTCTGGGACTAAGATGGCTGGTGAAAGAAGATACATTAGCCTTCAACGTCGGGCTACGCAACACGCCGGAGGACCTGCAAGACGGCAGAAGGACTCCAACAAAAAGAGAAGTCACAAGCGCAGTAATGTCCACCTTCGATCCAATGGGTTTTGCTACACCAGTTCTAATACAAGGAAAGAAACTAATCCAGGACATCTGGCGAAAGAAAATAGACTGGGATGAACCAATCAACGAACATCAAAAGGAAGTCTGGATGAAATACCTGGAAGAAGTGTCAACATTAACGAGGCTGAAGATCCCGAGGTGCGTCTCACCCAAAGGCAGAAAAGGACAGCTACACACATTCTCCGATGCGAGTGAAGAAGCCTATGTAGCAGTAGTCCTCAACGAGAAGAGCCCGCCCGAGGAAGTACTCCATACGCTAATGACTGAGGTTGAACACATCATCAACTCGAGACCTCTCACCCCGATCAGCATGGACCCAGGAGACGAGGAGAGCCTAACACCGAACCACTTTCTGCTGGGAAGATCATGCGGAGCTATGGCGCCGGGAGAGTTCAGCGACACGGAGCTCATCGGAAAGGCAAGCTGGAGAACCACCCAGAGACTCGCAGACCACTTCTGGAAAAGGTGGATTAAAGAATACTTACCTCTCCTGATGCCAAGGAAACTCGAGGGGAAAGAAACCAGAGACCCAAGGGAAGGAGACATCGTGCTAATAGTGGACGCCACATTACCGCGAAACTCATGGCCTCGCGGTGAAATCGTCAAAACCTATCCCGGACCAGACGGAAGAACCAGGGTGCTGGACGTGCGGACATCAGGCGGAATACTTCGCCGTCCAACTCGACGTGTCATCGTGCTGGTGCCAGCGGAGTCGTCGCCTCCAGAGGATGCAGTGCTACGCACCGTGGGGGAGAATGTTAGCGACGACAAAGTGAATTCGAACATTTAATATTAATTATTTATTATCAGTGAATTAAAAACTAAGTGTTAGCATTTAATCATAATTATTTCTTATCAGTGATTTAAAATTAGGTGATGGTATTAATCTTAACTGTTTCCTATTTATAAAATAAAGCTAAGTGTAAAGACTGATTAGTGCTGAAAAAAAAAACAGGAAAGTAAATTAAACACTTCTATTTTTATCTTAAAGTGACTTATATGAATCTATTTAATATTATTTAGGTCTGATTAGAACATTAGACGCAAGTATAAGCTTATTTTCTAGTAAGATTTCTTTTATCATAACTTTAAGAGCTATTTAACATATAAGTGATTAATATAATTCTTTTTCCTTTAAAGTACTTCAAAAGAAACATTAATATGTCAACTAATCGCTGTATAATGTTATTTCATTATGAGAAAGATTTAAATTTCATGAAAAAATATTGTATAGATTTTAAGCATAATTCCTGAAAAAGTGTTGTACATTCCTACCTCTTGGCGGCGCCACTTGTATGTTCGGCAAAAAATATAGTCCTACTCCGGAGCTAAACCGTGAGGCGACCGCGAAACTATTTTTATTTTTTATAAATGTAAAATAAAGGTTTATTGAATGATTTATGTTTAGAATAATAGAAATAAGTTGTATCTATCGTTAGGAATAAATATAAATATTGTAAGGAATGTTTTACCACGTTTATTAAGGAAATTGTGAATCTCTCTTAGAAAAGGTTACTCGGCGCTCTGATTGGTCAATAGATTCACTAATGCCGTATGCGATTTTTTCTTAAATATGATTGGTTACAGCCGCTTATAAAAAAGGGGCGTTTTTCGTGGTAAATTATTCCAAATCCGGCAATGTAATAATAAGGAATCAAGAAATAAAACAAGAAGAAATTCTCAAGAAGTGTTATTTATTGCTCATCTAACTGCTACTGTATGCTCTCCAGTTAACATCCCGCCAGCAAACCCGCTCTATTTATCAACGCTCCCTTATACGAGCATTTACAAGTATAAAAAGCCTTTTCACTGAGCCATTTGTATAATTCTCTTTTAAATTTAAAGACAGGTAGGTCTTGAATTTCTTGTGGTATCTTATTATATACTGTCATACACATCCAATAGCAATTTTTATGGAATCTCGCGCTCTTGGGTATTGTAGTGGAAACCAACCTATTCCTATTTCTAGTGCCTCGTTTGTAGAAGTCTTTAGCTTGTGTGAAATAATACATATTATTTTTTCAAATATCGCCGCTTCAAAAATATATAGACAAAGAAGTGTCAAAATTTTTAAGGATTTAATAAAATGGATAAATTCACTAAAAAATAAAATGTACGTATAGACTCAGATGTTCAAACTCTATTGAAATTGAAAAATGTGCCCAGCCAAAAACAAGGGCTGACATGGCTCGTTAGGTACAGTACCACATATAAGCTCTAACACACTTTTTTTTGCAATGAACGTCTTTTTTATATCTGTGCTATTACCTCATATAATGAGTCCGTATCGCAGGACCAATTCAACGTAAGCAAAGTACGCAGTAAGGGCTGTTCTCTTTCCTGCTATTTTTGTTAATTTATAAATTGCAAACGCGAAACGATTGATTTTATTGCACACTTTTTCGACTTGTTGTTTCCAATCTAGTTTTTGTTCAATTTCTATACCCAAGAATTTCGTTGTTATTGTATTTTGAAGTATTTGTCCTTCATAATTTATATTCAATGTCAAATTTTGTATATTATTAAAGTTAATTAAATTCGTTTTGTCAATATTAATAATTAAATTATTATTTCCAAGCCAATTAATTATTTGTATTATAGTTTCACTAATGTCATTTTTGTGGTCATTTAATGTCAGTTTTTTATCAGTTGTCACTATTACAGATATATAGATAGATAGATAGAAAATTCTTTATTGCACTCAAACAAAACAATTTGGTACAAAGGCGAACTTAATGCCGAAAAGGCATTCTCTGCCAGCTAACCTTTTGTAGTGTGGTGAGAGCTATGGGTAGAGCCGCGAGAGAAAGAAAAACTAACTTATTTATTCATACTATTCAAAACGCGTTATATAATATTATGTATATGTTAGTTTATACATATATACACTCATACACATACATATATATATATATACATATATATATATGTATATATATATACACACATATACATGCATACATATATATTTAAATAAAATATATACTAAACCAATAAAGCATACAATATAGTATACGAAATTATAATAAACATATAATAAAATTAATCAAGTAATTTTAAATAATATGCCTCAAGCTTACGTTTAAATGTCTTTATTGAAGGAGCATCTTTTAAATCTCGTGGAAGGTTATTCCAAAGTGTAATTGATGATACCGTGAAGGAATCCGAGTAGTATGCAGATTTATGCATCGGGATAGTAAGAGTTTTGTTGGTCATCGAACGGGATAAGCTTAAATATGAAAAACGCTCTTTTAGATAAACTGGGGAACAAGGATTGTGAAGAATACCATACAAAGTGGTTAGAAGGTGTGTGTTCCGGCGAAAACGGATGTCGAGCCACTTAAGTCTTAAGCGAAATTGTGATATATGATCAAACTTGCGCAGGCCAAAAATATAGCGTATGCACAGATTGAGCAGACGGTCGAGTTTGCTAAGCAGCTCCTCAGTTATATCTGGATAGGCAATATCGGCATAATCAAAAATAGGAAGCAACAGAGAGTTGACTAGCGTAACCTTGGCCGTCTGAGGAATAAATTTTTGCCAGAGCTTTAATGAATGCATAGTTCCAAAAATACGTCTCCTGACCTCATTAACCTGTAGCACCCAACTTAGATCGTCAGCCAAAATTAAGCCAAGGTTCTTAACCTGCCTAACATAATCTAAATCTACACCGTTTAGAGTGACCTTAGGTAGGTATTGATAGTCAAGTCGACATGTAATTTTTCTGCTCCCTATGATTATAACCTGTGTTTTGGCAGGATTTAATATTAACCCATGACATCTTGCCCACTGATGAACTGCAGCAAGATCAGAATTCATTCTGTCAACAGATGAATTTAGGTCATTTAAACTAAAATGCTGATACAGCTGGACATCATCTGCGTACAGGTGATACTTGCTGAAATTTATTACGGAAACAAGTGCATTGATAAACACAGAAAAAAGCAACGGAGATAAAACACCGCCTTGAGGAACACCAGCAACAACGTTACACCAATCGGAGAACTTATCATCAACACGTGTGCGTTGTCGGCGTATATCATCAACGAATAGGATACATCGATACTTGGTCACATTTGTGAGATTATTAATATAGATTAGGAATAGAAGAGGTTCCAAGATACTTCCTTGTAGAACGCCAAACTCGTTTTTCCTAAACTCAGATCTGTGATTTTCAGCTACATGGTTAGAGTCAAGTTTTGTGATTTCGATTGATTGCATTCTATTCTGCAAGTATGTTTTGATCCAGTTCAAAGCAGTGCCTCTAACGCCGCAGTGCTTCAACTTTGCTATAAGTTGATCATGAGAAACAAAATCGAAAACTTTCGACATATCAAAGAAGAGCGCCGTCGTATATTGTTTGGCGTTTAGTTGTGTAAGGGTCTCATTCACTAAGTCATATACCGCATGTGTAGTGGATTTACTTTTCCAAAATCCGTATTGATTGTTAAGGAGTACCAGATATTTATCAAAAAACGATGTAAGTTTTTCATGTATAAACTTCTTATACACTTTGGATAGGATAGGAACCAGCGTAATGGGCCTGTAGTTACTTAAGAGTGTTTTTTTACCCGTTTTAAATAATGGCTTCACCAACGAGAATTTTAAATTGTCTGGAAATATCCCAGTTACCATTGACTGATTTATCAGAAACGCCAAAACAGCACCTAATTGTTTATTACATATCTTGATAATCTTTGTAGATACCTCGTCGTAGCCTTCTGAATTTGTATTATTCAGTGATAAAATTATTTTTCTAACATAATATTCGTAATATTCATCAATTTGTCAGTTAAATAAATAGAATTATTTAAAATGTCATTAGGAGTTTCACGTAATATGTTTGCATTTTCTTTATTTGTCAATTCAATAAAATAATTGCTAAAAATAGTCGCAATCTGTGTAGGATCATTTATAACTTTGTTTTTATATTCAATGGAATCTATATAATTATTATACTGCGGTCTAGTGTAAATTTCTTCCTGTATTACTTTCCATGAATCCTTATTTATTATTTGTTTGTATTTTTGCTTGGAATATACATTTCCTTAATAACTTATGACAGGTGTAATATTTTTTATATAATTTCTTTTTTTATAATATTTGTACCGCAGGATTCTGTTTTTACTGCAGCTTTTTTGATACCCTTTGTATTCCATTGTAGCTTTGCTTTTGTATGTAGTCTGACTACAGACAGGAAAACAAAGTTTATAAAGAAAACAGAACCAGTCATGGAAGTTACTGAATGCTGCATTTGGTTCTTCCTTACTGTATATTTCTGAGAATGAGATACATGCCAGGTATGATTTGAATTTTTCAATATTTTCAGTAGAATAGCATCTCTTATAAATATGTATTACTTTTGGTGGTACATTTTTTTAACTTTATGTTAAAACTAAGCACCTGAGCAGTGTCATGGTCTGACAACCAAAGTGGCAGAACAGTCCCACTTGCACCTTTTATGTTACTGAATATATGGTCAATGCATGACAGTCTTCTAGTGGGCACCGTTATATGCTGTTTTATATTATAGTTTTTAAGAATGTCTTTAAGATGTGTGGTCACATTATTATTCAATAGAGTGTTAATGTTAAGATCTCCTACAATAACAATTTTTTGTTTCGGATATTTGAACAAAAGTTTACTAAGTAATAGTTCAAACTTGTCAAAAAACGTTTCAAAATGCCTTTTTTTGTGGCGGTTGCGGCTCAAGGTTGCGGGTAGACACAAACAATTATAACGTTTTGTAGAGGAATCGATACGGAGCAGCACTCAAAATGAAAATGAGTTGTATTGTTATCATTACAAATGGAATTTCTTTTATATGCTATCCCTTTTTAACTAATATGCAGGTGCCACCTCTTTTTTATTCCTTGAATAATGCGCTACAAGCACGTAATTATGAATGTTGATATTTTTTCCTCTCCGTTTATTATAAAAGTCTGGGTGAAACATAGCACATCAGGTCACAAATCACACTCAAGTTCCGATGACGTTATCTCGATAAGTTGTTTTTTCGACAGCAGGCCTTGAATATTTTGATGTAAAATAACAAATGTATACAATTTTTTATTAGGCACGAAAATATTCCTGTACGTTCTTGTTAGGCTTTTTTATAACAATGTTGGAAGCGTTTCTTAAGCTGGGAAAGTAAAACGGTATTGTGCCCTTTTTAGGTAATGGGGTGTTATTATTTTTTTCGACGGATAAATTATTTGAAATACATCTTTTACACTTGAGATTACTTCTTAATTTTGGGCCATTTAATATGTATTGCTGTTCGTATTCTATGTATTCTATATCGATATTTAATTTATGGCTGATTTTATGAAGATGTGATGTTCTGTTTTATGATAACTATAACCATTTAATACATGGTCAATATTAATGAAAGTACAATTTTTATAATTCTTTTAAAATTAATTTCAGCGCTTAACTTTTGGACATTCAAGAAATTATTGTGCTGTATACTTAACCGAAATATTTTACATTTTCTCAAATTACATAAGGCATTACGTATATTTGTTGTTATTTCATAGAGATTTTTATCATTAGACCCCACTGATAAAATTAATATATCATCCTGAGTTATATATTCGTGTAAATTTTCGCAACTTTTTAGTACCTGTGAGCTTGCCGCAAACGGTTTCACTATTCCACAAACGTTATAAATATCGTTCCATTTTCCGGACCGCTGATGTTTAATTTTTTCTGCTAGGCCTCGTACTTGTTCATCGCCAATAATGTGAATATTTTTCTTCTTTGTTTTACTGCAAGCGGCATCTAGTGCATAGGTGGAAGATGAGTTTAGGTTTCGATTACTCGGGGTGCTTGAATCATTTAAGTTTTCAACGTAGTTCGTTATTTTAATCTTAGATGGCGCTGGATGCACCTCTTGAACCAAATTAGTGTTGGTGTTCTTCACGTTCCGAACCATATATCTCTTCTATAGGATTCCATGGAACTCGAACGCTCAGGCAGAAAAAAAAATCTCCTCGGACCCCTCGGCGGCGTCTTCAAGCCACTTTGGGTTACCCCGTCGAACACTCGCTTTGAAACGAGGGAACGATTATTGAAACGGTTCCGCTGCCGGGTTCCGGAATAGGAACTGTTTCGCTCAAAGAGCGTTATTTATCCTCTAATTCATATTAGAAAGAAAAAAAATACGCCACATCGACATAAGATCTCTCCTTGAGCTTAGGATCGACTGACTCGCGAGCAACAAAAAAAGGGAGGATTTTTTTGTTTCGGGCACTTTACAGCCCCCATGGTCAGGGGGCGACTGCGGTGTTTGACGTCCACATGTCATAGTTAACGGAGGCTACCTTAAGGTAGCCTTCGTTTACTATGACATTATTAATAATTTTATAATACATATTTTTATTTTATTCATAATTTTAAATATAAATTTTGGTCAGATCCACTCAGAACGAGCTTACAATATCCTAAAATCTTGCAGTAGTATTGGCACTTGGGTTTGGCTCCTATTCATATTCTCTATTGAAATTAAGATATTGTATAATTTCGATAACCTTGCGAATCATTCTTGGTAGAAGATAGTGTCCTTTATCAAATAATTGTGGTCTAACAAACCGGGTATAATGGTTGGTACTTTTGGTGTTGGTATGACCCTGAACATGTTGACATACTGCAGACTAACCGAAGCGTTTTTATTTTTATTTTTATTTTTATGTATCTTATTGTTTATCCTATTTAAGAGTGACCACATTGACTAACAAGTCTTAATTCTTGTAGAAGGCTATTGACAAATGGTAAGAACTAGCTAATCTTCGGCGTTTTATAATATGTTATTATGTAAGCCCGCTTCAAGATGTAGCCTTTTCAGTGAATACTCTAATATGTGACATACACCAGGCACAGAATTCACCAAATCGATTCACTCACTTATAAATTGGCTTAATCGTTTTGTCAGTTTTTGTGACATAGTTAACCATGGCTACCTCCAGATTAAAATGATTAATTTTTGTTCCGATCTACGCAGTACGAACTTCTTCGAATCTTGAATTCTTGCAGTTGTATCTTTAGGATGGGATCTAATTTTATTAGTTGTAGGTTCCCAAGCAGATGGTATCCAATGTCAAACCTCTTAGTCAACATCAGAACGAAACGTAACCGTACGAAGAAATTATTTGTTTATTTAAAGAAAGAAGATTTGGAGGCTATACGACAAGACATTTCGTGTATGTTGCGTTGGAGTTCAGTGCCTAAGCCGAATATACCCAAAGACGAATTTATCGCGTTAAATAACCTACGCAATAAACTAGAACTCGCGATTCTCCGCCTATATAAGGAAAACCCACGGTAGTCACGGATACGTCTTATTATAATTGAGTTCAAGAAATTTTTTCCGATGTAAGCACTTATAAAAGCATTAAAAATGACCTACCACAAACACACCTTAAACAAATGGTGACTTCATAAATAAATACTCAAAAAAATTTAATCTGCACGAAAAATCAATAGTACCTACCTATGCCAAGCCACTGAAGTTATATGCGTTGTCAAAACTACACAAACCTAAAGCTCCACTACGTTCCCTCGATCCACCGACGTGCGAATTGGCTCAACACTTAGCGAAAATACTCCCACCGCTCAGGGGATAAACTAGAGCACATACGAAGGATTCTTTCCATTTTATTAGTGAGATTAAAGACATATATTTGGCAGACAATGAAACTACGGTCAGTTTTGATGTGCAGTCGCAGTTGACATACTTACATGTTTAAAACTGCATCTCAATTGTAACAAGAAGGCTGGAAGAAAACAACATGCCAGTGGAATATGCAGTATTACTCAGACACTGCCTTACATCTGACTATTTATTGTGGAAGGAGGAGTTCTACAAGCAAGTATATTGTGTGGCGATAGGCTCACCTGTATCTCCTATTGTTGCCGACATATTCATAGAAGACTTTGAGAAGAAAGCACTGCTTACTTCTCCCGTAAATCCAAGATTCTATAACCGGTACGTAGGCGAAACTTAGATAGAGTAACTTACTTTAGATAAAGTAACTGCATTTCAGACCATCTTAACTCCATAAATTCTCAAATTCAGTTCACTTTGTAATTCGAAATCTTGATAACACCTTGAGCCACACTATGTATAGAAAAAAGATCCATACAGATAGATATTTAAACGATGAATCTCACCACCATCCTTCATAGTTAGCTACCGTGAGTAAATCTTTGTTTCAGAAAGCACAAGGGATCTGTGACAGTAAACACCTGACCGCTGAGCTCCAGCACGTCAAGCAAGTATTGCAAGACAAGCTTGGGGTCCCGTGCTTACGTCACAGTAACCTTGTAAAACCGGCAGCAGTCAAACGTGTGCCTGCTGTACTATCATACTCGTACATACGAGCAGTCCTACTACATGTAGGAGCCTCAGATAAGATTGGCTTTAAATCGGCTTCCTAAAGAACGTACTACATGCCGTCAAAATATTATTCAGTTCTTACTGTCTGTCAAGTGTCGTATCCCTCTACAAGACGCAGCACACAAGCTTGATTATGTAAAATAAAAATGTAAAAGAACATATAGCTGACGTGAAGGACAAGTCGTGTTTGCCATAACTGCCACGCTTTGTAGATGGCACCTGCAGTATTTGTTATTCATTTTGTTCGAATATAATAGGAACACTAGTCTCAACTCATGTAGATTTTGAAATCTGATCATCTTACCGTTGTAACTCAGGATACGAAAAGGGGCGCGCAGTATCATGGCGCGGCCCACTGCCAGTGCGTAGCTTCGAAGTGCGCTCGAGTTGAAGAACGAGGAGTCGCGCGCCTCGCACGCCGAGCGGAGCACGAGAAGCATGGGAATAACGGGGTCGATGGTGCCAGTGGGGATGGCAGCTTGCGCGGGTGCTGCCTGCGGGGCGGCGGATGTGGCAGAGGTGGAGGAACCTTTTGGAGCAGCGGGGTTGGAAGGGTTTGCGGGAGTGTAGGGGGCAGCGGGGGCGGCTGAGGCCGCTGCCAGCAGCAGTAGCAGGCGGCGCATGGCTCACGCGCCGCAAGCCACGCCGCCGCGCTCGCGCCTCGCCGCACAGATGACGTGCTTCGGCTCGCCGCACGAGATCAAACGACCACCTGCTTCGGCACTAATTGACACATAGTTGCGCATTGTAAAAAGCACAGCCTTGTCGTATTTACCTAACTACTCCACTGTTCACTGTTGCTACTCTACTACTCAGCTGTTATGATTTTTTGACGTGATAATTATAACTTATATTACTTTTCCGATATATGCGTTTAGTTGGGTTTGATATTTTTACGTGATTTTCTTGAACAATTATCTATTGTTTAAGCGAGACAACTACTATTTGTGCTTTTCCTGTGATACTTCGCTGATATGTAAACATACGTCAGTGTTTACAAGGTGCGCTGCGAGCGGAGACATGCGGGCGGTGAGCTCACGCGGCTCGAAGCGCGGACTGCGGCTGCTGGAGCTGGAGCTGCGGCGCCCGCCCGCCCGCGCCCTCACCCCCGCCCCTCTCCTGTCCGCCGAGCCTGTACGTCGCCTCGCTCGCAGCACGCACGCGCGCTGCTCCTCGACCCCAGCTCGCTCCTCGCAGCACCGAACCATTAACATTTACTCTTTTATAACCGTATGCGTTACGAAACACTGTTATAATTATAAAATTAAAAAAAGCTATTTTATATCGGAAAACAGAAAACAAAGAAGAAGTATCTGTTCGTTATTTCCACTGAAATCGTAATAATTATTTCCCTTTACTTTTAACGTACCGTGCAAAATTTTATAAAACGTTACTTACAATCTTTACTCACTTTTTATATGTAGGTTTAGAAAATTCCGAAATTTTAACTTGTGCCCTAACTAATAAAAAACATAAGTTAAAGCTAAGAATTTTAGAACGTATTGTACCAAATAAAATCAAAAATAATTTTAATAACTATTTTTATATATTGTAAAGTGCTTACTTACACTGCGAAATAATATTAAGCTATCAGTTCCGTGCCCACAGGAGGCAGCGGAGGGACACACCTGGAGATAGACAGCAGCGTCTCCAGTATCAACTAATAAATATAAAAACTGCAGTTGCCGAGCGCGACCACTAGGGCTATCCCCTATGAGACAATCTATAAGAACTAGGTCTAAATCTGATTCTAAATCATATCAGCGGTGGATTTTAAATAGTCAACCTATTTAAAGTTAAACGATTAATTGATACAGTAAGAATTTTATAGACACCCGACACAATTACGATACCCCTTAAGATAGCAAGTTGACTCTACTAGAACAAACAAGATCTGAAAATGCATTCATTTTCACTTTATTTTGATGTATTCATTTTGAACATTAAACATAAAAACACTGTAACTAAAAGTACTGTACGGGTTCAATAGCGCATTAAGGTCTTAAAAATGCATTTAATTTACTAGAATCTCCATACAAAGTTTTAACCAAATCCAAGGGTAGTTTTCCTATACATTATTCGAGATTTTCCGGAGAGGCATCGTGACTGTCTATCGAAGTACTGTTGTAATATGCAATAGTTCTAAATAATGTAGACATTTGATAGTAGGGTCTATGAAACAAAAGCAATAATGTAGAAAGTCATAAAGATGAATAAGCATTATAGTTACAGAGTTGGGGCTTGAACTCCCAAAAATAAAAGACATACATATAAAAGAGAAGCAAATTCTTTAACATATGTTCATAAAATTGCTTCCATTTCCGTGAAGCAATTATGCTAGTGACTTGGTATTCGTTAACCTTCTATTTTCTTTTCTAGAACTACTTAAAGGAAAGTAGAAACATATTTTTATATACATCAACAAAATTATTAAATTATGTTATATTAATGTTGTTATGAAAATTAACGAATAATATTTTCTTGTTGTAATGAGAAAGGATATCATGGACTAGACAGGCGTGCTCGCCGCTCGCCTTTCAAACTTTTTCTCCCTAGTTTTCGATCTTCCTAAACTTTAATTTCCTCCCCATGTTTTAATTTTCTGTACATTGTTTATTTATTTATCAACTTATAAAAATTGTTGAACAAATGTTGGTAGAGCTATACCAACATTTGTTCAACAATTAATTAATTAATAACAATTTTTTTTACAGTAAATCTAGCTAAATGTTTTGGTTAAACACCACTTGCATATAAGTAAAGTCAATTAAAGCTTAACTAAACACATTTTCGTTATGAAGATAAAGTGACAAACTAACAGTCCACAGTGGCTTCTGAAGTTTATAACACCTGCAGCCAATTTCAAACAAGCAATACTAGATATTTTATTTATTATACATTATCACTTCTGAGTACTAGGATGTAATGCCAAAATAAAAGACAAATAAAAAATGTATATCCCAATTAAAAGACAGACTGTGGTAAAAAGATAAGACTACATCATTTAGCGAGCAATTAGCGCTGGTCCAGTAGTTTCCGATTGCATTTGATGTTAGCATTTAAGGAGACGGAGTGTAGACCAATCGTATCACTAAGCTGTTCATTGTATTATACAGCCGAGGTTTTAATGTATAATAATAATGGTATCTTTATTTGGGACCAAAATTAATCTATAGTTGTGTTAGTAACTAATGATTTATAAAATAGTGTTAGTTAACATTAATGTGTGAACTTTTTCAAAATCGGAGAATTGTAGTTCTCTGCTACTGTTTTTAGAATACTGTTGTGATGATCTCTGACTGTTCTTAGCAGCGAAGCTGTTTTCTTGCGTATTATCGCATGGAAACCGTCCTTGCGAGCTTGAGCAAACATCTCCGACGCACTGCAGTACCGAGGCAGTCCCAACAACATTCTAAAAGCGTTATTATATTGGACATGCAGGACATCAGCGACCTTTTGGTGCAATTCACCCATAGATTTCTCGTACACAGACTCTGGTAGTATACCATAAATAGAGTAATTTTAACTAGGTCCGTACATCGTGCAAATCTACGAGCCAGCATGTTACTCCTGGCCGCTATTGTATAATTTATCCCGAGAACAGTTACTCTAAGCGAGGCATACAAGCGGTTAGTGGGGTTTTTAAAATTCTGGTCGAAACGCGTAGTCCAAATAAACGTGTACAATCAAATTTATTTTAAAGTTATTTTGTGGACCGTCCGTGAATAATGAGATGCTTTTGTTTAATGAATGACGATGTATAAAAATATTGGTTCATTACAGCCTATAAAAGTTCACTACTGAGCATAGGGCTCCCCCTGAGATTGCCTCATAGAGAAGATTCTACGGCAGTTGGCACGCTTGACATTAGGAAGATGCTGCTATTCATCTCCTGTCTCAGTTTCCCTCTATATAATAATAAAATATGTTGAGTGAGAATATCTTACAACTACAGTACACTGTTTAAAATATTGTATAAGAATTAAAATAATTGTAGTCTACTTTTATAGGAAACAGTTTTCGTAGCTTTACCTACTGCGAATGTAAAATGCAACGTAATATATTAATTTTGTACGAACACATTATTGTGGACTGTGGAGGCTAAAGTACACTACAGTATTCTTTAGCTGAGAACAAATTATCGGACGCGGCTGACGGACGCGGCTGATAGCCGCGGCTTATTGAGATCTAGCCAGTACATTTAATACTACACTGTGCAAACTATCAGCCGTAAGACGCGGACATGACCTTGCGTCGCTCTTGAGCGTTCAGACGTCCGAACAGAATCTGGCCGGCTGGATGTTTGGTGCGTCCGCGGACAGTGTGAACGAGGCACGGGACGCGTCTGCGGACGTTTCGAGTGTCACAAGCGAACCAACTGCGCTCGCGACATGATGTGTAATGAAAAAAATTAATTGAATGTGTTCATGCCCACGAGTGCCTATATTTATACGTACATATTAGTACATTCATAAGTACATTTTTTAACGTTTATCATCTTTTTGTAAGTCTGGACTCTGAATACAATGTATGAAATTCATCATACTTGAGTCGTTTTACATTAATATCATGGACAAGGAGTGTTTGGGTCCCCTATTTCTTGGAGGACGACATAAAGCAGCTGCCGCTAACTTTATAAATTCGTCCTCGCTGTCACTGTTTGTCATGTTTCTCGATTGACAAAACCTTTCTGGAATGACCGAAGCGAGGCGTCCGAGGACGCCGTCTCAGCTACCGTGCACTCCGCTAAGCCGCGACTGTCAGCCGCGGCTGACGGACGCGTCCGATAATTTGTTCTCAGCTTTAGGCGCTACGAGTTAAACCTTTATACAACATGGCACAAAAACAATGACACTCTTCAGTATTTTGTAATTTTTTTATTGAATGGTGCTGACACTTCACGTACAACTTCATAATTATTCCGATGTCATGTTTTTTATTTGTAACCTTACCTTTGATACTTAAAAATATAAAATTAACCATGATTTAATTAAACATTATGTTTCTTACTAAACTCACAATTATTGGATTTGTAACTGCAACGAGTTGCATAGTTGTTTAAAATTACATTTTAAAAAAAATACTGAAACACTTAGAAATTTGTTATCATAGTACCTAAATATGTGATCTATGGTGTTGAATTTTAGCATTATCAAAAGTATACCTGGATTTTTTTGCTAGAACTGGTACAACCTACCTTATTGCCCCATACACGCTTGACGTTGAATTTCGGGACAACCTGTATAGTACTACTACTATTGTGCATACTTTCCACATTTCCAAAAATAGGGGCTTTGTTGGCAGCCGTTCAGAATCGAACAAGTGTTGTTTAATACCACCAACATTTTTGAAGACCTATCCGACGATAGAAAAGACGGATAAAAAGTCATCGTCCCTTTACCTCTACAGGAGGTTCACAAAATTAAAAAAAGAAACAAGATTTTATATCACAGTTTTGTAAGCGTGCTTAATATCTATATAAATATGCCAAATTACAGATTTGTGCACCTAGGGTCTCTAAGTAAAACCGCGGACGTCTGCACGGACGGACGTGGCGAAACTATAAAGGTTCCTTGTTGTTTAACTACGGAACCCTAAAAAGCAATATACTGTCGCTAACTGAGCTTAGGCAAGCTTTAATTTATAATGCGCTGGAGGTAATGAGCTAATTTTTCACTTAAACTCTCAAACTTTTCCTCGTTACCGCGTCGTTTTGTGTCAGGTGTTCCCTCGACTCCCCTGTGCTTACCTACACGACCCAGCTTCCCCTTTATCTTACTTTAAAATTAGTTTCACAGCTTTGTTTATATTGTATGAATTACGCTTGAAACATCTTTATACATAACAATTATAGCCACAGAGATTGTAAATCATAAAATATAATAATTTTCTCTGACTGGTGATATTATCGGTTTATTGTTGTGGACGATATACCATTTATAAATTGTTTATTACACTATACTGCGCGGTTGTTGTAAATGAAAATTACGTTAACTTCATTTGCAAAAATATTTGTATAGAATAGAATAACATAGAATATTTTTTTATTCGATTTAGATTACAAGTAATTCTTATTGAAAGTCAATATTTTACGTTACCACTGGTTCGAAAAAAAGCCTCTGTCCTTGGAAGAACCAGCAAGAAACCCAGCGGGACTTTTTTAAATAAATTTTACAATGTCAAGGGTCACAAAATATTTACAAAATTTATTTTAGAAACAGCTTTGAAGCGACCCGAGGTGGTCGCTGCCAGGTCGGTCCCAGGTTATTATTAACCATGTAGGTGGAGGTGCTACGCTACAGCTACGTCGTAGAACCACGCCGCATCTATTATGTTTGTAGCATGAATAAGTCGGCTCGACCGGGGTAGGACCTAGCTCTCACAGAATAGCAGCGAAAAATAACAGCTTAATGCTGCTGTGTTTCGTATGCTGAGTGTAGAGAACGGAGACCCGCTTTACTGGAATCGAGGCATTCCGTCTTAGTCCTCAAGCGTGACAGCGCCTCTGCATTTTGATTCTTAATTGAAGTTAAATGTAAATGTCTATGGGCCACAGCATCCACTACCATCAGGTGAACAGTGTGTTCGTTTGTCACGCTTATCCTATAAAAAAAACGTGGGTGGTCTGAAAAGTCCGACCCAACAAAGATATAAGACATTTTTTATTATAATTTATTTTTAACATTCTACATAGTTTATTTGTAACCCTACGAGTACACACTTCTCCCAGCGATGCTCCCATCTCTCTAGCCCCTCCAAATAATATTCGGCGTTTTTCTCTGCAAAATAATTGCTCATGAAGATGATTGCCTCCTTATTTGACGAAAATCTCGGTCCTCCGAGCGAAATTTTTAGATGAGAAAACAAAAAGAAGTCGCTTGGGGCTAGATCTGGAGAGTAAGGTGGATGGACAAACGCTGAACGTACGTACCGCACGTAAGGTGAAACAGGATTTTATTTTTCTGCAAATGTGACCGTTTTTCCGCAATTTCCGCCTTCAGTTTGTCAAGTAATAATACGTAGTATGCACCTGTAATAGTTTTCGTTTTTAAAGATAATCGATGTAGATAACTCCATGACAACAGTCGCTATCGCTTTCCAAGCCGAAAAAACAGATTTTGCTTTTTTGGAGCCAGTTTCCCCTTTGGAGTTGTTGCTGTTTTGACTGCATTTTTGTTCGAAACTTGGATACACCATTATGGTGTATCCAAGTTTCATCTACGGTAATTAATCGGCGCCAAAACTCGAATTCATTGCGTCTAAACTGCGCCAACAGAGCGTTGGAAATGTTCATTCGAACACGTGTTTTTTGCTAACGCATGAGAACATACAACGCGCTGAGAGCTTTCTCATACCTAAATTTTGATTTAATATGTGGCAAATATAGAACTTTGCCACGTATTAAATCAAAATTTCTGTTTTCATTTTTATAGCTTCTGCTATCTCTCTCACTTAATTTGTTGTTATGTTATCGTCAGTAGTTACAGTTTTTGGTCGTCACGAATGTTGATCGTCTCCCAATCTCACACGGCCACGTTTGAACTCAGCTGCCAAAAATTTTACTGTGGTAAATGATGGTGCAGAGTTCCCATACACTTAGCCCAATTCATCTTAATTATTTCTTTTTAGGCGTATTGTCACTCAAAAACAAAAATTTTATGACAGCTCGATACCTAATTTTTTCCATTTTCACAAAAACACTCACGTCGACTCACTCAAACGGCTGTCGAATAACATCTACGCGTCCAAAATGGCTGAAATTTTGGTGCGTAACTGTCAAAAGATGCACAACTACATTCACTAGCTTTTATTGACGTATGCTGCGATGTTCCCGTTGACATCGGAAATTTTTCAGACCACCTGATATGTTATGCATAAGGTGGGAATGGGTTGTTCGGCTGAACTATGGGACCACGCTGTCAGAATACCAGCGTAAATGCGCATGCTTTGTTTAGATAATATAATAAACCGAATAACTTTTTGGCATTAGTTTTTGGGTTTGGCAGACGCATTTATTTTAATCGAGGGTATAAATGTAGACGTCTAGGGTCTATAGCATCCACTTATTATCAGGTGGACTGTGTACAGTTGCGTCACCCTTAATCTATAAAAATTGTAGCGTTATTTTAAGTTAACTCAACCAACGGTAACGGTATTTTAAGTGTTAAGTTTTTTATTATATGTATTAACATTTACATGTTATAATTATTAATACATATATATATATATATATATATATATATATATATATATATATATATATATATATATATATATATATATATATATATATAGAAAAAGAATAACTCTCTGCTCTGATGCTATTCTGTCGCCCTCATTTTATAAAAAAGGTATAACATGAGTTTCTAACTCAAATTTTGAACGCACGGCTAGTTATAACTTACCCTTTCCTTGTTTGGAGCAGTGGGGCAGTCATAGAGAATATAATGCCACCCCCACCGCACCCCTCTCGCCAGACCGTGACACAGTAACCGCGTAGGGGTCGATTCAGATCTGACAAAGCGCGTCGGCACACGTCAGAGTGCATTTTATTCATAGGAAAATAGAAACTGATTTGTTTTATCAATTTTTAAAGTTGGTATTGGGATAAAACATATTTTTAGATATACTTTTTCTTCGATATCGTTGATAACTTTTCTGCAAAGTACAGAAACTGCACTTAGGCAACATTTAGATCCGCAACAGTGTATTTGTATGCCATACAATTAGTAGTTTCGTCCGGTATTCGAACCCCAGCAATACACTCAGCTGACATTCCGCAGATTGCGCCAGCGGCATTACTATTTTCTTGAAATATTATGTTACATACGAACTTAAACTTTAATACTTAATAAATAGTCCTGGTAGTTCAGAGGCTAAGCGCTCGCTATAAATCTCACAGAACGTGAGCAAACCGGGTTGGATCCTCGACTCGCGATTTTGATGCTGATTCACCACGTGCTCGGCGGTGTCTGAGAAATAAGAAAAACATATTTCGAAGACATGTGTAGTTCACTAACAAACATTGGGACAGAGTGGCGGATATTTTCTTGTCCAAAAACCCTCTCAGAAATGAGAGAAGGCCTGTGCACAGCTGGGTACAGGCCAGATCTACTATAGGAATTTCTTTCTCCTTCTTTTCTTTGTCCTGTAAAATCCACTCCTGCACGTGAGCCGGTTCCTTTACTGCGTTGTAAAACGCGCTCCGTCAGGTGTGAATCGTCTCTAAGGGGTCGATCGCGCGGACTTCGGAAGGTCAGCCGATATAAATACACGCTTTGTGAAGGGGTTGGATCGCACGTTATTGATACAAGCGGATTTGTAGGTGCGTTATCTATTTATTGGCTTTGTAAAAAAAAAAAAACAAATTATAAATATATTTTTATTTTAAAGTACATTATAGTTTTAGAAATATATAAACACTTGGTTATTTTTTATTCGTCACAATTAACACCTTGCATTTGAAACAGGGGGTAACCGGGTACTCTTCCCCCTAGAATCTATCGCACCTTGCCTGTGTTATGTCTGGAAAGTAATATGATCACAATCAAAATAGGTTCACTGATTTGAATGAACAATAATATCCTAGTGATCCGAAGACAGACGGGGGGATTTGTCACAAAACCCTCGGCAGGCGGGTTGACTGTTGCAGTATCAGACGTATCGCAAGATGCACCTAGTCTCCGAACTACATCTTATACATTTAGCATAAATTCGAGTTGGTTACATAATCATCTAACCGTGTAGAAGCAGTGTAAAATATCCACTACCGCAAGTCATTGCCCTGAGGGTCGTAGGAGGCGACTGAGAGATCGGGAGATGGTCAGCAGCATCTTGCTGATACCAGTTAAATAAAAACCAGACAATCTGTAGGGCGGGCCTGTTCAGAGTTTGATAGGCTGTAATGATGATGAGGATACCGCCATCTACTATCACTTGTAGGAGGCCGTGAGATCGTTGTCGCATTTCCTATAGTCTCTTGTAAATCCTGTGCGTGATGTAAGTTTAACATGCTTTTCATAAGTCGGTTTTCAAATGGGAATACAATGAAATTGCAGCTAGTAAGATTCAAACAACCTTTTTAATATGTCTGTAAATAGAACAGGAGATCCGAACTTTGATCTGATCCTCGAAAATACATCAGGATACGGTTAATTGTTAAAAATAGTAAAAGTGGGAGAGCGGATGCTCAACCTTCACTCTTGCTTACGCAATTAATCATTATGAGTAATAATACAGCATACACCCACTAATACATTCAGTATAGAGCAATTACAGTTCAACCACATCGTAACACTTCCTCGCCAAAATCACACACCAGTGTAACGTGACGGACGTAATTATATCTCAGTGTAGCACAGATCAGTCTCTCAGCAACACCATTTTCCTCGCCTGCACCATAAGAACCAACACAACGGACATAACCACGATATTATCTTAGCGCTACTTAGAATGACTTAGACAGACTCTCCCGCGTTCGACACCTATACTGAATTTTATACTGCACAAACGAGTGAGGGTTCCCTGATCTACGTTCAATTCTACCCCGCCACTATCGACATGACACTCCGCTAGAATGACGCAACCTTTCGGCCACTCTTGATAACTGGTATTTCATAGACACGCCTACACGGCCAACCCCGACTATGACCATCCTCGGGCGTGTATCTTCATGAATTCCTGTAACAAACACTATTATAGTCAACCAAATCTAAGAAATACATTTTGACATCTGTCAGGCTTATTGCACCTAGCATGCCAACCAAAAATGGGAACGTACAATATTCGATTCTTAAAAAAATCGAAAGAAAAAAGAGTTGGTAATCGTTTACAGTTTGGTTTGAATAATATCAGAATAAATTAAAAACGGATAATTTAAAACACAAGATTTATCAGTTTCTTCGTATTTGTTGTTACTGCTTATTTCTAGAGGCACAGCTATAAAAATTTAAGATTGAAACTAGATTAAAAATAAATGTATTCAATCACTTTCAGTACAACTAGAAGGGATGTCGTTGTTTATGTTAATTATTATTTAATTTTCAATAATGCAGTCAAAATTAATGAATCTTTCAAAGTCATCCATAATCAATTTTTTTTAATTTTTCTACCACTTTTGCCCAATCATCCTTTGTGAGATGGGCACATACTTCAACGAATTTTTTTATAGCATTGGGTGACAAATGAACACAGTCCACCCGATGGTAAGTGGATGCTATGGTCCATAGATATACAAATTTCTTCTCAATTAAGAATCAAAATGCAAATGCGTTGTTGCCCCTGAGGACTAAGATAGAGTGCCTCGATTCCAGTAAAATGGGTCTCCGGTCCTCAGCATCAGCTCACATCAGCATTACACTTCTATTTTACGCTGGTACTCTGTGTAAAATCGTATAAATCGCCTTAAGAACGAATTACTGATTCTGTGGAGTCGAGTAACTGGTACCGAAATGACAGGATATTGAAATTATGTAGTGATTATTTTAGCACGGCCTTGTATATGAGTTTTTTGCCTACAAAAATTTACTTTGACAAAATGAAAAAAAACTTGTTTTATTCATGTAATTTAAGGAATTTTGGTAATAAAAATTAAATTAAACAAATAATACATTTAAAAAATAATGATTTGATTATTAGAATATTTTAACAGATTATTTGAATATTTTGGCGATTATTCGCATAACAATGAATTTTAATCATCCAAACACTACGCTCATATACATAGCGACATATCTTTGAAACTACGTCAAGTAAAAAAAGTTAATACTGGTTATTTTTTTGATATTTTGTTTGAAAAATTCAAATTTAAATTAGTGATAAAAACTATACACGTTGTAATGAAATACAGATAACTTCATAATTCTTTGGATTTACGTAAAAATTTATTTTAAATCGTGTGAGTACGCTTGTGCTAGGTTATTGCGGAATGATTAATGTGAAACGTCAAAAGGTATTTCTTAGATTTGGTTGACTACAATCACCAATTGGTCCAATATTCCATTCTAACATAAATAAGTATACTGTCTCTATCTTTGGACATTTATGGACCCACACACATACGCAAGGCGATTACGTTTGACCTCATGAAAACCAATGAAAAAAACGCTTGGGTCTAGCCCGGACGAGACTGGTATCTGTACTCTCTGATCGACCAACTCGACTGGACCGGACGTGTGTTTCCTCTTACCCTACGTAAGTGCTTGGCTCGGACGGACTGCCCCTTCGACCAGCGGAACTGCATAATTCATAAGCCTGGACCTATCCAGTCGATCAGCCTTGCGGCATGGCCCAGACGATATTGTCCCTTCGACCAGCTTCCCACAAACATTCTTTCTCTCAGATTAATTCAATTAGACAAGCAGTTTTTGTAAAATAAAGTATTTTATAGACGCGCCTACATATTCATTATTATTCTTTTTGCTCGTACGCTGATGGTGATTGTTCAATTTTTTTTTCAATTTATACTGTGAGTTACCACAACCACTTCATCATTACAGCCCTTCACAAGTCCACTGCTGAACATAGGCCTCCCCCAAGCAATGCCACAAAGCACGGTCCTAATAATAAAAGTGGTCATCATCATCATTACAGCTCTTCACAAGTCCACTGAACATAGGTAAACAACAGCGAACATAGTCCTCCCCCAAGGAATGCCACAAGCCGCAGTCCTGAGCCACCTGCATCCATCGACGTCCTGCATGTCTTACCAGGTCGTCACTCCATCTAGTGGGGGGTCGCCCTACACTACGCCTACCGGTACGAGGCTGCCACTCGAGAACCTTTCTTCCCCATCGGTTATCGGTTCTTCGAGCTATATGGCCGGCCCATTGCCACTTCAGCCTACTAATCCGTTGGGCTATGGCGGTCACTCCGGTTTTACTGCGGATATCCTCATTTCTGAGTCTATCACGCAGGGAAACTCCGAGCATAGCCCTCTCCATAGCTCGCTGAGCGACCTTGAGCGTCCTCATACGGCCAGCAGTGAAGGACCACGTCTCTGATCCATAAGTCATCACCGGCAACACGCACTGGTTGTACAATCTAGTTTTTAGAGATTGAGGTATACCTGACGAAAAGATATGTCGTAATTTCCCGAACGCTGCCCAGCCGAGTTGAATCCGTCGATTGACCTTCTCGGTCGAAGTTGGACTTACCTAGTCGGACTATTTGTCCCAGGTAAACGTACTCGTCAACAACTTCGAGCAAAGTACTCCCAACAACTACCGGCATAGGTGTGACATGGACATTAAACATGATCTTTGTTTTGTCCATGTTCATCTTAAGACCTATCCGGTGGGAGACACCATTGAGGTCGTTGAGCATAGTGCTTAGGTCCTCCAGCGATTCTGCCATAAGGTCTATATCGTCGGAAAATCGAAGGTGAGTGATGTACTCGCCATTGATGTTAATACCGTATCCTTTCCAGTCCAGTAGCTTGAAAACGTCTTCCAATGCAGAGGTGAAGAGTTTCGGGGATATAACGTCCCCCTGTCTTACACCTCTCTGCAGTTGGATAGATTTCGAACTCTGGTTCTGTACTCGGATAGCCATCGTAGCCCTACTGTACAAACACTTCAGCACTTCGATATACCGACAGTCAAGTTGGCACCGCTGAAGGGACTGTAGCCCCGCCCAAATTTCGACGGAATCAAAGGCTTTCTCATAGTCCACATACGCCAAGCAAAGTGGCAGATTGTACTCTTCGGTCTTCTGTACAATCTGCCGCAGGGTATGTATGTGGTCTATGGTACTGAAGCCTTTTCGGAAACCGGCTTGTTCGGGAGGCTGGAAGTCGTCGAGTCTGCGTGCGAGACGATTCGTAATGACTCTCGAAAACAGCACGAAGACGCGGCTCAGAAGGGAAATCGGTCTGTAGTTCTTCAAGAGAGCGTTGTCGCCTTTCTTAAAGAACAGGACTACCGCACTTCTGCTCCACGCCTCCGGAGTAGTGCCACCATGGAGGACGGAATTGAAGAGCTTCTAAAGGACTTCAAGTACCGGTGTTCCACCCGCTTTCAGAAGCTCCGCTGTAATTCCATCCTCGCCCGGGAACTTGCCGTTTTTAAGGTGCTGGAGAGCCATTCTAATCTCGCTCAGACTGACGTCCGGGATATCATCGGAATAGTGTCGGGTAAGACTTGGTCTTGGATCGTTACTCACACTTGCGTGTGGCTCCAACGATGATGTGTACAGCTGCCCATAGAACCTCTCAATCTCACTCAAAATCTCAGGTGTCTCGGAAACGATGCTGCCACACTCAGTCTTCAGCTTTGACAGTTGGCTCTTTCTGGCAGACAGATCTCTGGCAAAGACTTTGGAGCCCTGGTTCCGCTCGATCGCTTCTTTAATATGAGCAGTATTAAAGTTGCGTAAGTCTCGCCGCATGCATTGCAGGGGGTGCTAAGAATCTCTGGTGGAGGTTCGGTTGCCACCTACGACCACAACCACTTAAAAAATGTAAAGTTACAGCCTATATACGTCCCACTGCTGGGCACAGGCCTCCCCTGTCTGCCTCCCTCATTTCTGAGAGGGTTTAGGGCAAGGAAGTGTCCGCCGCGCTGCCCCAATACGTGTTGGCGAACTTTACATGTCTTCGTATTTTTTTTTCACAACCACTTAGCGATGAATAATTCTAGGCTATGTAAATACGCCTCATGTCAACAAAGAGACACCATCATCATAGTCTGCCCTTATACAAAATAACACTTAGGCGATATAATTACAGGCTAAAATGCTCTGTAAAAACTTACATCTTGCGATAAATCTTTTTGAGAACTATAATAATAATAATAAGCCTTTTATTTCATGCTAAGAATGACATACGTACATACATAGTTTAGAGAAAAAAAGAAGTGAATAGAGAAAAAGTTTGAATCGGGATATATAAGTTTGTTTGCATGAACCCTCCTCAAGTGAAGGTGAAGGCCTCCTCTAAAGAATTTAATGTGTCTCTATCTTGAGCTATTTGCGGCCAGCAGGTACCAGCTATTTTTATCAATTCGTCTGCCCATCTCGTGTAGGGTCTGCCTTTGAGACGTTTGCCGATTGGACCCTTCCACGTTGTTACCCTGGTGGTCCATCTCTCGTCCTTTAGCCTCGCTACGTGTCCAGCCCACTTCCAGTTTTGTTTTTTAGCGTAGGCTAGAGCATCTGTCGCTTTGGTGGTTTCTCTAATTTTTGTGTGAGGAATTTTTTGCATCTTTTTAATGTTGAGCATATTTCGTTCTATTCCGCGTTGGCAGGTAGTGATTTTGCTTTTAAATTTAGATGTAAATTTCCAAGTTTGACATGCGTAAGTTAAACAAGGTAGGAGGCATGACATCATGACTTTTGTTTTGATATTTGTTGGCATGTTACTTTTAAATATCTCTTTTAAGGACCAGTACATGTTCCAAGTATTTTGTACTCTTCGTTCTACTTCTAGTTCATTTTGTTTTCTGTTGAAACTAATTTGTTTTCCAAGGTATATATATTTCTCTGTATATTTCAGAGTTTCATTGTCCACTGATATTCTTCTCTGTATACTGTTTGTCATGACCATTGTTTTCGAAAGATTCATTTCTAGTCCTAACTGCTTACTAGCAGTGTTTAGTGAATCGATCATATTTTGTAATTGTGTGCTAGATTCTGATAGCAGAACTAAGTCATCTGCAAAGCGTAAGTGGGATCAATACTTGCCATTGATGTTTAATCCTGTCTTTTCCCAATTGAATCTTTTTATTATTGACTCTAGGATATATATAATGTACCAAGAAGACAATTTATAACCCTTAAAAATTAATAAGGACACACACACGCACACACACACACACACACACACACACACACACACACACACACAAACTCTAAAAATATTTTCTATTTCTCGTGTTGTTTTTGAATCTATTGTCAGTTCATTTCGTAGTGGTTGTTTTATGCATATTTTTAAATGTTTTTATTTTGTCTTTAATGTTTTTAATCTTTTTTTTGTATTTGCGATTTAATATTTATATAATATTTTTTTAATTAAAAAAAAATATTTTATATTGATATAATATTTAATTACTTTGTACATAGCTTAAAAGTATAAGTCAAGTAAATGGGGAACCTGCTACTTTGGACTCCCGCACAACACCTCAGGGAGGAGGGAGCGGCTGAAAAACAGCTCTGTATGAGATCTGTATCTCGTTACAGACAAAGCTGAGCCGTCTCCTTTTGTCTCAAATAAATATTATTCTTTTGTTTTAACGTGAATGTAACTGTGTGTTTTAGAGGCAATAAAATTTATTATTTATTTATTTATATAAATAATTTAGGAGACAGCGGGTCGCCTTGTTTCACGCCTCTTCCCATAGAGAACGTAGGACCAGTGGATTCTAGTTTTATTTTTGCTGTGCTACCTTTGTAAATGTTTTTGATTATATCTACATACTCTTGTTCAACTTTTTGGGCTTGCAGGGCGGTCCATATGCTTGAATGTGATACGGTATCAAAAGCTTTTTTATAATCGATATATGTGATGTAGAGCGTGCTTTGCTTCTCGTGGTATTTTTCTATTATTTGTTCTAGAGTATGTATATGGTCGATTGTTGAAAAGCTCTTGCGAAAACCTGCTTGTTCTATTGGTTGGTTTGCTTCTATTGTGATACTTATTCTTTTGTTAATTATAGAGGAAAACAGTTTGTAGATACACGGAAGTAAGCTTATAGGCCTGTAGTTTGTAATATCTTTTGAGTCACGTTTTTTATAAATTAAAATTATTTCTGACTCTACCCACTGCGATGGCATTTCAGCAGTTTTTAATATAAGGTTAAATAAGTGTGTTAATGGGAGAGTCAGTAGTGGCGAAGCAGCCTTTATAGCTTCATTTGTAATGCCGTCTGGTCCTGGGCTCTTATCTAGCTTTAGCCTTTTTATTTCTTGTGTGACTTCTTTTTCAGTTATTGGTGTTATGTTTCCGTTTTTGTTTGTAGAGTTGACATCGTTTGCGTTGATATGGCTGGTACACTCGTTTCCTTGTATAGTGTTTTATAGAAATTGGTTGCTACATCTATGATTTCTTTTCGATTATTTACCGTTTTGTCCTTACATTTTAAGCTATCTATCCAATATTTATTTGTTCTTAGTTCCTTAAGGGCCTTTTTTGAGCTTCCTGCTTTTTCCAGGTGTTTTTCTATAATAGTCTTCAATCTGTAGCTTTTGTAGTCATGTTTAATGTATTTACTTATTAATTTGTATAGAGCTGATAGTTCATTTTTAGTAGTTCGAGTTTTTATCTTAGCATGCTGAACCTCTTGTCTTCTCTTGATAAGTTCCAGTGTACGCTCTTTTAGAACTTTATGGTTACCTTTTGATATTTCGTTAGGGGTTCGAGCGTCCTGTAAGCTCTGGGTTATGGCCTTGGTTAACATGTTATAGAAAGCCTGTACAGATGTTTTTTCTTGGCATTTACGTAAATCTTGTAACTGAGAGGAAATGTTCTGTTTATAAGATAATATTTCTTGTTCAGTTTTCAGTGATGGATAGCGATTGCTTTTATACTCTGTGCGTTTTTTCTTCTGCTTTGTGATAGACATTGTTGCTCTGACTGCTCTGTGGTCTGACGGGTAATTCAGATTTAAAACTTCTATGTTTTGGAAGATGTTTGGTTGATTTGACAGTACGTAATCTATTTCATTTTTATATTTATCGTTCGGTGATCGCCAGGTCCATCTTTGGTTTGGTTTTTTATGAAAGAAAGTATTTAAGATGGCAAGTTTGTGTTCGAGGGCGAAGTCAATTAGCCTTTGACCTCTCTGGTTTCTTTCACCATACCCGTTTGGTTTCATTATTAGATGTTCATCTTTTCTTGGTTGACCTATTTTTCGCGTTAAAATCACCCATTACTATAAGGTCAGGTGGGGTAAGAAGGACAACGGGGGAAGAGGGACTATGGACCATAACTAGTAAACCGAAGTGCATATGACTATAAACTTTTCTTCAATAAAACAGTGAATGCGAAATAGTTTGAACGGTTTTTAATAGATATCGCTACGTGACTCAGAAGTCACAAAAAATGAAGACACATTTGACAGTTGTGATTTCGACTAGTACAAAGTTAGCGCGTTTTTTTGCGAACCAATAGTTTGGTGAGAAAGAGAGCTGGAAATATTTTGAATGTAATGATATAAGGAGAAAACTGTATTTATTTTTTTTAATAACCATTTTAGTCTAAAAACAACTAATAATATGAGTTTCTTTCACTTGAAAATCTAAACCTCCAAAAACAATAGCTGGGGTAAGAGGCTCACTATTCACGGTAAAAGAGGAACATATGTTTCTTTTACACTATGTCAGGGGTAACACACTTTTTGAATAATTTATAATTTTAAAATGTATTAAAAAGAATTGACTGCCCACAACGTCGTCCACGCTTACCTATTTTTGTGTTAAATTTATTTTTGAAATCGGATTTTAGTTTTTGAGTTATCTAAATCATAACAAACAAATAAAAAATCAAATGTTTTCTTTTTTTTTAATTAGTTTAGATAAAGTTTCATGCGTTTTGTACACGTCCCTTTCTTTTCAATTGTAATATTTTGTAATATTATAGCACTTTTGATTGTTTATATATATATATAGCTGGCTGTCAATGCGGTATTAATTGGAACAATATCTGCATACTTCGTATCAAAACTTTATAATATACCAAGAATAACATTTGTTAACGTGTATACGACCGCAAAGGTTTAAAATCCAAAGTGCCATTGTTATTTTTAAAGAGTGACTAACTAGGGAAAACTAGTTAGGGAGATATATTATTACCGTTTGTATGATTAAATAAATATAGAAATATCAACTTCTTTTTAGTTTGCCACCCCTGATCGAACCTGTATGTCCCTCTTACCCGAATTGATTTTTTCTTCTTTTTCATTTCAAACGATACCTTATTTCATCGATTGTAAGATCTAATTTTGTCCGAAGCAGTTCTACCTACAAATTAACGAACATTTAGCAAAGAATATTTTAATTCTCTTACCCCATGTTAGGGGGAAGATGAACGTTTACTTAATCTTGACATTTATGTGAATATCGTAGTAAAAACAGATACTAGCATTTTGCACATGTGAAGTTATTACATAAAGGCAAGTTTTGTTTGGTTCAAAGATCTTAAAAGACTTTAGCTGTTCTTCCTAGCAGTCAAAATATTTTACTGAAAATAAAGTATGTCCCTCTTATCCCACCTGACCTTATAGTTCTTATAAGCTTGGTCTAGGGCTCTATTGATATTGGTGCATATATTTGGATAATTGATATGGGCAATCCTTGCATGCTTAAGTTCAATAACGCTACTCTATCATTTATGTCCATGAAACTTTCAATCCAGTTCTTGCGGGTTTTATTTATTATGAAACCGACTCCATGTTTACGTGGCGTGTGTCCCGTGTGGCATAGTATGAAATTATTATATTCTTCTATACGAGTGCCCGTTCTCCTTATTTCACACAATCCAATTATGTCGTATTTGACTCTATTAAGTGCTTCGCTAAGTTCGATTAAGCGTTCGTAAGTAGATAAAGTTCTGACGTTGTACGTTATTATGTAGAGCTAATCTTTATTATTTTTATTTGAGTTAAGTATTTCTTGGGTTTGTGTATCATTTCTTGTTATTGAAGAAGATTGAATTTGAGATGACTTCTTTAGAGGGTTGTGGTCTTGATCTTCCACGGTGACCAGCCGGATTGAAAGATGGTTTTCGTTGCTTAGTTGAAATTGATTGAATGTTGCATCGTTGAGGGAGGGGAGGGCCTGTTGCTATGACTGTAAGTTGTTGGTTGTATTGTAGTTGGTTTGGTTATGTGGTGTGTTGACGTTATTGTTTATTAAGTAGCTTAGAATGCTTGGTTTTAGAACTGCTTCTGGGACACTGTTTGATCTGGGTACAGGTGGGCTTGATTTTATTATTTAGTTTTTCTTGATAAGTCTTGTTGTGCTATTACCAACTAGTGCTTGAGAGTTGGGGTCTGCCTCTGGTGAAGTTATCAGAGTTCTTTTGTTGTTTGATTTTATTACAATAAGTTTATCGTATTTTATCGTGACTTTATTTCCTTTCTCACGCTCTCTATTTGCTTCTTCCTGTAGTTTTTTCCTTTTTTCTAATATGTATTTGGGGTAATCCTCGTTCAAGTAATATTGGGTATCTTTTAGTAATCTTTTATGCTTGAGAATGCTGATCTTTGAACCAAGAGTAGAAATTAGGTTACAATTACTGGTCGCGGCTTATCACCTTTTTTCCCCACTCTCTTTATTTCTTGAATATCTCTACAACCAAATTTTAAGAACAATTTTTCATTCATGAATTGCAAAATATTGTTCTCCAAGTTATGATAGGATGTCTCACTCTCTTCAATACAGAAGAAAATTATGTTCCTTTGTCTTGCTTGTTTTTTCATAAATTGAATTCTTTTTTCTTGTGGTTCAACATTTACTTTCAAGGTTTGATATTTTTCTTCCAGTATGGTAAATTTCTCCTCTAATTTGTTAGTTATGTTGAGTTTACTTGTTCTGTCACCTTTTCGCCACTTTTCTGAATTTCTATTTTTTGTACGTTTAGTTCTTTTTGAATATTTTGTAAGGCTTTCATAATTTCCTCCATAGTATCTGTTTTGTTATGGTACTCGTTGCGCCCTCTATTGGTTAATATTGTTTCGTATTCGTATTGTGCGTAAGTCAAACGTAGTCGAACGTAGTGTGCTTCTTTTCTGATAGATGGCGCTGTTTCGTATTTTACTTTACTATAGCAGATAAGCGAAATTACAGAATCATTTAGGTATGAGGTTATGTTTTTCCAAAAAAAGAGTAGCTTTCACGATTTTTCATTTGTTCGCATTTCAGCACTTTCATAAATTAACACTGGTACAATTTAACTTAAAAAGTTCGTAGATTGTTGTATGCTTACACTTCAGTCTTTTAGGTTTTTTGTGTATTATTCATTAACTTAGGATCTTGTCTTCACTATATAGTCATATTCATTAGTTTATTGTTTCACTTTAATTATGTTTTTAAATAACTTTTTGCACGGGCTATATTGTTACCGCGTCTCACTACCGACCCTCCTATATTATTTATCCATTTTGAGAACTATAGCTGAGCAATATTACCAGTGATATCTTTGCTGCAACAATGTTATTGCGCAATAACTTGCAGAGTTGCGGCAGTGTAATATCAACCGTATCGTCGAGCAATATAGTTCATAAATGTAAAGCACCATTGAAGTTATAGCCTGAGCAACTTTCCACTGTGTTAGGCGGTATAGATACAACTTGAGGGCTTTGCGATTGCAGCTAGAAATTGCCACAATACTAGCTCGTTTATAATCGCTTTAAGAGACACGAGATCACGAGAAACGAATCACTTTGCATCCCGACTTAAAACAACGTGTTTTTGTGCATGTTGGCTTCGGCCGGAAGAGTCCCAGATCACATTGGTTAGAGAACTACTTATTTGGTCTTACTCAGCAAGCCGGGAAGGCTGAACATTACAAGTTTTTAATTTGTGATCAGAGTTTTTCCAGAATGAGGCAGACACTTTCAATATCACATCACGACGACAAGCTTGTCTCATGATAGAAGTGCCGTGTATAGGCGACGTAATCTAGTAATAAGAAATAAGACAATTTATTTTTCTTAATACAATACTCTTCACATCTCGTACTTGTGGGTTTGTGAAAGCTGACAGAGGGGAATGAAATAGAAGGCGGGCAGCAACATTGTCCTGATAGCATTTCAATATAATAAAAAATAAAAACATGCGCGGCCTCTATAGCAGTTATCCCTCTATGAGGCAGTCTATGCTGTAGGCCTTTGTCCAACCGTGGGGTTCTGATAAGCATTAATAAATAAAAGAACGATATGATACAGGTGTTTTTCGTAGTGAAATTAATACACTATATATTAAAATACAAAATTATCAACATGGCAACGTTTATATCAAGAAATAAAAGATAAGATTGTAAACGGTAATCGCACTCAGATTTAAAGAAAAAGTGGAATTTTAATACAAAGAAGAAATAAAAATGGTTTGTCATAAACACGATAATTTATTAATCATCCATGTTTTATGTCTGGGAAACTGAACGCAAAACTATTCAATGTTAAGTGAATAAACTAGTAAAATTAGCATAAGTACTTGCCATGAATAAAATTTGTTACTTATAGATGTATTATTAATGATCGATGCCTATAGAGTTATCTATTTCTGTCGTGCTACATCTTCATCATATATCCCACATATTTTTGAAGAGACTTATGATTAGGGCATTCTTATTAAAAGACAAATGTTTTATTCATTTCTATTAGATGAAATGAATTAATTTCTTCAAAGGCCGAATAAGTTAAATTCATTACGAAATTGTGACAACAAAAAGTTGAAATTTATGACAAAAGTAATACACGGAAACGAAGGAAACCTTTTATATATTACAAGTAAATATTAAATTTTCATATAGATGAATTTAAATCCTGGATTCAACCGGACTTATGACGACTTCTATTGGCTGTGATGCATTCCTGTTTGCGAAGCCTGGGAACAAGGACGATTATCCCTTTTGAGTGACGCACTCTGTGGAGGAGACCTGTGTTCAATAGAGTCGTGATAGGATTTAATGGATGTCTTTTTTAAACAATAATGTGACAAACAAACACACGGTCCATAGTAAGTAAACGTTGTAATCCATAGATAACTACGACTACATACAGAAAATGACTGCAATTCGAATTGAATGTCAAACGACTCAATCTGACGAAACTAATTGTTAACTTCGCTTACTGGTGCGCGTGTATTGTCGCAACGCACCGCTTGTAGGGGTCGCCATGTAATGTAGGAAAGCTATCAACGAAAAGGAGACGTCTTCTCTTGCTATAACTTTAATTATACCACTCACTGAACAGCTACAATTAACATTATTATATACTGTCGTTGGGGCTACACTACAACACACTCACACATACAAATGCCCGTGGGGTGGAGGTCTGGTTATTTATAGTGCAGGTTTGTACCTGGGTTGGTCACGACGTTGATTACTATTGCACACAGCTTTAGCAATTGCGGGAAATAAATCGGTATGTTCTCATGACTACACGATAGAAGAGGAAAGTTCTTAATTTAATATTTTTTGTACATAATCTTATTATAATACGTAATTACAAAAACATAATTCTTGGAACGATGTGCTCCTTGTCAGACAGTAAACGAGGTTGATGACAAGATTTGAGCCAAGTATACACGACTCGGTGTCAGCGAGCGCGCTTGGTGTTGAGTGGAGCCGAGTAAACCCGACTAGGCGTCACCGACGCGAGCTTGACGGTTCAGAAAGAACCCGCCTAAAGAAGTTTTCATTTAAATAAATAAATAAAAATATATAATGTTACTGCACTCTGTCGAGTGGGATCTGCTGCGCGTGCGGGACGGAGCTGTCGACGGAAGCCAGTTGCAGAGTGTGCGGAATGCGGATACTCAATCATTTGCTCTTACGGTACTCTGTGTGCGTGCGGGGACGGCGGCTTACCATAGACAGCCGAGATCAGTCGCAGAGTACGTCACCGGCGGGCAGCAGGTTTCCGTGCGCGACAGCTTGTATGCGCGGCGCATCAAGCCGCAGCGCGAGGCGGCCCTCGCTGAGCTGCAGGTCACGCGCGCCAAGCCGCGCGTAGAACTTGCGCGCGGCTTGGTTGTTCGCCGCCACGTGCCAGTCCACGCGCTGAACGCCGCAGGACAACGCACGCGTGCACAGCTCCTGCAGCAGCACGCGACCGACGCCCGCCCGCCGCAGCGATGGCACCACATATAGGTCCTCAAACACACAAATGAAACCCACACTTACATCGTTCCCTTTACTTGAAATTTAAACAAAGGAACAAAGCTATTTATTTCTCTTAATAATTTCTTATATTTGCGCGAATACAGAAGAAAAGTTTTGTTACGAATTTTATCGCGTTTAATTTTAATACGCCCAGATTATATTCGAACGGAAATACAGACACCGGCAAATTATTCCACTCATTTGCTGTACGCATTAGGAAATAAGAAGAGAAGTTTGGTTCTAATGCGAGGTATGTCGAAAATAAAAGTTTCAAGACTCGCCGAACGCCTGGTTGTCTGATGAGGAAAGGGGAGGGAGGAATTAAAGCATGTAATTCCTGCGTATTCCTTTGACTGTCAATCATTTATCATTATGATAACAACTCATCCCAAGTCCACACTTGAACAATGGCCTACATCAAGGGACAGTGCTATAATTCAGTCGTATGCCACCTGCATCTTTCACCAGATCCTCACTCCATCTAGTAGGATACTGCCCTATATTTGGCTTAAAGATATGAGACTGCTACTCGAGAAACTTTTTTACCAATTGGTTGTCAGTTATTCGAACTATATGATCAGTTCATTGCCACTTTATCTTACACGCAGAGGAACTCTTGAGTGACCTTGAGCTTCTTCATACGATTAGCAGTTAAGGACCACGTCTCAGATTCATATGTCGTACCAAAGCACTGGTTGCACAATCTTTTTTCGTCAAGTTTTGAGATACTCATTATAAAAAAATTAATTTGTCGTAATTTCCCGAACACTGCTTAACAGAGTTGAATCCACAGATTGACCTCTTAGTTAAACTTGGACTTAACTAATCGAATATTTTGTCCTAAATAAACATACTCGTCAACAATTTCAAGTGTAGTGTAGTGTAGTGCTCCTAATAACTACCAGAATAGGAGTGACACGAATTTTACACATGACCTTGGTATTGCTGCTGTAATTTCGTGTATTTTATACTTGGCAGGGCCACACTGCAGCTATATTATAGTTATTGCTCCAATGGGGCGGCTCGACCGGAGAAGAACCACGCTCTCAGAGACGCTCATAGAAAATCACTATAAAATTAGCAGCATAATGCTCTTGTATTTCGTATGGTGAGTGTAGAGAACCGGAGACCCTTTTTTACTAGAAACGAGGTATTTCATTTTAGTCCTCAGGAGCGACAACGAATCTGCATTTTATTGTTCAATGATGATAGATGTAGATGTCTATGGGCACAATATCCACTTACCATCAGGTGGACTGTGTGCTCGTTTATGTCAAACAGATCGTTGTCATCTTTCTTGAAGAACAAGACTACCGCACTTCTGCTCCACGCCTTCGGAATAGTTTAACTATCAGTTTTTTTATTCTCTTTCAGAAACTCCGCTGTTATCCCATCTGCCCCCGGGCCCTTGCTGTTTTAAGGTGCTAGAGAGCCATTCTAACCTCGCTTCGACTGACATCTGGGATATCATAGGAATAGTGTCGGAGATAAAAGTTGATCTTGGCAAGCGGATTGGCAACCGCATTTTATTTTCTATCAGGAAGTCGCTGCTGCGTCTCTCCTGGTTCGTTTCCCTCCGTCACCTCTAGTACAACCGCCACCAGCAGCTGATGATGCAGGGCAGTGGATATTCCTACCCTGATGTCCCGCATTAACGTTACTACCGTGTATGGTAGTAATGGTAATTCGGGGCATCACTCAAGGGCAAATTATCGCAGTACCAAAAATGCTGCAGCGCTGGTTTTCAAATAGAGTCCAATATTAATATCACGTACAGAAACTACGAGACATAGTGACAGGTGGAAAGAACAGCATGTTATGTAACGATTCAACAAATTATATATTGTATAAAGACTTAAACAGACAACAAAAACAAACAGGCCATATAGCTCGAAGAACCGACAACCGATAAGGAAAAAATGTTCTCGAGTGGCAGCCTCGTACCGGTAGGCGAAATGTTGTACTAGATGGAGTGACGACCTGGTAAGACATGCAGGATATCGATAGAAGCAGGTGGCTCAGGACTGTGCTTTGTGGCATTCCTTGGGGCAGGCCTATGATTAGCAGTGGACTTGTGAAGGACTGTAATGATGATGATAAAACAGACAACACAAAACACAATCTTTATTTGATAAACATTTCAAAGTAATTTTCAGCACGGGCAAAGCGATACCTACCCATGGCTGCAATTACATATATATAAATTCGAATAAATATCAAAAATTCAAATAGTGGAAAATTAATCGTGTAAATTTGAAATGAAAAGCGCGTAGCTTAAACTGTTAGAGTATCCACGTATCAAAACTGAAGTCCAATTTCTAATTAAGCAAATAAAACTAAATGAAATATTCACTGAATTCTTCTCCTACCGTCGCCGAATCGTTACTTAAACAAAATGTAAATGTGTGTACAAAGAATTTTACATTTCATAAAGTTTCATCAAAAGATATTGTAAAATATTTTAAGATTATTGATATTAAGAGAACCGCCGATCTGTGGGGGATTTCTGTTAAAGTTATTGCGTCTATAATAGATACAATCGCACCTCAACTATCTATTATTTTTAATAGTAGTATCAAATCTGGTGTGTTTCCTGATTTAAAGAAGCATAGTAAAGTAATACCTTTATTTAAATCTGGTAGTACATTGGACCCCGCTAATTTTAGACCTATTTCTGTACTGCCAACACTTAGTAAAATTTTTGAAAAAATCATTCTTGATCAATTGTTAATTTTTTTTAATGTAAATAAATTACTTCATAAAAATCAATTTGGTTTCACAAGGGGTCGCTCGACAACTGATGCTGGTGTTGAGCTGATTAAATATATATTTAATGCATGGGAGAATTCACAGGATGCTTTAGGTGTGTTCTGTGACCTATCCAAAGCATTCGATTGTGTTCACCATGAAACATTAATCAGGAAACTTCAACACTACGGTGTAAGAAATGATGCTCTTAAATTAATTATTACATATTTAAGTGACAGAACACAAAAAGTTGTTATTAATAGTATGAGTTCTTCCGGGTCGATTGTACAAATGGGCGTGCCTCAGGGCTCAATTCTCGGCCCCTTTCTGTTTCTCGTATATATTAATGACTTACCTTACATAGTAGGGGACAACCATGATATAGTATTATTTGCTGATGATACTTCATTAATTTTCAAATTAAAACGACAGTTATTAAATTACGACGAAGTAAATAATGCTATAGCTAAGTTAGTCAATTGGTTTAATGTTAATAATTTGCATTTGAATAGAACTAAAACTAAATGTATGAAATTCGTAACTCCTAATGTTAAACATGTCAATACTAATGTAATTTTAAATGGGGAGGAACTGAGTCTTGTAAATACCACCATTTTTCTTGGAATCACACTGGACGCAAAGCTTCAATGGCTCCCCCATATATCAAAACTAGCTAGCAGACTTAGTTCTGCAGCATATGCTGTAAAAAAGATTAGAAGTCTTACCAGTGTTGAAACAGCTAGAATAGTTTACTTTAGTTATTTCCATAGCATTATGTCGTATGGTATTTTGCTATGGGGACACGCGACTGACACTGAAATTATATTTATTTTACAGAAGAGGGCCATTAGAGCAATATATAATTTAAAACCAAAAGAGTCACTGAGACAAAAATTTAAGCATATTAATATATTAACTCTGGCCTCTCAATACATTTATGAAAATGTAATGTACGTACACAAAAATAAAAGTAGTTTTGCGAAAATAAGTGATATTCATTCTGTAAATACTAGGAGCAGACACAAGCTGGTAGTACCAGTTACTCGACTCCACCGAGTCAGTAATTCATTCTTGAGGCGATGTATACGCTTTTACAACAAAATCCCAGAAAATATACAAAATTTGTCATACACAAAGTTCAAAAATGTTATTAAACTAAGTTTGTATAAAAAGGGTTATTATAATATTAAGGAATTTATAGATGATAATAACCCCTGGGAAGGGTGATCGCTACCAAGCTATTTCTAATTTGTCTTGTGTTGTTGATTGTAAACATGATTGTAAGTTATTATTAAAAAAAATAGTCCCGCTGGGTTTCTTGCTGGTTCTTCCCAGGACAGAGGTTTTTTTTGCGAACCATTGGTAAATTAAAAAAGTGACTTTCAATAAGTATTTTTATAATCTACATTGAATAAAAAGTTTCTATTTCTATTTCTATTTCTATTCCATTCCTTCCTTTTAATCCTTCTATTCAATATTCTTTTTCATCAGATTGTAATATCTCTCTACCGAATTTGAGCCTCTACCGTCAGAGAGACGATTTTCCTCATTATCACGACAGTAGGAAGGTGACTGTCATAGTTCCATTCGTTGAAAAAAATGGTTATGCTATCTATTGAAAGCCATATTTCTAACTTGTTAGCGGTAAATACATAGATTTAGATTAAGAAAACATAAACACAGAAATCATGTCAATATATAAATATAACAGCTATAATTTATGTATTGTTTTAATTATTTTTTATTTATTTATGGTTGTTACGACTGTTTCATCAATGCCTAAGACCGTGTATGGTTAATGCGCAAAGGCTGTGGCAGAATAGCAGGAGTGGCGGGTTTCCCGTTACAACTAAGTCACAGACCATTTTGTCACCACTATTAAGCTGTCTATTTAAATAATAGCATTGTATTTTTGTAGCAAGTAAATACTTTTAATTTTATTTTATAACAGTACAATACAGGTTATGTTATTTCGTAATCCTACCTCCAAATAGAAAGCGCGCCGCGTCCAACTCGAGTAGGCACGGTTGCACATCGCATAGCCAACGATCTCACCCTCGTGTTCCGCTATCAACAGGAAGTACCACGGCGGTGAACTATCGAACCCGTCCTCCTCCAGATCTGTAGCACAAAACTTTTTTCAAATTGCCAAACGCCGACTGATGCACTGAGTCGTTCTGTACCGCTGTGGGTAGCTCAGACTATGTTCGGATAAAGCCCGACTTAGGTTCCCGGCGGCACCGCTGAAATATTAATAATAATAAACACCGTTTTAATTGCTGACATTCAATAATTTTCCCCACAAGAAATTTGATTATGGCGGCTTTAAACATCAACAGGATTAGAGTGTAGAAGTGAGGGCGCAACAACAGGTTCACTCTCTATTCCCTTTATATCATAATACGATGGGGGGGGGGGGGCAATCTGAAATAAATGGACAGCTCAGGCGCAGGATCAATAAAATATGTTATACTTTTTTGAGGCATTTCAATATTTTCGTTTCAATTGAATTATTAAAATTATTGCTCCTTATTCATCACAGCTGTACTTTAGGGATCCCATCTCGGTCCTGTCTTATTCAATTTATTCATTTATGATATTGTTGTGTGAATAAGTCAACTAGCGCCATCTAGTGTCAGGAGCGAGAGCGGGGGGGGGGGCTTTGCAGAGAATGACATCGCGGATCTCTCGACCGACAGCGCCGCCCGAAGAACTAAGTTTCTAGAAAATCTATACTCGATTTCTCGGTACCTTGCGCGTGTTTACTTGAACATTCCGGATGTTTTGCTGATTTGAATAAATAGGTGGCGCAAGATGCGATCGAGACAGAGTTCAACTCGGCGACACAAGCGACGCTTCGGAGCGAAATTAAGTGATTTAGTGTGTTTAATTATTAGTGTTTTTTAACTTTAATTTGTATAAAGTAAATTAAAGGTTAATTTAGGTAATTTTATCGGCAATTTTTATTGTCACGAACCTCAAGCTCGTAACAATTGGTGTCAGAAGTGGGATAAAATAATGCCGATTTTACCTAAGGAGGAAACGGAGGGTGTCCGTACCCGAAGTCAACGCCAGCAGGAGACGGACCACAGGAGATTTGGTGGTGCAACGCCGCAGATGTCTGAGGGCCAGCCGCCGGCCACGGAAGCCGGTCCGTCAGCAGCTTCTACGTCTGTGGCACCTGACTTAGGTGCTCTGATGGTGATGCTGCAGGAGCAGGCTCGCCGACAGGAGGAGCAGGCTCGCCGACAGGAGGAACAGGTCCGTCGGTTGGAAGAGCAGCTGCGGGGTGGACAGGATGAACAGGCCCGCCGACAGGAAGACCAGGTTCGTCGTTTGGAGGAGCAGCTGCGGGGCGGACAGGAGGAACAGGCCCGTCAGCTGGCGGAACAGGCTCGTCGGTCGGAAGAGCAGATGCTCCTTATGAAGGACCTTCACGCTACCTTTGGGAAAGAGATAAGGCAGGTGAAGGATAGGGTTGCTCAACACGACAACCGCCTGTCGGAAGCTGAAACCCGAATCGAAGAACATGAAACCCGAATCAACCATGTGAACAATCGGGTTGACAACGTGATGGCTGACGTGAAGAAAACGCTAAACGACCTCAAACTTGGGGATGGAACTACAGCTCCCGTAGTAGCTGCAGCACCTTCGCTACGTGGATTCAAAGTGCCGCCGTTCGACGGGACCTCTTCCTGGTCGGCCTACAAAATCCAGTTCGAGGCCGTCATGGAGGCGAACGGCTGGAATAAAAGCCAAGCCATGACTGCACTCACCCTAGGCCTGCGCGACCAAGCCTTAACTGTGTTGGAAGCTCTCGGTAAGAAAGTGACCTATGAGCAGCTTCTTGAGGCCTTGGAGGCGAGATTTGGTGACGCTCACCTGGAACACGTCTTTCGCGCGCAGCTTAAAGATCGCGTGCAACGCAGCAACGAAAACCTTCAGCAGTGGGCCCTTGAGGTGGAGAAGATGGTTCGTAAAGCATACCAGTCTGTACCTGCGCTCATTGGAGGGAACCTGGTGCAAACATTCATCGACGGCATCCGCGACCTGGAAGTCAGAGCTGCTGTGAGGCTCGGGCACCACGAGACGCTTAAGGACGCCTTGGCCCATGCACTGGAGGTAGAAGCCGTGCGGCAGGATCATCGTTCCCATCGCGTCAGGGAGGTTGCAGCAGCTACAGTTCGCGACCGCAACAAAGGATACAGTCCTAGGTGCTATGGCTGTGGGGAAAAGGGCCATCTTCGATCCAGCTGCCCTAAGCGAACCCTAGAAAGGGAAGGTAAACGATCCCAGGAGGGTAGTGCGGCCAACAGCACCGCCCAGCAGCAGCAGGGAAACGAGTAAAAGCCAGAACCGCGGGGCGGGTGCTGGCTGATGTTAAAAGAGCCCCAAGGATCTCGATCTCACAAACCCATGATGGGAACAGTCTAATCATCAAGGGCGAGGTCAACGGAATGCCGTGTAAACTGACCATAGACACTGGAGCCTCTCGTACGGTTGTTAGTTCCCAACTTATAAGTCAGTTCCTTGGGGACTCCACATACAACCGAGAACGCATTAATTTGGTAACAGCCACCGGTCAGCGTATACCCGTCCGTGAAGAGAAGGAGATGGAGTTGAAGCTTGGCAACGTGATCTACCTGCATAATGTCATCGTGGCTGATATAATGGACGACTGCATCCTAGGCCTAGACTTTATGAGGAATAATTGCTGTGAGATCGACGTTAAGCAAGGTGTTTTGAAATGTGGACAGGAGGAACTTTTTATGGAAGGTGCGTTACCAGGGAACGTGTACAGCATTAAGAAGATTGTTCTTCCGCCGAGATCGGAAACGATTGTTCCGATTAGTCTTCCCCGAAACGCTGGGCAAGCTCACCGTTGTGTACTTGTGGAAAGGGTAAACAATGACCTTCCATGGAAAGTAGCTCGAACCTTGGTCAGGACCACGGACATCTCAGGAGTACGTGTGCTGAACCTTTGCGACCGGGACCAGATTATAGAAAAAGGCACATTAATTGGTACTTGTGAGGAAGTGGATTGGTTACGTAGGTGCCAATATATATCGAGTGGGACCCCCAGCAAGGATGCAGAAACGAGAGTGACCACACTTTTGGAAGACTGTCGCAGTGTTCTGTCCCCGAACGAATTGGTCAAGGCGAAGAAGTTGTTACTCGAGTACGCCGATGTATTCTCGTCAAACGATGCTGACATAGGAAAGACTGGTTTAGTTCAACACAAAATAAACACAGGTGAAGAGTTGCCTATCCGTCAGCGGCCAAGACGATTGCCGGTAGCACGTGAAAAGGAAGTGGAAACCATGATTGAAGGAATGGTGAAGGATGGTGTTATTGAACCCTCCTCTAGTCCATGGTGTTCGCCAGTGGTGCTGGTGAAAAAGAAGGATGGCAGCATGCGGTTCTGTGTTGATTACCGCCGTCTGAACGACGTTACAAAGAAGGACAGCTATCCCTTGCCAAGAATTGATGACACGCTGGACATGCTTACAGGAGTAAAATGGTTTAGCACGCTGGATCTAAAAAGTGGCTACTGGCAAGTTGAAATTGACCCCAAGGACAAGGAGAAAACTGCGTTCTCGACGGGAAAGGGTCTTTGGCAATTCAAAGTAATGCCGTTTGGGTTGTGCAATGCTCCAGCAACGTTTGAAAGGCTGATGGAACTTGTACTTACCGGGCTAATTGGCGATGCCTGTCTGGTCTACTTGGATGACATCATCATCGTGGGCCGTACGTTTGAGGAACACCTTGAAAACCTGGGACGCGTGCTCATGAAGATTCAGAGTGCCAATCTCAAGCTGAGTCCGAAGAAATGTTCACTGTTCAAACGGCAAGTCAAGTTTTTGGGATATGTAGTGTCGGAAGAAGGTATCCGCACGGATCCAGAGAAAATTGCAGCTGTAAAGGATTGGCCGGTTCCAAAAGACAAGACGCAGGTTAGAGCATTTTTGGGTTTGTGCTCCTATTACCGGCGTTTTGTGAAGAACTTTGCAGATATAGCCAAACCTCTGCATAAGCTAACCGAGGAGAAGCGACATTTCTGCTGGGATGAAAGTTGTAATATCGCATTCCAGGAGCTCAAGGACCGTCTGTGCAAAACACCTATTTTGGGATACCCTGATGCAAGCAAAGAATTTGTAGTTGACACAGACGCAAGTGATATAGGACTTGGCGGTGTGTTATCTCAACGGAATGGTGACCAAGAGGTCGTGATAGCGTACTTCAGCAAGTCGTTGTCAAAACCGGAAAGGAACTATTGTGTCACAAGACGCGAATTGCTAGCTGTGGTAAAGTCGTTGCAGCATTTTAGCAAATATCTTCTGGGGCGAAAATTTCACTTACGAACTGACCATGCTGCACTAAAATGGCTATTGCAGTTTAAAAATCCAGAAGGACAAGTTGCGAGGTGGATTGAACTACTGCAGGAATACGACTTTGAGATCGAACATCGCAGCGGGAAATCTCATGGCAACGCAGATGCATTATCACGAAGACCTTGTCCTGAAGATTGCAAACATTATACTAGGCAAGAGAGTAAGGGAGTGGTATCCGTGAGGATGCTCAGGGCAGACCACCTCAGCAACGAGTGGAAGGACAGCTTACAACGTGCACAGCAGGAAGATCCGGACGTCAAGCCGATCCTGGAATGGATGAAGGCCAGTGCTCCCAAGCCCAAGTGGAGCGACGTCTCAGCGATGAGTTCGATCACTAAAAGCTATTGGGCCCAGTGGGATAGCTTGCTGCTTCAGGATGGAGTTCTGTGCCGTAAATGGGAAAATGTTCGGGGAGACAGCTGTCATTTACAAATGGTTGTCCCTAAAGCTAAAGTACCGGATGTTCTACAGCTGTACCATAATGATTATTCAGGAGGCCATCTGGGAGTCAAACGAACTCTACTGAAGATCCGAGAACGGTTTTACTGGGTCCACTGTCGAAACGATGTCGAGGACTGGTGTCGCAAATGTACAAGTTGTGCGGCTGTAAAGGGACCTCAGACTCGTAGTAGAGGTGCATTGAAGTTGTACAATGTTGGTGCACCATGGGAGAGAATAGCCATTGACGTGGCGGGGCCGTTTCCGGAGAGTGAAAGCGGTAACAAGTATTTCATGGTTGTGATGGATTACTTCACTAAGTGGCCAGAAGTTTTCGCCATTCCAAATCAAGAAGCTTCAACAGTTGCAGATAAACTAGTTCATGAAGTCTTCTGTCGTTTTGGAGTACCTCTAGAGATTCACAGCGATCAAGGAAGGAATTTTGAATCTCAAATATTCCAGGAAACTTGCCGAGTTATGGGTACTCATAAAACAAGAACGACTTCTTATCACCCGCAATCTGATGGAATGGTGGAACGATTTAGTCAGACATTGGGGAGGTACCTAGCAAAAGTTGTAGACAATCGGCAACGAGATTGGGACAAGCACATACAACCGTTTTTGTTGTCATATCGAAGTTCTGTTCACGAAAGTACAGCAGTGACACCAGCTTTCGCAAACTTTGGAAGAGAATTACGGCTGCCTGCAGACCTGATCACTGGGATACCACCTGATGCCCCACGCAGTATAACCGATTATGCATATGACTTGCGGAACAAAATGAATGACATTTATGAGCACGTCAGACAATCGGGCCAGCAAATGTCTGAGAAAATGAAAACCCGGTATGACCGCAAAATGAACAATAAAGGGTTCAACGAAGGTTCATTAGTGTGGTTGCACAATCCAGTCCGCAGCAAAGGGAAATCTCCTAAGCTTCAAGCTAAATGGGTCGGCCCGTACCGGATTGTAACCAGGATCAATGATGTGACCTACCGGATACAGAAAGGCGCAAGAGGAACTCCTAAGATCGTCCATGTGGATCGCTTGGCGCGTTATTATGGGACCGATAATGCTCGGGACGAGCATGTCTTAGGAGGGGGCAGTGTTGTGTGAATAAGTCAACTAGCGCCATCTAGTGTCAGGAGCGAGAGCGGGGGGGGGGCTTTGCAGAGAATGACATCGCGGATCTCTCGACCGACAGCGCCGCCCGAAGAACTAAGTTTCTAGAAAATCTATACTCGATTTCTCGGTACCTTGCGCGTGTTTACTTGAACATTCCGGATGTTTTGCTGATTTGAATAAATAGGTGGCGCAAGATGCGATCGAGACAGAGTTCAACTCGGCGACACAAGCGACGCTTCGGAGCGAAATTAAGTGATTTAGTGTGTTTAATTATTAGTGTTTTTTAACTTTAATTTGTATAAAGTAAATTAAAGGTTAATTTAGGTAATTTTATCGGCAATTTTTATTGTCACGAACCTCAAGCTCGTAACAATATTACTTCTATATTCCATCATGAAATGAAAATTCTTCAATTTTTTTTATTCAATCGACATCTGACTGGGCTCTTGTATAGACTGTGATTTAGATCTTCTTTAGTATCGACTGTAGCGATAATTTAATGCACATCAAAGTAAATTTAAAAGAGTATTGCTGTTATCTTTTCCAGAAGAGCAAAAGAGAATGTTTCAAATGTTGTTTTAGTATACATCCTGTTATATTAGTCGACAGTAAATTAACATTTATTTCACAATCTATCTACTATCGGTTCTTAATCGTGCACATCGTGTGCCAGTCTTCATTCTCTGAACATGTCGAGATTTTAAGCGAACTTCTATGTCAGTACTTTTATCGAAAATGGCTTCATTTTGGTAACAAAAATATGTATAATTGTAGTAATTCTTTAATAATATGTACTCATTGGTAATATTTAAGTATGTGCTTCTGTGGTTTGAAATATTCAATATAATAACCATATGAGCAAAATAGAATCGATAAGAGAAATAAAATTAAAGCATTAAGATATAAATATTCCAAAAACAACGAGCTCAGAGTAACAGTTATTAGATTTACAGATTAACAAACTTTATGTATTCTGTACGCAAATGAGCCTTCACCTGGCAACAACATTCCCCCTGTGTCCCTTAGAAGGAAACAGCGCGCACAAATTGTATAAATTATAATTTTGTTGGTCCGCTGTTTTGATTTCGTTTGCAGATAAAAGTGGTTTTATTTTTACGTGCTTGAGCCATGCTGCAGCTATATTAGCAGTATAGTTGTAACACGAGTGGGTCGGTTCGACCGGGGAAGGACCACGCTCTAAGAGAAAACCAGCGTAAAAAAGCAGCTTAACGCTGCTGTGTTTCGTATGAGAACTGGAGACCTATTTTACTGGAAATTTGCATTTTTATTCGTAATCGGGATGGATGTAGATGTCTATGGGCCACAGCAGCCACTTATTAACAAGTAACTATGAGTTCGTTTGCCACTCTTATCCTATAAAAGAGAATAGGTGCTGTGTGACGCACCGACCTTACACAAATACGAAATATGAAAATCGCATGTGAATGTTATTATAACATTTTATTAATGTAATATTTAAATAATACTAGTTCTTACGGATTTCCGATCGACACAAAAGATCGAAAGTGTTGATCGGAACAAAAGTTAAATTTTAATCTGTGGTAACCAAGGTTAACTATGACATATGGACGTTGAATATCTCAGCCCCCCCCCCCCCCCACTCCCGTGACCATGGATACTGTAAAGTGCTCGAAACGTCGCGTATATAAAAAGTTAAATATACCTAAGCGATAAAATCCGTAAAAACTAGTATTATTTAAATGTGTAGTGTTCGCGTAAATATAAGAAATCATAATGTAATGTTTTTCAGCATACATTACCAAAAACGTAACGTTTTGTCAAACGTTTTAACAAAAACGTAATTAATATTTAACCATAACTTTCAATGCTAATTTCTAAATACGCGCGTTGATAAATTTAGAATACCTAGAATTCACGAATTAATCTATTTTAATAATATTATGTATGCAGCGTCTACTTAATGAAAGTTAATCACACAATCTCAAAGTTATCATTTATTGCTATACATATAATGCTGTTCCTTAAATTTTATTATCTCTGTCCAACAACTAGATCGTCACTGACCCGTTTTCTTTTACTCAAAAAATAGGATTGTTTTTGACTGAAACTATTGTAAGTACAGTTCCAACAATAATATATTTATGAAGTGGGAGCCCAGCCCTCACCTGCCACGCTGAGCTGCGGGCCATCCGGCATGCCCTCGAACGTCGCCAGCTCCTGTAACAAAATATTTAGCACTACATGATCCTATCTGTAATATAAGTTATTCCAACCATATTCTACCCCAGTGGACATGGTAAATCTTTCTGTACCTAACATCTAAAAGAAAGGATAAAACAAGAATTTAAAAAATCTGTCTGCAAAAAAAGTTTACTAAAACCTTCCACAAAAAAGACAAATCTAACAACACCACGTGTGCTTAAATCAATCTAGTCGTTTAGTTTAGAGAGAGTGCCGTAAAAATGGACATATACAGACATAATAATAATGTCCGTACCGAATTCGGCCACGGCGGCAGCCTCAACGGAGACAGCCCTCGGCGCAGGACAGGATCATAGTGCCCAAGTGTATGCGCGAGGACAGGTGCACTCTCAATTCCCACACTCATAATCCGATGGGACGGTAAACCGAAACGACAGGAGAGAGATCAGGCGCAGAACCAACGGCTTTACGTGCTTTCCGAGGCACGGGGGTGAGACACCGCCAACTTCCTGACTCCGAGCAGCTACTGAGAATTTCTTGACGAAAAACTCAATAATTGATTTTTGGCACGACCCGGGATTCGAACCCAGGACCTCGTGATCAGCAGTCGCACTACTACAACCACTAGACCAACGAGGCAGATACATACATACATATTCTCGAAAAACATTACCCTACTTCTTGGGCAGACGGGTAAAAGGAAAACAAACACAAAAGCAATTTGGCAGTAATTTATAACAGCAATTATAGTAAACAAAAGTTAAAACAAATGTATGTTTTCTAGTTTGTCAAGGTTATTTCTGCCTTCATTGCTTACTTTTTTCCCTTCATCTTGCTGCTATAATAACAACATATCGAACACCTAGAGAAGGTTAGAATTAATTGTATTTTTAAGTTGCGTGTTTGAGCAAAATGCCGCGCTAATCGTTATTTGTGAGGTTTTTAGGAGCTATTTACTCGTTATTTAAAAGGTATATCGGCTAATAAAAATATAATCTTCATTCCATAATAGCCAATTCCAATTTTTTTTAAAAGAATTAGATACTTGATAAATCTTCCTATAACTAGACCACAGAAGTGCGAAATAATTATTAATAACATGCCATGAATCTCCTCATAAAGTAAGCATTATTATATCTTGCGATTGACACTAATTGAAAAGGAACAAGGGTGCGTAAACGTTAAACTAAGAAACAGAAGGGGGGGGAATCGAGGCTTCTCTCGATCCGGCCTCCTATAACGCCTACGTTGGGTTCGGGAACAACGTATGTGATCTCCGCAACAGAGTAACACACAAGGGCGATAACCTCTTCCTTTTCAGAAAATAGGTTCAGGCGGGGATTACGGGTCTTCCGAAGTCGTCCCGGTCCCAACGCCTTAATTCTTCGATGTGGACTGTATTATTTGAGGGAAGAATTCCTTGAGAATAAAACAGCAATTATCTTCAAACCGTTCCGTGAGAGAGTAATTACTTTTCCCTATCACTTCCCTACACTTTTTCTTTCTTCTTCTTATTGACTGCTGGTCTTGCACTTTTTCCGAAGTTTCTTCGAACTTTCCCGAAACTTCTCTGAACGATTCCCGAACGAATTGCAAGAAAACTTATTTACTGAGCTACCCCAGAGCTATACGCGAAAGTGAGCCGCGCCATTTGTGCGTTTGCGCAACTCAATTACATCAATTTGTTCTATCACTCTCTCACGGTTTACTCAATAACTTTATTTGTATAAGACATACATTTATACAATTTACTTGTAAAGATAGCACAAAAAATATCTATACTACGATATACATTACATTTTCATTTCACAAAAAACCTTTTATTTATTTAACAAAATATGCCTATTTTACTCACATGTTTAAAATTCTTATATAAAACTATCATTATTTCACTTATTCACCGGAATTTTCACATAAAAATAACACAGAATTCACCTCTTTTACACGTACAATCAATCTGAAATGTTTCACAAGTCATTTTTACATAAATTGCTGAAATTGCAAATATTTAGATTTCTACATATTTGGCCTCCTAAGTACGTGGCTAGCGTGCGTCTATGAACTCACACTATTTGAACAACTAACTTTTGCACGGCTATCGATTATCAGTAAAAATGGAAAGTCTAATATCAACAATACTAGGTGAATAAATGATTCTACACAATTCTCAAACGTTGAAAACTATTTCTAATCAGATTCTTATCAGTTATCATGTTTCTTATCAAACGATATAAGTGAATGTTTTCATAAATCAATCATAGAAAATAAGCATTAGTTTTCATACAAAACATATCAAACTCATATAAGACAATACTTATGCAATTAATTTCCATTAATTCTACTTATGCACAGCGATCATGAAAATGCCGTGTAGTGGCGGTTAAGAATATTCACTACCCCATATCTTCCCGTGGGTGTCGTAAAAGGCGACAGAGGGAAACAGGCAGGAGATGGGCAGCAGCATCTTCTTGATAACAGCAACTGTACGACAAAAAAAAACTGCGGTTGCCAACCCGCTCGCCAAGCGTGGCAACTATGGCAATATACCCCCCATGAACAATTACATAAATAGACGGCCCCCAGTCCCCGGCGGCCCCGCTATTCCTGGCTACGGTGGCGACCATGGTAACGGCGGGGCAGGGGGTGCTAAGAATCTCCGGTGGAGGTTCGGTTGCCACCTACGATGACTCGACCTGGCAACATTTAACGCACGCACACTGAGGACTGACGAGAAGAGCCTGGAGCTGGAAGAAGAGATAGATAAGTTGCGCTGGAGTATTATAGGATTATCCGAGGTCCGAAGAGAGGGGGAGGACACGGTGATTCTCGAATCCGGCAACTTGTTCTATCACCGTGAGGGCGACCATCTGTCTCAAGGAGGTGTCGGATTTATCGTCCACAAGTCTCTCGTCAACAACGTTGTAAAGATTGGGAGTGTGTCGACGAGGGTCGCGTACCTGATACTCAGAATCACCAAACGGTATTCGCTGAAGGTCATACAGGTTTACGCACCAACCTCGGCACATCCCGATGAGGAGGTGGAGGAAATGTATGAGGATATTTCCAAATCCATGCATTCCTCCAAAACCCACTACACGGTGTTGATGGGAGACTTCAACGCAAAACTAGGCACAAGAGAAAGCCGTGAGCTGAAGTTAGGGAAATTTGGAGTAGGGCAACGGAACCGAAGGGGCCAGCAGCTGGCCGACTTTATGGAGAAAGAGGGACTCTTTATGATGAACTCTTTCTTCCAGAAGCGGCCCCACAGGAAGTGGACCTGGTCGAGCCCCGACGGTTCGACAAAAAATGAGATTGACTTCATTATGACGACCAGACGCCAACTGTTCAGTGATGTCTCAGTGATCACAAGGGTGAAAACTGGCAGCGATCACCGAATGGTTAGAGGCACACTGAACCTAAACGTTAAGTTGGAGAGGTCTCGTCTAATGAAGTCAACGCTCCGTCCCCCTCGTGCTCTGATCCAGAATCCCGAAAACTTTCAGCTCGAGTTACACAACCGCTTTCAGTGCCTACAAGATTGCAATACAGTGGACGATATGAATGACAAGCTCGTGGAAACTGTCCATGCGGTCGGAGCTAAGTTCTGCAAGACCCGCCGCAGAAGAACACAAAAACTCACCGATCACACTCTTAATCTCATGGCTGTTAGACGGGAGATGAGGCTGCAATCGTCAACAGATTTGACAGCATACAGGCAACTGAACAGACAGATCTCCAAATGCATGCGGCGAGACTTACGCAACTTTAATACTGCTCGTATTAAAGAAGCGATCGAGCGGAACCAGGGCTCCAAAGTCTTTGCCAGAGATCTGTCTGCCCGTAAGAGCCAACTGTCAAAGCTGAAGACTGAGTGTGGCAGCATCGTTTCCGGGACACCTGAGATTTTGAGTGAGATTGAGAGGTTCTATGGGCAGCTGTACACATCATCGTTGGAGCCACACGCAAGTGTGAGTAACGATCCAAGAGCAAGTCTTATCAGACACTATTCCGATGATATCTCGGACGTCAGTCTAAGCGAGATTAGAATGGCTCTCCAGCACCTTAAAAACGGCAGGGCCCCAGGCGAGGACGGAATTACAGCGGAGCTTCTGAAAGCGGGTGGAACACCGGTACTTGAAGTCCTTCAGAAGCTCTTCAATTCCGTCCTCCATGGTGGCACTACTCCAGAGGCGTGGAGCAGAAGTGCGGTGGTCTTGTTCTTTAAGAAAGGCGACACCGCTCTCTTGAAGAACTACAGACCCATTTCCCTTCTGAGCCGCGTCTACGTGCTGTTTTCGAGAGTCATTATGAATCGTCTCGCACGCAGACTCGACGACTTCCAGCCTCCCGAACAAGCCGGTTTCCGAAAAGGCTTTAGTACCATAGACCACATACATACCCTGCGGCAGATTGTACAGAAGACTGAAGAGTACAATTTGCCACTTTGCCTGGCGTATGTGGACTATGAGAAAGCCTTTGATTCCGTCGAAATTTGGGTGGTGCTGCAGTCCCTTCAGCGGTGCCAAGTTGACTGTCGGTATATCGAAGTGCTGACTTGTTTGTACAGTAGGGCTACGATGGCTATCCGAGTACAGAACCAGAGCTCGAAACCTATCCAACTGCAGAGAGGTGTAAGACAGGGTGACGTTATATCCCCGAAACTCTTCACCGCTGCATTGGAAGACGTTTTCAAGCTACTGGACTGGAAAGGATACGGTATTAACATCAATGGCGAGTACATCACTCACCTTCGATTTGCCGACAATATAGTCCTCATGGCTGAATCGCTGAAGGACTTAAGCACTATGCTCAATGATCTCAATAGTGCCTCCCAACGGATAGGTCTTAAGATGAACATGGACAAAACAAAGATCATGTTTAATGTCCATGTCACACCTATGCCGGTAGTTGTTGGGAGCACTATGCTCGAAGTTGTTGACGAGTACGTTTACCTAGGACAAATAGTCCGACTAGGTAAGTCCAAATTCGACCGAGAGGTCAATCGACGGATTCAACTCGGCTGGGCAGCGTTCGGGAAATTACGACATAGCTTCTCGTCAGGTATACCTCAATCTCTAAAAACTAGATTGTAAAACCAGTGCGTGTTGCCAGTGATGACTCACGGATCTGAGACGTGTTCCTTCACTGCTGGCCGTATGAGGACGCTCAAGGTCGCTCAGCGAGCTATGGAGAGGGCTATGCTCGGAGTTTCTCTGCTTGATAGACTCAGAAATGAGGATATCCGCAGTAAAACCAGAGTGACCGACATAGCCCAACGGATTAGTAAGCTGAAGTGGCAATGGGCCGGCCATATAGCTCGAAGAACCGATAACCGATGGGGAAGAAAGGTTCTTGAGTGGCAGCCTCGTACCGGTAGGCGTAGTGTAGGGCGACCCCCCACTAGATGGAGTGACGACCTGGTAAGATATGCAGGAAGTCGATTGATGCAGGTGGCTCAGGACCGTGCTTTGTGGCATTACTTGGGGGAGGCCTATGTTCAACAGTGGACTTGTGAAGGGCTGTAATGATGATGACAGCGATCATCTCCACCGGGGAACAAATCCGGTAACTAACTTTATTTTAATATTTCTTTAAATTAACATCATAGGAAAGATGATTTCAACCGGGGAACAAATCCGGTAACATAATTTATATCTTAAAAATTCCCTATATGAATTTATTAAGAAAATATTACTAGGAAAACAATAAACTATTCCGGCCTGGGAGTCGAACCCAAGACCTTCATATCATTAATTCGATATTTCTTTAAGATTCAACTAAGCATTTTCTTATTAAAATATTATTGCTCGATAATTTGCTTTTTAGAAGCTATTCGTAATCGGTTAACTAATAAATTGAAATATCCTTATAGGCGCGTCGCCAACAATCTCCCCCCCCCCCCCCCCCCCGTGCATCAGCACCATCATTTGGGAGGCGTCGCGGGTACCAGGACTATTATTCTGGATGTAGGTCTCCTCAAGATACCTGTGCTAGTAATGACGTCAACCACTCCGGTGTGACCGTCTGGTCCCGGTAGCGTCCTACTAACCTTGCCTTTCGGCCACGTGTTTCGTGGCAACGAATGATCTATTCAATCATATCTATATATGATATCAATACAATATCACCTTCTTTAGGCTCCATAAACTTTCCGTTATTACCTGTTCGAGGTATTAAAGTAGGCATGTATTCTTTCAGCCATCTCGTCCAAAAATGGTCGGCTAACCTCTGTGCAGATTTTCAATTGAGTTGACCCGTCAGATGTTGCTCTAAAAATAATCCAGGTGGTCGATCACCACATGAGCGTCCCAGAAGAAAATGATTGGGTGTCAAACCCTCTTCAGGACTATCCATACTGAATGTTACCAGAGGTCTGGAATTTACAGTATGCTCTGCTTCTAAAAGCAACGTATGCAGAACCTCCTCTCGCGGGCTCCTTTCTTTGAGCGTAGCGGTCAACGCAATTTTAATCGATCTTACTAACCTTTCCCAGGCGCCACCCATGTGCGGTGCTCCCGGAGGTATAAATTTCCTTTTAATATATTTTCTAAATGACTTGTTTTTCATGCCCTCATAGCATTCTTCGCATGCTTTCAATAATTCTTTATTCGCAGCTTTGAAATTTGTCCCGTTATCGCTGTATAAACCGGCTGGTTTTCCTCTTCTGGCGATAAATCGCCTAAATGCCATTATCATTGATGCTGGTGTCAATGAGGCTGCTAATTCCAGATGTACTGCTCTGATGGTCAGACACATGAATAAAACACCCCAACGTTTTTCGTGTCGCCTTCCTATAGTCACACTCATAGGTCCGAAATAATCCACGGCTGAGCATGTAAAAGGTGGTTCATGATGAGCTATTCTCTCTAGAGGAAGATTTCCTTGTGGCACGTTCTGCGGCTTTGACCTGTATGTCCTGCACCATTGACAGTGATGTGACACACTTCGTACAACGTTACGCAGGTTCAAGATATAAAATTTTTGGTTCATCTCATTCATCACCGTCTGGTGATTGGCATGTCCAAAATGATGATGAACTTCTCTAATCATCATTTTAACGATTTCGTGTTTTCCGTCTAATACGACAGGTTTTCTATTTTCCTCGGTCAAATTGGACTTAAAAGGTAAACGCCCATTTAAACGGAGTAAGTTATCTTCTCCTATTTCCATAGATAATTTACTTAAGCGTGAACTTCTTTCAACGCTTTTGCCTGCTTTCAAGCATTTTATTCCCGAATGAAAACACTCGTCTTGAACGAACTTCCAAATTAATAATTCAGCTTTTTTCAAGAGCGCTATGTCCAACGCGCTATCGGGTCCTTTAACCGACTTTGCTAAAACTTCGTTGGAACACATAACCGACTTTTCGGCTGCGTTGTCGGGTCCTTAACCGACTTTCTTAAACTCTTGAATTTTTCTACCGCTTGTAAGGTGCGTGTAGTTGCCCCAAGGAATTTCTTAAAGCTGCTAAATAAAATAATATAAAAATAAAAAAATTCTTAATGCTTTTGGCGATTTTTCTTCACCTTTTTCTAAGCTATTTATGGTGTCCACTTGTTTGGGCCATAAATCAGGACTTTTCCTGAGGAATTCAGGTCCTTGAAACCAGCGATAACTTACATCGAAGGTGGAAGGAAAACTTCTGGTGGCGTCGTCTGCCACGTTTTGTGACGTCATTCTATACTCTTCCGGTGGCGCGTCACGCTTGTGCCGCCATAAGAATCGAAGGCTATCCTTGTCTTCTTCCCGGATTTTCACTTCCAGGAACATTTCTTTAATGTCTGCCATTACTGCCACGCTTCCTTCTCTAAATCGTAGCAGAACTCCAAACAACGACTTCAATAAGTCCGGTCCGGTTAACAATGCATCATTTAGACAACGTCCGCCCGTCCTTGCGGCGGCGTCGAAAACTATTCTTATATTCTTTTTTGTGGGTGAGTCACTGCGAAGTGAGGAAGATACCACGTGCGTGGGGAAATGGAAATATGATTCGCTTTCTCTGCGTAACCGTTAACGATGAGATTTTCAATTTGCTTCTCATATTCCTTTTTCAACTCGCTATTTTTGTCGAGCATCTTTTCGATATTAAACAGGCGACTTTCAACCTGCGCTCTATTCGACGGTATGCACTCATTATCTGTGCGCCATAACAAAGCAGTCTCGTACCTATTATTAGGTATACGACGTACCGTTTTGCTCAAAATATTTAACGCTCGTTCTTCCGGGTCGTTTGCGGGCTTTCGCGCAGACACTCCCAGAGATTCCGAACTAAAATAATCTTTGATCAACTTATCCATGTCCTCCTCCTTCTTGGTGGTTAACAATCTTGATTAGTTTGATGCCACCCGATATGTGACCATGTAAAACCCATCCAAGTTTGGTGAGCGATGCTACAGGTAGGTTCTTACCTCCTGAAATTAATTCACGAGTAACTATGAGATGCCAATTGTCCTGGCCAATTAATATGGTAGGTCTGGACCTCTCATAAATCAACTCGTCCTTAATCGGAGTCAAATGAGAACACCGTTGCAATAATTCTCGGCTTACTGACTGCGGAGAAAGGTTAAGTGACTTAATTGTTTGTACACTTATCTCCTCTAAGTCGTTCGAGTAAATTCGCTTACCTCCCACGGCTTCAATACGTAATTCTTCTTTACGTCCGCGAGGCGCTAACTTCTGAGCCATCCACTCCTCTATGAGTGTTATGGTCGATCCCTCATCCAGAAGAGCTGTTGTCTCGACCTTTCCTTTAGGTCCATACAATTCGACCGGTATAATCTTTAAGTATGCACATGCAAGTGCATTCACTGTACTAACAGTTGTAATTTGAGCCTCTTTACCCCTCTCGACCCATTGCGGCGAGGTATTTTCATTGGGGTATCGGTGTAGCATTCGATGATGTGACATTCTACATCCTTTTACACCACATTTTTTCGCTCTGCACTCTAACCTCCTATGGTTAGGTGACAAACATTGGAAACATACTTTCGCTTTTTTAACCGCGTCCCATTTCTCGCGATTATTCATGTCCTTAAACTTGTAACAACTCACTATAGAGTGCTCCTTGTTACATATAACACACTTATGTGTTACCCGACTTACAGGCTTATCCTGGGTTATCATAACCACTTGTCGGTTGTGCCCTTTATTATTTCGGCGTTCTAGACGCTCGCTCGTATTACTTCGGCGCTCATAGCGCTCGCTCTTGACACGGTTGCGTACAGACCCCTTTGCGGTGTGTACAGTTTGCTTCCTGAATTCAGGACGCTTCCGTTTTTCAGGCACATTCTCATTGCTTAAGGACGTTCCAAATTGTTCACTCAATAAATTTAAAAACTTGGCCATCTTCTGTAACTCTGGCTCCAAAGGATGCTGAGCTCGATATTCAAACCATTTAAATTTAATCATAGTTCCAAGTTTCTCCACTATACGGCTCACTAACTCCGGTGAGTATAAATACTGTGGTTGATTCAACGCTTGTATTGTGGCAAACACGTTCGTAATACGACTTGCAAAAGATCTTATATTCCGGCAATCTTCTGCCAATCTTGGCATACGCTTTACATTCTCGATTTCGGCTGGAATCTCAACCCTACCGAATCTTCTTTCGAGAGCGTTCATTATTTCTTCAGGTTCACACAAAGTAAACAACAATGACTTAACCGCTTCCTTAGCGGTGCCCTTTAATGCCCTCCTAAGGCGTGCGACATTCTGCACCCCTGAAAATTGGCTTCTTGTATCTTCAAACACTGTTTTGAAAACTATCCATTCACCCGGGTCTCCATCGAACACCGGTAATTCCTGGAGGAAATGAAGCTGGGAAGACTTATCTTTTCCCGCTATCTTTATTGCACTCACAATCGCTTCGGTCAATTCTGACACCTCACTCGCGTGTGTTTTCTGTGCATTTCCTTGGTTGCGCTCGATCTCCGCCCCTTTGCGGCGTGATCCTTTACACGCTTCCTTATCAGTAATATCGGGTTGCGTTACACTAACCGACGCGCTCATTATGGTCTGTTGAACCCAACTCCTTACGAAAGGTTCCACCTGAGTATTCCGCTCTTCATTATCCTCACTCTAGTCGATCTCCTCTTCTCGGTTGAGTCGTGCCAACTCCAATTGAGACTTGGCTAAGGCAGCAGCCGCCTGTGCTCGTTCGAGCTCTGAGCGTTCGAATTTAATCCGCGCCTCTAATTTGGCTTTCAGCCTCGCCGATCGCGATGACCTACTACCTCTCTGTGACCCTTTGTCACTAGTGTGCCCGATTACTGTCTTTGACGATGCCGCTTTTTTGGTCCTTTGACCTACTTTTTCGGCTACCGTTTCACTCCTGGATATAACGGATTGTTGTGCGGTGCTGGCCTGCGTACCACTGGTGTCCGTCCTGTTGCTTGTCGTTGCCATGGACGTCCCTGAGTCCCACGTGCATGTGGACGTATCGGTGGTGGCTCCACTTGAAGGAGTTGCCCCACTCGAAGCAGTAGCTGTGGTCGCTCCAGATGATTCCGCCTCTTTAGCTTTTCTTGAGGGCCCTGTCCTTGTCTTGCTTCCTTCGCTTCTCCCTGTCTGGTCTTGTGCCTTCTTCATCTTGCAGGAAGGTGATTGTTGGCCTACGGTCCCTAACTGTCCCTACGGTCCCTACAACCCCTTACCTACAACCCCTCTACACCCCAACCTAACCCCACTACCCCTCCCTCCCCCTTTATCTCCCAACCCTACAACCCCTTACCTACCCTAACAGTCCTATCAGCCCTATCAATCCTGAACGGGGCCTACCGTGGTGAGCCGTCCAGGGATGGAGTCGTGCGGGAATGAAATGGAGGAAAGGTTTAGGAACTGTCCCGCCAAGGAATATGACGAAACAGTCGAGCGGTAGTGCAAGCGCAGTCTCGCTCGAGAGAACTGCTCCACCCGAAGGTGTTGTGCCAGAGCCCGACCGTTTGGCACCGTTAGGTAGTCGGGATGTATGCTGCGCTTCGTCGCCCAGTCGCCGGTGACGCCTCGTCCAAGCGCCCTCCTCAGGCCGCGATGCAGTCAGGTGCCCACGAGCACCCTCGCCTGGCAGCAGCAGCGGTGGATGCTTCTTCTTCTTGCACCCTCTGATGACCCGACAGGTAATGCCGGATACGGTCGTCCGACAGGAAATGCCGGACACGGATCGTCCGACAGGAAAATGCCGAGCACGCTCGCCCAACTGGAAAAATGCCAAGCCCTGCTTGGCCACGATGAGCGCCTTCACAAGGCACCTGCGCCTGGCTGCGATACGTGCCCCATGTGAGCACACGCCCCAAGCCGCAATCCCGGTTTTCTTTCTTCCGGCAGTTCCAGGTCCAGTCCTACTGCGCTGACCTGGTCTTCTGGCCTTTGGTCCTGTTGCTTCAGCTCAAACCTCCGGCTTCCTTCGGTTGCTGATCTTCACTCGGCTCCGAAGGTCTTCTTTTTCCATAACCAGCAGTCCACAGCTGGTTCCCTAATCCGGCTCGAAGGACCACTTGAAAAGGAACCAGGGTGCGTAAACGTTAAACTAAGAAACAGAAGAAGGGGAATCGAGGCTTCTCTTGATCCGGCCTCCTATAACGCCTACGTTGGGTTCGGGAACAACGTATGTGATCTCCGCAACGGAGTAACACACAAGGGCGATAACCTCTTCCTTTTCAGAAAATAAGTTCAGGCGGGGATTACGGGTCTTCCGAAGTCGTCCCGGTCCCAACGCCTTAATTCTTTGATGTGGACTGTATTATTTGAGGGAAGAATTCCTTGGGAATAAAACAGCAATTATCTTCAAACCGTGCCGTGAGAGAGTAATTACTTCTCCCTATCACTTCCCTACACTTTTTCTTTCTTCTTCTTATTGACTGCTGGTCTTGCACTTTTTCCGAAGTTTCTCCGAACTTTCCCGAAGCTTCTCCGAACGATTCCCGAACGAATTTCAACGTTGATTGTCGTCTTCATGTACCTAGGCACATGCAGGTATCGGGCCTCGGGGTATGCCCCCATTATCGGTGTTATCCTCGCGGTCCACCACTATGGACCGGTGCTGGGAGCCTTCACGAACGAATTGCAAGAAAACTCGTTTACTGAGCTACCCCAGAGCTATACGCGAAAGTGAGCCGCGCCATTTGTGCGTTTGCGCAACTCAATTACTTCAATTTGTTCTATCACTCTCTCACGGTTTACTCAATAACTTTATTTGTATAAGACATACATTTATACAATTTACTTGTAAAGATAGCACAAAAAATATCTATACTACGATATACATTACATTTTCATATCACAAAAAACCTTTTATTTATTTAACAAAATATGCCTATTTTACTCACATGTTCAAAGTTGGAATTTCTTAAATATTTAACATAGAAAGTTAAAACAATGTTTTCCACTTGAAATTCTACATATCTTAACCAATACAACAGTTTAATTTACATTTTCTCTATTCATTTCACTATTAAAACACTTTTAAATTTCTTATATAAAACTATCATTATTTCACTTATTCACCGGAATTTTCACATAAAAATAACACAGAATTCACCTCTTTTACACGTACAATCAATCTGAAATGTTTCACAAGTCATTTTTACATAAATTGCTGAAATTGCAAATATTTAGATTTCTACATATTTGGCCTCCTAAGTACGTGGCTAGCGTGCGTCTATGAACTCACAATATTTGAACAACTAACTTTTGCACGGCTATCGACTATCAGTAAAAATGGAAAGTCTAATATCAACAATACTAGGTGAATAAATGATTCTACACAATTCTCAAACGTTGAAAACTATTTCTAATCAGATTCTTATCAGTTATCAAGTTTCTTATCAAACGATATAAGTGAATGTTTTCATAAATCAATCATAGAAAATAAGCATTTGTTTTCATACAAAACATATCAAACTCATATAAGACAATACTTATGCAATTAATTTCCATTAATTCTACTTATGCACAGCGATCATCTCGACCGGGGAACAAATCCGGTAACTAACTTTATTTTAATATTTCTTTAAATTAACATCATTGGAAAGATGATTTCAACCAGGGAACAAATCCGGTAACATAATTTATATCTTAAAAATTCCTTATATGAATTTATTAAGAAAATATTACTAGGAAAACAATAAACTATTCCGGCCTGGGAGTCGAACCAAAGACCAAGACCAAGTATCATTAATTCGATATTTCTTTAAGATTCAACTAAGCGTTTTCTTATTAAAATATTATTGCTCGATAATTTGCTTTTTAGAAGCTATTCGTAATCGGTTAACTAATAAATTGAAATATTCTTATAGGCGCGTCGCCAACACTAATGGATAGGCAATTTATTTATGAACATTTTGATCTATTTAATTTTTTCGAAGGAATAAAATTCGTTTTAATAAAAAAAATATTTTAAAATTTGGACGTATTTCTTACGCGATATATTTTAGCGAGAGCGCGTGTAATGTATGGACCTAACGCTCAAGGTCGTTTGCCAGGAGTAGCGCCGTGACAAACGGGCTTACCGTCCATTCCACTTTGGTAAGTGGCTCCTGCAAGCCAAGGACACGTGCGACCAGCATTAAACAAGGAGCATTACAGACGCGTTGTCTCCTCTGAAGTCTGCCTCACAGCCTGGAATTCAGTAAAGGCTCTTCTGTTCTTCTTCTTTCACACGAAACAAAGGAGACAATCGTTTTTGGACCCACCATAAATTTTATCGTAATTTAATGCTTTAACACGTAAAAAAATACCAATTTACTAAAGTAAATTACCGGAATCGTGATAAATACTTAATACAATTAAGAAACCTACAACTTTTTTATACTTTTTATTATTATAAGTGCACTAATATAACATAACATATCGTTAAAAACCACTAGACAGTCGCACATATATGATTTTAGTTATAGTAAGATTGCCGTTTGGTTGTTTATCTCATAAATATGAGATAAATCTAATTTTACTAGTGCAATTTATAGATTATAAGAAATAAATCGACATGAATTTCATTAAGATACGCCACAATTTGTGGTGGGCCCATTCCACATACAAAAAAAAAATTGTCTCCTTTATGCGCTTTATTTCAGTCGCTGGCGTCATGGGTGACGTCCGTACGGTAAGCGCCTTTCTAAGTAAGATACTGACCCAGGGTATCATTACAACCTTGGGGTAACAGCAAGCTTCTGTATCGTAGACTGACTTTTCCTTTCACCACAGTTAATTAGTTAATTCGCCGTTGACCCACTAAAAAAGTCTCTACATACATAATTTTATGACTTGATAATATATCCTCCAAAAATATATTTTGTTTTATGTTTATTGCAAAATAATAAAAATATATAATTGCTTTTTTCTGTTTCATTAGAAATGTGTAAATATCATTAAAAAAAGAAAAAGTGACATGATTGATAATTAATTACACATAGGTAATTTATTTTTGAACAGTTTTATTCACTTATTCAGTTAAATATATGAATCAAAGTGAACCCTGTTGTGTCTACATCCGTGTCGTTTTAGTACTTAAGTCGGCAACCTGTCTGTCTACTGTCTAATTACAAAGTTTAAATTCGGCGAAATTAAAAGTTTCAAAAGTCAAAAGTCGACTTTATAATAGACATTTCCGGAAGATTGTGTGGCCTCTAATATATAAAGGGATTAATGTATGTATTGAAATAATACTAGTTTTTACGGAATTTATCGCGTATATTTAACTTTTTTACCCGACGTTTCGAGAGCTTTACAGCACCCATGGTCACGGGAAGGACTGAGATGTTCAACGTCCAGCTGTCATAGTTAACCGCGGTTACCATAGATTAAAATTTTAACTTTTGTTCCGATCTACACACTATGAACTTATGGTATCATGGAGTCTTGCAGTTGTATGCTTGGGTTGGGATTTAATTTTATTTATTATAGGATCCCAAGCAGATGGTAGCACCCAGCCATCTTCTCTATTGAAATTAGGATGTTTTTTGATTTCAATAGCCTCGCCTCATCCTTGGAAGGAATCGGTGTTCCTTAGCGAGGATTTGTGGTCTATCAAATCTGATGTAGTGACGGGGGCGATCTTGTACATGTTCAGAGACTGCAGACTTCCCGGAGCGTCGATTCTTCACATCAGCTATATGTTCTTCGACGCGGGTTTTAATTGATCTTTTTTTAGTTTGTCCTATGTAGGAGAGACCACATTCACAATCAAGCTTGTACACTCCTGCATCTTGCAGTGTGTGAGCCCATCGCCACACCATCTACTTGCTTGTAGAACTCCTCCTTCCACAATAGGTAGCCAGATGTAAGGCAGTGTCTGAGTAATACTGCATATTCTACGGGCATGTTGTTTTCTTCCAGCCTTCTAGTTACAATTGAGATGCAGTCTTCAGCAGGTAAGCATGTAAACAATGACTGCACATCAAAACTGACCATAGTTTCATTGTCTGCCAGACGTAGGTCTTTAATCTCGCTGACAAAATGGTAGGAATCCTTTATGTGTGCTCTTGTATGTCCCCTGAGCGGTGAGAGTATTTTCGCTAAGTGTTGAGCCAATCTGTAAGTTGGTGAATCGATTTGGCTCACTATGGGGCGTAATGGAGCATTGGGCTTGTGTATTTTTGGTAACCCATACAACTTTGGTGATTTGGCGCACGTAGGTATTATCCATTTTACGTCCAGATTTAATTTTTCGGAGTTTTTCTTTATGAGGTCACTAGTTGTTTTTAGTGTGCTATTTGTTGGGTCGTTTTTAACCTTTTTATAAGTACTTACATCCGACAAAAGTTCTTGTATTTTAGAATTATAATCTGACGTATCCATGACCACCGTGGCGTTTCCCTTATCTGCGCGGAGAATCGTAAGTTCTGGTTTATTGCGTAGGTTCTTTAACGCTATAAATTCGTCTCTGGGAAGATTCGGTTTAGGCACTGAACATCGACGTAACATAGACGAAATGTCTTGACGTATCGCCTCCAAATCTTCTTTCCGCATATTGTTTTTAAATAAACAGTCCTCGACACTACAGATAATTTCTTCGTACGGTAATCTGCGTAGAGTTATAGCGTAATTTAGTCCTTTGGATAAAACCTTTATTGTTGCATCATCCAGTGTTTGTTTTGACAGATTATAGAACGCGATTAATCTATGATCTGTGTTTGTCAATGGTTGCTTTTGGTTCTGGCATTGATTCGGATGTTTGACATTTGATTTGGCCGTTAATTTTTGATATTTTTCTATATGTTTGTTTTTGCATTCGTTATATTTACTAATTTCGCGTTTATTTAATGTTTCCATGCAAAAATTATAATCAAACGTCGTTAAAACTTTCTTTAATTCACTGGATGATGTGTCTATGGATTTATTTATGTCATATAGATCGGAGCGTTTTTGTTGGATTACCGCCCGTAACAACTTTTTACTTGCCTGATTTATCGCCGACATATTCATGGAAGACTTTGAGGAGAAAGCCCTGCTTACTTCTCCCATAAATCCAAGATTCTACAAGCGGTACGTAGACGACACTTTCACAATTCTACCTTTAGATAAAGTAACTGCATTTTTAGACCATCTTGACTCTATAAATTCTAAAATTCAGTTCACAATGGAGTTAGAGGCAAACAATTCCTTAGCTTTTCTAGATGTGTTAGTAATTCGGAATCCTGATAGCACCTTGAGCCATACTGTGTATAGAAAAAAGACCCATACAGATAGATATTTAAATGGTGATTCTCACCACCATCCTTCACAGTTAGCTACCGTGGGTAAATCTTTGTTTCAGAGAGTACGAGGGATCTGTGACAGTAAACACCTGGCTGCCGAGCTCCAACATGTCAAGCAAGTTTTGCATGACAACAAGCTTCGGGTCCCACGCCTACGTCACAGAGAACGAGTGAAGCCGGCCACAGTCGAGCGTGTACCTGCTGTACTGCCATATGTCAGAGGAGTCACTGACAAGATTGGCTACATCTTGAAGCGCGCTTCCATCAAAACATAATTCAAGCCGCCGAAGAAGATTGGTCAGTTTTTACCATCAGTCAAGTGTAACGTCCCTCTGCAAGATGCAGGAGTGTACAAGCTTGATTGTGAATGTGGTCTCTCCTACATAGGACAAACTAAAAGATCAATTAAAACCCGCGTCAAAGAACATATAGCTGATGTGAAGAATCGACGCTCCGGGAAGTCTGCAGTCTCTGAACATGTACAAGATCGCCCCCGTCACTACATCAGATTTGATAGACCACAAATCCTCGCTAAAGAACACCGATTCCTTCCAAGGATGATTCGCGAGGCTATTGAAATCAAAAAACATCCTAATTTCAATAGAGAAGATGGCTGGGTGCTACCATCTGCTTGGGATCCTATAATAAATAAAATTAAATCCCAACCCAAGCATACAACTGCAAGACTCCATGATACCATAAGTTCATAGTGTGTAGATCGGAACAAAAGTTAAAATTTTAATCTATGGTAACCGCGGTTAACTATGACAGCTGGACGTTGAACATCTCAGTCCTTCCCGTGACCATGGGTGCTGTAAAGCTCTCGAAACGTCGGGTAAAAAAGTTAAATATACGCGATAAATTCCGTAAAAACTAGCATTATTTCAATGTGTAGTGTTCGCGTAAATATAAGAAATCATTATTAATGTATGTAGTTATTTAAGAAGTAACTACCTATATACATTGTACTACAAATAAACTTCAGTAAATAAAACCATAGTAAAGACAGTTTAAATTGAATTGAACTGAGTCATCAATTTTCAACAAATGGCAGCCCATGTAGTTATTTGCACTTTTTTTATTTATTCATAACAGTCCGTCAAGTGAACATGGGCTTTTCCCACAGATTGCTTCGTAGGGGATGTTCGTCATAGCTCGGTAGGCACGTGGAACGGGAACGGTAGGCAGGTGGAACAGGAACGGTAGGCAGGTGGAACGGGAACGTTAGTTTTTTTTTTGAGTTATCGGGAAGAGGCTGGTTTCCATTTCCTACTTCAGATTCCCTCTGTCGCCTGTTACAGCACCGACGTGATATATTTTTACGTAAATAAATTCAATGTAATAGCATCACACAGTGTTCAACAGGTAGCAAGGTATTATGAGGAATAAAGTTCGATATAGCATGCTCTACTCGTAGTAGAGAGCGAGAGTGAGCACGCTCTAAAAATATCACTTTAGAATTCTATTGACTATTTCTTTGATCCAACTTGGCACTTATTAAAAAAAGTCTAAAATATGTCAATAAAACCTTTGCGACGGAATATTATTTTACCTTTGTATGGAATAATTATTACTTAGTTATTTTTACTGTTTTTACATATGAACATTTTGATATTTGTAAATAAGTTAAATTCATCAAAAAAAATGTTATATCTAATTAGTTAAAATTTGCACGCTTCGATAAGTCAGAATGTATAGGAACATTTATGTTTTAGTAATACTCTTGTAATATCTACCTACATTCTATGAAAATAAATAATTATGAACAGTTTTGGCTCGCCGATCACATAGTAGTCAGCCACCGTAGAGTCTACATCACCTGAGGATGCCTCGTGTGGAGGCGAAACACGTGTCGTATTGTCGTCGATGGTGTGTCTTACCTGGAATAGTGGTGTTGGAAATATCGGTGCCGGCAGTAGTGGTGTTGGGAGCAGTGGTGCTGGGACTAGTGGTGACGGAGTTAGTGCACGCAATTGAGGGAGAGCGGGAGGTGCTCTTCAATCCAAGTAAGACACATCATTGTATTTAGTTAGCGGAAGGTTGCAATTTATTTAATATTTTTATTATAATGGATTTCCGAAAAGTAACACTGGTTCTATCAAATAATTATGAATTATGAAATAATTATGAATTATGAAATAATTATGAATTATGAAATAATTATGAATTATGAAATGGTGATAGTTTACTGAAATTCATTATAAAATACAATATCAATTAGCTGAGTTGCTATTTTATAGATAAATTAATATATTTATAAAAATACAGAGAGACCTTCAGTAAAATTCTGCAATAATTGCTTACTTTCAGAGCCATTGACCCTAAACACGCGAGGGTCAATAGCTCGGTCGACAGCTGAAACTTGTCAAAGCATACACTTAGGTAGATACATTGATATATACGCAGGAGTACAATAAGTCTATGTAGGTACCTGATTTTTTAGTAAACTTTGTCCAGTAAACATAGTTCCTAGAGAGAATCTTAGAGAGAAATGAGATCCATAGAGCATTTGCATGAGCTAACAGGTTAAATTGTTTAGTACCAGTGTTTCTCGAATCAAAAATATTTTAGCGAAAAAATTCTTTTGTTGAATGTTTTTCTGTTTAATTTAGTTAATTTACTGTATTTGTCTTAATCGATGTTTACCTTTTACCGACTGGAATTATTGTTTTAAAGTTCATATTGTCTATAGGTGAAAACTTTTAAATGGCCTTCTAGTTGTTATTCATTTATTTACTGTTAACGTTAGCTGTAAGTTTTCCAATAAGAATAAAATAAAATAAATAAAAATTTATTAGTTATTTTTAACCAATGGCAAGTTGTGATGTAAAAAGGCCAAAATCTCAGCCTTTTCTGGTTGAAGTCGATTTCTTTTTGTTTCGTAGATATTCCCTGCCTCAGAAAAAATTCTCTCACTATAAACAGAGCTAGCGTGGCAGCAAAGGAAAACTTTGCCTAAATGGGACATTTCTGGATATCTGGAAGAATTTTTTGTTCCATCATGTGAATTTATCATCGCATAGGGATCGGCTGGGCCGATTAATTGGCCATTTCTTAACCGATTAATCGGCTAATCGGCCAATCGGCCAAAGTACTAATCGGCCCAACTGTTATATATATATATATATATATATATATATATATATATATATATATATATATATATATATATATATATATATATATATATAGTTTGAATCGCCCACTCATAATCAGTACTCCTAGACACGTGTTAATCTTTCATTTCTAGTAACCCAAGTATTGATTCATCATACGAACCGTCATTCAGATCGATCATTCAATTGAGGCATTTCTGGTTTCAGTAGGTACTCTGCGATCTATGAGACTCACTCAATTCCTCAGCTCATTCAGTTAAGGTTGTCGATCATTTCTATACTCTTTGTTCAATCGCGACCCCAGTTACAAATAAAGAATTCATTTTACCGCTTATAGTTATAAGTATAATCAATAATCATTGCATAGTATTTTGAACTTTGTTGTGTGTAAATAACTAATATTTCGAATAATATTTGCTACTTAATAAATTAAATGATTACAGTTGCAAGTTGTTTTCATGATGGTCACAGGTTACAAATTTAATGTTTTGTCAATCGTTTGTTTCGGATCGTTAAAAAATATGATTGTAAATCAATTGACAAATGTCTATTATAGTACTCACGTGTATCATGCGGTGGATGACAGGCAGATCATCGCGGCGCGCGTCCCGTACGGTCACCGGCGACATGGCCGCGTCCGCTATACTGAGTAGGTAAGGTACTGACGCGTGTTGATCAGAGATGATTACGCAAGCGCAACTCTATGGTTCCAGAATAGATTACTACAATCAATAGATAACGAGTTTTTAGTTCCGACGATTCACTATAGATGGAACTGTGGTATTAAGTTATCTCCATGACTAAAATAACTATACAGAGAAGTTATAATTTTGCCGTGTGGTGACAGCGGCGAAAGATAATGTACTGTACGAAATCTTATAGCCGATAGATGGCGCTGTAACCAACTTAAAATAACCCAACAGACGATGGGCAGCAGTAACAAAGATACAGGACGACTGGTACCAAACAATATTGTGACTGACTTATACTGTGATCGTCAAACTGTCTGCCAAACGAGACACCTTCCCTACAACGGATAGGCTTATATCCAACAGTTAACTTTTACAAACTGAAAATGACGAACAATATTTTTTAGCATTTGGCTGCGACACCGTAGGGCGTAGGGCGACGACTTCTCGTCTTATAAGTAATCCTTCCGTTTCTGAATGTTTTTCTATATGCTATTCATATATTATGTCAAACCCCTTCACAGTCCAAGAGATAATCCTAGTGTCCTAGTGTAACGTTTATTACATCATAATGAATAAAAAAATAGATTAAATAGGTAAAAATAAGCGCTATATCGGATTCAAAGGAACTATTAACAAATTAACTGCTGTTGAACTGTAAGTGATTTTTTTTTATGTTGCTCTAAATTAGTCATTTTATTTTGCAGTGTAGAACCCACGGAAATGTAAACAATAAGGCATTGCATCGCCTTATTATTTACATTTCTGTGGTAGAACTCTAGTAGAAATAAAATATGTGTTTATTTTAAAATTGTTTTTTGTTTAAAATTTATAGTCAGGTGCCGCTTTAATGTCTCAATTTCATTACGATTTCATAAAAAGGGCAACAATAAGACTGTTTGCTTTTTTCTACAATCAAATAATTTTTTCAGTGATGAACAGTACCTTCTAGTTAATCATTTTTGCTAGAATTAAAAGCTTTTTCAATGAGTCTGGAGAGGCTACAGACTGCCTTCTTTCACCGTTTAAAATTAACTTTTGCTTCTACGCAAAACGAGCTTACAATATCTTATAGTCTTGAAGTGGTATGCTCTTTTATGACTAGTCTTGACGTACTTTTGCGAGGAATTGTACTTTATTACTGACATAATGACGATTTTCTCTCTAAAATAAGTTATCAATCCGAGTTTTTTAATAACTAAATCGGTATTTCTTATAAAGGAAATTGTGTTTAAGCACAGTAATTACGTAAGCAGGCAGTTACGGAGCAGGCAGGTGCTTAAACTTAAACGTAGGTACATATGTTAAGAGACAATAATCTAAACTGCATAAAGTTGCTATTTGTTTTTGTCAGGCGTTAACATGCCCGGCCCGGGAGCCTTTACACTTTATTTTTCTTTGTTTTATTTTCTGCTATTTTTTTTTCATTAGATTTACTTTTTTCTGTTACTGAAATGTAAGATTTTAACCATAAAAGATATTTTGTTGCAAGAATTTTCTTCCGCTCAGTGCAGTGGTGTAACAAAGGGCCGAGAGAAGAATAGGTACAAATACAACCATAAAACCAGGGAAACAATTATGTGAATAATTACGCCTTGTAAACGTATCCTTATACTGTCCTAATCGTAGGAAAATAAACTATTATTGCAGAAAATATAGAAAATGGATCTTGGATCTTGACTGTGTTGTGCCTATCGTACTACACCGTGCTTTAAATATGTACTTAGGTAATTTATTCTTCGTACGCGTCTATATGCATTTCATATTGCGCTTACTTGGAGCCTGTAATAGCACTCATTGATTATTACAAGCGCATATAGATTTTCTGGGTTTATCTGTTTTAGTTAAATAAAGTTAATCTACATAAAACGCTAATCATTAAAATTAGGTCACTACCACCTTTTCTTATATTATATTAAAAACGAATGTACTATGATCATAATTTAGTAAATATTGTTATTTCACAAGATATTATAACGATGATATTGCCTTTACATATAAATAAAATCATTACATATAAATAAAACATAGCTTTGATAAAAATACTGATTTCATTTTAAATGTTAAAACTTTAAATTAGTTAAGCGCCATCTACACCATACATCTAGAACTAATGCAAATGAATAACCGAAGTTCGTTAACACGGTTTTACAAAAAATTGCGAATAATTAATTTAAAGTTTTAACATTTAAAATGAAAGTACTATGATCATAAATTAGTAAATATTGTTATTTCACAAGATATTATAACGATGATATTGCCTTTACATATAAATAAAATCATTACATATAGATGAAACGTAGCTTTGATAAAAATACTAATTTCATTTTAAATGTTAAAACTTTAATTTAATTAAGCGCCATCTACACTATACATCTAGAACTAATGCAGATGAATAACCGAAGTTCGTTAACATGGTTTCAAAAGATTGCGAATAATCATACCAATAGAGGACGCTGTAGAGAGTGTTATATTGTTTTGTGCATTAAATGGGGGTTATCAGTCTTATGCTCACCAGATGTCGTTAGTGGAGGTGATTTTACTCGTCACGCAGATGCTGTTCTATAATTTTTTGCACATCATAGCAGAAAAAGTTGTTGATCATTGTTGCATTTCTATATTAATTTTTATATTATATTTTTATAATTAACTCGTAAGCTCGGAAGAGACAAACGAGCACACAGTCTACGTGATGGTAAGTGTTGCTGTGCCCAATAAGACATCTACATCTATCCTAAAATCAAAATGCAGGATCGTTGTCTTCCTTGAGGGCGAATAGGTAAGAGGGGACATCTCGTTTCCTGTAAAAAAGGTCTCCGGTTCTCTACACTCACCATATGAAACAGTGTTAAGCTGCTATTTTACGCTGGTATCCTGTGAAAGCGTGGTCCTTCCCCAGGCGAACCAAACCATTCGTACTACAACTAATTTGTTTTGAACATCTTGGGTTATTTTATGTTCATTATTATTGCTATTTTTTCGCTTATAATCAGACTAGGGCCCTTCTATTTAGATATTTAGGTGTCTTTTTATTTTAATATTTTTATGATAACTTTAGCTTATAATTGGAATCACTGTGTTGGGCTATTATTTAGTTATTTAGTTTATGTTTATACATATATAATTTAGCTGCTTCTTTTAGTTCTGATTTTATTATATTGACAATCAACTGGTGTGATTATTTTTCACGATTTATCGATATTTAAGGCATTGTTTTCTGTGTTTTAATTATATTTTTTTATTTATTATCAATAAACATATTTATTTTAATCGTATTTTGATACAATATTTGCAATTTATTTATTTTTATATTGGGTATATTATACATCTTCTTCTCTATCACACAACTTATCATGTCTAACTCGGACTCTTTTAATTCTATTGAGTCAGAGAGTTCTTTTGTATCTTTCGATGATCAGATAAATTATAGTGTTCCCTCTTTAAGTAGCCAATTGAATAGATAGTATATTTCACTCTTGTTATAAAACGTTAAACGTTTGCCATATTAATGTACAGAGCATTCCAGCCATTTTTCTTATCTAGAAGCATTTTTCTCTAATAACAATATTCTTGCTATCTTAGATTCAGTAACTTGGCTGAAACCGTTTCTACATTCGGCATTGTGCCCTCTTCCTGGCTTTGTGCTGACTAAGAATTATCACATAGATATAGGAGGTGGAGTTGCAATATAGTACAACGTGTAACATAACTAACGCACTTTGAGAAAGTAGTTTGTTCAGAATCGTTTACTGAATCGATTCGACCTATCATTTTTAATATAGGTAATTTTTTATCCCAAAAATAATTAAAACTACGTAAATTACAGTCACACTAAATCTGTACAGTCAAAACAAACTGAAATGGTCCGTTACTTAAGGCAATAAGACTTTTAAGAGTGATAAAAATGATCTTTATTTCAAGAGTCTTTGCGTTCGTGGATTTGTATTGTGACCACAACATTCTTCCGGAATTAGTATAACTAATTTGATAATTAATTAGTGCATAAAAATGTTTAAATAAAAATTCAGTGTATGTATTATGATTATAACATAATATATAATATATAATTGGGGTGTCTGAGGGTGTGCGTTAATTACTTTAGGGGCAATCCGTGAGACTTGCCCAGGGAGGAGACTTGAACCGACTCTGATTTCTCATTTGAATTTTCGCGCTAACAGCCTGATTTCCCACTAATAAGGTGATCAGGTGGCAGCCAATCACGAGCGTTCAGCCATTTTGTCAAAATTCATACGCGTTGGATCTTGACCGGCATATACCTGATTATCTCATTCTCAAGTAGGTAAATAAAGATAGAAAAACTGTTTTGATCGCTATGAATCGAGATAGGTAAGTAAGATTTAGTTTTATTATATTATCGCATGATTATCGTATTTGAATGTGTGTACAACGGCATTTTGTGGTATCTGAGAAAGCAAGCATCCGGAAAGGGGGGTGTGGGAGATTTGAACCACTTAGTCGGTGAGAGATATGACCATTAATTCAAGTCTCCCTTCAGTGGCTACAGCTGCGTCTGTTGACTGTTGCTAAGTTAAGTGCTCTTTTTATATTCCAGGACGAAGTTGCCGTTTCAATATAAACTCCAAGGCACTACCCGTCTCAGAAAATTTACAAAGCGTGACCTTGAGCAAGCTATCAGTGAGATTCAGGGAGGTGCCTCTATTAGAAAAACAACCATTAAATATATAGATAGATAGAACGACTCTAAGAAGGTACCATGTTCGCGGTGAAGCGACAAAAAATAGAAGAAAAGGGTAGTCAGTACAAAGGCTCGTAGATTTTTGATAATAGGGAAGAAAAGCAATTAGTAAACTAGCTTTTGGCATGCAGTAAAATGCACTATGAACTGACGGAAAAAAGCCATGCAATTAGCCTTCGATTATGCTCTAGCAAATAATAAAAAAATACCTCAAAGTAGGACAAATAACAATTTTGCTGGAAAAGATTGGTTCCGAGGTTTCGTAGCTAGAAACCCGGAAATAAGCTTAAGGACGCCTGAAGCCACCAGTTTGTCGCGAGCTACAAGTTTCAACAAAAAAAATGTAACAGACTTTTACGAAAACTTGAAGCAAGTGCGAGAAAAGTATAATTTTGAGCCACAAAATATATATAATTGTGATGAAACTGACTGTACTACTGTCCAACAATGCCCGAAAGTATTGGCAAGTAAAAAAAAGCCAAGCAAGTAGGACATGCCACCTCGGCTGAAAGAGGTACTATAGTTACAGTCTGCTTCGCTGTAAACGCCATTGGAAATGCCATGCCTCTTTTTTCATATTTCCGCGTGTTAAATACCGACCTGACTTTGTTAATGGGGGACCTGAAGGGTCTGATGGAGATTCATACATTACGGGTTGGATGACTGCCAAGAGCTTCCTAAAATTCATGGAACATTTCAAAAAGCACTCCCATGCATCGAAAGATAATCCCGTGTTATTAATTCTTGATAACCACGAAAGCGAGGTGATCATCGAAGTGATAAGTTATGCAAAATCCAACGGCATCACATCGCCCCATTGCAGCAAAAAGTTGCAACCTTTGGATATCGCTGTATATTCGTCATTTAAATCGAGATATAATACTGCGTTGAGCAACTGGATGCTTTCAAATCCTGGAAGGACGGTAACGATATGCCAAATTCCTGGATTCATGAAAACGATTATGTCGCAAGCATTCAGCCAAGCCAACATTTTAAGCGGATTCAAAAGTCGGGAATACATCCTTATAATGATAATCTATTCAGTGATGAAGATTTCATGTGTTCTGCTGTAACAGATAGGGATATATCCAATGAAAATTATTAACTTCCCAGTAGTTCGTCTCAATGTCGCCAAGCTCAGCTTGTCTTTTCAAGCACTCAGCAAGATCCACCAGATTTTCCACAGAGCTTCAACGACGTTGATCAGAAAATTCCGTCAACATCTCAACAGATCCCTAATGACGAAGTTCAGGACCCTCCATCTAGTCCCGTGCTTGATTTAAATAATGTTTCGCTTCTGGATTCAGTGACTGTATCTCTAACAAATAACCAACTAAACCCTCCAGCTCAAAAAAGTCCGCAAACCTCTGATAAAGTCTTAAAAAGTTTTTCACATGCACCATTAGACTCTGAACCAAATTCACTCAACTGTTCTAAAGTTTATCCTGAGAGCCTGGTGAATTGTTGCCTCACTAAATTGAATGACACTCTCATGGCTAATTTAAATTGTAATTTATAAGTTTCTTTTCATCAGTGCCAAGAGACTGATATAAATTATTATTATCCTCCGAATTCACCTATTCTGACACAAAAGCTAAAAAAGTTTTTTTTTATAGAATAGGGTGACAAACGAGCAACACAGTCCACCTGATGGTAAGTGGTTGCTACGGCCCATAGACATCTACATCCATCTTCCATTAAAGATCAAAATGCAGATACGTTGTCACCCGTGAGGACTAAGATGGAATGCCTCGTTTCCAGTAAAAAGGGTCTCCGGTTCTCTACACTCACCATACGAAATACAGCAGCATTAAGCTACTATTTCACGTTGGTATTCTGTGAGAGCGTGGTCCTTCCCCGGTCGAGCCGACCCATTCGTGCTACAACTATACTACTAATATAACTGCAGCATGGCTCTACCACGTAATAAAAAAGTAAAAGTAACTATTACACTAGAAATAATAAGGCCATATCCAAAAGCTGCACCCCGAAATACAACACGGCGTGGACGACAACCTGGAAAAACAAAAATTCTAACAAAAACTCCTGAAAAAATTACAGATGATTATTCAAATGAAATTCTTAAGAAAACAACAACTAAGGCCAAAGGTGACAAGTCCTCAAAAACTAAAGCTAAGAAGAATATTAAAAGAGGAAATAAGGTAGACACAAAAAAAGCAAAGAGGCAAGTTTTACAAGAAAAGAACAATGACACAGATTGTGAAGATGATTTTGAAGCAGATTCTAAGAAAATGAAAGAAAAACTAAATCAAGGGAAAAATAAAATTAAAAAAATATATATATAGGACCAGCAAAACCAAAAAAGGAAAATAAATAAACAACAGCAACGTTCTCGCACGTTAGCTTGCTCAATTGACAGTGAATCTAAAGAAAATTATGACGATTGTATTCCTTATACTGATAGCTTTAATGACGGTGACTGGGAAGGGGAAGGATTACCAGAGTTGGATACTCGTTGGTATTGCTTTATTTGTGGTGCTGAAGAACTCTTGGATATGCGTATTTGTATTTCTTGTAAAAGGTATGTCCACGAGGAATGTGTAGGGCTAACTATTAACGATTCTGAAAACTTCATGTGTCCAGAATGTGACTAATTCAATAAAAATACTTTAAGGGTGGATATTAGTGCCACAAACAATTTTGACTAACCTTGATCTCTAATTACGATGTTACTTTTATAAGTGCCTTATTATAATTAAGACTGATTATTGATTTCTTTATAATTACAGTTAATTAAGAGTAAGTGACATTCATAAAATGTCAAAACTGTTTTTACGTTTTGTTAATTGATTAAAATAATGACAAAAACTTTGATATTTAAATTGTTTTCCCAGTAACAGACAGTATGGTTAAATCTCCCCAACCCTATGGTCAAATGTCCCATGGGTTGGGGAGATTTGAACCATTTCTGACTTTTTTTAAAAAAGTTCCATAATTCTTAGTAGATAAAAGTTATTATAACATTTGTACCACCAATCAAAGCCTATTGAATTAAGCAATCCGAGTGTTAAAGATTTTACTTTTATTTATGTCATTTTTGTAAAAGGGGGTTCAAGTCTCCCGGATTCCCCCTACATATTGTATATATACGCTTCGATTTCTCAGAAAATTATATTAGCATTCCCTTCCTACGCTGCTCCCGCTGATTTCCTGTTTATGGAACTAGATGTTAAAGGCTCAAGGATGGTTCTTGGAGCAGTGTGTTGCCAATTTAGAAGTGGCCCTTGATAAAATTGGTTTTGAGTAAACTCACTGCGTTATGGGGGATTTTAACACAGATTTACTGCAAAATTCAATCCGATCTCAAAGGCTTTGTACAACCATTGATTTAAACCACTCAAATATCGGCTTACTGTAATGTTACTACGTAACTGCAGAAGAATTAATATGGATAAGCTTATGAAACGCATTACGTATCGTACATATATTTTACGGCATTACCAACTGAATTCACCGTAGATACGAGAGTCACTATTTTTCATAACATAATTCAAGTTTTGTATGATAACCATGCACCTGTTTGTAAAGTCAAACTGAAACTTCCACCAGCTCCCTGAATGGCTGAATAAGTATAGATGGCTAGGACTAGATGAAATCGAAAACTGGTTGTCAATTAAGACGGCCACAAATAAATGCAATCAGATGGTACGTTCTGCAAAACGCCGATTTATCCATAGCATAATTTATTTAATTCTTCGCCAGCTGATGTGTGGGAATTCCTTAGTTCTTTAGGTGTGAGCAAAACACCATCTCTGATTTGTGGTTCATCTCTTTCTCACGACGCTTTAAATATTCGTTTTGCTTCGACTTCTGTGTTGGACCTTTTAATCTAATCTCAAACAGCCGCTTAAATAACATCAATTCCGTCTCTTCACATACCAGTCTTTCTTTATAACGCGACAAGTCTGGATGAAATTAGAAAGTCTCTTCTGACAATTGAATCCAAAGCTGTCGATTGCGATGGTATTAGTAGAGTCATGATTGCTAATAAACTAATGACTACCTTCACCCCGCAGTCACACACATTGTTAATTTTTCCCTTAATTCAGTTTCCGAGTCGGTGGAAAAAGGTATTTGTAAGACCCTTCCTAAAGTATGCAATCAGTTAATCAGTAACATATGCTTTATCTTTCTAACTAAAGTTTTGAAAGCCTGCGTTCATAAGCAAATTTCCAATTTCATATAAAGACACAACCTGCTGCAGCACCAGATCTGCCTTACATAAAATACTGAGGATATTAGTGAAGGAATAGGAAATTGGAACAGAGTGTGTGTGTGCAATTTGGTGCTCGTTGACTTTTTTAAGGCTTTTAACACAGTTGACCACAACATCATTCTTGCTGTCCTTTCCTTTTGAAGTTTGCACCGTCAGTACTGGAGTGGTTCTCTATATAAGCGTAAGTCAACGCTTTTTTCGTCAGTCGGATTTCAGCCACGCTCATATTATAATATATAAACAAAGTAAAAGTATAAGTAAAAGCTAAAAAAATAATCGTGAAGGGTTAATAATCTATAAAATTCTATTCCGCTATATACATAAAGTCATTTCGTGCAGTTTAACTATTTTTTGAATTCCATTGTAGTCGTGTAGTACAGAAAGGTTTGGAACTATTTCAATGCCTAACAATGTATAAGTGGGAACCAACGCTTTTTTTTGTTAGTAAGATCTCAGCTACGATCATACAACTAACTAATGACGTCAGGATCATAAGTAAATTAAAAATAAAATATTAAATAAAAATGCCAAAGGGTTATAAGATTATTTACACAATTTCGAAGAATAAAAAAGCATGGCATAAAAATCAAACAAAAGAGGAGCCTTTCTTTCGAGAAATCTAGAAAGAGCACAGCAAACTAAAAGAAGTCATATTAAAGAAGAAAGAACAATGTCTAATGAAAATATGCGGACTAGAAAGAAAGACATTCGACTTCATCAATTAGCTAATCAAAGGGAACAAGATAGTTAACGTAGTAGAGTAAAAATAGCAACAATACACCAAAAACGAATTATAAATGAGAGTTTAGAACTTTAAGCATTTCATTATGATCCCAAGGAAAAGTACGATGAACATCCTAGTATTATTATCACGAAAATGAATACGGTATGTAAATATTGCAACGCAAATAAATTTAAGGGTGAAACTGCTGGTATGTGCCGTATGATTGTTAAAATCAAATTACCATCATTACAAATACCATCACCCCAGCTTTTTAGTTATATGAACGGAGCGATACCAGAATCAAAACATTTTCTACAATGACATCATTTTCTACAAAAACATCGAACACATGGGAAAATTGGTCATCTAACCGTTATCTACGTTTAGTGAAAGTCCACGTTATACGTACGAATACGCTCAAGATGCAATGGCTTGTCAGAAAATACGGTCGACCAGACTTATTTATTTATTATTTATTATTATAACATTCACATGTAAACCCTCTTGGTCAGAAATCGAAGAAGGATTACAATATGGATAGTTTTTCGACAAAAATGAATTAAATTTGTCGACGCTACGGTATAATTGCAAGTGCAATTATATGGTTGTCTTTGCATTGGCTCAAAAAAGCCACTGCGATGAGACAATATACCAAGTAATAAATTGGTTGTTACACCAATGCCAAGGAAGTGATTTGGTGAATTTTGAGTTTCTCAATACACAATCGCGATCCAGCGGTCGTTCATGGATCTGTTCACTTAGAAAACGGACAACGCGTCTTCTTTACTAAAGGAACTGCAGCAAAAGTCACCGACGAGAACAACTTCGACAGCGATTTTTTTAGCTATGCCGAGAAGCTGCATATGCTAAAACTTTTATTTACTCGGAAGTATCATCTTCTCACTACCCTTGTATCACTCGAAAAAGTGGCCTTCTTCGTATTGTCATCTACAAGGGACTACTCTTATTTATCCCATGCAGGTTCGGGCCTCGGGGAGTTCCCCATTACCCGGGTAATCTTCACAGCCCATTTCTATGGACCGGTCTTGGAAGCCGTACATTATACGACATTGTAGGCAATCTTCTTTGGCGTATTGCGCGCCACCACGTAGGTGCTACCGGAGGGTCAGCAGTCTCAAAGCCCCGCGGAGTCCCGCGGACAGGGAGTCGACGCAGGGCCAATCCTGCCGACAGGTGTGCGCTCCTGATAGCAGCACTCCGGGACTCCAGTGCTCCTTCCTGGCTCTAGGTAAAGGCCTGGTGGATCCCTAGGCAGAAGTTGGCGTATCTCGCGCCTCTGGGAAGGGATCTGCCGAAGGGTCAGCAACCTCCAGGTCCCGCGGAGACGCATCTCGACGCGGAGCCGAGGTCACCAACAGGCGTGCGCTCCCAGCAGCACGCCGGGCCTTCGGAGTTCGCTTCCCAGCATGTAGGTTATGCGCAGCTCTGGGTATGTAACATCCCGGGCGGGGTAAGGGGCGTCCTCTAGGCTTGACGCAAGCCGAGTTGGTCCCACAGCACGTGCACCCACTGCGAAGCGATGCGCTGTACTCCTCCCGCCCGGGCGGGAGCCGACGACCGCCGGACCGCTTGCTAGCGCGGTCCGGACGTGACTCACAAAAAAGTGGCCAGTGCAGGGACACGATAGAGTATTTTAGAGTAATACGATAGGGAGAGTCCACACCGTGCATCCAAAAAACTCTGAATGCTTATACTGAATATTCCGTGGACCGACATGTTTTGAAGACCTAAAAACTGTCAATGGTTACATTTGTGAAACATATCGTGAAGAACGTCAAAGAATAGGTTCATTGAAAAACGACAATCTCTGGGAACTAGCTGTGAATGAAGCTGTACAAACGGCAACAGCAAATCAAATCCGTGAACTATTTGCGATTATATTAACTACATGTAATTCATCAAATCCTAATTAATTATGATTAAAGTAATAGAGAAAGTATGAGTGACGATATCCTGGCTGAACTTTTAAATTCATTGAATATACCAGGAATGCCATTACACTGTCTTAAATTGAAAGTTGGTTCGCCAATCATTTTACTACGAAATCTGAACTCGCCGAAAATGTGTACCTAATACACAAAGGTACAAAATAACATCATGGAGTCCAGTATGATAACAGGTAAAGAAAAAGGACAATCGGTATTTATACCGAGAATACCTTTAATATCAACTGGATTACTTTTCAATTTTAAGCGATTACGATTTCCAGTTATTTGGCTTATTGTATAACCATCAATAAAGCACAGGACCAAACATTCCAATATTGTGGGGTTAATTTGAGGGAACCATGCTTTTCACGCGGTTAATTGTACGTCGCACGCTCAAGAGTTGGGTCGCCTCGAAGATCGTTCATTTACAGTCCAAAATAAAACAAGAAATGTAGTGATCTTAAGGAAAAATTAAAAAATATAATCGTTTATCAAACTGTAAATATGCATATTTTAGCATATTTTCTTCATTTAAACAAACTACTTTTGTATTTGATTCATAATCATTTTAATAAGTTAATTAATGAGTCGATTTTTATACAATATATAAGTACAACGAACATTTAATGGTAGAAATGATTGTTTAGATATATAAGATAGAAAAACTGATTTTATAACAATTAAGTGTGCAAAGTATGCGGGCAACGCTCAGGTCAAAACTATATACAAGCACCCACGGTCACGGGGGACTGAGATGTTCAACGTCCAGATGTCATAGTTAACCGCGGTTGCTAGAGTTTAAAATTATTAATTTTGCTCGAAACTTCAGGTATATAAAAAGTTAATATACTGGATAAAATCTGTAAAAACTAGTATTATTTATATCTACATTTACGTTCTCACTCGAACACAAATGCATACTCGTAGGCTCGCATACACAAACCGCCACGAACTCGGCAGGACACTACGTCGCCTTTCAAGAGACTTAGAAATTTGGTTAAGTGGCATGCGCATTATCTTATCACAGTACGTTAATTGCTTCTGGTTAAACATACGTAAAACAAACAGTCCAGTAGCAAATTGCCCGTCCGACCAATTGTAGTATATGGTAAGTAACAAGAGTGAGCAGCTAATGGGGGCTTGATTGATATTGATAGTCGTAAGTTGGAACACAATGAAGTTCCTGCATATGGGTTTGATATGCGCATTAGTTTATGGGTGTCTTTAGAGGCAACTACGAGAAACGCTAGAAACATATCATGGCCTGCTATAGCTCCCGGTATAACCATCTTATATTTTTTACAGCCTACTCCTGGGCACGGGCCTCCCCCTCATTGCTGAGAGAATATTAGGGCAAAGAAGTGTCCGCCGCGCTGCCCAATGCGTGTTGGCAAACTTCACATGTCTTCGAATTATTTTTCGTATTTCTTAGTTATGCAGGTTTTCTCACGATGTTTCCCTTCACCGCCGAGCACGTGGTAATTCGGCGCTTAAAATTGCAATTAGCAATTTCATTGGTGTCGGCGGGGATCGAATCCGGTTTGCTCGCAAACTATGAAATTTAAAGCAAGCGCTAACTATCTGGGCTACCACAGATCTCATCTCTAGTTGTAAAATATTGCGACTGGTGACTGAAAGTTTGCATCAAATGCGGGAGATGTCTGATGCCGTATCCGTCCCGTAACAGCCGCTCAAACCACTGCTGAATATACGTCATAGATTGCCTTATAATGGAAATTCAGAGATCACAGTTGCCATGTATGGCAAGCGGGTTAGAAACCGCGGTTTTTTAATTTTAGTTTTCATTAAGAATACACTGCTGGTTTGTTTCTCTCTCTCTCATTAAGAATACACTGCTGGTTTGTTTCTCTCTCTCTCATTAAGAATACACTGCTGGTTTGTTTCTCTCTCTCTCATTAAGAATACACTGCTGGTTTGTTTCTCTCTCTCTCATTAAGAATACACTGCTGGTTTGTTTCTCTCTCTCTCATTAAGAATACACTGCTGGTTTGTTTCTCTCTCTCTCATTAAGAATACACTGCTGGTTTGTTTCTCTCTCTCTCATTAAGAATACACTGCTGGTTTGTTTCTCTCTCTCTCATTAAGAATACACTGCTGGTTTGTTTCTCTCTCTCTCATTAAGAATACACTGCTGGTTTGTTTCTCTCTCTCTCATTAAGAATACACTGCTGGTTTGTTTCTCTCTCTCTCATTAAGAATACACTGCTGGTTTGTTTCTCTCTCTCTCATTAAGAATACACTGCTGGTTTGTTTCTCTCTCTCTCATTAAGAATACACTGCTGGTTTGTTTCTCTCTCTCTCATTAAGAATACACTGCTGGTTTGTTTCTCTCTCTCTCATTAAGAATACACTGCTGGTTTGTTTCTCTCTCTCTCATTAAGAATACACTGCTGGTTTGTTTCTCTCTCTCTCATTAAGAATACACTGCTGGTTTGTTTCTCTCTCTCTCATTAAGAATACACTGCTGGTTTGTTTCTCTCTCTCTCATTAAGAATACACTGCTGGTTTGTTTCTCTCTCTCTCATTAAGAATACACTGCTGGTTTGTTTCTCTCTCTCTCATCTCTTACGCAACTCACGGGAATATACTGGGCAGTAGATTTTCTTACACCGCCACTATACGGTATGATGTCTGGTGTGGCGATCGCTAACCCTCCTGCCCGACATGGTGACCATAGCAAGTTCTCTCTACAACGAGCAAGGTAAAAGCAGAAGAAGACGAATAGCAGCACACAAGGGCAGGATGATGACTATGACAAATTTAAAGCACGTGACTTAACTTCTTACCGGTCTAGGTGGTTAAGGTACTAGGTGGTAGAGCTCCTTAACTGCCTGTAGTCGTTGTGTTATGGTGCGCGTCTTTGCGTTATAGCATGGTGCGGATAACGGCTTACAATTTCTACTACTAAATCACTAGCCACGCACTGTTTGTACACTCGTTTTCCTGTTTTGAGGTATATCTGACGAGAATATGTGTCGTAATCTCCCGAACGCTGCCCAGTTGAGTTGAATCCCTCGATTAACCTATCGGTTGAAGTTGAACTTACCTAGTCTGATTATTTTTTATCTCAGGTCATCGTTCAAGATTCGAATAGATATCGATCCAGACTCTGAATTACTAGTTTTAATGTTATTCTGAGGAAAGTAATAAATTTTATGAACTCATAACGCATGTATTTGTAAAAACTGTATCATACAATAAAAAAGCACACATTCATTCAAAATTCAATTATAACCTCAAAAGCCTTGCATCGTACGCATAATGTCACTTTATTTATTGAAAACAACAGAATCACTTGAAGAAATTGATTAGTGGAAGAACTAACCCAAAAGATTTTTGTATTTTATTAAATTTACTTATCTAAACCGCGGCATGTAAGTTAGGTACTGTTCTAATAATTAGTAAAAAAATTAAATAATAAATAATGAACAAATTGACGATCTTGATGAATAGCGTGGCGGGGCAGGCGACATCACACGGCAAAAGACAAAAGGAACCAGCACGAATGATACCTGTATCTCGCGTACACAATACGCGTAAAATTCTAGGGTGAATCGTGACGTGTGTGTGTGACACTACTCATACACCCTTGAAAATTGGGACATTCCGCGCAAATTGGGACACTTGGCAATACTAACGTGTATAATCTATGCTAGTTGACAATGACAGTAGTTGACAGTTTGGAATTTTTCGTTTATCTTTGTGTTTTATTAAGTTAACTTTTGCTATATGTTGAGTTTATTTTGATATAATTATATATATAATGGCGAGTCAAGCGGGAGGTTTATTTCTTCGTCTTCGAGGTTACCTAATTTAAGCAAGAACAACAAAATGGCGAAATTAATATAAAATTATTAAATTTATTTTTAGTTTTAGTTCTAGTTGAGGACGTATTTAAGATTTTTAATAGTAGAAAGGACGGAAAACGAGCCAACAATCCACGGATAAAGCTATGCTCACAGCTCTAAAGAAGCTTTGCAAGTTGTTAGGACAGTTCAGCAAGAGATTGTTTTGGATCGTGCATTTAGGCCTTTAAATGATACCGTTTTCAAAAAAGTACAGTTCAAAAATGAACTTTTCAGATTAGCCTTGTTATGGTTCAGAAGGCAAGCACGACTAACACCCAGCTTGAGAGCATTATTTTCCTTCATTGCACTAATACATCAGCACTCAAAATTGCAATTAACTATTACACTGGTGTAGGATGAAATCCGATCCAAATTGCTCGCGTATTTAAATTTATTGCGAGCGTTTCGTTCGAGCTAGCACGGTCCCAAAGCTCATTTACAGTACAATTATATATTTTACAATTATATATATATATATATATATATATATATATATATATATATATATATGTTGGTCTAGTGGTTAGTGACCCTGACTGCTATGCCGGAGGTCGTGGGTTCGATTCCCACCCAGGACAAATGTTTGTGATTTGTGTGATGAGCACGATCATTTGTTCTGTGTCTGGGTTTAATTTATCTATAATATTTATGTGTTTAGAAATATATAAGTAGGTATGTTTATCAGTTGTCTATTACCCATAACACAAGCTCTGCTTAACATGGGACTAGATGGCGTTGTGTAATAGTTGTGGAATATTATATATATATATATATATATATATATATATATATATATATATATATATATATATATATATATATATATTTACTATTATATATTAAATTTAAATATCAAAGATATTATGCACTAGATGTCGCTCACGAGTTTATTTCGTTGAAGCTGTGAAGCTGTGGAGGCCGCAGGGCCAACAGCATACACTTTTAAAAAGTATCAAAGATAATAGAAACAAAAGGATAACTTTAAAACGTAAAAGGATAATAGAACAAGGAAGAAAGATATTAATAGGAACAAATCTTCTGTCTTTACATCCTTTTTCAATGTGGATGTCTTCAAGGCAAGATAGAATAGACTTTTCACTATCTTCGGCTGCATCTTCACTTACCATTGGTTGGGATAGGAATTAAGAGTTGGCTAACAGTAATAAGAAATCTAATTTCATAACTACATATAATATGAACTAAGGAGATGCGAATGAACTTCATTTTATAGGTTCGTTTGCACTGTTCTAGTTCTCCGTTTCATTTCTTGTGTTTTGTTATTGTTTAAACGAGTAAGTACTTACAGCGGCGGAATGAGGTCACTTTAGGTCATTCGTTAGCTTTCTCTCGCTACCTGTGTAGTATTGGTTTGTGCGCGGCGCACCGGTAAGTGACGTGTAGCGGAGTTAAATAGTAGTGACCTACCTTGGAAGCTTTGTGCGTGGAATGTGTCATTTGAAACACAATACACCGCACGTTTCCTACAGGAGTTAGTTAGTTTAGCAAAGAGATAAACCGCAGCTTTTTAATATTAGTCGTTATTAGAAAGACGGTGCCGCTTGTCTACCGATTTGTTTCCCTCCGTCGCCTCCTGCGACACACACGGGATGCCACGGGGCAGTGGATATGCTTAGTGGTTACGCCGCCGGGGCTGGATAAATGAACCAAACTAATCGAATAAATTTGGTGAAGGTACTTAAACAGACGATGAGAATGTGTTAAAACATGTAGAGTGGGAAAAATAATCTCTCTGTAAAAAGATATTTATTCCCTAAAGTGTACAAGGATTTACATTTAAACACATAATTTTGTATTTGGAATAAATTATTGTTATTGTTATTTTATTTGTTTTTCACAATTATGTGAAAGTACCTGATATGGTAGTTAATCTGGGCGATGTTCAACAAACAGTTTTGTCCAGTCTAAGCACATTGTCCACCTCATGTGATGATACACCTCCGTGGATGACGTGGTTCATGGACATCTAGGTACATAAATCCTCGATTAAGATATCAAATGAAGATGCGTTTTCAATACTGAGGACTAAGAATGCATGCCTCGTTATCTCATTAAAAATAGTCTCCGATCCTCTACCCTAACTATAAGCAACACAGCATTATCCTCCTGTTTCACGCTGATATTATGTGAGAGGGTAGTTCGAACCAACTTGAGGCGACCCGTATGCTTATACAAGTATAATAAAAGTGACGTAATGGGAATCAAAAGTTTAAAAATTAAACGAGATAATATCTGTAAAATAAATTTGATTTAAAGTGTAATATTCGCGCAAATACCCTGTTAATATCACGTAAAAATATTAATCATTATACACTAACTGCAGACTTTTTATTTTCCGAAGCATAGATGCTTCAAGTATGTATTACATTCTTGATGAAACTGAAGTGCAAAACAAACTTACAGTCCACCTGATGGTACATGGCTACTAAAGCTCATGGACACCAATTTCAAATAAGAAGGGCTACATATGCGTTGTCCCTTTAGAGGACTTAGAAGGGATGCCTCACTGCCAATAAATGTACTGGATCTACGAGAATATAGGGTACATAGACCGTCGCACAACAGTACACGCACTACTACTTGGCAGCGGAAATAGTAAGAGAGCTGGACCTGTCCAGACGAACTTCCAAGCATAATAAAAGTGTTTGTCATCATCATTACAGCTCTTCACAAGTCCACTGAACATAGGTGAACAATAGCGAACATAGTCCTCCCCCACGGAATGCCACAAGCCGCAGTCCTGAGCCACCTGCATCCATCGACTTCCTGCATGTCTTACCAGGTCGTCACTCCATCTAGTGGGGGGTCGCCCTACACTACGCCTACCGGTACGAGGCTGCCACTCAAGAACCTTTTTTCCCTATCGATTGTCGGTTCTTCGAGCTATGTGGCCGGCTTATTGCCACTTCAGCTTACTAATCCGTTGGGCTATGTCGGTCACTGGTTCTACTGCGGCGCCTTGAGCATCCTCATACGACCAGCAGTGGGCGACCACATCTCAGATACATAAGTCACCACTAACTACGCGTACCGGTTGTACAATCTCGTTTTCAAGTTTTGAGGTATACCTGACGAAAAGGTGCGTCGTTACCTATGGAACGCTGCCCAGTTGAGTTGGATCCGTCGATTGACCTCTCGGTAGAAGTTAGAATTACCTATTTGAACTATTTGCCTCAGGTAAACATACTCGTCAACAATTTCGAGCTTAGTGCTCCCCACAGCTACCGGCGTAGGTGTGACACGGGCATTACATATGACTATTGTTTTGTCCATGTTCATCTTAAGACCTGTTGGGAGACACTATTAAGGTCATTGAGCATAACGCTTAGGTCCTCCAGCGATTCTGCCATAAGTGCTATATCTTCGTGAAATCGAAGGTGTACTTACGTGATATACTTGTTTGTTGGGAGTAGTGGTGCCAGGAGTAGTGGTGTTGGAAGTAGTGGTGTTGGAAGTAGTGGTGTTGGGAGTGGTGGTGCTGGGATTAGTGGTGACGGGATTGGTGCACGCAATTGAGGGAGGACGGGAGATGCTCTTCAATTCAGGTAAGACACAACATTGTATTTAGTTAGCGGAAGATTGCAAATTAATTAATATCTTTATTATACTTGACATTGATCTTAATACAGTATCTTATCCAATCCAGTAGCTTGAAAACTTCTTCCAATACAGCGGTGAAGATTTTCGAAGATACAACTTCACCCTGTCGTGCAACTCTCTACAATTGGATAGGTTTCGTACTCTGGTTCTGTACACGAATAGCCGTCGTATCCCTACTGTACAAACACTTCATCTCATCGATATACTGACAATCAACTTGGCAAATTTCGACGTAATCAAAGACTTTCTCATAGTCCAAATACGCTAGGCAAAGGGGCAGATTGTACTCTTCAAGCTGTTGTACAATTCGCCGAAGAGTATGATGTGGTTTGTTTTCGTTGAATCGTCTTGCACAATTCATAATGACTAAACAGCACGTAGACGTGGCTCAGAAGGGAAATCGGCCTGAAGTTCTAGTCCCACCATGGAGGATGGATTTAAACTTCTGTAGGACTTCAAGTACCAGTTTTTCATCGGCTTTCAGAAATTCCGCTGTATTTCCAACCTTGTCTGGGGTCTTGCCGTTTTTAAAGTACTGGAGAGACATTCTAATCTTGCTCAGGTTGACGTCCGGGATATCACCGTAATAGTGTCCGATAAGACTGGCTCTGGGATCGTTACTCACGCTTTTTTTTATAGAATAGGGTGACAAACGAGCACACAGTCCACCTGATGGTAAATGGTTGCTGTGGCCCTTAAACATCTACATCTATCCTCGATTACGAATCAAAATGCAGATTCGTTGTCACGTTGCCCCGTTTCAGTAAAAAGGGTCTCCGGTTCTCTACACTCACCATACGAAACACAGCAGCATTAAACTACTATTTTACGCTGGTATTTTGTGAGAGCGTGGTCCTTCCACGATCAAGCCGGCCCATTCGTGCTACAACTATACTACTAATACAATTGCAGCACGGCTCTACCACGTATTGCACTTGCATGTGCCTCCAACGATGTCGTGTACAGCTGCCCATAGAATCTCGTAATCTCACCCAAAATCTTTGGTGTGCAAGAAACCTTTATCTTCAACAGTTAGCTCTTTCTGGCAGACAGATCATTGGCAAAGACTTTGGAGCCCTTGTTCTGCTAAATCGCTTCTTCAATACAAGCTGTATTGAAGTTGCGTAAGTCCCGCCGCATGCATTTGGAGTTGCAGTTGCCTGCATGCTAAAAAAACTGCTGCAGACTGCAGATTCATTTCCCGTCTAACAGCCATGAGATTAAGAGTGTGACTGGAAGGTTTTTGCGTTCTTCTGCAACGGCTCTTACAGAACTTAGCTCTGACCTTATGGACAGTTACCACTAGCTTGTCATTCATATCATCCACTGTATTGAAGTCTTCTAGGCACTGAAAAAGGGTTTTGTAGTTTGAGCTGAAAATTTTCGGGACTTTGGATTAGAGCACGAGGGGGACGGAGCGTTGACTTCAAGTTCAGTGTGCCTCTAACCATTCGATAATCGCTGCTAGATTTTGCCCTCGCGATCACTGAACGTCGGGGCTCGACCAGGTCCACTTCCTTTGCGGTCGCAGAGTTCATCATAAATAGTCACTCTTTCTCCATGAAGTCGACCAGCTGCTGGCCCCTTGGGTTCCGTTACCCTATTTTGAAATTCCCTACCTTCAGCTCACTAGTTTTGCTTTGAAGTCTCCCAATAATACCGTGGGTTTTGGAGGAATGCATGGCTTTAGAGATATCCTCATATATTTCCTCCACCTTATTACCAGAATGTGCCGAGGTTGGTGTGTAAGCCTGTATGACCTTCAACGGATACCGTTTGGTGATTTTGAGTATTAGTACGTAACCTTCATGGACACACTTTTAAATCTTTACAACTTTGTTAATGAGAGACTTGTGGACGATATATCCGACATCTCCTTGGGACAGATGGTCACCCACCTGGTGATACTACAAGTTATCGGATTCAAAGATTACCGTGTTTTCCTTTTCTCTTTGGACCTCAGATAGTCCTATAATATCCTAACACATTTGGTCTAACTCTTCTTCCAGCTCCAGGATCTTCTCGCCAGTCCGCAGGGTGCGCGTTAAATAATGCCAGGTCCAGTCGTCTTACGTGGCAACTAAATCTTTACGGGAGATCACTTCCTGCCCCGCCGTTACTACAATTGCCACCGGAACTGGTGCTGTAAAGCACCCGAACGTCGGGATAATAATAAAAATAAATTAAAGTAATTAAACGCGATAAAATCCGTAAATAATAGTTTTATTCAATGTGCAATTTTAAGTGTTTATTCTATTGACAAAGTTACTTTTCTTTCTGTTATTTTCTTACGTATGTATGATTTTTTTATGGTTTCCGCCGGTGGGTACACCCCCACCAACAGGAGTATATTGGCAGTTTTCGCAGTTTTGTACACTTTTTAAAAAAAATTTATATTACTATGACACATGGAGAAGGCTACGCGTTTCTGCTATTTGATACACATTGCGTATGCCTTCTCTTTATATTAATATAATTTGTTTAAGAGTTTGAAATTTTTGTACATAGTTATTATTCTAATAAAATTATCATTTGGTAATCATAAATACTCTTGTGTTTTCGTAGTCACATCAGAAAAGAAAAATAAGAGTGATGAAAATACAAAAAGAAAGAATAAAATGTATTAAATACTAGAACAAAGAGTAATCTTGACTCTAAGCAAAAAGTATAGTAGGTATAACGACAATTAAGTAATATTAATTCTAAAAACAGACAACGTTGTATAAAGACAGCAAAAAGGGAGGAAACAAACTCATAGAGTAATCTTAATTCTAAACGTATTATAGTAACAGTGGTATAATAAAATAATATAATGACAATGAAATTAATTGAAATAAACAATCTTAGTTCTAGGCACATGAATAAAAATTGTGAGTACAATGGGGTTGATAACAGTGGAAATTAAAATATTAAAAGCTCAAAGGATCTAAATTCTAATGATAATCAAACGTTTAACAATTACAACATATAATAATTATTAATTATATCTAATAGAATAAATAAAGAAAACAAATTAAAGAGAAGTGGTTGCTTAGTTACTAACTATTACTATTGCTATTTACAGATGCCCAGTTCTTATTGAAGTTCTTAAGTCTTTTAAAAATGTTATTAACAAATTGAATGAAAGAGTCCAAAAGGGATTCCTTCTTCATTAACGCGGTTAAGTTAAATGGAGGAGTTCTTAAATTTTCACAAAGTATGACATGATTTAATCGTTGCACTGAAAATGCTGGGCAATGCTCAGTGAGATGTTCCAGAGTTTGTGGGGTGACGTTATCACAAGGACAATAATTATTGTCAATTATTTTGCAGCGATAAAGATAAGCTTTGTGAAAACCATGGTTGGTGAGCACCTGGGTGAGGTAAAAACTGGGTTTGGTGATAGTGCGTAACTTCTCGATATCCTCCAGTGTTGGAAGCAGTCGTTTGGTATGTTGGCCCTGCTCTGCACTATAATACTTAGCTTGCCAGGTTTTGAGCGATTTTGAGTTCTGATTGTGTGTTTGAGGTATGAAATGGGAAAGGCCAAGTAATCAGGTTGTTTGCGCAACTTGGAGCCAGCATTCGCAGCCTTATCAGCTGCCTCATTGCCAGCTATGCCAGAATGACTCCTGACCCATCCAAATCCTATGATGCCTGTTTCTCGGTACTCGTGTATAGTTTTGTGTATTTGTGTAATGATGGGGTGTGTGTTGCTTCTGTTTTGTACAGCGTGTATAGATGAGAGTGAATCTGTATAGATGACTGTGTGTGTATATTTGTGTTCTTTGATCCACCTGCATGCCTGTAGAATGGCAAATAGCTCCGCTTGAAATACTGTACACGTGTTGTGCAATTTAAACTTCTTTATGTAAGCCACTTTATTAAGATTAGTAGGGAGATAGCCCACGAAAGCGGCTCCCACTGCACCGTCTTCCTGCTTACTACCGTCAGTGAATATAAAATGTGTCGTCTGTTCGGATGCAGATCCCGTAGATGTGAAGTTTGTAAATATTTTAGGAATAAAGGAAATACGTTGGGAAGGATGCAGGAGTTCAGAGACGGGAGTTGGTTTTTCTAGAGGGATGTCGCTGGGGTTGTAGTCAAAGGTACCCAGAAGCCGAGCTCTTTCCACAGCGCAAACTTCCCGCACTTTCAGGTCCAGAGGCGTAAACTGGGCTAACGCGAGGGCCGCGGATGAAGATACCGTGCGGAATCCCCTAATAGCCTTAATGGCAAATCCGCGCTGCATGCTCCTGATGCACCTTTTCTGGGCAACGTGTCCCCAAATTCCAGAAGCGTAGGTGATAGTTGGCACGATCACTTGGTGGTAAATGGTACTGATGTTCTCAGGATGGGCTCCCCATGTGGGTCTCGAGTACATACAAAGCGTGTTGAAGATTCGCACGGCCTTGTTGATAACCTGTTTCACGTGTTTCCCAAAGTTTAGTTTTTCGTCTAAGATGACTCCCCACAGTTTAACCTCTGGCACAAAGGAAAGACGGTGTCCGTCCATGTTAATGCTGGCTACCTTAGCCTTGGGAGTGAAGGCAATGAGCTTAGTTTTAGTGGGACCGAAGGCCAGCTTGACGCTCCTTCCCCACTCGACTATATGGTGGAGAGCTAAGTTGGCAGCACTCTCCAGCTCGCCGACACTCGCAGCCGTGACAACCAGCAAGACATCATCCGCAAAAGCCTGTATGTGACAGCCCGCTGGAAGCCTCGCATCGAGCAGCTCGTCTAGTATGATATTCCAGAGAACAGGCCCACAAGTGGAACCTTGTATGCAGCCCTTAGACATCGTCTTGGTGACTCGCCTCCCCGCATGGTCAAGGATAACCTCCCGATCGCGGACATAATCCTGGATGAGTCCAAAGATGTTATTAGGGCATTGAATATGCCGCAACCGGTGGAAGAGTGCAGGCCACCAAGCGTTGTCGAAGGCTGCTTTAATATCTAGAGATATCGCGATGCTGAGGTGTTTTTCTGATTTGGCTCATTTAATTATTTTAAGAGCTGTGTTAATGGCTTCGCACGTGTTTGTCTGTTCCCGGAAACCGAACTTAAATTTGTTTAGTCGATTGTTTCGCTGCGCGTGGTATACGACCCTTTTGATAAAAAGCTTCTCCAACAGTTTGCCAAACACAGGTAGAAGTCCTATTGGACGAAAGGACTCTAATGCGCTGTAGTCGGACTTGCCCGGTTTCGGGATAATTTTTACGTATGCTGTTTTCCACTGGTCAGGGAAGTGTTGGAGTGTAAGACAACGGTTCAGTATATATGTCAGGAGTCTAGGGTAATCTGTTGCAAATTGCTGACATATGTCGGATGTGAAGTTGTCAAGTCCGGGAGCCTTCTTGGGGCTCATTTGTTTTAAGCACTCTAACACCTCCTCCTGGGTGAAGGGAGGGTCATCGTGGGACTGAGGAAGGTCGGTCATTTCTGATCTGAGCTCGTGATGTCGCGTTAAGGTGTCCGGTGAGTCATCAGGGTAGAAGTGGTCAAGAAGTGCTTTGGCAGTCTCCTGGCTGTCTGTGGTGTAGGTGGAGCCCCTATTGAGGGTGACTGGTCGGCGCCTAGGGGTGGCATTTTTGAGAAGTCTGTTCGTGAGTGACTAGACATTTTCCTTAGTTTGCAATTCGCAAAACTCACGAAAATGCCTAGTCGACTCCTCACGCATCTTGTTGGCGTATAGTTCCTTTTTTTGTTTCCTCGCTTCTAAAATATGTTCCATAGGCATACCCTGGCGCTTGGCAGCGTGGAGCTGATGGTGTAAATCCACCACCTCCCGCTTGAGGGTCTCCAACTCCTCCGTCCACCAAGGAGGCTTTGTTCCCCGACTTTTAACATGCATGCTGGCTCGACATGCAGAGTGGAACACATTGGTTAGTTCGTTGATGATATGTTCCTGATCATCAACGTTCAGGGTAGAAATGCCATGGTCGAGTATGTTTGTGAGTGTCATGTGTGTGTGCAGTTTGTCCTTAAAGATAGGCCAACAAGCTTTATTAGATTTGTACAGGAAAGTGGAGTTTTGATATGTGTGTGGTGTTAGTTGTGTCAAAGTCGATGCAATAGTCTATTGTATTATGCTGGGAAATTGGTGAAATGTTCAAGTTGACACGCCACTCCAAGATGTTATCAATGATGGAGCCGGAAGCAAATGTGAGATCGATTATTGAAGAGCGATCTCGCCCGTGGGTGACCGTTTCAAACGTAGGGATGTTACCAACGTTGCATACATACATGTCATTGCTGTGTATTATATCTATAACTTCGTTGCCCCTTGGGTTTGATTTTACGCTTCCCCAAATCGGGTGCCACCCATTGAGATCGCCCCCCACTATCTTATGAGAATCGCCTGTGTTTTTAAGAAAGACGTCAAGCTTATTGAGCGTATTTGATTCGTCAACATTGGGTTCCACATATATGGACGCAATATAAATATTGCGATTACCAAACGTGATTTTTATTGCGCAGAAGTTGGATGTAGAGTATTGCGATAGTCCCAAGATGGACCCGCATCCTGGTTTTGCCAGGATGCAGGCCTTAATCTTGTTGCCCGTGAAAAATTGATATATGTCAATTCCAAATGTTGATTTTACCTGTTCTCCAGAACCAATATATGGCTCGGAGATGAGGGCGATGTCATAATCACCGGCCATAAAAGAGAGAAGAATCTCGTGTTGTGCATTCTTACATCTGTCGAGGTTGCACTGTAAAATTTTTAATTTATTATGTATATCCATAGTCGACACGATTATTTATCTTCTCCCTCATGGCTCGCAAACGTGGGCAGGTATTGGAGTTAGTCATGTGTTTAGTGTCCAGTTTAGTGTTGAAACGCGTATTGTGTGTGTGGCAGTTTATGCATTTTGCGCTGTCGGTCTTATCCTTGTTAGGACAATTGCTCACATCGTGCTCTGTGCTCGCACAATGTGAGCAGAAGCTTTGGTCCGCAGTGCACCTTAGTTTTGTATGGCCGAACTGCAGGCACCTGTGGCACTGGAGGAACGGCGAGAAGCTAGCAACATGGACGCGCTGGTAATCGATACCGATACGACTCATTGTTAACATTTTGCTGTATACCTTAGGATCAACTAGAAGAACCACGTTTTACAGGTTATTGTTCATATTGTCCCGTTTAAATCTTAGTTTGAGGCCCTCACCATCATCACTGATAATTTGGTTAATTTCCTCATTTTGCTGTCTAATAATTTTTGTAAGATCGTCTGCTGGAACATCCTTTGATATGCCCTTTAATATGACCATGGGTCTAAATTTCCGTACGGGTTCAGCCTTAATTCCAGTTTTCCCCTCGAGCCTCGTTAGGGTGTCATTGCGTTGAGTCTCCGTGTCGAACTCGACACGCAGCTTGTTGTTGGACACAGGCTGAATACGAGCCGGTGCGTAATTGGCATTGCGGTAATTAATGTTTTTTTTTTAATAATTCCACAGCCTCCTGGCGTGTCTTAACCTCGACGGTCGGGCTACTATGATCGCCGGTTTAGTCGCTGGTGGGGAGCTGCGGAGGGCGGTTGGCCCAGCAGGTGCAGGAGCCCCGTGAGTCGCTGCTGCTGCTTGTGCGTAAGAGGGCTTGTTGGCTGAGACAAGTTTTTTAACACTGGCAATCTCCTCCCTCACACATACGAGGATCTCATCCTTTAACTCGCTGTTTGATGATAGTGTGCTAGAGGAGGCGACAGACTTGATGGAAAGGAGAGATCGTGTGGCAGTTCTAATTTCTTCAGCAGCCTGGCTAATGAGCCGCGTATTAGCAGCGGTCACCTTCTCCCTTCGTTTACCGCGGTACTGATGCAGGAGGCAAGTTTGCTTATCACCATATAAAAACTGTCTATGTCTTTAACCTCCTCGGCCGAAGCTGGGATGGGGGGGGGTTCGCCCTGTGACGGCGTCATTTTCACTCAACACACATAATACAATGTAAAAAGTTGGTAACACGAAAATAATAAATTATTTTAAAAAGGAATAATAAGAATATAAATAATTTAAAAGAAATAGAAGTTATCTAAAAGAAAAGTACTTGTTAAAAAAATATCTAAAATTTTGCACTGTTATTCTATAAGAGTTGATGCACTTGATAGTCACCAAAAATAGGTTATCACTCATAATTGCATTGCAATAATTACTTCAATTTACAGTACATACTTGGGAAAGAACTGCAAATAGGCTGGTAAAGTCCAAAATAATGATTTCCGGCTAAAACCGGATACGGTGTTTTGTAGCACAGGTCTCCCCCTTTACAGCGGCGTCTTCAAAATTTTCTGGTGACGCCTGGATCCGAAGATGGCCCACCACGTGGTTTTAGTAAAAACAACCAAAACTTGGAGATGTGTACTCCAGAAATTCCAATATTTGGTGGGAAGTTGGAGGATCACAAGACGCACAAAACGACACCAAAAAAACTATGTGTACCAGCGAAAAATCGTGCGCCACACGCGATTTACTGTTTTTTAGGTTGTCATATAAGGAAAAATGGTTTTTCACCTGAAAAAGTTCGAAAAAATATCGTGCGGCTATTTTTAAAAACACCAAAAGATAGGTCTCGTTTAGATGCAACTTTTAAGACCAAAAACACTGTTATTTGATCACTTTTTCCCCACTTTCCCAAATTTTAAGTGCGGAGCGTCGCAGTTTCGTGGCGTTCCTCGTCGTTACGCGAGATATGTATGATTTAGTATTTACAAATTATATTTAAATATTGTGTGCGTACCGCATCTACGAATACTAGAGTAGTTAAAAAATACTTTTTTAACTATGACAGTCATTAGTTGATCATTAGTGAATGTGATTCTGTTTACTTAAACTACGGGAAGACAAGAGCAGAAGGAAAAAGAGGGATGATGGGAAGTAATGAAAGCATTGTTATGTGAAGTTTGTTGGAACAAACATATTTTTAGTCACGTGTAAATACTTTTAACATTTTGGTTCAAAATGACAAAAAATCTAAAAAATATTAGATACATCATCGACATGGACGGATTTTACACTACATATCCTCATAAACATTTTCAATGTAGAGAAATGGCTATTCTATACGTAAAACTATCTAATAAAAATGATGCGTTTATCGATCATTATTCGTTTCGGCCAAGTTATCCTTTCAATTATTTGTCGCCAAAAGACAAAAAAACTGTTCGTTATTGTGAAGTACACGTGCACGGCATTCCATATTTTGATGTGACCGAAGAATTAAAATGTGCCTACAAACAAGAGAGCATCATCCCCATATTGAATTGGTATATTAGAAATTTGTGCAAAGACGAAGTGATCGAAATTGGTTTATAATGAATCCACAATCCATTTTCAATGCTAGTTTGTGTAGGCGGTAGTGCAAACAAATCCAATTCTGACTTAACGCACTCGCAAGAATGGTTATGAAGGAGAGACATATTTAATTTGAAAATATATCTTTGATATTTTTTGGTTCGTGACCAAGTTTTTTCGCAGCTTGCACTTTAGCAGTTAATGGAGGAATGAACGAGGTCAATCGTTTTCTTTTAGTTTTATACCCAGACCCTGTCATGTTAAATTGATCAATTTTCTCATCAGCCTTTCGTTTTAAATTCGTACTAACTTGCTTTAGACGATCTTTTATTGAGGCTTCGATAGGACGTGCTTGAACCATATCCGATAAAAGTCCTACTTCAGCGCTTAATGCCTCCTTACCAATCACTCGAGCACCACTTGAAAGTAAAGGTAAAACTGATCTAAATAACCCCCCTAAGAAGCTCCCAATACCATGACAGTGTTGGTATGGTGCATCCTTATAAATTACTCCAACTCCTAACCCAGCTTGATGTGTATAATAATTTTCATATGGACATTTATGATGATCACGAAGAGAATTCATTATTATAATTTTCGGAAATGTAGTTTAATACACACGGTTCCAAACTGGAATGGTATTTTTTGTCCTGTGCTCGATCTTGTAACTATTTCCAGCGTATCGAACTCTCTTCGCATAACAGGTATATAGTGAGGTTGAGAGAAAACGTGCATTTTATTTGCACCATAAATGTATTTTGTAGGATCTAATGAAATGACTCTTAGTAAAGGAGTCATAACATCACCCACAATCTGAGGATCGATAATTTCGCAATATAGAAATAGTTGAGATGGTAACCCTAAGTGTATATTTTGGCAGGACACTTTCCAAAATTTCTCTGTAGGAGATTTTTATTTGGTTCATAACCTAGTTGTAAACTTAATTTGGGTGATAATGTTATGGATGTTATATTTTTATCCAAAACAGAAATAGACATAAATTTTGTTATTTCATCATAGCGAAATTTCAAGTTCTCTCTGATACCATTTAACACTCTTAAAATATGTTCAACGTTACCATAGTTGGTAGCTGGAATATGTTTTTGTAGTACACTATGGATGGTTTATCGTCATTAGGCATTAACATAGATTTTGTAATGTATATAACATTTTCATGATCTTGAACAGTAAACATGGTACATAGATATTGAAACTCGACAACTCCAACCGACCAATCACCTACTAATTTAATAGCTTTCGGTAATTTCGTTGAAAAATCTAGAGTTTTTAAAAAGGAATTGTAAAAGATGGAACTGGAATGTTGATAGGATTCAGAATGAGTGGACTTCAGTTTGTGGCGAATATTGCTTAATGTATTTGCTATATAAGTTTCAGAGATGTTCAATGCATAGTTTTACGAGTATATTTACAGGGAACACATTGTACAACGATATTTTAGTGGATGAGATGTTTCGCTCCTATTTTATAGATAATAAGTAATAAGATTTTGTATTTTGTAAATAAAAATTTTAACAAAATTAAGCAATGTGTTTTATTGATGAGTCAGATTAGTGTAGATAGGAACAAAGGAGTATATTACAATAGCACCACGCTGAGGGAGAATAGATAATGACGGTATTCAATGAACGATAGATAAATAGATAAGAACAATGGAGCGCTAATAACGGTGGAGGCCATCATCGGATATCAATTAGATAAGAGTTAATTGATCTGCACATCTCCGGAACCGTGCGTCCTACGCAAAAATGGACCGCAGATTCGTGATCAGAGCATGCCAAAACCTTCTGGTTTTCTTTTTTTTAGGATCGTGAGTCGACGAACGTCGTACTTGTACCACTTCTGACTCAGTGAGCCAGAACTGGTACTAACTAACTACTCGTATATTTTACTGTGCAGTACTACAGTTTCATACATACACGTAAGCCTGTCAGCAGAATTCATTGCCGCTGTCGCGGCGCGTCGGGCGCCATGCGGGTGTCGATCAATTGGCAGCGGTACCGGCTGCTGGGGTGAACACATACCCCGATCCAATTTCGTAAACGTTGCAAAACACTGAGAAGTATACATTAGATGCTTAGTTTACTCACAAGAGAGAACATTGCAGTTTTGAACGTGAGTTATTAAAATATCTTCTTAATTTAAAAGCAGTACCAACATGTGTGTGTATGTTGTGTGTGCGTGCGTTCGTGAGAGCGTGCGTGCTTGCATGCCTACATGGTTTATAATAGAGTCTTGTGATCTAAAAAATAACCAAGTGCTGATAAAAATAATACAACGTAATAAAGCACAGTTACACAAAACACTACCTGATTTATTCATACTGCAGCTATAAAATACAATACAACGTGGCTTTGCCACGTATATTCGCAAGACTTTAATTAATTTGATTCAAGACAAAAATAAAAAATGCATTGCGCTTAACTGATAGCCAAAATAAATTTACCTGTAAATTAGTCATATACACTTTTATTTAAATTTAAAGTTCACACCCGTGCGTGCGTGCGTGCGTTCGAGTGTGCGTGCGTGCGTGCGTGTGTGCGTGCGTGCGTGCGTACGTGTGTGTGTGTGTGTGTGTGTGTGTGTGTGTGTGTGTGTGTGTGTGTGTGTGTTTATATTTACATATATAGTCTTGCTCTGACAGTTACTGAGATGCTAGTATAATTTTTACCGTATTTCCCACCCTAATAAATAGTTTAAATATTAATATTACAAATGACAGGTATGTATGCATAATGGTTGACTAACATACGGTTATCGTTACATTATATATTATTAATTATTATACGTTTGGCATAGTCGCCACGCTGAGCGGGCGAGCGGACGGCGGGTTGGTGACCGCAATTTTTTTATTGTTTTTAGGAAGATGCTACTGCGTATCTCCAGGTTTGTATGCCTCTGTCGTCTCTTCCGCTTCTCACGGCGCGGATATGGGGTAGAGAATATTCATACACTGTCGCTACACGAACTTCATCATAAGTAACAATAATTGGATCAATAAAAATGGCGTCTGCACACGCTCGTCTCGTCGCCTCGCATGCGTCTTGTCGCGTAGAGGCTCAACACGACAACACATCATGTACACACTCGTTGTATCATTTGAATTCCGTATGACCGCTGAGATGGATCCAGATAAAACCGCGTTGCGTTTCGCCCTTGTGCTATTAGTTACTATAATTTTTTACATATTTACCACAAAAAGAAAAAAACGACGGGTTGCGAGTGCCGACAGAAGTGAAAACTTGAATATTAACGTTGTGCATTTATGATATTTTGGAATAATTAGGGAATAATTTTGCACGAATTGCTTTAATTATCACACACGAACATTCGCGCAGGCGCCTTGCGCCGCCTAAACGAAACAGCAGGCGCAGGCGTACATTTTCGCCGCGCCGTAGAAAGAGATGGGGATTCTTCCTCTCCTACGCCGCGCCGGCTGTCTCTCTCTCTCTCCATCCGTCTTACGAATTTTCGATCAGGGTCACATTTCCTGACGCGAGTTTAACATTTTTTACCCGTTACAAGAAAGTGTACAACGCCGCTAAAGAAGTTTTCACTTCAAAATTAATAAGCCATAGCGAAGAAGAAAATGGTGAATGGTTTCTATTTACCGTAACAGAACCATGTACAGTGGATAGAATAGAGTAAGCTCTCGTTTTCATCGCGAGACTCACGAGGCCCTTTGACTCGAGAGCAAAAAACCGAACGAGGGCCGCGGCGACCCGCGAGACACGCCGCGCCGGGAGCGTCAAGAGCACGATGTACACACTCGTACTCGGGCTGTCTCGTGGTGTGTCGACGAGCGTGTACAGCCGCCATTATACTGGACCTTGTTTTTACAACTACAGATTTTGTAAAATAACTCTTACTTATAAATTATTTGGCTAAAATCCGCGTAGTAAAATAAAATTATAACCTTACCTAGTTCGAAAGTCAGAAGCACCTTCCACTCTTCTTTAATTAGTTCTCTTCTTTTTACAATGCAGACGTAGATAAAGATTTTTGTGTCTGTGATTACGATAATTTGAACTGCTAGTCATTGTTCAACAAGTTCAACCTTAGGCTGAAAAACTCCATTATATTACAAAGCTAATGTGAAAAACTAATATACAGTACATATGGCAGTGGCTAAATATAGTCCATGGACACGTTTAGTCAAATTGGAGCAAAGAAGGGCGCTACGTTATCACGTGTCGTACTGGCCTCTACCCATCAGCCCGGGACACAGCAGTGTATGTATGCACTACTGTTTTGTGATAACAATAGGTTAGAAGTTGTTACAACTTACGCCGACAGACTTAAGCACAGAAAACTAACCCTTACACCTACTTAATTAAATAACCTTACAAAATTTAAAAGCTAAACAAAATGATACGAGTATGTATAAGTAATTTGGAATGTAAATAAAATTGTAAGCCACGCTGATTTCGAAATCGTTGTGAGATATTAAATAACCCTATTTTGTTATTTAGAGATCTTAAAAATAAAGTATAATATTTATTGGCATATCACTTCGATATACTGGCAGTCCACTTAGCACCGCTGAAAGAACTGTAGTACCGCCCAAATTTCGACGAAATCAAAGGCTTTCTAATAGTCCATATACGCCAGCCAAAGTGGCAGATTGTACTCTTTGAACTTCTGTACAATTTGCCGAAGGTGGAATGTGGTGTATAGGTGTACTAAAGCGTTTTCGGAAACCGGCTTGTTCGTGAGGCTGGAAGTCGTCGAGTCTTAGTGCGAGACGATTCGTAATGACTCTCGAAAACAGCACGTAGACCCACCCGGCTAGGAAGGAAAATCAGTCTGTAGTTCTTCAGGAGAGCATTGTCGCCTGTCTTGAAGAACAAGACCACCGCACTTCTGCTCCACACCTCCGGAGTAGTGCCACCATGGAGGATGGAGTTGTAGAGCCTCTGAAGGACAGTTTTCCACCCGCGTTTAGAAGCTCTGCTATAAATCCATCCTCGCTCGGGGACTTGCCGTTTTAAGGTGCTCGAGAGCCATTCTAATCTCGCTCAGACTGGCGTCCGGGATATCATCAGGATAGTGTCGGGTAAGACTTGCTCTTTCATCGTACTCACACTTGCGTGTGGCTCCAACGATGACGTGTGCAGCTGTCCATGGAAACTTTTAATCTCAGTCAGAATCTCGAGTGTCCCGGAAACGATGCTGCCACATTCGGTATTCAGCTCCTCATAATGGCTTTTTTGGCAGACAGATCTCTGGCAAAGACTTTGGTGCCCTGGTTCCGCTCAATGGCTTCTTCAATACGACCTGTAGCGCTAAGTTGCGTAAGTGCCGCCGCACGAATTTGGAGATATGTCTGTTCAGTTGCCTGTATGCTGTCAAATCTGCTGGAGACTGCAGCTTCATCTTCCGTCTAACAACCATGAGAGAGTGTGATCGGAGTTAGCGCCGATCGCACGAACATTTTCGACAAGCTTGCCATTTATATCTTTCACTTCATTACAGTTTTCTAGGCACCAAAAACGACTTTATAACTCAAGCTGACAGTTTTCGGAGCTTTGGATTAGAGCACGAGGGGGACGGAGTGTGACTTTATTAGACGTGACCTCTAAAACTTCAAGTTTAGGTTCAGTGTGCCTCTCACCATTCGATGATCGCTGCCAGTTTTCACCCTTGCGATTATTGAGACATCACTAAACAATGTATTATATTATATATAAAAAAAAGTTATTTCAAAATGTATAATTCATAATTCATAATTATTAATTTGCGTTGAATGTAGGTAAGTATTACAAGAGTATTACTAAAACATAAAAGTTCCTATACATTCTACCTTATCGAGGCGCGCAGATATCCATGTAATCCGTATAATTTATTAGTAATATGAAACTTATAATCTATGTTAGTACTTACATCTAATTCTTAATTACGAGTACAAGTGCCTCAGCAACTAAACAGAGGCGGTAATATTATTTAAAAGTTATGGGTCATTTATTTCAGCAATTATTTTCATGATGCAGGTGAAGCTACCCTGCACCCTGCCAACGAGGCAGTTTTCTTTTTTATAATGGCGTGGTAGTCATCCTTAAGCGCCCTTGCAAACATGCCTGATGCACTGCAAAATCAGAGTAGCCCCAACAGGATCCTGAAACCGTTATTGTACTGGACACGTAAGGCGTCTACAGTCCGTGGTGAATAATTCAACCACAGGCTGCACGTGTAGAAAACTTGACAGTAGACTTTAAATAATGTTATCTTATAACAAGTAAATAAAGGTATATATTTACTTGTTCACTACACCGTGCACACCCACGAGCCGACATCTTTGCATTCTTTACGTGGAAGAGCCACGCTGCAGCTATATTACAGTTGTAACACGACCGGGGAAGGACCACGCTCTCACAGAATTCCGGCGCAAAATAGCAACGTAATGCTGCTGTGTTTCCTATAGTGGGTGTAGAGAACCGGAGACACGTTTACTGGAATCGAGGCATTCCATCTTAGTCCTCAAGAGTGACAACGCATTCGCATTTTAATTCTTAATTGAGGCTAAATGTGGATGTCTATAGGCCATAGCACTACCCATCCAGGTGTATCATCAGGTGGACCGTGTGCTTGCTAGTTATCCAACGCTATAAAAAGGACTACCAGCGTCCTACGTTCCCTTTCAATGTCAGCATCGTCGTTTAGGTCATCGGTAACAAATGTCCTAGGTACTTTGTTTTAGTTCAGTGCTATTCAATTTAATAGCAGGCACTTTTTCTGGGCTTCTACACCTGACGGACCTAAATACCATGAACTCGCTTTTATTAGTGTTGTAACTCAAGGTATGGTTTAACACTTACTTCTCACATATCATGAGGAGTTATCTGGTTGTCTTGACCATTGGATTCAGCAGCACCATATAATAAGCGTAACCACTATTATTAAAATTTACATCGTCGATACGACATCTGCTGCGGCGGCTGCTTTGCTGCTGAGTTCAACAATTAGGTTATTTATGTATAGGTTGAAAAGCTTTGGTGACATAATGCCACCCTGTCTGACTCCACATTGCAACCTTTCAGAAAAACTTATCGGCCCATCTCACATTATTATACTGACTGTTATACCAGTTCTGAAAAATCTTCAAAAGCTCTGCTGGAACCTTTTTCTGGCGTAGCTTATCCCGTAACAAATCATAATCTTCGAGATCGAGAGCTCTGGAAAGATCTAAAAGCATGCATATGTGTGTAATTCAACAGGGCTATGATATCATTCTCCGTCAACTATTCAGACCGAAACGCAAACTGCGCGTCGTGCACCTCAAAATGGCATTCCAATTGTATATCCGATAAGGTGTCAGGTATTTTAGCCATAATTGTTGCCAAATATAAATATTAAATTGATAAATATTCAAGATCTACTGCTTTATGATTACTCTGAGATCATTTCTAATTTTCTCATCTCGCACATCATCCTGATTCCTGATGCGGAGAGACCTTGTGAGAAGCAGCAAAAATAAACTAACTATAATATTGAGACTCACAATTTTTTTCGGTCTACTATTACAATCAAAAATTGTATAAAAAGGGTTATTATAATATTAAGGACTCAATGGATAAAAATAACCTCTGGGAATGTGGTGATCGCTACAAAGCTATTTCTTCATTTTTATAGTGTAACTTATTTGATTGTAAATTGAGTTTCTTTTCAACAATAGGTTCCTTGCTAATTCTTGCCAGGACAGAGGTCTTTTCCGAACCAGTGGTAAATTTGAGTGACTTTCAATGATATTATTTACAATCTTTATTTTATAAAGTTTCTATTTCAATATCATTGATATATGAATTTTTTGTGCTACATTTAGTGTTTACTTTGTTTTTGAACATGAATAGACTTATTAAAACCCCGATTTAACATGTATCTCTATATCTATATCTAAGCCTATACTCCTAACCATTACTACAAACATAGATCAAATCTATAGAGTTTTATATTTTGAACAAGTAAACAAATTCAACTTTCTAACAATAAATTTACAAAAACAGACGTGTGTTATTTGTTGTAAATATCGATATAGTTTATGTATAACTGTTTAACGAGCATTAGCGACACGTTGTTAGGTAGCATATCTAACAGTTGATAGTGCAGAGTGGCGCACGGTGCGGCCGAACAGCGCAGTCTGCAAGTAACGTTTCCACAAGCGAACCTCCGACGCGCAGCTGTGTGTGTGCGGGATGCTGCGCGCGGAATTTTTTTCTCATGAAAACGTCGTGATGTTAGACCGTGGATTAAGATGGATAGCAGTGTGATATTGGGGATTGATTTACATTTTAAGATGGAGTGCGGGGCTGGGTCGCTAGTTTGTGTTCTGTTGTGAAATGTTACGTGGAGATGAGATGCGGGGACGCGAGGTGTAGCGGGGTTGTGTGGAGGGGGAGGGGGGAGGTGGGGCGGGGGGGCTCACCGCCCGCTGCAGGCGCGGCGCCGCCAGCGCGCGCCGGCGTGCCACAGCGCACACGCGTCGCCTACCAGCGCCGCGATGGCCACCGTCGACGACGACTACCACTTTGGTGAGTGCAGTGCGTTTCCATTCACTTTTCTAACCTTTCCTATAGGAAAATGATCAAACTCTCATCGGTACGAAAAAATCAATTGTGCAAACGAAAAGAAAAAATATTCATTATGAAATTTTATTATATTATTAAATTTTAAACCGAGTGCTTGTCGCGAATTACTTGTGTGTTCAAATTGTATTACGCGAACTTCGCTTGATGTAACAAGAAAATGAAATGCAACACTCGCAAAATTGCAGTCCTTTGTTTGGCTCGTAGCGTACGGTGATTACAAACACTATGGCTGAGAGGTAAGTGCGACATTAGGCAACGGTGCGTGCTGCGTGCTGCGGCCGCAGTGCAGCAGCTGAGCGGCGCAGCGCAGGCACTCGCACTCGAGGCCTGCTCTCTTTATCACCCAGCGATTAGATAAAGTGCAATCGCTGAAAGTCGGCACGCAGTAGGCTCCCGCGCGCGTTCGCCGCGGCCGCGCCGCGCTTCCTTGTTATTGTAAGCGAGTGTTGACCGCGACTTCCTGCTCGCTCCGGGACCCGGGAGCGCCCAAGAGTGCCCAGGAGCGCTCAGTTGCACTAGTGTACCGCGTGATGTCGCCGCGAATGGAAAACTCATGGCGAAAGAGACTCGCACGGCTCGAAGCTGATGCGTCGGATCGCTGCGAGCTTCTGTTCCGCTCTGTCTCACAGGTGAGTGGTTTCAAAGCATAATTACGATGTTGAGGGAGCAGTCGAGCAGGCAACGAGTGGACGGCGGGGAGGTGCGGCGGGGCTTCCGTGCTGATAAGCCTCGCGCGGCTGTTGCGACCGTCACTGAACGTGAGCCGTATGGCGATGACACGCTCCACTACATATGTATCCAAGGTTAAACTCACTTTATGCCATCGCAAAATAACGTAAATACTTCATTGCAATAAAACTATATAGTATAATCAAATAGTACCAAAAGCAACCGTCCCACTACGCCTTAGATATTACTTCGAACTTGTTCCATTTTTATTTCTCCACGAGTCACGTTAGTACACGTATACTCTTACGTACTTTACTTTAACATAATGTATAAAGAAACGACTGACCTTGTAGAAAAATAAAATAAAACAATTTATTTATTCCTTTTAATTTTATCTTCGCTATTTTTTATATTTTCAATAAAGGGGAGGAGCCCGCCTGCTGCAGCGAGGCCCACAGTAATAAGACTCGATATTCGATACACGTCTGATGTTCATCAAAATGGTTTGCCGTTATCTCGCTTGTTTGTCCGAGATATTTTTAGATCACTGCGGTATTTACTATGTATAATAGGCAATTTACCATATTAATCACACGTCTTAATTTACAGTATACATATAGAGTACATCTCCAAAGTTGTTCAGGTTATTATTAATTTAATTATGTCGTTAATACAGTGATGTGGATTCATAGGGTGAATTTGAAAAGCTATTATTGATGTTACATTTTTATAAATAAAAAATAAACAACAATTGTTTACATACAATTCCCTTCAAAGAAAAAAAAACAAATTTTTGGGGTATTTAGAGACGGCAGTATAACAACGAAGTTCGAAAATGAAAAGGGCGACGCTCTGACCCGACAGTGTGTATTTTGATTACATTTAAACCTACCGTCTTTTCTACCGACTTTCGATCCCCTGTAACTCCAAAACCTTTACACTAACCTTTAACTAAACCTTAGACTCACACTTGTTATTTTGCATAATTAGTTATCACCCCTACAATACCAAGCGTCTTAAATATCATAAATAAATCTATTGTAGTTCTTGAGTCATTAAGGCCTGAAAACTGCCATATTATTGTATGCTATTCTAATCCACTACTAGTTTACTTACAAACTTGAAATTTTTCGTCAGATAGATAGATCATTAAGCGCGTTCAAAGGAAAAAACATCTGAAAACAACAAATTATCAACAAAGGCATTGCTGCTGTTAGTAGCAAGTACTGTACTTGCATAAATACATACCACGATCTGACCGCATCGATAAATTTGATGACATTTGATTCTTATAGTTCGAATTAATTAACTTTTAACAAAAGTAAAGGTCGACTTTAAATAACTAAAAATTTATAAAATAATTCCACATTCTACAGACGGGGCTAAGATACAGTTAGTGCTTATAAGAATTGATCGACTTCAAAATGTGAAATTATTTTATTCTTTTACATAGTTCTTTGAAGTCGGCTTTAAATTTTGGTGAAAGTCAATTTTTATGTATTTTTCGCCAAACCAAGGATTACTTAATTTGTACTTTTTTAAATCTTTGTCGAGGAGGATCGTAATCAATGTCTTCTAAACAGTTACATTCAAAGTTAAACCTTAATTTCGTAATTTGTCGTAACTTATGTCTCGAATTGATATATGACCAACCCTAAAGTATCTATATAATAAATAAATAATCATCGCGGGTTCACGATTGATCGAGATATACGTGCATACTCGTACATATAAAAACAAACATCCAGTAAAATTGTAAATTACCTTGTTTTTGAAGCATACTATAATAGTAAACTGTGAAGCATATACGCAAGAAAAAACAGGAGGTCAATTATTTATTTAAATTCGTAAAAAATTTAGATATATTTGATGCTCTGTTTGCACAGTTTTAAGCACAGTTCCAATAGACAAGTATTTTATGGCCTGCAAATAATTGTTCCGGATTTCTGAGAGGCCTCTGAATCACATCGAGCTAGACCTAGATCACCTAGCTAGTGGAGTCGCACTCCAATAGCACGGGCTGGGGTACTTCGGGACTAGCGTTAGCGGGAGTAGCTCGTAAATCCTCGCTTACGCGTCCATTCCGGTGAAGTTTTAAATACCGCAGAGCCAACACAGCTTTCAAAAAAAATGTTCCAGGTCTAAATTTTTTCCTTGTGCTATTATTTAACTGCCTCCACGATGCAAAAAGAACTTAGTGTGGGAGTAACTTTTTTAAAGTTTTCCTTAAAAACATGATAAACGTTTTTTTGACGTGACAACGTCTTATAAATTGGTTTGCCGGGTGACACTTCAAGAAACTGCGTTACGCTCCGCTCACGTTATGCGTTCACAATGAGAGCGAGTGAGAGGCACGCGTCCCTTCCACTCGGGCATGGTTAGCCCGCCTAAGAGCGAGAGAGACAGGCATAAAAAGTGTTATTTCATCCTTCTTCCTACTATACGAATGAATATTCACATTAAAATTATTTTACCACTCAAAGTCGTTGTCACGTAAAACTTTCGCCCGTATACCGACTTTACAGGCAACCAATTTTTTTTTTAAATAAATGATTTTACGTTTCTATCAATGTGAAAAGAGTGCCAAGTACAAAACAAATGACGGATTTTTGGTTTCGAACGAGTTATGAGAACGTAACTGCTATGGAGATTGGAGTCCGTTTAGATCTCATTTCTCATCTATTTTAACGGTGAAGCCGATCACAGCTCAGAGTGAGGCGGTTGGCAGTGTTTCATCCAGGTGGCTAAAAGCACGTAAAGTCACGTGCTTTCCGAGGCACCTTGCTTGATTTCTCTCGTTATGTCGGATTGTCATCTCATCGGAGTGAGGGAACAGAATAGTGCACCTGTGGCCACACGCGTGTACAACTCGTGTTTGCACCCGTGTTTCTGCCTGTCTGTGCATATGGCTGTCTCCGTTAACAGTGGCCGCCATGACCGAAATTCGGTCTAATGGATATCATTATTTATATTGGATACTAGCTGTTTCTCGCTACTTCACCCACCTGTAATTTAGAGTTTTAACTGTTAGGCGCTAAAATAATGTAGCCTATGTTATTCCTTATAACATCAGCCATCTGCCTGTGAAAGTCCCGTAAAAATCAACTCAGTCATTTTGGAGATAAACCGGAACAAACAGAAAACAAAAAATTTTATAACCGTATATATACATAACACATAAACACTCACGCCTGTCACCCAGAGGGGTAGGCAGAGACTACGGACTTCCATTTGGCACGATCCTGACATACCTCTTTCGCCTCCTTTACATCCATATATCTACGCATACATGCTCGTCGGTTAAGGGTACTTCTAACGTGGCCCATTTTCAAAATATCGCCAATTTGGTCGATAAACTTTTTTCTAGGGCGTCCCTTTCCGACTCGGCCATTCACATCTGCCATATAAATTTGCTTTGTCACTCTTTCCTCATTCATTCTTTCTACGTGACCAAACCACCGAAGCATTCCTTTCTTAATCCTGGTCACAACATCATCTTGCATACCACATTTATCTCTTATCACGCAATTTCTCACCCTGTCATTCAGATTAAACCCTAGCATATTCCTTAAAGACCGCCGACCGATCGTATATATACTGAATTTAGTATCAAGCCGTTATTTTGACATTTCAAACAGATGCTTCAATTTTATTTATTTGTATAGATTATAGTTTTTTATTTGTATAGATAATATGAATATAAAATAAAATAAACAAACAAAGATTCAACCAGATATAAGTTTGGTGAAAAAGGAAAAAATTAACGGATCGTGACGAATAAAATGGAATTTTAAGGATTATTTAATATAGATCACAAGTAATTCTCATTGAAAGTTATTTTTTAATTTGTACTCCAATGCTCCATACATTGTCCGTGGAAGATTCCAACGCTTGTTATCAATGGGCGTAGTTATTCCTATATCTATTGGTGTTCCTCAGGGCTCAATTCTTGGCCCCTTGCTATTCTTAGTTTATATTATTAGTTTATAGATTAAAGTCCACAGAAAGTAATCTTTGCGAGTTTCTTGATCACCTCTATATTGCAATGGATAGTGGACTGCAGGTAGATGCAGTGTACACCGATTTTACAAAAGCATTTGACAAAATTTCATATAGTATTCTGATACACAAATTAGATCAAATCGGTGTACATGGTGATTTACTTCGATGGATATCTTCTTATCTTAGAAATCGTAGTCAGGCAGTTGCAATAAAAGGACACTGTTCATCATTTCTCCCAGTTTGTTTAGGTGTTCCTCAGGGTTCGCATCTTGGTCCACTACTGTTTATAATATTTATAAATGATGTAATATCCTGCTTCCATAATTCCAAAATTCTCCTTTTTGCGGATGATATGAAAATTTTCAGATCTACTAAATCTATAGAAGACTGCAATCTACTTCAAGAGGATCTGTGTTGGCTTAGCTCATATTGCCAAGCAAATCATATTTACTTGAACAACAAGAAATGTAATATTATCTCATTTACTAGGAAAAAGAATCCAATCCTCTTTAACTATAAGCTCGACGATAATTTACTAAAGAGAGTAAATGAACTGAGTGATCTTGGTGTTCAGTTGGATAGTAAGTTGTTACTGAGATCACATATTAATATAATAACTCAAAGAGCTTATAAAATGCTAGGTTTTGTGATGCGTATCTCAAAAGATTTTAAAAACTCTACAACATAAATTATACTATTTAATACTCTGGTGCGATCTATTCTTGAATATTGCTCTTCATGTTGGAATCCTCAATACAAAGTTAAAATGATTGAAACAATTAATAATAAGTTTCTGCGTCACTTAAAGCGATTTGATTCTTCCGTAGACTCCTTTATTGATAGCTTACACCGTTATACACTCGAAAAACGCCGTGATATAAGAGATCAAATGTTGTTGTACAAATTGCTACATAATATCATCGACTCACCCCTACTTTTAAGCAAAGTGAATTTTGCGTGTCACCGGTTAGGTGCACGAAAAAAGCCTCTTTTGGCATTACGTAAAGTAAAAACGAAGTACGCTTCTAATAATTTTGTATCTCGTACATGTAAAAATTTTAACTTAAAATATTGTGAACTAGATATTTTTCACCTTAAATATAATAGTTATAAAAAAATATTGTGAAAGTTAATTTATAATTGCTAGCTTCACTATAGGTCGTGTGTATTGTATTACTTTTATTTTATGCTTAGAACTTAATGTTTAATTATAAATCCATTTAGTTATTTTTTTTTCAATCTTTAAACATATTGTGGTTGCAAGCTTTTAATATGTTTTATATATCTGTGGAAACTTCATTGGTTTTAGGATTACTTTTACATGTTTTATAATGTATTTCTTTTATTGTACTATATGTTTCCCTGAAAAAGCAAATAAATAAATAAATAAATAAATAAATATTAATGATAACTTACCTTACCAAGGTGGGGAATAATCTTGATGTAGTAATAATTGCTGATGATACTTTGTTGATTTTCATACTGGTTAATTCCAACAATTTGCTTATAAACGATAATAAAACTATAAGTATTAAATTCACTCCATCAAATGTTAAACAGGTGAATAGTAGTGTGCTTTTAAATGGGGAGGAGCTGAGTCCGTTGAATCCACAGTTTTTCTAGGAATTACTGTTTACGCCAAGCTTCAATGGGGTCATACAACCAAACTAGCTAGAAAACTTATAAGATAGGCTGAAAAAAGATTAGAGGTCTTACATGTGTTAAAACGGGTTAAAACAGCTAGATTATTTTTAATTATTTCCGTGGCATAATATCATAGGAAATCTTACTTAATATAATGCGCCTGAAATTGATACTATTTGTTTTGTAGAATAGAGTTATGACAGCAATTTTAACCTAGTTCCGAAGGAGTCTCTTAGAGAAAATAAAAAAAATATTATAATATCTTTTTGACCCTTTTGACCCTTCAGTATATTTTCATCCATCTATTCATCCTGATCCACTGCTGATCATAGGCCTCCTACATAGTTTGCCTTGTAGGAGGATTTTATTGAGTCTGACTTAGTGTTTATAGCACCTGGCTTATTGCTCGCGGGTTCATAGTTCCATCTCAGGCGAAGCTAATTATATTTTGAAAAATAGTTTAATTGAAAATAGTGAATCAGGAGTCAGTTTTAATACTTAATTGTATAAATTAATATACCTATGTTAAAAAATCACAATGGGTTTCTTGTTGGTTTTTTAACCAGTGATGAAGTTAAAATGACTTTCAACAAGTATTCTTATAATCTATATTGAACGGAAATTATTTGATTCTATTCTGTACAGTTGACCTTGTACAGTTCGAGGAGCCAGGCCGTGGCCATGCAAGAAGCACTGTAGCAAATGCCTCTCTATAATTTGTCTAGGCCGCGGAGAAATTCCGACGATTACGTTTAACCATCTTGCCATCTCGCGTTTCAATGAAGAGTGGTTTCTTGGTTCCACGACTACTACTCATTCTGAACGCGCGTTATTTTTTTGTGTATCTATTCATTTGTCAATTTTGTCTCATCTCCCGCTATCTTATCACTTGCGCGCGAGACACTTTGAACTTGTGTCATTTGAGAAGGGTTACGCGGGTAAAGTATTTTCTGCAATACGAGAAGTGATATCAGTTTTAGGACAAATACTAACCATTGTCAACCATTTAAATTACATATAACGAGTAAAGTATTGTATTGGTGTAAAACTATTATGATTTTCATTTTCATTTCAAAAATCGTAGCAAGTGAGTAGATAAAGAAACGTATAAGAGAGACATTTTGCTTCTGTAATATCTTCATCTGTACATATATAATATAACTGTAATGAGTAATTTTTCGGCAAATAATTTATTTAAAAAGATATTACTAAATAAATGATAAAGTTTTTAAAAATATTAATCATTTTTGTTTGTGTGAAAACTGTGCATATCACGCGTTCGAGACATCGAAACGAGCTTACAGGCGTGTGGTAAAACAAACGTAACAAATGGAAATTAAAATAAAAATATATGGTTGAAAATTTTGATATATAACTTTTTACGTTTTTATAAATGACGCAGTTATGTTACGACTGGAGCACGAATAAATCGGCTATACCCGGGAAAGACCACATCATAGAATACCAGTGTTAAATTGCAGGTTAATGCTTCTGTGTTTCGTATGGTGCATGTACTATACGGATTCGATCTTAGTCCTCAGGGGTTTTTTATTATGTGCGAGCAGCTGTACAGGTCTAGGCAAAGAAACCAGTATGTAGTCCTCAGGGGCTACAACGTATTTTGATTCTTAATCAAGGATAGGTACATATTACAGATGTCTAAAATATATATATATATATATGTATATATATATATATATATATATATATATATATATATATATATATATATATATATATATATATATATGTCTGTGTGTGTGTGAGTGTGTAGTAAAAAATCTTCCATCCCTTTCATACCAAAATAATCCAGATTTTTTGAATTCAACGTTCTTAAAGCTTATTGGAAACGAATTTGATGATACTTCTACTTCTAACACAATCAATATCAATAAAAAATGAACAATCGCGAGGCATTTAATGAATGGGCGACAGTAGCAGTCCATAAGATTAGACAAAGTTTATATGGTCTTTACAATGGAAGGTCATATAATCCTAGCGTCGAATTTAGAGAATTCGTAAAACAATATTCAAAAATATTTAAAAGTATGTGCTCCATAGCCAAGTCTTTGTATATGAACAACTAAATAAAGACGCTTATAAAAAAATGACACATGTATTACAATATCTATCCATTCCTCTAAACCTAAGTTCTCAACGATGGCAGCGTACTTTGAAGTATGTTTTAGCCTTGAACGAGTGGTTAATTCGTTCAAGGTTTTAGCTATCCATTTGTCGCAGTAGTCTTTCATATATCAATATCACAACTCTTAAGATAAATAAATTTTAACACGATTCTCAATCGTCTATTAGAGGTGATCCTCGATTAGAGGCTCTATTCAAATACAATAAAGTTTATACGAATGATCTTATCTTAACTATTATAAAATTAAGTATAGAAATTGTGTTTGTGTTGAGATCATGATGACAAGATTGTTGTAGTATAGTACATGTGATCAAATAATATGTATTTCCTTTTTTTTTCAACCTCATCTTTAGTGGTCAGTGGTAAAATAAAATTGTGTGTAAAATAAAAAAGTGGAAAAAAATATTTTCATGACAATGCTTACTAGCAGTTAATTGTTTATGTAGGATTTACTTTAAAATTATGTCGATCTTATTTACATCGATTATTACAAATAAATTATCTTAAAACAAATCAGTGATATACGTACCTATATATTCATTTAGTAAAGCAATTCAATCGATACGTCCTATATGTGCAGTGTGCGGCTTGGGTCATAGAGTAGAGACCATGTTGTTGTTGTACCGAGACCGAGCAGGAGCTGGCGACCCGGTTACCATGACGCTGGGGGAGCTGACGGGGGGTGCGAGGAGGGGGGGGGGGGGGGGGGGGCAGTGCGATAACAGCCACCCGCGCTGACCCCGCACCTCGTGGGATGGCCGTTGGACGCTCGCTACAGAAAAACTATTCCACTGGTTTCTCGTACATGTGCACATTATACATACTCCTTGTCTGTAGTAGGACATGAATCCACAAATTTTTAAAACTAAACGTTTTATCGTGCTTTCTATATTAAAAATCGGAAGAAAAATATCCTAGGAAATTATCTAAAAATTGTAATTAACATAATTGGATGTGCGTGACAAATTCGTCTATACTGTTGAAAAAGCTTAAGGATTGGTCCTGGTTCACTCACTGTAATCACTCACTCACTCACTCACTCGTCAACGCGCAGCCCAAAGTTGAAATTTTGCACATTTGGATTTTTCAAAATTTCTACGACATCGGAAATAAAGAGGATTTATATTTTTTATTTTTTATTTTAAAGTTGACTTATTTCCGTAACTATAATTATTTGACACCTAACATTTGATATGTAAGTAAGTAATTGTAACAAGAAGTTGCCTTGTTTCCGTATAACTACGAGTATATTATAATTCTAATCACTAATATAAGAAGTCTATGGGTACGCGGGTAGACTGCCTCCAGTAAAAGCTCACTCGGTAGGGTACATCTATCCTAAAAAAAAGAATATTGAAATGTTGACTACATTTTTTAACAATTTTCTTAGGATATTTTTCGTCAGTTTTTTTTTTAATATAGAAGGTAAGATAAAACGATTGGTTTTAAATATTTATCGATTCATGTCCTACTACACATACGCTTAAAGTTTCTCTCTCCCTCTCTCTTTTCACTAAACTTGCGACCTTCACTTATGTTGAGTTGCTTATCATGTTTTTCCTCGCCGTAGTAATTTATGTCTCCGTGTTCCGCCGTTGAGGACATAAAGCCCTGGTAAGTTATTATCACCTCCACATATTAGGAAATCGACTTCTGTTGTTGCCTTTAAGAGAATGCTGTCTGATCATTACCTTTCTTTTTCAGTGACTGACTTTGTTATGTTTCTGATAGTGTATGGGTTGATATTTAATATTATATATTATGTTGATATCGTATATGTTCGTGTGTAAGTATATTTAAAATGTGTGTGTAATGTAAGTATTATTTAAAATTTGCGTACGCTATTTGTCAGGTTATTTGTAGTAAAATAAACCCATAAGTGTATTTACATGTATGTGGCTTTATGTTTATATATTTATATTTTTATATACCATCATATTGTCTTGTTTTATGTCGCCTGCTTAAGTTTCGCTGCTCAGCTCGAGGTGGGGACCGGGGACCGGCAGAGAAAGTATAAAGAATGCCAATTGTAGATACGCCTTCTGTGCAATAACCTTTGAAATAAATAATTAAATGAAAATTGAAAGAGACAGGTTTTAAGATTAATAATACTTAGGTAAATTAAGTAAGCGATAATCAATAATTATAATTAAAGTCGATAATTGTTAAGTGGTAACTGATGCTAATGGTAGCGAGCAGAAACTGATAAAGAACATTGTTGTAGTTTGTAACATTCACTGCAACAAGGGTTACCAGATGACAGCAATTTTCCTGAAATGTCTATAAATTTAGTTCTCTGTTAGGGAAACAGGGAAATACAAATTAAAATATTTAATTAACACTTTAATCACGATAACATATAACATAACATACCATAAACACCCACCCAGAGGGGAAGGCAGAGACTACAGACTTCCATTTGGCACGATCCTGACACACTTCTCTCGCTCTCCGCTAAATAGTGATTTAAATGAAACCACATCTCAACAAATAAATCATTTCATTCATCTGATCCGGCTCGTATTTTTTATTGTTTGATATTGCGCGTATTACGTCAAACACATGCACGAGTTTTTACAATTCGATATTTTTACTGCCATAATGTCAGTAAATTTATTGCAAATCAGGAATTTTGCCAAAAATAAAACTCATTTTCGGTTCTGGTAACCCTGACTGCACGGGCAAGTTTTACAACACTGTATTAGGACAACATATAAATTGTATCTACATACAATATTATCATGAATTCTTCGTCTCGTTCCGCGAGCGCAGAGAATACCTACATACTTGCACGCTAAGCTACGAGTTTATAATAACCTCTTTAGGTTAAAGCTAGTTCCGTCATTAAAAACTGTTTATAAAATAATCTGTAATTTTCTTTAGATAACGCTTGTTTTTTTTTCGGAGAGAGGTCACAAAAGAATAACAATCTTATGTAACAGTAGGTATACGTTATTTTAAATAAATCTTATTTTTCACGTACCGAGTAATTACTAAAACTGAAGTTAGTGTTAAAATTTTCGATGAAGTTGAATAAAGGAAATTAAAGTAGATATTAAAATAAAGAAAGTACAAACAAACACATTTTTTACTTTTTTTGGTAATGCACTCTTACTATTGCACTTTTGACAGTATCAAGTAATACCTAAAACATTTTACTTTATAGTACACCTCTTCATAAAATGTTGATGCTTCACATTGTGAAGTTTTTGGGAGGCCTAAAATTTAATATGTAAGTAAGTAATTGTTACCACTTACCACTAATAAAGATTTTTAAGATTTTTTGAAGTTAGTGTTAAAATCAACACGATAAAGTTGAATAGAGGAAATTAAAGTAAAATAACGATAGATCAAACAAACACACTTTTTATTTTCTTTGGTGATGCACTCTAACCACTTGTACTTTTGACAGTATCAAGTAATTTCAGTATCAAGGGGAGACCCTTTTTACTGGAATCGAGGCATTCAATCTTAGTCCTGACAACACTTTTGGATTTTGATCCTAAATTGAGGATAAATGTGGGCCACACCATCCACTGTATGTGGGCCATACCATCAGGTGGACTGTGTGCTCATTTGTCACCTAATTTAAAAAAAATACATCATCAACAACAACGTCTCATAAAGTTTCAATGCATTTCATAGGCTTCTCCGTTTTGGGAAGACCAGGCGGGGGGGGGGGGGGGGACGATAGCAGCTAAATAGCATATATAGGAAGCAACGCCGACGGTGCAAGCCGTCTGGTACTGTAGGTACTGTACTGAACTATACTACAGTAAATAAATAAATTTTACTTTATAGTACACCTCTTCATAACATGAAGTTTTTGTGAGACTGACGGCAGCTTGAGCTTGATATAATATTTCAAGGAGACACTTTATCTTGAGGTTTACAGCACCACTAGAGCAATTTTTTACCAATTCCGCTAATAGTTTAGATATCTAATACACAAAACCGCATCACTTTTACTTTGAAAAAAATATTTTATACCCTTGTTAAGAAAGCATCCGCATCTAGACATAATTTAAGCCGTTCTGACAAGAGTCTTGGCGGGAAGCCTGATGTTCCGGATATCATTGGAAAACCAATCGTCTCATCGTAATAATTATAACAAGAATTAAATGTCAAAAAGCACAACATTAATAATTTTTGTACTCTAAACCACTGAAGCATTCCTTATTTAATTCCTATCACAAAACATCTTGAAAACCATACTTTTCTCTTATTACACAATTTCTCATGTTATCATTCAGTCAGCCTTAACATAATTCTTAATGATCGCATTTCTATAGCACTAATTTTACTCTGATGCCTCCTCTGCCACACCCAACTTTCACTACCATACATTAAGATAGGAGCCAACACAGCATTGTGACTTGCCATGCGTGTCTTTTTTGACTGACTTCTCACAAATGAGTCAGGAGCTCCATTTAACCTGTATCCTGGATTCATTGGCAATCTGCATATTATTATTACCTATTTTGAACTTTACCCCAAATTTTATTAAATGTTTACACTTTTGTTAATTTTCTACATAACTTTTTTTCTCTTTAAAAAGAATATTAACAACGCTATAAACATTACTAATAACAACCTAATAACCACTCGTGGTAAGCTTAAATTGCTTGTGTTACGAGTGGTACACGCGGGTAGTCTAATGGCGGATTCGAACCCACGACCTTTTTGAGTTCGCGGTCCGCGCCCTGCCATTAGGCTACTGTCGCTTAAATAATTTTAACTTTATTACCATAAAACGCGTAGTATTAAAATATGATGCTATTTGGCATACGTTGAGAAATATATGTCCTTGTTTCAAAATGTATCCGTTACTTTATTCTCAACTTTCTCAGCTTATAAGAAAGTTCAATATTGATTTGAAGGTTTCGTGACACGTAGTTTAGTATTAAATTGCAGCGCTCAGAGCCGCGGGTTCAAATCCACGGAGCAAGTGTTTGTGTCCGTTATGATCTGAGTGTCCGTACGAATAATTGTTCTGCGACTTGTTGTGCTATTAATGTATGTGAACTGCTACCACTTAAATCTCTAGTGTGGGGGTAAAATTTTCAAAAAAACAAACATACTGAACTCCAGTAGGTGTATCAAATTTGTAACCTTTTTTTTTAAATAGCAAGCCTATTTATAGGCCACAAAGAAATAAGAATGTACGCTCTAAAATATCTTCTTGGAAACTTCAAATATATAACAATGAATTTTTGACTTTCATAACACCTAATAAATATAGGTATCTAGATACTTTATTTACTTGATAGTATAGGAGTGCCATCGAGCACACTGTCGACCTGATGGTAAATATATGCTTAAGTGATGCAGATTCGTTGTCACCCCTGAGGACTAAGATGGAATGCCTTGTTTCCAGTAATAAGGGTCTCCAGTTCTCTACACTCACCATACATAACACAGCAGTATTAAGCAGCTATTTCACGCTGGTCTCCTGTGAGAGCGTGGACCTTCCCCGGTCGAGCCGACCCATTCGTGCTACAACCATAACATAGCTGCAGCGCGGCTCTCGTACGTAACAGATACGATGACTAGGTGATGCAGCGTTGAGTGGAATTGATAGCATTAGCAACGCGTCGGTTAACTGCGCACAGATAGCGCTCGTTCCTCTGCTATCGCCACGGCCACGTGCTCGCCCTCGCCGCCGATTGCTATCGCTCTCTGACGACAACCGTGACGTCACACCGGTCTGCGATATGCAGCAGTGCTAAATTTGCGCTAACGATTGTAGCGTGCATTTATCAGACAGTTTAAACTACGATAGTTTCGATAGAGTTACTTGATAATGTTCGAGTAGCGATACGTGGGAGAATTGAATGAAGCAGACGCAGAGGCTGTGGCCGTGCGGCCGCGGCGTCGCGGCGGGGCGGGGGGTAGGGGGCGCGGGGCGAGACGCGATAACGCGCGGGCTCGACCTCCGGCCCGCGCTTCGAAATATTAATATCTTATTTATTTAACCGGCACCCTCCCCCAGCACCCGGACCCCGCAGGTCCCCGTCTCTCTTGTCATTTACTAGACGCCTTATCGATGAAAACTTTATTGTTTCCAACGAGTCTATAACCGAACGGCACCGATCGTTTACCGAAACGCATCGTTACAATAAGTTAGTACAGCGAACATTCCCGTGGCGCAGTTAATTAGCTCGTTAACATTTTGTTTGTATAAGTTTCACAAACATTGTTTTGTTAAGTACATTAAATGAATACTAATGCAGGACCACAAAAACTAACTCATTTAGCTTATGAGCTTGTATTGCAGATATGAGATATTGATGTTTGCATAGCAAAATTTAAGACGTTAATTCGTCCCGTGGCGGTGAAGAGATAGAGTAATATACGCGGCAGAGTCGCGTCGCGGCTATGTTACGGTAGGTATATTGTTGATCGATGATGTTACGATTGAAGCACGAATGGGTCGGGTCGACCGGGGAATGATCCCGTTCTTACGCAATAGAATACCAGCATAAAATGGCAGCTTAATACGGCTGGAATTCGTATGTTTATATAAGCATTCCTCTCTTCCATCACCCTCATCCATCTTAATGCTCAGGGGTGACGACGTATCTGCATTTTAATTCTTAATAGAGGATAGATGTGGAATGGTTATGGGTCACAGCATCCACTTACCATCAGGTGGAATATATGCTCGTTTGCAACCCTTATTTAAGTAAAAAAGGGAAACGTAGTAAAAATGAAGATAAACAAAAAGCTGCAGTTTGATCTCCGATCCCGTCACCACAATCTAACATGCCTACTGGTTTACCAGTGCCGAGTGGTGAACGTAAATTTAAAACTCTGAAAGTAATTACAAAAAATTCCATAAATTACAAATAATATTTGGGTCCAGAATTTTTAGAAGCACATTCAGAGACGAAGCTATGGATTGGAGTACACGGTCCAACCGATGGTAAGTGGATGCTGTGGCCCGTAGAAATCTTAATTTATCCTCGATTAAGAATCAAATTGCAGATACGTTGCCGTTCTTGAGGACTAAGTTAGAACGCCTCGTTTCAGGTATAAAGTCATGCAAATATGTTACCTACACTTACCATATGTAACAGCAGCATGAAGCTGTCATTTTACGCTGGTAATCTGTGAAAACCTGGTCTTAAGGCGACACCGCGAAAAATGCACCTCCTTTCATCGAATAGTAGGATAGGATTAGGACTATGACCCCACTAACGAAACTGGAATTTTGTTGAATATAGTTGAATATAGTAAGTTAAATATAGGTAAATTCATGTCGTTATCTTGAATTTGCTTATTCAAAAGCATAATTGTATAGCCTCAACTCGATCATAATTATTTGCGTAAACACCTCTAAAAATCACTATAATTGAAATTACAACTAAATTACTTAATCTATTATGCTTGGGAATCACTCAAATGTACCTATTCATAACATCTCACTCAAATATATTCATTACTGATTCGTAATTTACTTGCTCACTATTTTGATTACATTAATCAATATTTTTTTTTAAATATTTTACGATTCTGACAATTTCAAGCGGTCTTAATCGTCGCGAGCGCTACGCAATTTTAGACCTTATAGCGGCGTTTGTTAAGTTTTTATAGAAATTATGTATTCAGTCGGATCATTACGGCGTTAGCCAGGAGCCATTTTGTCGATGTGTCGACTTAATCCGGTCAAGCCAGACCCATTCGTGCTACATCGACAATACAGTTGCAGCGAGGCGCTACCGCGTATAAACACAGTATAAAACTGATAACCCTACAGTAACATGTGACTAGTTACAATACAATATATCATATTATATCTATGTTTTTTATTTAACTTATCATAAACATATTTAAAATTGAGGATTAGTTAATGTGAAGATGTAAATTTACAAAATAAAGTTAACAAAAATAAACAATTTTTCTCAAGACGTACCCTACGCACATGGCCCCGCCCTCGCCCGCCCGCTGTCCGCCCAACTCGCTAGTCGCTACACGTTGACGCTACGTTTTTGACAGCTCCATGGCGCAGAAGCTTAGTAATGAGTTGCAGCACCAAGGGTCGCGTGTTCGAATCCCGCACGAACCAACCATTTGTATGGCTTTTTTATTATGTGGGAGCAGCTATGTAGGTCTAGAGAAGGAGATCAGTATCACATCGACCTAAAAAGATATTCTAAAGATCTATTGTGATCGCTGCCATGGCTACAGTTCACTGCTAAGACCTATGTCTTCAATGAATAGAAGGAGTTGCTTAGCCGTGAGCAATTTCACTTCTTCTGGGCGGAGTACATAGTTTCCCAGATGAGTGTTATGTTTGCACATTGAGGGTCCGCAATCATTTAGGATGTGCACAGGCGTTTCTTACGTTATGGATCAGAAACGACACATCCTTTAATTGCTTAGTCCCAGGACGGACAAGTGATTTTTAAGACAACAGTGTCCTGTTAGGGCTCTTGCCAAATGCGCAATTTATTTCTACTTAATCCTTTAAGCTTCTGACGCGAATTTACGATCAAAAGCCCGGATTAAGGTCTCAGAATGTTTTAAGCCTGGTGTGTCAGACCAGATCGTAAATGATTTATTGTGATAAAGAGTTTCAAGGGTCAATCGGGCTAGGCTTTTTGAAATTCCACAAAATGGCTCAGGTCCAAATTGTGTGCAGTTTGAGCCCTCCCGTGCAAGTTTGTAGGCAAATTCATTGCCAAGTACCCGCGTGACCCGGAACCCATCTTAAGACGACCCTGTTGTTATATCCCATCCCAGAGCGTTTAAACGGTTCACGCAGTCTCCAACTAGCTTCGAGTTCCCTAAGTTTGACCTCAGCGCTAGCAGTACTGCTTGACTATCAGAGTTTATATAAATTATATGGCTGACGTAGTGTTTTTGCAGATTGATTTCCGCACACTGAAGTATGGCGAAAATTTCTGCCTGGAAGATGGAGGTGTATCTACCAAGTTCAGCAGTCTTCTCCGGAGGGAGTGGAATTACCACTATATACTTTTTATCAAAAGTGTGTAGTGGACGCATGATATCTGAGATCATGCATAAGATCGGTGATTACTTAATTGAGTCGAGCATGGATCTCAATCTGTAGGAGAGCAAGCTCAGACCGCCCTGGGCGTTAATCCTATACAAACTAGCCCTCGCCTTCGTGTCTAGATAAAGATCAAGGGGCATTAGACATAGATGTGAATTAAGAGCCTCTCCAGGCGATGATCGCATAGCTCCAGTTGCCATTAAGCAGGCAGTCTTTTGTAGACTATTTAGTCTGGCAGCAGTCGTCTTTTGGTTGGCCTTGTTACACCAGACAATAGAGGCGTAGGTGAGAATCGGCCTCACTGTGCTGCTGTACAGCCATAGGACCATACTGGGACGCAAGCCCCAGTTGTTCCCGACCAAACGACTGCACGTACCTAAAGCAATATTTGCCTAATGGCATACGTGGCTAAGGTGAGAGTTCCACGTTAGTTTTTGGTCGATTGTTACGCCCAAGTACTTTACTTCAGTGAAAAATGGTGTTCTTTACCATTATGTTTTGGTTGGACTAATTTGTCCCGTCTCTTTTTGGTAAAGGGTACTATAACATTTTTATCAGCATTAACTGATAAACTGTTATCCCTACACCAGTTATTTATGGTGTTTAGGGCTCTTTGTATTATGGACTTTGGCAAAAGCCCCTCGCAGTGATCACAAGGTCATCAGCATAACCCAGTGTATCAATGCGTAGGTCTGCCATTTTGTACAGTAGTTGGTCAATCGCAAGAGTTCAAAGAAGGGGTGATAAAATACCTCCTTCTTTCCTTCTAACCACAAGAGGCTGCCCCTCTTGTGGTTGCAACCTCAATCAAAGTTTGAAACAGCGCTATTTTTGCCTTTCTGTTTCAGAGCATCGACTTCACCCATCTGTTGGTTGAGGGATTAACATTTTAAGATTTCAGGCCCCCAATCAGCAGTGATGTTGGGGCTACTGTCGAAGGCGCCCTCAATATCTAGAAAGACACAAAGAGTTATTTCTTTATCCTCCAGTGCTTTTTCGACCCTGTCAATGACACTGATCAGGGCTGTTTCCGTAGATTTGCCTCTGCGGTAAGCATGCTGGTTGTAATGTATGGGCCCCGTAGCTAGAGCTACATCATTTATATATCTATCTATAACCTTTTCCGATGTGAAAGGAAGATAGGCTTGTAGGTCTAAAGGACTTTGGTGAAGCGTAGTTCTTTCTACCAGCCTTAGTTATAAATAGCACTTTGACAATTGTCCATCGTTCCGGAATATATCCCCAGGTAAAACTTGCTCTGAAGATTTTCACCAGATAGGGAATAAGGATGTCGATACCCCTCTGCATTTGGATGGGAATTATTCCATCCTCCCCGCTTGTTTTAAATGGTTTAGAGGAGTCCACTGCCCACTGCACCAGGTTTTGCCTTATTATTTTTGCAGCCCTACACCAGTCCTCATTACAAGGCCTTCGTAGGGCTCTGAAAGAATTCAAAGCTGAAGTCTTGAAGAACCCTGGGAAATGGGTTGACGCTAGTAACTCCAATGTTTTTGTTTCACTATTAGTGAAGTTACCATCAGGCTTTTAAAAAAGCCCGATCCGATTACGTTTAGCTTTCGATAGCATTTTGTGTAGTTTTGCACTGCGAGGCAAAGACTCAACTTCCTCGCGTAGCTGCCTCCACGATGCTCTCTTGGCTTTATTTGTATGTATGGCTTACAAATAATGATTGTTCCGGGTGTGGATGTTTGTCCTCGTGCAATTTATGTTTGTAAACTGCCTCCACGATACAATAGAAAATTCTAATGCGGAGGTAACGTTTCTGTTATTATTTTTGCATTACAGATCGTATTATTTTTATTATTTTTGTGATGATATTCCGAGATAGTGCTTATAGCACCCGGCTTACGAGTATTGCTCGCGGGTTCTTAGAACCATTACAGATAAAGCTAATTATATTCTGATGTGTGTACACAGAAACAAAAATAGTTTTATTGAAAACAGTGATGTTCTGTAAATACTGGGAACAGGCACAAACTATCTCAAGTAGTATCTAAGTTTAGCTAGTTTACAGGTACTCGATTTCAAAGAGTCGTTAATTCCTTTTTGGGCAATGTATACCTACGGTCAACAAAGTCCCCTGGGTACCTACATACCTATGCTTTTAATAAGTTTAAAATTTTTATTAAACAAATATCAATATGGTAGCGATATACTGCTGTTTTTTTAGGGTTCTGTAGTCATAATGATTTTTTATATTTACGCGAACACTACACATTGAAATAATACTAGTTTTTACGGAATTTATCGCGTATATTTAACTTTTTAATACCCGACGTTTCGAACGCTTTACAGCACTCATGGTCACGGGCGGAACTGAGATGTTCAACGTCCATATGTCTGCAGTCTGCAGTCTGTGAACACGTACAGGATCGCCCCCGTCACTACATCAGATTTGATAGACCGCAAATCCTCGCTAAAGAACACCGATTCCTCCCAAGGATGATTCGCGAGGCTATTGAAATCAAAAAACATCCTAATTTCAATAGAGAAGATGGCTGGGTGCTATCATCTGCTTGGGATCCTATAATAAATAAAATTAAATCCCAACCCAAGCATACAACTGCAAGACTTCAAGATACCATAAGTTCATACTGCATAGATCGGAACAAAAGTTAAATTTTAATCTATGGTAACCGCGGTTAACTATGACATATGGACGTTGAACATCTCAGTTCCGCCCGTGACCATGAGTGCTGTAAAGCGTTCGAAACGTCGGGTATTAAAAAGTTAAATATACGCGATAAATTCTATAGTCAACTAGGAACCCTTACAGTTTCGCCATGTCTGTCTGTCCGTCTGTCCGTCCTTGCTTAATCTCTGTGACCGTTAGCACTAGAAAGCTGAAATTTGGTACCAATATGTGTATCAATCACGCCGACAAAGTGGTAAAATAAAAATTGGAAAAAAATGTTTTATTAGGGTTGCCCCCCTATATGTAAAGTGGGAAGTGATTTTTTTTTAATTTCAACCTTAACGTGTGATATATTGTCGGAAAGGTATTTAAAAATGAATAGGGGTTTACAAAAATCATTTTTTGATAATGTCAATAATTTCGGAAATAATCGCTCCAAAATTAAAAAACAATGTGTCCCCTCCCACCCCTCTAACTTTTGAACCATAAGTTTAGAAAATATGAAAAAAATCTGAAAAGTAGAACTTTATAAGGACTTTCTAGGAAAATCATTTTGAACTTGGGTGGAAACAACAGTAGGTACCCACTACCGGGAGCAGTGGCAGGAGCGCGGAGCGCTGCTGCAGAGCGAACATAATGGATACCCACCTTTAAACTCATAAGTGGGAACACTTATTGTGACGGACGGGAAACTACGGAACCCTACACTGAGCGTGGCCCAACACGCTCTTGGCCGCTTTTTTTATAGTGTTTTCTGCTGGTTCTTCCTAGGTATGCTTGTAATCTATATCGAAAAAAATATATATTATTCCATTCAAAAACACACATTGTAGGTTTTTGAAAGCACTGTTATTGTCCCGATGTTTCTGACAGAGACTCTCATCTGTACACCCATATTCAAATAGGTACACATTGTTGCGAAAATATTTGTTTTTTGTTGCGAAATTGTTCAGAAATAATAGATATCATGATCACCATTATCATCATCAACCTTAAAAGTCTAAGTCCGTGAGTCCTGAAGTAGCAAAAGCCAACTGTTTAACAGGAACAACATCATAGAAGATAGACGCTTTAATAATAATAATAATAATGTCCTCCACACGTAATTTCGGTCACGGCGACCAGCCTCCACGGAGACTAGCCATTGGCGCAGGACAGGATTATAGTACCCAAGTGTATGCGCGAGCACAGGTGTATTTTCTATTCCCGGTAATTGGACACAACCTGAGAGAGATCAGGCGCAGTGACTAGTTAAAAAGATAAATAAGTATAGTACTTATCAGTGTCCAGGACATGTTAATTGTTCACTTTATTCTCAGTAGGTATCAAATAAAATGTACGACTGATGAGATGAAAATACTAATTTTGTCGCGTCCAATTTTGACTTTATCTGACTTCAGAACAGGAGGAGTTCCTCAATTTGGCTGCAGGTTCTTTTTTGGTATTTATATTACGCAAATTTAGTTAACTATGTGCCGAATTTAATTATTTCATTTTGTATTAAATAATTTACCTATACTTCATGGGGCTACCCCTTGGCCAAGAGTGCTGTAAAGCACCAGAAGTGTACGGAATCAAAAAATCAACATTAAACGCGAACAAATCCGAAAAATTAGTTTCATTCAGTGTTTAGGAACTCCACGAATTGTTACTTGGCAATGGTTTGTGGATGCTCGTCCCAAGCGGCAGCGCGCAGTTTCTTGCAATGGTCGGTCATTCCGCTAATTAGCTAATTATATATTTTTGCTTCACACGCAGCAAACAAAGCCTGCGTGCGAGGAGCTGAGTGCATTCGTTAATTGTCGTGCTCCAGTCCGAGTGTTTTGGACTCGGCGCATTCCACGAAAACGAGTCATTAGCTATTTCCAATACGAGCTCGAATTGTTACCGCGACTGAATAGACATAATCTTTTGCACTAGCTTTCTAGATAAAAGGGTCGCTGCGTCAGGTGAGTAATGCATTGTGCGCGAGTGGAGGCCGGAACTATGCGGGGTCGGTTCCGTGTAGGGCCCTGGTGACGTCACATGTACCTGACGCGTGGGATCTGCACGTTGCACTGCTTTAATTAGGCTACGTTGGTTTTCAATGTTTTGGGTAATAATTGTTGCATGAAGATTTATAGTTTATATATTATTTTCATTAAGTGCAGCTTTTACTGTTAAAATGACAGCAGAACTGTAAAAACTGTAAACATACACGAAAGACAACGTTAAACAAATTGAAGCATTCTGAATATATTATAAGGATTCAAAAATAATATAAATAAAGAGAATTTACAGAGTTAAATGTTACATGATAAAGGACATAAATCATAAAACGTAATCAGAATTTCACCACATGTGCAGTGTAGCCGTCATGTCCGCGCGGTTATTTTGTTACATAAAAACATTCTCTTTCTCTCAGTGCCGGTGTCGGCTCATGTGACATTTCCGAAACGGCCCACAATAATTTACACCCAACAGCGCTCTGTTGTGTTTAGGTTTACGATGACAAGAGTTTGAAAATATTTTGACTCTGCTAATCCAAACACACAAACGGATTAAAAAACACATGTTGTGGGTGCAGATCTACGGACGGATCTGGTGAGAGGCTTAGGGAGGCAGCGCGGCGGCGACAAAAGCGTCCCTCGTCCTGCTGGCGACGGCACGGGGTCCAGTGCTGGCCTGTATTGTAGCGTATTGTCTCGTTGAATGCGACGGGATGCGGCGGGCTGCAACACGTTGGCAAAACAAAACGCCGCGGGGCGCCGCATCTCCGCTAATGCGATAAAATTTATAGGTTCCCGGAGCGGGCGAGGTCGCTTGATTTGTGGCCGCATGTGCTCGCGACATCTTTATGCGCGCTTCAGGGAAAACTTGTTAAATTTACAACCCCGATGACATGCACGGATGATCACTCTACTAATTTATAGTGGTCCTAAACTTTCCCAATTCCATTCCATCGGGTGTGAGGTCGGCGCACGAGGTCATTTTTTCACAACTTAAACCATATTCTATCGCTTAAGACGTCTCAAATTATACCCTATTCTGTTATTTTTTTTTCGTCAACAAATCACTTTTTCCTTCAATAAACTCGAAACTTTATTCTTATAGGTATATGTATTCAGATAAGAATATCAACATTCAAAAATTATCTTGTAAGATTTCAATTCTTAATGACGATAAAATCATGATTAACTTAAATACGAAAACTTTTTATATTTAATGGAATAACAATAGACATGAACATTATTTGTATATACACTTGATTGGCAAATGTAATGCCTTTCATCATATCATGTATCTCATGGAAGCAATTCAATACATGGGTCGTTTTGGTACTGATTTTAACCATCAGATAATAATAATTCATAGTATAAAGTAAAACGTAATAAATTAAAAATACCGTGGTATAAAATAAGTTCAATTGTTTTATTTTTATAATCGGTCAGCGATTTATTTGATTGATAACTTTTACCTGATCTGCAAATAGTTTTATTGAGCAATTTACTGACAAGAATCAAAACTACAAAATTATTTAAACACCAATTAAATAAAATTAGTTAAATATTAATAAAAGTAACTCTTATTATTCACAGTAGTTTCATGTATAGAAGCATTTATATACCAACATCTCACTTAACTTTAAAATCTTGAAAGTTATAAAAATATATCGATAGTAAAATATTTTTAATTTTCTGCTGAATTCATAATATCATCTTAGTTAATCCGTGCCATCGCTAACATCAAGGGACGATAGTATCCGATTGTGTTGTACCTACTTTGACAGATACAATGTAGGTATGTACCTGAGCTTACTCGTCATTGCTAGAGTTAAATACCTATGTTGAGCTTTAATATGTTGTAATGGCGGACGCTTCCTGTTTAGATAAATCTTTAGATCGGGGGAAGATATTCAATTTTTTTTCTTAATTTTTTAGTTAATGAAGTAAAATCTGCAAGTCACTAGACAAATTATTTTTTTTGGGATGAAAACTACTGGTTAATTGCCCCTCATGATTACTCGGTAATATTTTATTTTCATTTGGATTTAACTTTATTTAAAACCTATCAAAGCTGCCAATGTTGCTTTTGGTCGATGGAAACTTTTAAACCAAAAATACATCTCATTCTAAATCTGTAGCAAATAAAATTAAAGTATCTTACTATCTTATAATATTAAAATATCGAGCTGAGGGGACAGTTTGCGTGTTGTTAACATTTTATTAATAACAATTTTGTTCCTCTGTCCGGTTAACCTTCAGGATAAGCTGAACTGATTGTAATGAAGCATTACGAACAGATACTGAGTCATGCCCATAACTATGTTTATAGAAATCGACAAACTATTATTAATTTGTTATAAAATAAATCAACTTCGATGATTATCTAAAGTGAAAATAATGCGAAATCTTGGCGGGTTGCTGTTACATAAAAATAATAGATTATGCTTTGTCGTTTTCCCAAATGTTTTAAGCGCTATTATATGAGATCTCCATTGATTTTGTGTGCTTACCTACCAATTATTTAAAACAAAGTAAGTCCAGTGCGCTAAGCTCTGTATACGTCAGCCAATTGTTGCGATTTAGAAGCAGATAGCTCTGCACAAAAAGAGAATTAAAATACTGATGAATACTGATGTACCTATCGACGAAGATTGTTTATATTAATTTAAAAAAAATGTATTTAATCGAAGACCTGTACATGTCTTAATAAGGAGCAACGTTTTGCCGATTATTTTGGTTAAAATTATAAGTCGCTGTTTATCTTAAAAGTCAATAAAGTAATTGATATTTGTGCAGGTTGCCGTGGCAGATTGTTGGATCGGGGTATATTTAATGTGGGTGCACGCAGGCGTATGTGTCGAAGTGTAGCGGTAGGTCGCGGCTCGCTTATCTGAACCTATTATGGAGACGTAGCGATCAACGCGATAGCAACTGTATGCCCTGATAGCGCAGCTGACACATCTCCTGTAACTACTAATCTCATGAACAAGACGTCAGTTCCATCGGAGTCTCTCACTTGATAGTACATCGTGTTGGTTGTTTCGCATTCAACTTTTTTTTATATAAAATTAGTAAATTGTCAGATACGTTATTTGCATCTATATGTTCAATCCCATCATGTTCTTTTTTAAACTACTAAACTACTAACTACATGCTGGAAGGTATTAAAAGACAAAGTGGAACAATAAAAAAGAGTACTTATGTATAAATGGAATAATGCGTTCGCACCCCGCCGTCCATCGGCTGGGAGCCCATTGGTTGCTTCTTGAATAAAAGTGGATCGGATGCGACGTGCGGCTGGTCGCGCCCCGCCCCACCCCACGGGCTCCCCCCCGGACGGGCTGCGCGCGCGCAGCGGCCGCGCTCCGCCAGCGCCAGTGTCCGCACGACCGCCGCGCGAGGAGCACGCCGCATCCGTGTCGCGGTACGTAGTGAACCAGTGAGCATGCTGCACGACGCGTGGTCCGTCCCCTGGCACCGCGCCGAGACCATCGAGCTGGACGCGCTCATCGACGAAGTGAACAACAACAATTGCCTGAAAGGTCAGTCAGAGTCCCTGGCTAGGGATGCGAGCTTCTGATGTCGATAAATATATCGATGGTTACATACATCCTCCGCTATTGTAAGGTTTGATTCGTAATTCAGGCAGTTTATATCTTTAATATTTATTATATAAAGTGATATTTTAATAAAACTTAAGTAAAGCCGGTGACATGATAAATAGTTTTTCAGTCTACTCTGATTGACGTGTAATATTTCCATATAATTTGGTCTATACATTCTAATGAAATAATATGTACTACGTACCTACTAGAAGAACCGTCTAGACACGGTTGTTTGTTATCGCCCGGGGACTCAAATTTACTTAGCCAGTGCCATAAAAGGTAGTAACTCTGTGTGTCTTAGCACGCGGCCCACACTTTCAATTTCGTACGCGGTGTGAGTACGTAGGTAGTACATATTAGTTTAATGATACATCGTGTAATATCGTATGAAGTTTGCGAGTGTATCGATGCAATGTCGATATTTTTGTCGATACGTGGCGTGCGTCCCGCGGCGGGGCGGCGCCAGCCAATGAGCGCGTGCTTGTCGCAGAGGGCGCGGCGGGCGGCCCGGCGGAGAGCCCGCCCCCGGCCGCCAGCTACCAGGAGCTGCGGCCGGCACACGCGCGCGACATGCAGGCCTACGCGCTGGACGAGCCGCTGTTCAAGGGCCGCAGCCCCGAGCGCAGCCCGCGCCTGCACTACGACCAGTACGCGCCGTCCGCCTACGCGCACGATCACCACCACACTGACGGGTAAGTGCACCACACTGGCCCCTTTTCAAATTGTTAAGTCTGCACTTTTGTAACCCATATCATCGTGGTAGAACCACACGGCAATTGTTATAGGTGTAGCACGAGTGTGTCAGCTCGACCTGGAAAGGATTTTTTTTTATAGGATCGGGTGACAAACGATCACACAGTCCACCTGATGGTAAGTGGTTGCTGCGGCCCATAGACATACATCTATCCTCGATTACAAATCAAAATGCAGATGCGTTGTCACCCGTGAGGACTAAGATGGAATGCCTCGTATCCAGTAAAAAAGGTCTCCGGTTCTCTACACTCACCATACGAAATACAGCAGCATTAAGCTACTATTTCACGCTGGTATTCTGTGAGAGCGTGGTCCTTCCCCGGTCGAGCCGACCCATTCGTGCTACAACTATACTACTAATATAACTGCAGCATGGCTCTACCACGTATATCACGCCCTCACACTGTGTTTCGTATGGTGAGTGCAGAGTACCGGAGACCTTTACTACCTACTGGAAATGAGGCATTCCATCGTAGTCTTCAGGAGTAATAATCATCTGCATTTTGATTCTTAAATCGAGATTAAAGTTACATGTCTGTGGGTCACAGCATCCACTTACCATCAAGTGGACTGTGTGCTCGTTTGTCACCCTTATTCTGTAAAAAATATGCACCTGCTTGATGTCCGTCTGTTGCATTCTCCTGCAGGCGTACCGTTGTGGGAGAGACAGGCATCTAGCACTGAATTGATGAAAAGGTATAACAGGTATTTTTTTTAGAATTAGCGTGACAAACGAGAACACAGTCCACCTGATGGTAAGTGGATGTGGTGATCCATAGACATCTACATTTATCTTCGATTAAGTATCAAAACGCAGATGCATTGTCACCCCTCAGGACTGAGATGGAATGCCTTATTCCCAGTAAAAAAGGGTCTCCGAATCTCTACACTCACCATATGAAACGTAGCCGTATTAAGCTGCTATTTTACGCTCGTATTATGTGAGAGCGTAGTCCTTCCCCGGTTGAGCCGACCCATTCGTGCTACGACCATAATATAACTGCAGCATGGCTCTACCACGTATAAACGAATGTGCAAAATAAATAAACCCGTTATGCTTCTAACCTTGCGTTAGTTAATGTAGCTCCTGGACGTAACTTTCACTAACAAACGTACCAGTAATCCATATGCGTTCGAAGCTTCTCAGATAAGCGTCTCGACCACAACATAGTATGATAACAACAATTTCGCGCTATCAGCTGCTGATTACGTTCATTCAGTTTAAATTTGCAACCAACTTATAGTACGCGTACTTTTACGGACGGTCTTAAACGTCGTCAATTGCAAATACTTTTACGTTTAAACTTTTTTTAATTTATTATTATTATCATTTTAAATACATAGACAGATACTATTGCATAGACCGATAGGTATACATCAATAATTAGATATGATTACGTAAACTTAAAGGACAAGAGAATTAAAAGCTCTCTTCAGTTTAATAAAAAGCGATGCTTAATGCTTTTTTAAGGTCTGCAACTAGTAACTTTAATTACCTTTTTTATCCGTCAAATGTTATTTTACATTTTCCCGGAATATCAGACATGTGGTTTCACAAAAATGTATAGGTATATTAATATATTTTTCTATTTAAATGTTATACACTAAAGAAACTTTTTAAATAATCCTCTATTCTGTTTTAATGACAAATTCAAACATTTCTTTTCTTAAATTTTTGCGTCCAATAACATTTTGAGACTAATATTTAATTTAGATTTTCATATTTAGTCAATGCAAAATGTTTTCTTTAATTTGCTTGTATTTCCTATTTGATACGAGAAAATTAGGTATTGAAAGTCGCACCTGCAATTCCCCTGGTGTTGCGCTTGATCATGGGCAGCGGTAGTCACTAAGCATCAGGTGAGACGCATGCTCGTTTGCCCCCTCTTCTATAAAAAAAAATCTCTTTTCAAGGATCGTGTAGTTCTATATACCTAATAGTGCTTTACTACTGGAAAATATGAAATAATATATCTAGATGATATAACTTAAAAATATTTTTTTTCAAATTCTTTCCTCGTCATCGAGATTGTCACAGGAATATTATACTTTATGCAACACCACCATTTTGTAATATTTTCTTATTCTCTTGATTTATATTGTAATTTACTAAAACAAATCTTCTAATAGCATTTTCTATTCCCTATAGTTTTCTTGTCTTAGCATATTTGCATTAGTCGGTGGTATTAATATTAAGCAAGGAACATAACATGAACAAAATTCTATAGATACTTATATTTTAAATGTATATTATATCAACTTTAGTCACAACCAGAATCTGTAACTGTAACTGTAACTTTTTAATTGTTGGTGCATGATCGGAGAAAAAATTTAACGTCAGATTTTAGCAAGTAAGTTATTACTTTAAAACATTAAAGTATGTGACAAAATATGATATAAAGCAATATGACCTAAGTAAAATTACCTAGCGCTGCAATTATTAACCCTCAAGTGCAGTGCGATGATTAGGAGCAAAACCTGTGAGATGCCTACAGTTTATAAAATGCAGTTATATGTAGACAACAATGAGATATACATATGCGTACTATATTATAATACACACCAGATGGAATAGTAAATAATGAAGTCCATGTGTACCCACGAGGCGTGGCGTTGTCCTGTCGGCTATTTCGGTCGGCCGCCGCTAACGGCGCTGTTTACTCGATCAATTATCCTGGTGCGGTGCGCGCTGTTTGCACACTGTTAGTAATTGGGCTATTGTTTGCGCGCAGTTACTGTAAACATCGCTGTGTGCCCACAACGTGACCCTTGCTCCGTTTGCCGTCGTGTCCGCCTGTTGGCGACCGTTTGTTTGTTGCTTATGATCTGACATTTATTACATTGCTGCGCGGTTTTTCTTAAAATGTTTCCTCGCCTGCTTCTTGGAAACTGTAGATTGCAATTTATAGATACATCTTAACTACACTGAATTGTACGGTTACAGAAATTAAACACTAATAATAAAATAAGTAGTCGACGATTTAAAGATATGGCAACATTAAATTTTAATCATAATAATGTGTAAATTTACACAGCAAGCTTTTTCTCTAGTATTAGTTTATAATCCTACCTAGTAACAGTTTCTACAGTAGGTATTAGCCATAATCCTTTGTGGCAAATTAAGAAGTTGCCTATAATCAAATAGTGTGTGTGCATCTGTGACGCTGCTGCCCGTTACCGACGGTCTGCCAGACGTCTGGCACTTCGATGTCGATCCGCCTGCCAAGCGAGACCAATAAGCCAAGACCTCCCTGCAACGGTAGAGGTCCCTGTTTAGCAATCGACTTTTATGGGCCGACAAAGACTAGTTGTGTTATGCCAATAAACTTGTAGGTATTACCTAACCTTGCTCACTACGTATAAACTGTACCTATAAAACACCGTCTACCAAAACTTGCAAGAATGTACACCTTCAAGCCTAAAAGAATAGTCAAAATTTCAATTTTCGCAGCTAAATTTTTATATGATCCTTTTAAACCGTTAAAACAGTGACCTGTACTGCCAATACCAATCACCCATCACATAGGAGAGTGGGGTGATTACGAACACTTAAGGAGAAACCTATTTATAATGAAATCAAATAAAGTTAGGAGATTTTAATGGAAGGGTTGGGGTGAGGAGGCTTGGTTATGAAAGGATATTGGGAACGTTTGGTGATGAAAGTATAAATGAGAATAGTGAAAGCCTCCTCACCGTATGTGTGGAAAGGAATCTTTTTGTGACGAACACTTTCTTTCGTCATAAGAAGATTCACATGTATACTTGGGAAAGAGGTGATGATAGAAGCATGATAGATTTCATAACTGTGGATGAAAGAATGAGGAGCGCAGTGGTGGATACAAGGGTTTACCGGGGGTCCAACGTAGGGACGGACCACTACCTGGTCTTATGCCGAATTAGGGGTTTATTCAGACGTTGGCGGCATAGGACATCTGTGTCTACCACTGCGTTACAGCGTATAAGAATTGAGAGGTTACAAGATGAAGATGTGAAAGACAAGTACAAATGCAGACTGAGAGAAAATATAAGTAATTTGGATGAGTTGTGTGTGAATGAGTTAGACTTGGAGAATGTGTGGCATAATGTTAAGAAAGGTTTAGTGGATGCAGCTACCGAAGTATGTGGTGTTAGTAAGAGAATGAATGAAAGGAAAGACAATACAATATGGTGGGATGACGAGGTACGTATGGAAGTTGAAGCAAAGAAGAGAGCATGGCTAAATTTACTAGCGACCAAAGCTGGTAACTCTGGTGGTAAGAATGATGAGAATGAAAGAAAAAAGGCAGAGTTTAAACGTTTAAATAAGAGAGTAAAAGAATTAGTTGAAAGGAAAAAGCAAGAAAGAACGGATAGGAATGATAGAAGAATATTGGATAACTTCCAGGCAAATATTAAAATGTTCTGGAAACTCGTAAGAAATACCAGGGGACTTTCAAAACAGCCTAGATTGAATGCGATACGAGACGAGAATGGCTGTATCCTGAATGATGAAGTGTTGAGTCTAAAGAGATGGAAGGAATATTTTGAAAGCGAATTTATGAGTGAGGAGAAGTGTGAACTAAATGAAATAGAAATTCCGAAAGAAGATGAAAGAGATAGGGAGATAAGTATGGATGAAATAATGAAAGCAATGAAAAGCATGAAAGTAGGTAAGGCAGCCGGATATGATAGAGTTTCACTCGAAATGCTAAGGGCTGGAGAGGACGTGGTGGCAGGCCTGCTGTACACCTTGTTTAATTTATGTTGGGAACTAAAGCGGGTACCGGGAGACTGGTGCAAAGCCGTGATAGTCCCAATATATAAGGGAAAAGGGTCACAGCAGGACTGTAAAAACTACCGTGGTATCAGCCTTCTTAGCATTGTGGGAAAACTGTATGCTAAGGTACTAATTGAAAGAGTTATGAAAGAAACTGATGAAAAAATTTGGGATGTGCAAGCGGGATTTAGAAAGGGAATGGGGTGTACAGATCAAGTCTTTTCCATGCGCATGATCGCGGAGAAGTTTTTGGCGAAAAACCAAAGAATTTTTTGTGCGTTCATGGACTTGGAAAAGTCTTATGACAGAGTGGACAGGGATGTGTTATGGCAAACGCTGAACGCATTTAGGTTGAGCGCTGGTTTGATACAGGCATTAAAGTCTCTGTATAGGGACTCGAGTGCTTGTGTTAGAATCAACGGGGTCTACTCGGACTGGTTTGGCATCCATAAAGGTGTCAGACAGGGCTGTGTAGCTTCCCCGTGGCTGTTCAACCTATTTATGGACAGCTGTTTGGAAAATTTGAAAGTTGAAGAATGCGGGGTAAGAATGGGTGAGTTAACCATCAAATGCCTTTTGTACGCCGATGATCAAGTCATACTTGCGTCGTCGGCGGCCGAGTTGCAAATGATGGTTACATTAATGAACAGGTCATTAAAAGAAAGGGGAATGAAAGTGAACGCAAGTAAGACGAAAGTGATGGTTTTTGAAAGAGATGAAAGCAAAACGGTATGTGAAATAAGAATAGAAGGAGAGTTAATTGAGCAAGTGGATGAGTTCGTATATTTGGGATGTGTATTCAGCAGGGATGGAAGATATGATAAGGACATTGAACGACGAGTGAATGCAGGAAATAAAGTAAATGGGGCTCTACACTCTATTGTGAAAAGTCAGAATGTGTCAAAAAAGGCACGTATGGCAATTCACAGTGCTGTATTAGTCCCTACTTTAACGTATGGTAGTGAAAGTTGGGTGTGGCAGAAGAAGCACGAGAGTAGAATAAATGCGGTAGAAATGCGGTCGCTAAGGAGTATGTTAGGGCTGAATCTGAGTGACAGGGTGAGAAACTGTGTGATAAAAGAAGAGTGTGGTTTGCAAGATGATGCGGTGACCAGGATTAAGAAAGGAATGCTTCGGTGGTTTGGTCATGTAGAAAGAATGAATGCGGAAAGACTGACAAAGCAAATATATGTTGCAGAAGTGAATGGAAGAGTCGGAAAGGGACGTCCTAGGCGGAAGTTTGTCGACCAAATTGGCGATATACTAAAAATGGGCCAAATTAAGAGTACCCTTAACCGACGAGCATGTATGCGTAGGTATATGAATGTGGAAGAGGCGAGAAAGGTATGTCAGGATCGTGCTAAATGGAAGTCTGTAGTCTCTGCCTACCCCTCTGGGTGACAGGCGTGAGTGTTTATGTATTATGTCAAATAAAGTTGAATGCTGTTTATTATCTAATAAAGTTTTACTTGAAGTAGTCAGCCATAAATTCTCATATTCAAAAAAGTAAAATTTTTAAATCGAATAAAACCTTGGTGTCAGGTATTATCCGCAGCGCATGGGATATAATAACGAATAGTAGGTACGTGCGGTTATCACGAACGTAGGGCATCACCACAAAAGTCACAAATGCATACTCTTGATGTGCTTCCACTACTTGTGCAGTTTACGGATTTTATCGCGTATATTAACCTAGTTATAATTAGGTTAATATACGCTATATAAGGGTCACGGGGGGGGGGGGGGGAGTGTGGCGCTTGACTTCCCCATGTCACAGTTAACCGCGGTTACCCGTAGATTTTTTTTTTGTTCCGATCTACACAGTAGGCATAAACTTATGTTATCTTGAAGTCTTACAGTTGTATGCTTGGGTTGGGATTTAATTTTATTGATAATAGGATCCCAAGCAGATGGTAGCGCCCAGCCACCTTCTCCATTGAAATTAGGATGTTTTTTGATTTTAATAGCCTCGCGAATCATTCTTGGAAGAAATTGGTGTTCTTTGGCGAGGATTTGTGGTTTATAATATTGGATGTGACGGGGGTGATCCTGTACGTGCTCGTAGGCTGCAGAGTTCCCGGAGCGTCGATTTATTTCATTTTAATTTTTAGTTTATTTCATGTGCTTGTTATTTTTTTGTTTTACATCTTTATAGTCTTTTATCGTAGTGCTAATTATAATAGCTAAATGTTGTTACCAGAAGTATGCTTAGATTTATCACGTGGCACATTAGCAACAGTAATCACAGCTTTAAGTGGTATTAAGTTGAGCATCGTAGTGATTGTCTGATATAGTAGTATAGTTGTAGCACGAATGGGTCGGCTCGACCGGGGAAGGCCCACGCTCTCACAGAATACCGGCGTAAAATAGTAGCTTTATGCTGTTGTGTTTCGTATGGTGAGTGTAGAGAACCGGAGACCCTTTTTACTGGAAATCAGGCATTCCATCCTCCTAGTCCTCACGGGTGGTAACGCATCTGCATTTTAATTCGTAATCGAGGATAGATGTAGATGTCTACTCGTATGGGCCACAGTAACAGTGGACTGTGTGGACGTCTGTCACCTTATCCTATAAAAAAACAACATATCGATACTATCTGACCATCAGATGTTTACGACACCTTGTAAATTGCTATTAATTTTCTATCGCGTAGGAAAACGCTTCCATGAGTCGTTCATTTGATCATTTTTGATTAGGTACGTAGTCTTAGAATCCACGTTCTTCCTCTTCAAATTTCATTTTTTTATTGGTTACATTAATTTGTAGCAGTAATGATAAAATTTTAATTGTTTAAGGGTAACTACGGACGTCCGAGATTTTCCCACTCAACAGTCCGTCATTATCCGACCGACACCATCGATCACTAATAAAGAACGACGCTCATAAAATTGTTAACAAATATTCATAATGATTTCTTATAATTTACGCGAACACTACACATTGATTAAAACTACTTTTACGGATTTTATCGCGTTTAATTTACTATTATTTTTAATTCCCAACAATTAGTCAGTTTCTACTTGGTTTCTACCATCCGTCAAGTGTCATATACCTCTACAAGATGCAGGAGTGTACAAGCTTGATTGTGAATGTGGTCTCTCTTATATAGGACAAACAAAAAGATCAATTAGGACCCGCGTAAAAGAACATATAGGTGATGTGAAGCATCAACGTTCCGGGAAGTCTGCAGTTTGCGATCATATCCTAGATGGCCCCAACCATTACATCGGATTTGTTAGACCACAAATCCTCGCGAAAGAACACCGATTCCTACCAAGGATGATACGTGAGGCTATTGAAATTAAAAAACATCCTAATTTCAATAGAGAAGGAGGCTGGGTACTACCTACCACCTGCTTGGGATCCTATAGGTAATCAATAAAATTAAAACTAAACCCAAGCATACCACTGCAAGACCTCAGGACATAGTCAGTTCATTTTGCATAGATCGGACCATAAACAATAATTAAAAAAGCTGAAGGTACTCCGAGTTTAACAATGACATCGGGACGTCAGTCATCTCAGTCCCCCGTGACCATGGGTGCTGGAAAGCGCCCGAAACGTAGAGAATTAAAAATAATAGTAAAATAAACGCGATAAAATCCGTAAAAGTAGTTTTAATCAACAAATATTCAATTAAGCATACCTTGTGTTACATACGGTACTTCACTACGCCGTTTACTGTACAACGGTTTCGGGCTAGATTGTTAGTTGTATCATATTCGCCGCCCGTAATTCCCCCACTCAACCTAAGTTATAAATAAACGAAAACGAGGACACTGCATTCTAGTTCGACGCCTTTGAATTTGTTAGTTATTTTACTCTTTTTTTATTTTGGTCATAGTGTGGTAAATTTTTACCACGTGTAAATGTATTTTCTTGTGTTTTATTGTGTCCATAAAGCAATGCAAATGATTTCACAATTAATAAACAATGTAGAGAGTGCTACATTGTTTATTAATTGACCTCTAATTGTGAAATGGTTTATTAATATAAACGTCGTTTAAATTAGGTAATAGTAAAATATAATATTGTTGCGGAACTACGTAATATTCGTTCTGTACGTTCGAAGCGGTAATTGTTACAAAGGCTCCGCTCGGCCTCCATAAATCAGTCCAATCAATAACAAACACGCGTGCCCAGTGTTTACCCTAATCACAGTAGAGCTGCACTCGTTGCCGTTCTTATACAGAGGAGAATATTTTCCTTCGCATAGAACAGAACTAGTTGAGATTCATAAGTTGCTTATTGTTGGACTATAGCACAAGACTTGTGCTGGCACGTACCTACTCAAATTCAAGCAGTATTTACTGAAGCCGTTAGTGATTGGTTGATGTTTCTAAATAATTAATTTAAACATTGCATCCGATGTTTCCTCTAATCGTCAAAAAAGATCTTTAATAGAAATAAAAACAGTATACTATATTGGTTAGTTTTTGCTTATTGCGTAAGCACACCAAGTTAAATCCCCCCCCCCCCCTCGTCAAAAAAACGAAAGTGTTGCGTTTTAAATGTTGAATCAACACTTATATCGAACTTGCTCCAAAATCCGTATATAAATTCGAGGGGTCCAAAGCGGGATTATGGAATATGATCACAATCAGTAGCTCTTTAAAAACTGTAGGAAGTATGTGATGCGTTAAAGTTACATTTTTTTATCTATTGCGGCGTTAGTTACAAGGTATTCTCTCAATAAGAATACATCAAATGCTGTGAATGCATTATGCAATGTTAATAAATTTAGAAACAATACAGCGAAGTGAATTTATGTGATAAGTAGTTTTGATGGCAGCATATTGACGACAATGGTATTTCAAATCGACATTAAAGGATTTATTTTTATAGTATAGGGTGACAAACGAGCTGTGTGCTCGTTCGACCACCTGATGGTAAGTGGTTGCTGTGGCCCATAAATACCTACATGTATCCTAGATTACGAATCAAAATGCAGATGCGTTATCACCTGTGAGGACTAAGATGGAATGCCTCGTTTCCAGTAAAAGGATCTCCGGTTCTCTACATTCACCATACGAAACACATCAGCATTAAGCTACTATTTTACGTTGGTATTCTGCGAGAGCGTGGTCCTTCCCCGGTCGAGCCGAGCCATTCGTGCTACAACTATACTACTAATATAACTGCAGCATGACTCTACCACGTATATAATTGTTTCGTCGTTTCTACTAATACTTAGTTCATAATATGTGGCAGACATTAAACAATTTTACGTTACGTTTACGTTACAGGAACAACGGTAAAATTTCCTCAAGTTATCTTCTCATTTACACCATTTTCACAAAACACGTATTTACATACTATTAGCTAAGTAGTTGCAAAGCTGTTGCTACAATTGCAACATCCGCCAACATTTCTGTATTAGCCGATAGCGCGAAATGAAATTTACAACTGTTCATATCACTCGTTTTTCACAAAACATGTCTTCTCTAGTTGCAAAATTGAACAGGTATATCAGGATCACGCATACGTGATCATTTGATATCTTTCACTTTTCCGTTATCTTAAATACTTTAAGCATTTTCGAATTAAAATAAGTACAATGCTTCAGCGCTCTTCTATGTTTAATTCATCATCAGTTATATTGTGATGATGCACAGTATATAACTTCCACTGCTGGAGTATTGGCAACCGTAATTTTTTTTGAGTTTTTATCAAGAAATTGCTTTTACCCATCACCTGTTTTGTTCCTCTCTACCAACTCTCAGGACACCTGCGGGACAATACGAGTGACACGTACAGCAAGGGAGTGGAATAATCAGCCAGTATTGGTCTTTCCATCCGATTACAATGTGGGTATCATCAAGTTACGAGTGAATAGGTTTTTGTTCAGCTACTTCAGTGTGCTTTATTATATTTGGCCGCCACACCACTTACCATCAGGTGGTATATATTATAAGCCAGTACTTATAATAGTAAAAAACTATGGGGAAGTGGATTCTCTCACGCTGCCACCACACGACACAGCTTTCTTCAGTTGATTAGTTGTAACATCAGTTTGGTACGGTTGTGAATTTTCATTCTAAAGAATGAATTCCAACATATTGCATGATATTTTGAATATACGGAAGCTAGTTGGCTAAAATCTGCATACATTATGAAAATGCTGTCTTTATACAAGATTTTATGAGAATTTTGTCCTGTAGGTGAATTAAGGTGATCAGTATAGTAACGCATATTTATTATTTATTAAATTTACTGCCTCAAATCCAGCTCTTTTTTCATGTAATAATCGATCAGATAAAACAATTAGAGATCTGGAATAACAACACAATGACGGTAGATTATGCACGTCGTGATATTATGTAACTTCACGCGATAAGATAAAGCGGGTAATTCCCGACGCTACAGTTAGTTCCATCGCTTGTTGACCACCGTCATCTTAAATAAGGCTAAATTCATTGAAAAACCCATGCTGATAAATAATAAATTATCGTCCTTATAGTCTATCGTGATTCTATTCATGCCAAAGTTTAAGTATTTAGTTTTAAAATGTAATGCAAAAGTTAACCTGAAAAAAAGTAGCATGTCTGTCATTAACACATAATCTTTATCTCTATATATATATATAATTCTTCAGGACGTGTGTTTGTCACTAAGCTAGTCTTCGGGGGTGACAACGCATCTGCGTTTTGATTCTTAATCGAGGATAAATGTAGATGTTTATGGGCCACAGCAACCACTTACCATCAGGTGGACTGTGTGCTCGTTTGTCACCTTGTTGTTGGTCTGATTGTCGTACACACAGTCGCTGGTTATGAGGTCCGGGTCTTGCCAAATTCTGTTATTTGACTTATCTGTCATGAAATTCTTGGTAGCAGCCCGGAGTGCCGGTGTTTCAGCTCCGTGCCTTGAAAAGCACGTAAAGCCGTTAGTCCTACGCCTCATCTCTTTCTAATCCTGTCGGATTGCCGTCGTATCAAACTATAAGAGTGAGAGAATAGAGAGTTTTTGTATACACCGGACACTATAATCCTGTTTTACTCTCTATTGAGACTGGCCGCCGTGACTGAACTTTGGTCTGGAGAAGATTATTTTCGTATTACGAGCCTTCTCATAGGTAGGTATATAATATTGTTATGGTTTTTGTGGAGGCAAATAGATCTTTATTTTGTTCCAAGGCACTGACAGCGGCGCGGAGAAAAGCATATTTATATATCTATGTCTTAAAGGTGAACGGTTCAGATACGCTACCAGTTGGAGGTTGCGTGGATAATATGGTGTGATGAAGGACTGAGAAGTGGAGTATACTGTGTCGTGGTTGTCCGATGTGTCGAGTACAGCTGTGGGACAGCGCAGAGCGGTGTCGCCGGTGTCGGTGTGCGTGCTGCGCGGTGTCGCAAGGCGCGCGGACGTGCCGCACGTGCGCGCGGACGCTTCCTCCGGCGGAGTATGCGCCGCTACGTGATGTTCTCTCCGCGAGCAGCCGCTGTTGCATTTACAATTCCCTCATGCTCTGCTCCAACTTAATTGATAATTAATGTATTATTTTAAATCGTTTGATTATTTTATAAATTTTTTCACATCTTATGACTTTGTGGATGCTTTGATTTTTCTTTTACATCGTTAAAATAATGCACAATTATCTTTCAATCAAAATAAAATGACACTTAATACTTATTGTATTAGTACCTACGGTACGAACGGCTCGTCACTAACTTTTTTAAACTTTATTTTTTGTTGCAATCCACTTGCAGCATTGTGTCTCGACATTTTGGCTCAGCTAAGAGAATAATAAAGAATAACCCGTGGTAGTTCAGATGGTTAGCTTTAGCAGTAAGTTTCACAGTACTCGAGCAAACCGGGTTCGATCCCCGCCGGCACCAATGAAATTGTTAGTTGCAATTTTAAGCGCTGATTTAGCACTCGCTCAACGGTGAAGGAAAACATCGTGGGGAAACCTGCATGTCTGAGAAATAAGAAAAAATATTTCGAAGACATGTGAGGTTCGCCAACACGCATTGGTGCAGCGCGGCGGACACTTCCTTGCCCTAAAACCCTTTCAGAGATGAGCGGAGGTCTGTACCTTATTAGCACGTGCCTCCGCTCACAATAAAACAATTGTATCAGATATTTCAGAAGCATCATATCCCATGGACTTCTTCTGCAAGTTTCGATGTATTATCTATTCTATAACCTAGAGTAGTTAACGACGTGTGATCCCCTTGAGGGTCAGATTAAGTTCTAGGAAAGGAATTGTTCTACCGTATAGCGGCGCTGTAACAATATCCACTACCTCATATCTTCCCGTGGGTATCGTAACAGGCGACAGAGGGACGCAGGCAGGAGATGAACAGCAGCGTTTTCCTGATAACAACATACATTAAAAAAAAAACTGAGGTTGCTAATGTACAGGGCAGCGGGCGCTGGTCAGGCGGGTTTTATTTTAATTTTTTATTAAAAAAACACTGGTTTGTTTCCCTTTGCCGCCTCTTAGGACACCGTTAGAATGATGTGGGCTAGTGGACGTTCTTACATCGTCACCACACGGTCAAGCTGGTTAACTGGCTAAAATAAGTTGATTCAACTCAGCACATCCCCAGCACGACGCTGCACACATGATACTGTATAACTTGTAATGGTAAATAAATTATTGGTTTAGCTGGAAAATATTATCGTGATCCAAACCGCCCTCTATAAGATTTCAACCTGGTACCGGCGACGTCTCTTGCCTTAATTATCCAAGGTCCGTCACTCTGCAGTTCAGACATCGTACTCAGTTAAATAAAACCGACGCGTTCTTTGTATTGATTTACTTAGAAGTACGTTTAAACACATCGAACACGTTTCTTTTGTCTTTTAATGATGATATGATAACTCATCAAACATCGATCAGTAGACTGTTAGCGACAAGTTGTGCTCTAACAATCGTAATGCATGCTTGAAACATGAGAATAAATTTTAAGTTTTAAATACAGTAACAGGAATTGCGAAGTAGTTAGTTAAGGAATTGCGAAGTAGTTAGTTACAACGTGGTAGAGCTATGCTGCAGCTATATTATTGTAGCCGAAATATTTGGCTTGATCGGCGAAGGACCACGCTCTCACACAATACCAGCGTAAAATGGCAGCTTAGGTAACACTGTTTCTATGGAAAGTCTAAATAACGGTTTTAACTGGAATCGAGATATAATAAAAATTTAGTTCTCCGGGATGTCAGCGCATCTACAATGTAGTGTTTGGGCCCAGCATTCACTCACACTGTCATGTTGCGTGTGCTCGGTTATCACCCACGTTCTGTAAAGAAAAGAAACCGTTGATGACATTGAATCTAATACGTATATCTTAAATACTGCTAGAACATAATATTGAATTGTTGTGTGATAGACGGCCGCCGTGTTGTTATAAAATTTTATATTCCGCCATCGAAGTATATACTACCCGAGACTAGATTGTTAGCACGCGTTAGAGCCCATGGGCCGATGCTTTTTAATTCCAGCCGCCAAATTTCGTGAACGCACTAGGTATACGGCAAACTTCCCGATACAAACCGTACCATCTGGATGCTTGGCGGTACACCACTGTACGTTTAACAAGGAGTTTTCTTCCGCGTACGACCTCTCTGTGGAATAGTTTACCACCGGCGATTTTTCCGGCCCGATACCTTTAAGAGAAGAGCTTACTCCTTTCTAAAAGGCCTGCAACGCACCTGCAATTCCCGTGGTGTTGCGGTTGATCATGGGTGGCGGTAGTCACTTAACATCAGGTGAGCCACATGCTCGTTTGCCCCTCTTCTATAAAAAAAATCTGTGTCATAAAAACTTACTCAGTGGCTCCGACCAAGCACCACGCACTGCCGCATAGATTTTGTTCGCGGTGTCCGTTCTAGTAGGTAGTACATTGTACTTCAATGTATTCCACATGCCATTTCCACTTGCAATGAATGCAATCAGAAGCCATATTGTACTGAGCTAGTAATTTTTAACTGAAAAGTGTTATCCTGTTGTTACCTACCTATATATATCCACATACTACGGGCAAACGCACGTTCTGAATCACAAAAACATATTAAAAGAATATAAATGACAAACCAACGTACAGCCGCCTGCCGGTGAGCGGCTGCTGCAGCCTATGGAAACCAGATACCGATTTGGAACGAAGAAAGCGTTGTCACCTCTGAGGAAGTAACATGGAATGTTCACACCTTCTGGGTTATCAAGATAATCATATTGGTTCTTTATATCATTCAGCCGGGTACGTCTGTTTGGTGGCAAAAGCAGGCCAGAATTACTCCCGGGCAGAAAAGGCAATAATGATTTCTTATATTTACGCGAACACTACACATTTAAATGAAACTAAGTTTAACGGATTTTTCGCGAATATTAACTTATTCTGTGCCGTGACCATAGGTGCTGTAAAGTATTAGTGTAGTTTGTGTAAAGAAGTAGTGTAGTTTTATACGCGGCAGAGCCACGCTGCAGCTATACTATGCTCGACCGGGGCAGGAGCACTCGAGTGGAACACGCCTCGAGTCCCACTCCCATCGCTGAGCCGACAGCCGACACGTCACCCGCAGCCGCAGCCACTAACGAAGCGCCACGTGCTGCCAGCAGTTCGTGCACTTAGTACACGGAAAGTTAAATGTGTTCCATAATGATTAAACTAAATACATTATTACATTTTATGTGTGATTAACTTTCGCTTTCAAACAATGAATTAACATTATAGTTGTGTTCGTTATCTACTTTATAAAAACTAGAATTATATTATCTGGGCGTCGCAACGCTATTTTAATAGTTACAATTAGTCTATAAATAGTGTTTAATAGGATTTAATAATCATTTGGAATATATTTTTTGACTTTTTTTTGTTTACAACAAAATGCATTAAACATTCTTGGGTTCTAACGATTACTTGCAAATACTTTTTTTCGTGGCAGAGCCGGGCTGTAGCATGTAGCTATATTATAGTTGTATAGTACGAATGGATCGGCTCGACCGGGGCAGGACCACGCTCTCGCCGAATTTTTCGTATGGTGAATGTAGCGAAGCAAAGAACCTTTTTCACTGGAATCAAGCCACTCCATCTTAATAATCAGGGGTAACAACGCATCTGCATTTTGATTCTTAATCGAGGATAAATGTAGATGTCTATGGGCCATAGCATCCACTTACCATTAGGTAGACTGTGTGCGCTCGTTTGTTACCTTTATTCTATAAAAAGACCTTATTATATTTGGCATAGAGTAAGATTTTATATGACAAGTTATTGACGAAAGATTTCACTCGGTGGCAGCAATCTTACCTACTTGCATAAAATAATCACATAAATTTCATCTCAGTTCACAACTGTGATAAGCTGATAAGACATTTTTGGCTTTTCTCAATTAAAGTAAAAAAAAATTAACCATCACATGATCTGTCAAATTATTATTATTTTATTAAATAATATTTTGGATACATATTTAAAAGTTCTTAAAATATTCACACCACAAGCCTTCAGCAACTAGAAAAGTATTTTGAAAATAAAAAAGAAACTCCTCTGGGAATAATATACCTAAGATCTATCAAACATTTTGAAGAAAAGCACTATAAGGGTCAATTCACACGTACCACAACCACACCACAGCCATAACCACACCACAACGACGCCATGTGGTCGGGCGTATATTTTGTATTGAAAATGAATATTACAATTTACACGTACCACATTTTGCCGTTGTTATCGACCACATGTGTAATACGACCACATCGTAACCACATCGCGGCGGCAACGCCGCCACCGGCGGCGGCACCGCGGCCACATCGCCACGACATGGATAGCAACAACAATCTTTCCTCCATGACAGCTGTGTTTCCTCTACGAAAGCCGGAGTATAACTGCACATGACCACGTGGTTACCACATCGCAACCACATCGACATTTTGTCGGTACCACAACGCAACTGCAAAAGGCCGCTGCGACACTATTCACACGTAACCACAGCTTGACCACATTGTGTCGCTGCGACGTGGTGTGGTTGTGGTACGTGTGAATTGACCCTATGGGTTAAAAATGTGGGTAATGACACGGAAAGAAATCCAAAGCAAGACTTTGAAATATGCTTGACATAAAGAATGGAGGGAAAAGCGTAATCAATGAAAACGGTATATTAGTAAAAGAAAACATTTATATTTGTCAATACTTTATAACAGAAAGAGTTTTATTGTTTTGGTAATTTCTTTACTACTTAATAAAGATAGTGGGAAAAAGAGGTCCCATGAAAAGGAAACATAGACTTGTAAACAAACAGATCTGTCGTACAGTCAATTGAAGGATTTAGCAGAACAGAAAGGAGTAACGGCTGGTGATCACTCCACCATAAACAGTACAGCTCTACCAATCAATCAATATATTCTTTATTGTATATCTTTATAAAACATTAAAATGAAAACAAAATGAATTAAATTATATAGAAGGTAAGATAAGCAGTCTTATCTTTCTGAAAGAAATTTCTTCCAGATAACCTTTTTGTGCACAGAACTTTTGTTTACAATGCATTGCAAATAGGGAAGGTGTATATAGTATATAAGATAAATATAAACATAAAAACACGAGCTATGATGACAGCTGACATATCTAGGTCTGGAATTATGACGGGAAATATTAAAGCTCAAGTAATAAGCTATCAAACTTAAAGAAAAGGAACAAGATTATTTCGGAGAACAATTTTGTGTTGAATATTTGAGATTTATTTATTTACACTGATGTTCACCAGATTAGTTCACGTGTTCATTTCCGAGAATTCCGAAACATTATACACAGTTGACTTTGTTCTTATACAAAAATCCAGCGTCTAGTATTGCGGTCTTTATACGACAGCTTGTTCAGATCTCGGTAGTTCAATATGTAGATGTATGCATGTGCATGGTGAGCGACACGACCAACAGTAACGTTGACGCTGCCTCGTTTTAGGTTAATTGTTACGGCGGTAATGGCGGCGGCAGTTAGCGAGGTGAGTCGTCGTCTGACACGTCACCGCTAGGGTTTGGAACTGGGGACTCTACATCTACATACCTACGTAACTACATCAAGTCCTAAGTACTTATTTGGAGTATTAAATATATTTTAACGCACTTTGGAATCATAAACATGTTCTGTATTCTTTTTTTAGAATAAGAATGACGAACTAGAAAACAGTCCACCTACATCTATCCTCAATTTAAAATCAAAATGCAGATTTGTTGTCATCCCTGAGGACTAAGATAGAATGCCTAGTATCTAATAAAAAGGGACACGGTTCTTTGCACTAACCATACGAAAAACAGCAGCATTAAGCTGCCACTTTACCAACCAACCCACGTACGTGCCCAGATGCTTGTTACAATAGTAATATGTGCAATCTATAGCGTGTATGTACCACGTTAAGATTTCATTTAAATTATAGTTTCCGTAGGTAGGTACCAAAATGAAATCTTGATAGTGGGATTGCATTTGCATCCACTTTCAAGCTTTTTTTTATTAATTTCATTACTTCTTTCGAATGTATTTTCGAATTCAAATTTGTAATCAATTTTGTAGCGCTTGCCGAAATCCGATTAAGCTGAAATTTGGCATCATGACAATGCAATTATATGATATCATCGAGTTGATCTCATGATGGACATCCTGTCTCTAGTGACGCCTATAAAAGCTTGTTTTTGATTAGGTTTTATTTTCAATTTCCTTCATATTGGTCTTTCAGACAGTTAATATTTGTCATAGTAGTAGCGCACGACAGCTGCACGTGCCGAGCTCAAGGAAAATAGCTCGCCTGCCCGGTCGGGGGCATATTTTACTGTACTCTCTGAAATTCGTTATTATTATCCACTTAGTATAAAATTAAAACGCCTCATCGCGTTCGAAGCGCAACAATTCGGTTGGTAGCGGGTCGATGTGTTGTTATCAGCGCGTGTTGCGTCACACGGTATACGTTCACAAGTACACACATACACACACACGTAAACATGCACACCCATACACATGCACAAACGTACACATACACACGTATACAGTGCAATAAAGTAGCAGTTGACTCGTTAACAGTTCCTTTGGAATTTTATGTGATTTTTTTGACGACAATGTTTAAATAAAAAATAGGATACGAGTTAAAGATTCCTTTACTAAAATTGTAGCTGGCACTAAGTTTACTTCATAAAGGGCCCATTTTTAGTGTTATAATAAGCATTACATTAACACTAGGATGTTCTCATGTATCGTGAAGGCGTTTTACGTAATATATAATTTTTTATTTAAAAAAAAACGTTACCCCTACACTAGGATTTTCTCCTGTATCGTGGGGGCAGTTTACAAACGTAAATTGCACAAGGACAAACATCCAGACCCGGAACAATTATTTGTAGGCCGTACAAATACTTGATCCGTGCTGGATTCGAACCCGCGACCCCAGCGCAGCCACTCATAGCTAAGCCACTGCACCACTGAGTGGTCAAAATTGCACAGGGAATATCATACAGAAACGGAACAATTATTTGTAGGCCATACAGACATTTGTTCCGTGCGGGATCCGAAACCGCGGCCCTTCTTCTTCATCACCAGCCTGTAAAAGCTAATTGCTGGAGACGGGACTACCCGCGGTGCGGAGGGCGTTACTTTTGGCAGACAGATTGACAATCATAGTAACAGACGAGGTTTGTCACTGCTGCACGTCGCCTGTCGGCATATGTTACGTGTGGCGACAAGTTGGTTATAGCGCCACCTATCTTCTATTCTACTGCTTTGTCATTCGCCGTCACAATACGCGAAAATTATTTACTGCTCGGAAATATGTTTCTTAGTTTTTTTTATAAAACTGAATTGACAAACGAACTCACAGTCCACTTGAAGGTCGTTGGCTGCTGACCAACATCTAATTAACTTCCAACAGAGAACACAAAAGGCTACAGGCTTGAACGAATTAACCACTGGATCCGATGATCACTGGTGCCAAATGGAAGTCTGTAGTCTCTGATTTCTTATATTTACGCGAACACTACACATTGAAATAATACTAGTTTTTACGGAATTTATCGCGTATATTTAACTTTTTAAATACCCGACGTTTCGAACGCTTCGACGCGTTCGAAACGTCGGGTATTTAAAAAGTTAAATATACGCGATAAATTCCGTAAAAACTAGTATTATTTCAATCAGTAGTCTCTGCCTACCCCTCTGGGTGATAGGCGTGAGTGTTTATGTACAAAAGAAATAAAGGGATAATGAAGGTGTGATAAGCTTCCGGTACTTAAATTTTAATTAAAATAAAAGAAGCAGGACATTGTTATGGACTTTTTATTCAATTATAGTTATGATAAACGTCAATTTTTTTGTTAAGTTTAAATTATTTAAATAGGTTTACGGACTTTTATTATGTATCATCTTTCTTGAAATGTGTTTCTTAGAATTTGTTTTGTTCGCTTGTTTTATTTTTATATAAGCAAATATTAATATTTAAATACTTTTCAGCAACGGCTTTCTTTAATTTTTCGACGTGATTCACGTCTTCATTTTCAAATTAATAGAAATGAATGTCTTCGTCCAACGGAAGTTGCAGCAATGTTTCTGTTACTTTCAGCAGAAGAAAGTCTGTAGTGTAAACTTTTTTTAGTCTTTTATCCTGAACACCCTTCCTAAGTTCGAGTTCGCAGTGCTAAAAAATAGCTATCGTATCACTTGAGGGAAGTATCAGTTTACCCTTGTCTTTATGGGCAATGAGACTGCCTTCATTAGTGTCATTTTCTGTTTCTATGCATTAGTATTAAAACAGGCAGTATCGAAATGTCCACTGCATATGGCGCTGTGTCTTGTCGGAATCCAGGTTTCACCTCTATGAACTGCTTCTGTTCTCTATGAAAATTCGTGTAATTTATGTGTTTAAATATTTTAAGTACAGATACTAATTATAATTTTTACATTAATAATATTTTAATTTAATTATAAAAATATTATTATAAATTTAATGACATCAGATTGTAGGATACTGTTATATAAGTATTTTTAAGTGTTATTGTATTGTACAAATAACATCATCATTCATTCGGTCATATCGTCGTATAAACGTTCGCCCAGTGATGAGAACTGGGAAAGATTTAAAAAAGCACGAAATCGCTGCAACCAGGTGATACGAAATGCCAAACGCCGACATATTCACAATACTATTGAGACTTGCACAACCCAGAATTTATGGAAGTTTTTGCGCAGCCTAGGCTTTGGTAAAAGCAAACAGAATGTTAGTCAGTCCCTTGATTTAACAGCGCTCAACAAACACTTTTGCTCTTTACCAGTTTCGCTGGACTCAACAGTCAAAAGCGATACTATTAAAGATATAACTTCTTTCCCTTTAACATATTGTACTCCTTTCTGTTTTGAACCAGTGACAGATAATGAAGTAAAAAAAATTGCATCCGTCATATCCAGCAAAGCTGTCGGCCCAGATAATATTGGACGTGACATGGTTTTGCCGATTTTGGACCAAATAGTTTCCCATATCACTCACCTAATAAATTTCTCCTTTGCCTCCAGTACCTTCCCTACCAAGTGGAAAGAAGCGTTCCTGATTCCTGTCCCCAAAAATAGTTCTCCTACTAATTTCAGCCACTATAGGCCAATATCTATCCTCTCCTTCTTCTCCAAAATTCTTGAAAAGGTTGTTCATGGCCAACTCAAATTTCTAAACAAACACAACCTCTTTAATCCTTATCAGTCTGGTTTCCGATCTCTGCACAGTACTTCCACGGCCTTAATTAAAATAACTGATGATATCCGCTTCGCGATGGATAATCGTCAACTCACTCTTCTTGTCCTTCTGGACTTCAGTAACGCCTTTAACTGTGTTGACTATGACATCCTGTTAGCAATTTTGAAATCCCTGAATTTAACATCGTCAGTTCTACAATGGTTCAGTTCCTATCTTCGGGGACGCCGGCAACGCATACGTGTTGATGATAAGTTCTCCGATTGGTGTAACGTTGTTGCTGGTGTTCCTCAAGGCGGTGTTTTATCTCCGTTGCTTTTTTCTGTGTTTATCAATGCACTTGTTTCCGTAATAAATTTCAGCAAGTATCACCTGTACGCAGATGATGTCCAGCTGTATCAGCATTTTAGTTTAAATGACCTAAATTCATCTGTTGACAGAATGAATTCTGATCTTGCTGCAGTTCATCAGTGGGCAAGATGTCATGGGCTAATATTAAATCCTGCCAAAACACAGGTTATAATCATAGGGAGCAGAAAAATTACATGTCGACTTGACTATCAATACCTACCTAAGGTCACTCTAAACGGTGTAGATTTAGAATATGTTAGGCAGGTTAAGAACCTTGGCTTAATTTTGGCTGACGATCTAAGTTGGGTGCTACAGGTTAATGAGGTCAGGAGACGTATTTTTGGAACTATGCATTCATTAAAGCTCTGGCAAAAATTTATTCCTCAGACGGCCAAGGTTACGCTAGTCAACTCTCTGTTGCTTCCTATCTTTGATTATGCCGATATTGCCTATCCAGATATAACTGAGGAGCTGCTTAGCAAACTCGACCGTCTGCTCAATCTGTGCATACGCTATATTTTTGGCCCGCGCAAGTTTGATCATATATCACAATTTCGCTCAAGACTTAAGTGGCTCGACATCCGTTTTCGCCGGAACACACACCTTCTAACCACTTTGTATGGTATTCTTCACAATCCTTGTTCCCCAGTTTATCTAAAAGAGCGTTTTTCATATTTAAGCTTATCCCGTTCGATGACCAACAAAACTCTAACTATCCCTATGCATAAATCTGCATACTACTCGGATTCCTTCACGGTATATTCAATTACACTTTGGAATAACCTTCCACGAAATTTAAAAGATGCTCCTTCAATAAATACATTTAAACGTAAGCTTGAGGCATATTATTTAAAACTACTTGATTAATTTTATTGATTATGTTTATTATAATTTCGTATACTATATTGTATGCTTTATTGGTTTAGTATATATTTTATTTAAATATATATGTATGCATGTACATATATATATATATGTATATATATATATATATATATATGTATGTGTATGAGTGTATATATGTATATATAATATTATATAATGCGTTTTGAATAGTATGAATAAATAAGTTAGTTTTTCTTTCTCTCGCGGCTCTACCCATAGCTCTCACCACACTACAAAAGGTTAGCTGGCAGAGAATGCCTTTTCGGCATTAAGTTCGCCTTTGTACCAAATTGTTTTGTTTGAGTGCAATAAAGAATTTTCTATCTATCTATCTATCTATCGTCAAATATCGATATATTTTTCAACATGGTCAAGCAATAGTCGATGTCAAATTGACTCACTCCACAGTTTTAGTCATTTGTTCTGAATGGTATATCTATAATAAAATAATGGTATAATGAAAGAAATTTTGTGGTGGTTATCAGATGTCAACAATACATAGAAATATCGACTATATTTATCATAGCTGGATAATACAATATTTTATTTTACATTTGATTAAATTTTGTGATAAATAACGATAAATATAATAAAATAATGTACTTACAATTAAAAAGAAATAGTGCTGCTTCCCCGCTATAGTTTTTACACCATTTAACTGAACATTTAGTCATTTTTGGAGATGTTTTGTTGACAAGTAAGTGCTTGAGACTGACGCAAAAATAAACGACCAAGGCTAGAATTTTCAGGTTACTGACAAGACTGGTATAGGTAAGTCCGCTTATGTGTCGGGTCCAGTGGTAAATTCGTTCAAGGCTACAGGCTACAGCCTTCTGTGTTTGGATTTTTTGACAACGTCACTGTTGTCTACTCTAAACACTAAGAAGCCTGTAATTATAGTACTGGCTCTGAGTGCTCTTCCGACCAAAACGCAGTCGTTAGAGTGTGCTATTACCCAGACGAGAAGCATTCGTATAACCTAGTAAAATATATCATAGTAGGTATATCTTTAAGTATACTGGTTTAAGATGCTATCAATAGCGATCATCAATACAGTGGACCCCCGGTAATCCGGCTTCTAGCTAATCCGCACAATCCTTGTAATCCGCCATGCCTTTAACATGTAGGTACCATCGAGTCGCGTTATGAATCCGCCATGGGGGAAGGTGTGCTTACTGTGCTTCGCGAAGACGTTGATACACATGTTGCAATTAGTTTGCGCCACCACGAATCTAGCTTCATTTGTCTCGGTTCAAATGTGATGTTCAAATGTGTTATTATAGACTATGTTTAGGTATTCATTGTGCATCACATGACTTTTTTATTTTTTATTATTTTATGTTTGATATGTAATTTTTTGGATTATAGCGTACTCATTATTAAAAAGTTCCGGACTACCAGGGGTCTGAGGCAGTACTCTATAGTCCGACAAATTTGATAATCCGACACCGCCTTGCAAAACATTTGTCGGATAACCGCGGGTCGGCTGTAGCTCTATATGGAAAGTGAGCAGATCACTTTGTATTTAGTAAATTGCAGTGAGTTTTGACCACAGAAATCCAAATAATATTATTTAGATTTCTGTGGTTTTGCCGGTCATCGTGGTTAGTAAATGAAAGAGCACCTAGTTACGCTGTGCGGGGGGGAGGGGGGGGTACCGAGTGCGCTGAGTTGAATGTGCCGATAACGCACTGGAGTAGGAAGTGTCGCTCGCAGCTAGGGCTGCGTCTTGGTGTTTATCGGCGATACAGTAACTAAAACTTCGCATTGGGACTGTCCTACGCTCTAACACGTAAATCTCGTGATTATTTATTGTATGTGGTAGCTAGCATTTGCAACACTCGCATTACCAATGAAGTTATTAATTGCAATTTTAAGTGCTGTTTCATCTCATGCTCGATGGTAAAGAAAAACATCCCTTAAAATGAGAGGAAACCCGTGCTTCATCTATTACCGAACACGGGCATAGCAAGTGTAAATCGTTGTTGTATTTGTGTTTTTACTTTAATTACCGAGCGGTTTACGGTTCGAAATGTTGTTTATTATAGTTTTTGCTCGGAGGTTGATTTAATCGATTGGACACTGTTTGGTCCTGCAACAATAGGCGCGGCCCTCAACGTGCCTGCATGTAGCAGTGTGTGTGTGTACGCATGTACGTCGGCCGTGTGTGCGCACTCGTTCCGCGAACGTGCGATGCCTACTTCCTGCGTTCGCGACACTTAACCCACTAACGGGCCGGCTCTGCAAACAGCGTTGTTTGCCGATCCGAGTATTAATTTATAGCGACGCGCTAAGGTGCTGTGCAAACGACCCTCGGGGAGATCGCTTGCGCAAACACCGCCCGACCGGGACGTTTTGTTTTTTCTGACGGATGCGAGTAGAAACATTGGTTTGAAATAATACTAGTTTTTATTTAACTTTTTAAATACCCGACGTTTCGAACGCTTTACAGCACTCATGGTCACGGGCGGGACTGAGATGTTCAACGTCCATATGTCATAGTTAACCGCGGTTACCATAGATTAAAATTTAACTTTTGTTCCGATCTATGCAGTATGAACTTATGGTATCTTGAAGTCTTGCAGTTGTATGCTTGGGTTGGGATTTAATTTTAATTATTATAGGATCCCAAGCAGATGGTAGCACCCAGCCATCTTCTCTATTGAAATTAGGATGTTTTTTGATTTCAATAGCTTCGCGAATCATCCTTGGAAGGAATCGGTGTTCTTTAGCGAAGATTTGCGGTCTATCAAATCTGATGTAGTGACGGGGGCGATCCTGTACGTGTTCACAGACTGCAGACTTCCCGGAGCGTTGATTCTTCACATCAGTTATATGTTCTTTAACGAAGTCTGCACTGGGGGGCCGTGATCGTGGGTGCTGTAAAGTGATCTAAACGTCGGATATTTAAAAAGTTAATATAGGTACGCGATAAAATCCGTAAAAAGTAGTATTATTTAAATGTGTAGTTTTCGCGTAAATATCGAGCAAGATGAGCTGGATGAGTGAAACGAGTTTCGTTTCAACCTAGCACTCGCTGTGTGGTACCTATGCAGGTGGCGGCTGCCGTCGACGCCTCGAGCGGTTACAACTCAATAAAGTAGTTACTCTGACATTTGCTTTCTCGATTCTCTATTATAACAGCGTGAATATTGAATGCGGGAAATCCTTACAACATTCTTATTGTAGATCGTTATCTGAAGAATATGTTAATATTATAATAAAAACTTCCTACAACGAAAGCGTCAAATTTAAATGACAGAAATATAAAAATAAGTATTACCATGCTTAATTGTATCCATAAATATTGTAAATAATGCTTATAAAATGTCCAGCTGGGTTCCTTGCTGGTACTTCCCAGGTCAGAGGTTTTTCCCGAACCAGTAATAAATTACTTTCAATGAGTATTCTTGTTACCTACCTATATAAACCAAAATAATTATATTCCTTGCTAGTCTTCGACTTCATCAGCCAATCTTTATTTTCTTGGTTATTAATTAAGTGATATATGTATGCAGGTGGCTCAGGGGCGTGCTGGTGGCGTTGCTTTGAGGTCTGTTCACAGTGGACTTGTTTATTGTTTTAATTGTGATGAATTCAGTGATAATGAATAGGTACAAATAATTCCAGTGTGGTGTCAGTGTAGGATAGTTCATACTCCATTTAGTCCGATGGATAAGACTCGCCTCTTAGTCCTAGTCGATAGGACATGCTAGAAAATATTATGAATGTCGAAAAGTGGCGGTATTACCATCTCGCCAGGCGTAAAATATTAACACCGGCAACAGATATCAGAGTCTAAGTTGCGAAACTTTCTGCGATCTTCAGACCGCCAGCAAATATCTCGAGATATGCCCGTGAACGGTAATAGATTAAAAGAAAGCGTATATAAACTGTGATAGAAGTGACGTATGAATACATGTATATTATGCCGTAAACAAGTTGGTAGCGGATAAGCATAGAAGATATGGTGCATTCTCCATAACTACTCGATTGTTTAAAATGTGAGCCGCGGGAGGCGACAACGCGGCTAGCGCGTGGGCGTGTGAAGCGCCTTGACACGGGACACCTGAGACACGGCCCTCGATTGTTTTGTCTCAGACTAGAAACTAATATTCCTTAGACTATGGGTTTATACTGTGTGTTAATAACAAGATATACATACTTAAACAGATTCGAAATTGAATCGAACTATTTATTATCTACTGGCTTTGCTAAATAAAGAAAGATCTAAAATGGATGCAATATAGGAAAACAAGGAATTATTAAAGCTATGAGGCTTCGCTCCGGACTCCGAACATATCTACCTAAAATTTTTTATAGGTATAAAATATACTACCTATAAAATATCTTTGATATCTATCAATTACGTGTATGACGAGCGTGTCAAAAAAGGTGGAAGATAGGTTACCTATAGATACCTTGAACGAATTAACCACATTCGTTCAAGGTAGGTACTATCCATATTATTTATTTATTTTCTTTTGAATATGTTACATGATACATAATTAAATATTATCTTTTTTTCATTTCCAGTACATATTTCTATTATAATATAAACATATTAAAATTAACAAATCCTAAATGCACCAATTACAAACGTTCCGTTTCATGACGTAAACATGTCAAATGTAATTCTGAAAAAAATTGTCAAATAAAAGAATTAACAATATTACCTATATTATACGCAATGACAATTAATAATAAAAATGTCAATTATTAACTACAGAATCTATCAAGGTTGGCAATTCGTTTAACGAGTAAAATTTAAATTATTGAAGGAGACACAGGTAGGTACCTATAATTAATTATTATAGGTAGTTTTGATAAAAATATTGTAGTGTTGTAGGTATAGTATCTAGACATCTTAGCTTTTCCATTCTTTGATAAAGCTTTAATACTTTATGAATAAGTATGTAATTTATCATTGTCTGATTATGTGTATTTGAATTGTATCTATGAGACTCACATGATATAGAAGATCAAGCTCCCTATAATAAACAAATAATAAAATAATATTTTAAGTATGCTCACAACCTACGGGAGTCACGTCTTTGTTATCAAACTCTTATGACATACAAACAAGGAATGAGAGCAGATGACATTCTTGAAATCTCGTAATTTGCCCTAATGTCATTAATACGAATGAATTTCTATTTATTTTTACACCAATAGTGTCATCAAAGTGTTTGGTGGCCACACAAACATAAAATATTTAATTATATTTATATTGTAATTTTAAACCTAACGTCGACTTAAAACCGAATTTCCAAAAGGTCTCAAGGGAGGCGACGCCAGCCCTGATCTATCGCTTGTTATTTTAGAGTTAAGTAGCAACGGTTCACTTCGAACCGCAACTAACTACACAATAATGAACTATTACTTGCTACATGTGTAGCCAGACCAAACAAACTCTGTATCCGGTTTGAGTGACGACAACAAAATAAAATAAAATATATACTCGCACAAGGAGCAGCGGAGTCGCTCGTAGGTGAGGTTACCACTTACCAGATATCAGATATTGGAAAATCCTGACATTTTGTTGGGAACGTTATTAATAAACGTAAAATAAAACAACAAATCAATTATTGGTTTTGTGCACTGTCGCGATTAATCCATGTCGCAATTTCTTACCTTCCACGCAAAAATCTACTGTGTTTTTTTCAAAAATTGAAAACCCTGACATTTTTAAAAGCCGAGCGCAAAAAGAGCTACTGGAAAAGTGTTTTACGATGGTACGGAACCATAGAAATATAAAACACTATCTTGTATCTATGTACGGAACCCTTCGTGCGCGAGACTCGCACTTGGCCGGTTATTATTTAAATAAATTAGTTTGTCGCCAGCGCTACTCGCCGCGGTAGGCATGTCGTTAGCGACTGGAATTTTCCTCGTTTTAATTACCGCCGGCCTAAAGCGCAAACATTCACGTAGACGTACCTACAGCCAGCTATCCTGCTGCCGAAAACATAACGCACTGCAATATCTTTCATTCATATTACGCTTATCCGTTACGTTAGCTCATTCACAACTGTATCATATTTTCATAGAATTCATTCCGCGTGGCGTCTACGTAGCTGGGATTATTGTAGAAGACACGAATCCATTAAAACTTTAGTTGCTTATCAATACAAATCACTTAATTGCTTTTTTGCCACTTATATATTCGGTTATATTTAAACATGTACGATGTTATTTTCGCTAGTCCGCCCTTCTCCGGTGTAAACACGTCTCAGGCTGATGCCATGACGTCGGTAGTTTTACGAGGAAATATCGTAGTGTAATATTCCTTAAGGCTTATAAAACAAAGTTGCTTTCATGTATTCTCCCAGGTTTTTTGGTCATTACTGCAAACCAGAGTTGTGGTTTCGCCGCAAGCCACAACGTACAAAGTTAAAATTAAATTTAGTTTTTTTTTGTCATATTTTAGTTTGTTGTTGTGGGTACGTCAATTTATCTTTCTTTCTTTATCTACAACTTATTTTTTTTTAAATTATGTAATTCAAGTTGTTAATCTTTCAACTTAGCACATTATGATTCCATTCAGCGTATAAAAGACTACTGCTGCGCCATCCCGTGTATTGCTTCATGCGGAAGATTATTATACTTACTATGGATACATAGAAGTACAATCAATCTAATTGTACCCTCATTAGTACCTACAGTTGAAATTATATAATGTGTTTTTCTATAGGTACCTACTTGGATATTATTCAGAATGCTTTACAGCGACGTTTCCGTAGAGAGATGATTCGAATGGGAACAAATGCTGTCTGTTGTGCCACCAGTAGGTCTGGGTGGAGACAACGCGCGGCTCCAGCGCTTGAGGGCGGCTTATCGCGCGCGATAACCACTTCCTAGCGCGGAGTGAACCGACCGCGCACTTGCATTTATTTTAGACTATCGTCGCGCCGACCCTTTAATAGCTTCTCAAATTTAGACAGACGCTTCATCACTTATCACCTTTAAATAAACTCTTTATCACATGCACTGCGAGCGTGCGAATTTTCACCAAACAGTACGTAATATTATTACTCCTCGGAATACAGAAACCACAGCGCCATAGTAGCTGCGAGACTAAACGCTTGCTGTAAACTTCGCAGTACGCGAAGAGCCCGGGTTCGATCCCCGGCGGCACCACTGTTATCTTAAAATGCAATTTTAAGTGGTGTTTTAACACGTGCTCGACGGTGAAGGAAATCATCGTGAGAAAACTTAAATATCTGAGAATAACACATACACTGGGGTAGTGTGATGGATACTTACTTGCTCTAAAATGTTATTATTAATAAGAGGAGACCTGTGCCCAGGATAGAGACATATATAGGATGTTACCTTTTAACATATCGTAATTATAGTTAAATGCGGTTCTTGTGTTAACGTTCCGGGACAAAGCAAACGTCGCAGGTGAGGCGCTAGCTATGTTGACAGAGGTTTTTGTGCGCCCTTTCTAACTCGCCGTTTTACACGTCTCGAGGGTCCTCGGATCGTTTTCAAATTTGTACGTGTCGTTTTTTGTCCTCTAGTGACTTAAGTGTTTGGAACGAGTTGTTTGTATAGGCTCTCGAGGGCCCCGAGCGGGACGTTGCAAATGCAAATACGAGCGGGCTGTGAGGCCACAGTTTATCCTTGTTGAATTGTTTTTTTCTGGTTCGGACTCGCGGATTCAGACGCGTGGTGGGTCCGGTGTCGGTCGGTGTCCCCTGGGGTTGATGTAACGCGTGCGGGTCGTTCCGCACGTGCTGGCTAGCTCTGCATCCGCTGACATACGGGCCCCCGTCTCGTGTTCCTAATAACGACTGTTCTGCCATCAGAGTAGAAAATTATGTGTCCCGTTATCTACCACAAAATGTTTCACGCTTTCACTTTCGGAAAAATAATAATAGTCGGAGTACCAATGTCCCCCAGACCAACCATCTGTGCAACAGAATTATAGTGACCCAGTATGTAGCCAAGTAGAAGTGCACTTTCTGTTTCCTCACGCTCATAGTCCAAAATCGACAGAGAAAGACTCAATGGCAGCTTCAAACTACCACACAATTTAGGAGGTGAAGGAAGCTCCTACTAAATATCGTCCCGATCTTATGAAACATTTGAGATCTCTCACTCTCAGCCTATGGCAGACCCCATGTTCAGCAGTGAAGGGGCAATAGCTCCCATAGTCCGATGAGACGATAATCCGACACGACCGAAGAGAGATCAGACACAGGACGGCAGGACCAACGGCTTTACGTGCTCTCCGAGGCATGGGCTTAAAACACCGCCAACTTCCAGACACCGCGCTGCTGATGTTGCCCGATTGAAATAGTACGTGTACAGTGTTTCGATTTGTTGTAAATTTAAATGATGCAGATGAGGTAGGTTATGTCACGTGTTGTTGAACTCGTTTCGTTGCTGATATTATTAATGTAAGGTAAGACGTAGCGGCTCGCCCGGGGAGGGGGGGGGGGACCCGAGAGCCGAGAGTCCGTCGGAAATAGGGTTACCATATGAAAGGAATTTTTCTAAAATGTCCGTAATTTTAGCTCTCTGTCAGGAGGACAGGGAAATTTGAAATCGTCAGCAGATTTTTTTAAAAAAAAACATAATAAATGCAAATTAAAATATTTCTCAATAATTAAATTGTTTTATTCATTTGATCTGGCTTGCACTTTTTATTGTGGGATCCTGCGCGTATTATCTCAAACATAAGCACAAGTTTCTTCAGTTACCTAGGTCATTTTGTTGTCCGCCTCCGCCTCAATAAGAGGAAATTTATTGAAAAATCAGGGATTTTGCCAGAAAAAATCATTTTCGTATCTGGTAACCCTTGTTGCAACCTGATCTCCCCGGCGCGGTGCGGGCACACGGCATAGTATTGTAACAATAACATCGACTCAAGTGTTCCCATTCATCTACAGCCTCGGAACGCTTACGTTGCAACGTGGTCGAGCGCCAGCACAAATATGTGTACGTGTAGTCTTTCAATGTGAATGTAAATACGTCTTAATAAAGTAGGTACTGTGCGTAGGAAAACAAATCGAAGTACTATACAAATATTTGAAATTAAACTAAGTGTATGGATTTCATCGCGTTTATAATTTTAACTTTTTGTTTCCCGACGTCTCGGGTGATTTACAGAACTCGTCTTCACGGGGTGAATGAGCTGTGGCTGTGACTCCCGATCTCATAGTTAGCCCGCCTACCTTCAGCGTTTGAATATTATATTTTTCCCGAAATGTCGGGAATTAAAAACTTAAAATTGAATATAACATGCGTAAAATATTTTCATTTAACGTACAGCGTAAATATAAACAACCATTACATACAAAAATTATTACATATACTACATTCCCACATTCCCAGTTGTTGATGTAAACTGAACTAACAATAAATTATATGAGGTGTCCCTGGCGACCGGGTCCGGAGAGGAGACGGGTGTGCAGGGGAAGGGGGGAAGGGGGTGCTGCTAGGCTACGATAAGGCACACTTCCGAGCGTTCCGAGCCATTAGCCGCGGCGCTCCACTTAGCGCCACCAGCAGTACCGCAGACATGACATCGCACCGTATGCCATGAGCCCTCATCACTTCTTCCGCATCTTATAAAAATGGTTTTATTAACGTAACGTATGTAATAAAAATGGTAGGATAAAAGGTAGCTCAGATGTTGATTGTTCGCCGTAAATTTTATAGTTAAAATTGACTATATTAATTACACTAAAAATGAGGACAGCCGCAGTAAAATCAGAGTAAACGGCATAGCCCAATGAATTAGTAAGCTGAAGTGGCAATGGGCCGGCCATGGAGTGGTAGTTTCGTAACGGTAGACGAAGTGTAGCACGGCTATTTTGATGGTCCTACCACCTGGTGAGACATGCGATAACTCGATGCATGCAGGTGGCTCAGGACCGTGCTCTGTGGCATTCCTTGGTAGGAGTGGTATTCAGCTGTGGACATGTGAAGGGCTGTAATGATGATGATGACGATGATGAAATTTCACATTACGCTTGTAAGCTTGTACCCCGGGCACAATGTGTTGCACGTGCTTGGTGATTAAGGAAAACACCGTGATAAAACCTGTATGGTTGAGAAATAAATGTTTTGAGTACGTGTGAAATTCATCCCCTCGTGACCACGGGTTCTGTGAAGTACCTACTCAAAACGTCGGAATGTAAGCTAACACACGCGATAAAATTCGTAAAAAATATTTTTATTTAAATGTTAATTTGTTATAATACTAGTTTTTACGGAATTTATCGCGTATATTTAACTTTTTTACCCGACGTTTCGAGAGCTTTACAGAACCCATGGTCACGGGAAGGACTGAGATGTTCAACGTCCAGCTGTCATAGTTAACCGCGGTTACCATAGATTAAAATTTAATTTCAAAAATTAAAATTTATTACCATAGATTAAAATTTAATTTTAAAAATTAAAATTTAATCTATGGTAACCGCGGTTAACTATGACAGCTGGACGTTGAACATCTCAGTCCTTCCCGTGACCATGGGTGCTGTAAAGCTCTCGAAACGTCGGGTAAAAAAGTTAAATATACGCGATAAATTCCGTAAAAACTAGTATTATTTCAATGTGTAGTGTTCGCGTAAATATAAGAAATCATTATGTTAATTTGTTATTTGAGTTGGTGTCGGGTGTCCGGCTGCAGTAGTCATATGAAAAAAATACGGTTGTCGAAATTTTACAACAACGATTTTGATGTGATTTGCGGCAAAAAGTAGATGTTGTTTTTTTAAGTTAAGAGCTAATTTTTAAAATTATTATAAGTTAGATACTAACATTCGTTTTAAAGTTATCTAAAAAAAAAAATACATTTTTTTGAAGTTTTGAGATTTCTCAAAATCTGCCCAAACGAATTGATTTAAATTCACGGGAAATCTAAATAAAGCAATAGAACTCTTTCGCGTTTGAATCGTTCAAGCCGTTCAAAAGTTATAAGGAGATTGCTTCCTAGAACCTCAAAACGTAAAGATGTGATGGGAACTCGATATAATAAAACAAATAACTATTTAGACGCGTTGTAATTCTATTTACATGTGTAGTCCTCGCATAAGCATAAGAAATCATAAAGGATTTGTTTCGTCATAATAACATTCTCACCGGGCGACTCTGAGTCGAGACACAAAGCTCCCGGAACTAATCTGCCTGTGCCCCTGCTATTGTTCAGCTGCAATATGCGCGCAAGTACTGAGTTAGCCTAATAAACTCGCCTGGCCCATTAACCTTAACCAGCCTAGCTCTTACGTTCGTACATGACTCCTGGTCGCCAATACGACAATGAAATGAAAAATATGTCCGGTTATTGTAATTATTTGGTTCCGACATGGCATCGTATCGCTCCGGAATAGTCGTTTGCGAGCGTGACTATGGTGGTAGGTGCAGCGCTCAGTTTAACTTAGTTCGAGTCGAGTTTATCTACTAGGTAATATTAATACTTAAAGTTAATGAATTATTTGAAATTTAGATTTTTTTGCTAGCAAATAGACCATCCATCCATCTTAGTCCTCACGGTTGACAACGTATCTGCATTTTGATTCACAAACGAGGATAGATGTAGCAGTCTACAGCTACCACTTACCTACCATCAGGTGGACTGTATCCTCGCTTGTCAGCTTGTCACCCTTATCTTATATCCTTTAAAATCAAAAACACAAAAATCAAATAAGTACAATGAGTTTATTCATCATTTATATTAACAGTGTATTTTATATATACCTATCATTTTAAGATACTATTTTATTTCTACTGTTTCAATAGCATTCAAAGTTAAGTACTGTATGTAGAGTTAAATACGCTCTAGTTGTAAAAATATTATGATGTGATTACTAAATAAATATAAAATATTGTAGTGCCGGTGTAACAATACTCAATACCCCATATTGTCCCAAATGGGGTATTGCGTATGACGCAAAAGGGAATCAAACTAGGATATAGGCAGCAGCGTCTTCCAAATAATACGTTTTAAATATAAAACCGCGGTCGCCAACCCGCCTGCCAAGCGTGGCAGCTGTGGCAAACATTCCACTACGAGACAATCTCTGGGGGAGGGGGCTATTTAGCAGTGGAATTTTGATGATAGGTGGTAATGGTAATAGTTACTGATGCAACGGAAGTGTCATAACGGAAGCAAAAACGGAAACAGAAGTCAAATGTAAATTTCAGCAGAAACAGAAACGAAAACGGATGCAGAAGCGGAAGTATAAATACTATGTATGAATGTACTTCTTTCAATTTATAACAAATATAATTTTACATTAAATTATCATTTAAAACTAAGTAGCGGTAAGTTATATTTTATGACCTAGAAATCCGTTTCGGTGTCATTCATGTATAAAAATAATTTCGCTAAATAATTGCTCTCTGATGACGCTTCTTGGAGGAGCTGTTACCTAAATATTGGCGAACTAACTATTTATGTGCATTCCATTTATACCACATACTCCTGAAGGTGGATTACGTCTATAAAAGAGATTGTCACCCCTGTTACTAGTGCAACCTGTCTTCAAACACATGTAATGATAAATTATTCATAATTGATTACGTCGAATGGACTTCATTCTCAATTTGAGGTGGCACAAATCAAAGTTCCGATCAAATTTCCGTTACGAAAGTTGCGGAAATAGAAGCAGAAACGGATGTCAAAAAGCGTGCAGAAGCAGAGGCCTGTTGCATCACTAGTAATAGTGCTTCAGATAAAACACTTGACTTATACGAGATTAACCTAGTGTAGACAAATTGCACTAGGTCTATTGGATCTGAGCACATATTTCCCTTCATAAGTTCTTTGCACGTCTGGCGCGGAGTGGAACGCTCGGCGTCGTTGGCTCGGTCACGCACGTTGGCGCTTCGCTTCGGGTTCCATTTTCTCCGAATTCATTGTAAAAGCTTAAGTCATTCATATAAGAATAAGTAAGCTGTAACTGTTTGCTTGCCACAAGAATCACACCAGCATTATGCTGCTATTATGCAGGTATACAACATCTTATTTTATTACACGTATCGTAGCTAATTAACTTTTAACATCAATACAAATTTATAAATTAAAGTGAAATGTCCGTTTGTATTTTTTTTATAGAATAAGGGTGACAAACCAGCATACAGTCCACCTGATAATGCTGAAGTGGATGCTGTGGCCCACAGGCATCTACATTTGTCCTCGATCAAGAATTAAAAAAAGGACTAAAATGGAATGACTTGTTTCCAGTAAAAAGGGTATCCGGTTCTCTACACTCACCATACGAAACACAGCAGTATTAAGAGTTACTATTTTACGCTGGAATTCTGTGAAAGCGTGGTGTTTCCCGGGCCGACCCATTCGTGCTTCAACCATGTAATAGCGGCAACGTGGCTCTACGCTCTACCACGTATTAATGTAATGTCGAAATATCAGTTTTCTAATTTCTACTAAATACATATTCTGTTATAACAAAATAACAATTTTTGAAAGTTTTTGTCAGTCGGTCTGTCTATCGGTGTTTGTTTCGGCTAATCTCCGAAACGGCTGGACCGATTTTGACGGGTTTTTTACTGGCAGATAGCTTATGTTATAAGGAGTAACTAAACAAAACAAAAAATCATGAAATCCAATCGTAACCACGCGGAAAAAGTCGCGGAGAACGGCGAGTCTTCAATATAGTCAATTACCGCAAAGCAACACCTGATTCTATAATTATTTACGTTTATTGTTGGGTATATAGCGCAGTGGTTTGACGTTGTGCTTGTGCTTGTGCGCAGGTCGGGCGCGGTGTACTCGCGCTGCGCGTACTCCGCCGGCTCGCCGTACTTCGGCAATGGCGCCGACCTCTCCCAGCCACAGATGTGGACCTCCAGTGCCGGTGAGATTACTGCTTTACTTGTTATCTTACTGTCCCAGAAGTAGGATAATGTTGTATTTGCAAATACAGTATTTACCACAGAAATCTAAATAATAATATTAGGTTTCTGTGGTATGTATATATCGCATCTGCAAACACAATCAAAAAAAGAGCGAAAGGTTTTTTTTTCAGTAAATTTTTCAACGCAGTCGGTTTCTTTTAATGATTCTCTTAACCATTAAGATAATTAATAGATCAATGACCGTGTAGTGGCGGTGCAAGAGTATCCACTTCCCGGTATCATCCCGCGGGTGTCGTGAGAGGCGACAGAGGGGAACCACAAAAGATCAAATTTTTTGGCGGACTCGACGACTTCAGGCCGCCCAAACAAGTACCATAGACTAAAACCATACTCTACGGCGTACTATACACAGAAGAGTATAATCTGCCAATGCCTTGCGTGTCTGAATTATAATAAGGCCTTGTATTACGTTGAAATTTGGGCGGTGCTGCAGTCCCTTTAGCGGTGTCAAGTTAACTGTCGGCATATCGAAGTGCCGAAGTGTTTATACAATAGGATTACGATGCCTATCCGAGTACAAAACCAGAGTACGAACACAACACAGTTGCAGAGATATGTAAGACAGAGACAGGGTGACATTACATCCTCCAAAACTCTTCACCTCTGCATTGAAAGACTTTAAAATACGATTGTACAACTAGTGCGTGTTTTATTATACTGGCGTAGATTATCAGACTTTGATGAACGATCTTAAAGTCAAAAAAAATCGAATCAAATCTGAAAATGGAAACTATAGAAAACATTTTTTGTTCAGCACAGAAATACAGCTGAGCAGGCATGTCTATTTGGTGGCAGAAAGTCCTAATGGTCACCTACCCTCTTTATAGGATAAGGGTGGCACACGAGCGCACAGTCCACCTGGTGGTAAGTGGTTGCTGCGGCCCATAGACGTCTACATCTATACTCGTTTACGACTAAAAATATAGATGCGTTTGTCACCCGTGATGATTTAGAATGGAGTGCTTCGTTTCCAGTTAAAAGGGTCTCCTGTTCTCTACACTCACCATATATAACACAGCAGCATTAAGCTGCTATTTCACGCTGATATTCTGTGAGAGCGTGGTCCTTCACCGGTCAAGTTGACCCATTCGTGCTACAACTGCAATACTAATATAGCTGCAGCATGGCTCTAGCACGTACAACAACGGACCCCGACAGAAATATAAACAGGAAAGAAGTACCAACACCTTTCAATATATCGTGTGTTTCAAATGGTGGGTGTATTGAATCGAACACTCTTTTTACTGGTAACCAGGCTTCCTCTCTTATCTTAGTCCTCAGTGATGACATCTGACAACACATTTACATTTTGATTCTTCAATGAGGATGTCTGTTAGCTATGGAATCTACAGACCTTGATAATCTCCGTGCTCGTTTCGTACTTTTCTTTTATAGAAAAGAGCTATCTCTCGATTGTTTTTTATTCAATAAATCGTGTGTGTCCAGGCGGTTCGCCGAGCTATAGCGGCAGTGTGCTGGAGGAGTACGAAGCGGCGGAGGGTGAGGGAGCGAACGCCGCGGGCGGTGGTGCGGGCGGGGGGTGCGCGGGAGGCGCCCTGCCCGCCTTCAGCGCGCGCTTCGGAGGAGCCTTCGCTGCCCGCCCGCCCACCTACGCTACCGCGCCGCTGCCCGCAAACTACACGCACCAGGTGAGATTCTAATGCAAACACAGTGCCACGATTTATTTGTGTCATCACTGCTGTAAGGGTGATCACATCTTAGTGGTTTCTGCGGCTAAGCGTCACTGGACTCACCGTGTTTAGGTTTGTAGGCTATTGGAGAGCCAGAGTAATTACATCTTGGGGGACAACGAATATGAGACCTTTTTCATTTGAAGTTGGTTTCATGCGTCCACGTGCTGCAGTAGCCCCCACTATCAGTCAAGTACAATAGTATTACACACACAGACACTCAAATGTCATCGTACATTATGGGTGTAGCTTGAATGGGTCGGCTCGAACGGGAAACTACCACGCTCTCACAGAATACCGGCGTAAAATAGCAGCTTAATACTGCTGTGTTTCATATGGTTTGTGTAGAGATCCAGAGACCCTTTTTAGGGTTCCGTAGTCAACTAGGAACCCTTATAGTTTCGCCATGTCTGTCTGTCCGTCTGTCCGTCCTCGCTTAATCTCTGTGACCGTTAGCACTAGAAAGCTGAAATTTGGTACCAATATGTGTATCAATCACGCCGACAAAGTGGTAAAATAAAAATTGGAAAAAAATGTTTTATTAGGGTAGCCCCCCTATATGTAAAGTGGGAAGTGATTTTATTTTAAATTTCACCCCAACCCTGTGATATATTGTTGGAAAGGTATTTAAAAATGAATAGGGGTTTACTAAAATCATTTTTTAATAATGTTAATAATTTCGGAAATAATCGCTCCAAAAGTAAAAAACAATGTGTCCCCCCCCTCTAACCTTTGAACCATAAGTTTAGAAAATATGAAAAAAATCTGAAAAGTAGAACGTTATAAGGACTTTCTAGGAAAATCATTTTGAACTTAGATGGAAACAAAAATACCCACTACCGGGAGCAGTTGCAGGAGCGCGAACATAATGGATACCCACCTTTAAACTCATATGTGGGAACACTTATTGTGACGGACGAGAAACTACGGAACCCTACACTGAGCGTGGCCCGACACGCTCTTGGCCGGTTTTTACTAGAAACGAGTCATTCCATCTTAGTCCTCAGGGGTGACAACGCATCTGCAATTTGATTCTTAATCGAGGATAAATGTAGATGTCTATGGACCACAGTAACCACTTACCATCAGGTGGACTGTTTGCTCGCTTGTCACCCTTATTCTATTTAAAAAATCGGCAGTGGTCTAGAAGGCTACTGCCGACATGCTGATCTAATGGCATAGGATATCCTTCACCATCACTAAGAACTCTAGATTTTTTCGCATTGACTAGTCTTTTATTTTACCCTTTTCGATGTACTAATAATCGTAATGTCTTCTGAATAGTTTACACAAAAAACTTCATCCCTTTTTCATTATTTTACATTTCTAAGGGATAACTTCTAATGACTAAAACCAATTTATTAAAACAAGGATGATTAAAATCTTTTTACTATTGACGAATATTTCTGGATATCGGGAAACTTTAGTATCTATTTAAATCATGAACTGATCGTGTAACCGCGAACTGAGAGAGCGAGCAGCGCAGTAAGGCAGAGTGCGGCATGTTGCAGGAGGTGTGGACGCTGGAGGGGCGCCGCCCGCAGCTTTCGGCCGCCGCCAGCCTCAGTGCCAGTGAGTACTTACCACCACCATACCATAAAACACCACTACTCTACCACAAACCACGACTTGCGTACTCCTTGACCAAGACAATTACACTACTGGCAAACATAGCGAAAACGAAGGCAGGACGCGAGGAAAAATGGAGGCGGGAAGGTCAAACCATAATCACATTCTATCACTACACATTAAATAATTTTTTTACGGATTTTATCCCTACTTCGTAGAACGGACCATACGCTGGAGGTACTCCGAGTAAACTTAAACAACGTCAATCACGTCAGCCCTCGGTGACCGTGGCTCACTTTTTGTGCTTTGTTTAATTGAGTAGTAGGTACACACACACACACACACACACACAAACACAAACTCGTTGCTGGCGTACAGCAGTAACAATTATTTTATCACACTTTCCCCAGAGGTGCCAACGCTTCTGTTATTATTTTTGACTGTGCTTCAGTAGCCACTTACCATCAGGTCGTGTGTCAAAAAACCCCAAAACATTATTTTAAGGTTTGCAAATGTCATTCTTACATCTACGAGATTAATTTTAACAACTGGATGTACACGAGCTTATATATTTACTTAAGCAAGAAATCTAGGAAAGACACGGAAATTGGGGAAACATCCAGATACGGAGGTCTACTTGACTGGAAAAGGATCCTACCATCACGGAATATCAGTGTGAAATAACAGCATAGTACTGCTGTATTTCGTTTAGTTAGTCACGAGAACCGGAGACCCTTTGTTTGACCGGGTGGCAGTGCATCTTCATTATGATTCTTATCTTCTTCTTCATTTAGATGTAGATATGTATACACGACAGCAGTTTGTCTTCTAAAGTCAACAACAGTATCCGTTACCGACTTCGTTCAATATTGAAACTCAGGACATATGGTTTAAGAGGTATAATATGAACTACTGAGTTACGTGGCACATGTATGTAACATCAGTGTTCATGACATTTAATCGTTGTGTTATTCATCATTCATCATCCCCCTGGCCTCTCAAAAGCCCTCTTTTGAACATAGGTCTCCCCCATATGTTACTTTATAGGGGGGATAGTTGTCGTATGGTTGTGCTGCTACCAGGAAGATGCTGCTGCCCGTCCGTATCAGTTTCCCTCAGTCGCCCACTCGACGCCCACAGGGTGATGTGGGCCAGTGGATTCTACAGCAAGCTCAATTCCACGCCAAGGTTTTAATACAATAAACTTTTTAATGCAACGTATACAGATTACAATAAGAACTTTAAATATTTTAAGTGTTCAATATACTTTTATTATATAATATAATATACTTAATATAATATAATATATTAATATTTTAAGTGTTTAATATTTTGCTTTTAATATTTGTTATGAAGCATTAGGTGTATTAATACTGAAAAGTATTACTTTGTATTGTTGTGTTGAAATTCTACTATAACAACTGATACTTACGCATGTCATTACGTTCAGGCCTGATCAGCCAGTCACACAAACTTGGCAACAGTCAGCCTCGCCCAGGTGAGTCGGCAACGACGCCGTAACTACGATCGCACTGCGTTATGTGCCACAGTGTACTTTGTACACGCAGACACAAACGATGCTAGTGTACCATGTAGGCCGATTTGATCTCTCCTGCTTTAGAGTTAAACGCGAATTTTGCCGATCGCGGAATCGCTGACTCACAACGTTGCGTCAGTGCGCTTTGTTCGCGCTCTCGTATATAGAATAGTCGACATGCCCGTTTTATCTGCATTTTTTTAGACTTCCGCACCGAAAACGGCACAAGCAACCCTCGTCAGTGCTCGGTTCGCAACTATTTCAACTGTACGAAGGTTTTGTCTGTGCCTAGTTACAGATAATGAACCGTTTGGGTATATTTATGACATCGACAGTGATAGCTTTGTTTTAATATTATGTTAACATTTATCTATGAATCACATAACACTTTTTTTAACTAATCCATTCGCCAAGCCAACAGCTTGTACCGCTGTGTTTCGGTCTAAAGGGTTAGGTATTCTTAGTCCGCAGAGGTGACAACGAATCTATAACCTTCTTCATTCAAAATCGGTAGCAGGCTAGCAGTTACCTATTGGCCGCGGTATCCACTTAATATCAAGTAGGTTTTTACTCGTAGTACGCTTGTCGCATCAATTTTGTATAAAATGTATTGGTGTTCAGTAAAAAATTTAGCGCAAAATCCAATATAAAACGTCACAAATGGTTCATACGGTCACAGAATATACAGTAATTTAGTGCACTCGTCGCCACGATGTGGGTATTTTTGAAACAATGTTCATTATCCTTACCGTCTTCGATAACGCGGTTCTAATACGCTGCGGCAGTCGAACAGGTCCAGGCTGTACTTCCTTGAACTGTTATTTATTCTGTGGGTTTATGTCTGCTATAATATGCATTTAAATACACACATTGCTTGCTAGGCACACTAACTTATAATATCTATAAAAAAAGTAAAGTTACAGCCTATATACGTCCCACTGCTGGGCTCAGGCCTCCCCTCATTTCTGAGAGGGTTTAGGGCAAGGAAGTGTCCGCCGCGCTGCCCAAATGCGTGTTGACGGACTTCACATGTCTTCGAAAATATATTTTTTTCTTATTCCTCAGACATGCAGGTTTCCTCACGATGTTTTCCTTCACCGCCGAGCACGTGGTAAATCAGCACTTAAAATTGCAATTAACAATTTCATTGGTGCCGGCGGGGATCGAACCCGGGTTACTCGCGTTCTGTTTAATATCTATGGTGATAAATAATTTTTTTTACTAACACAATGATATCTTATGTTTATGCGATTACTACACATTTAAATGAAACTACTTTTTGCGAATTATATCGCGTATAACAACTTATTTTATATTCCCGACGTTTCGAATACTTAATAGCACCCATGGTCACGAGGAGGACTGAGGTATTTCACGTCCCAATGACATTGATGCTGTTAAGTGTTCGTTGGAAATATAAAACAATTTAATATACGCGATAAAATCCGTGAAAACTAGTTACACTTAAACTAACAGAAATGCGTTAAAAATAAAAGTCTTCAATTACCTATGTGATATTTTTAAAATACTAAATTAAGGTTTATATTATGAGTAGGTAACTTCGATCAATAGTACTGTTATTGATTGAAGGTGTGGATTATTTATTAAATGCGAGAATAGTGCGCGAGTTGTTCCTTTGAAAGTTCTAACAAAAAGCATCTGCGCAGTTCATAAGCAGTACAAGGAAAACTTTCAGAAAAGGAGACCGAGATTACTACTGTATACTATGTTCTACCTGATTCTACCTCATTCTTTCGCAAGCTAAATCCTATAGATGTGGGTATATGTTTCTCTTTTTAGTGTAGCTTCAACTCTGAAAAAGCTTTCACTTCAAAAATCTTAAAGTACAATATTTCTCGTGATGTGTCAATTACGGTACTTCATCTGGGTTACGTGATAACCTCAGCTCGTCTTCCGCACGGTCCCGCACTTTGTCAGCCTCACAACGACACTTAACCTTCGTCTATCTTCAAAGGTCCTCTCCGTTTCGTTTTAAGGCCCATTAAATAATTAATAGCTTCGTCCGAAAAAATCAAGTGTTACGGTTTTCATAAGTGCGCAGTAAAAAGTGTTTGTTATTGTAAAGTTTTTGTCGAGAAGAAAAAAAACACGCTGGTGTTGCTAGGAACCTTTGACGAAGACAGCTTTAGTTTCATACCAGGTACTTTCTCTTTAGTTTTATTGAGGGCGACCTTCGAATAAATTTAATGTTTAAGCTGAGTTAAATAGGTATTTTGTTAGTATGTAAATACATTAGCACTGAAAATAAAAAAATATTCGAGACGTCTTACATTTTTTCTTCTGCAAAAGTATGCTTACATATTAGGTAATTGAAATCGCGAAAGTGAAATTAATGTACCGGTTGTTGAATTTACATAATGCTGCTGTTTCATTAAACGCTATCTGTTAATTGCCGCTGTAGGTATTCAAACGAGCGCGTCGGGGCGGGCGTGATAGGTCCGTCGCTCGCGTAACCACTTTTTTGGGCACATTACAATGAGAACGCAATAAATTTGTTTCAAAATAGATAACTCAGAGGCCTGTGTCACTGCACTCTTCTGTTATTTGTTACAAAAAAAAAGGATTGACGATTTGTTTTTCTGGCTGTGAGCCGATAAGGGCGCGCAGCGCTTCTCCCCACGGGTTACTATTATGAACTGTAATGTGAAATGACTCTGACACTTCTTTTATTCGCAATAAACGTCTAAAAGGTGTGAACAAGTGATTGCTTCAACACTAACTACAGTCAATTACAGTTTATAAAAGTCCTTTGTTGAATTTCCTTCCATATACTTTGCGTGATAGGGATTTAGCCACAGTTGCCGTTGCAGTTGCAGTTCTGCAGTTGCACTTGGCATCAAGTAGCGGATCAGTGACCGCAGTTCTCTTACTGAGCTGTCATCAGGCAGACGCTGCTGCCCTTCAGCTGTTCCAGTTACCCTCGGTCGCCTGTTGCGACGCGCACGGTTCGCTTTGGCTAGTAAATATCCTCACACAGTTGCAAAATGACTGCTCAGTAGTAAAAACATAAAATATTGTGATAAACCCGCGTCAAAAACAGAGAATGCCATTGCTTAAGATAACGCTCGACCTTCAAAATGTATCCAGCGGAGATGCGGAGATGCTAGCACGTTACATAACCCGGTTCACTCGACTACAGAGTACCGACACTCGCAAGTGACCCCGAGCGCGCGTAGAAACAAGATAGCCTGCGAACTTTTCGCTGGATATTAATAGACCAGATCAACAAAAGAAGCGAATCATAAAGTCGTAAGATACCCAAGGAGAAAGTAAACTTACGTCACATTCACGTTCGGGATGGTTCATCAAAATATCAACTTACCTCACTCGACTCAGTACAACGCAAAGTCAAGAGGCTTATCGGCGACAAAAAGCTGGTGGAAACTGAGCTGCACAGCTTAGCTTACAGCTGCCAAGTTGCTCGTTTGTCGGTCTTCTGCAGATTGTTCTACGTAGAGTGTGGCCATAGTCTTCATAAGCTCATACATCCATCTCAATTCTCCTACCGGAGTACCAGACGTACTGCAGGGAACCATCCACACTTGGTTGACATTCCGAATATTCGCACTAAACGCTATAAGTCATCTATCAGAATGTGCACAGCCAAGACGTGGAATGCCCTACCAGCGTCTATTTTACCAAGTGCCTATATAACCTGAACCTCTTCAAGGTGCGTATTAAAAGGCTTCTCCTTGACAAATTCGCTCCATTGTAGACTTCATCTTTCCCCTCGGGCACAGAATAAATAATATTATCTTCGGACCAGATGGAGGTTAAGACTGAGCTCATTTTTAATTTAAAAAAAACCTTTAGGCAAATTTATAAAAACAATTTTAAAAGGATCATTTAAAAAGAAAGTAAAGCACAGTCAATGACTGTAACTTATAGAGAAAGAAACAGAAACAGATTTTTTAAAATTAAATATAGATTATAAATAATACTTATAGAAAGTTACTTTTTTTAATTTACCACTGGTTCAGAAAAAAACATCTGTCCTGGGAAGAACCAGCAAGAAACCCAGCGGGACAATTTTTTTTAATAACAGCTTAAAATCATGTAATTAACAACACAAAACAAATTAGAAATAGCTTGGTAGCGATCACACTTCCCAGGGGTTATTATCATCCATAAATTATGATAACCCTTATGATAACCCTTTTTATACAAACTTAGTTTAGTAAAGTTTTTGATTTTTGTGCAGGTCAAATTTTGTATATTTTATGGGATTTTGTTATAAGAGCGTATACATCGCCCCAAAAATGAATTACTGACTCGGTGTAGTCGAGTGAAAGATGCTTGGTCTTTGAGTTTTACATATATACCTACAATATCATTTAAGTACATGTTGGAAAATTCAATAAGTTATACTGAACATAAATTAGCCAGACTTATTTTGTACAGGTGAGTACCTATAATGTAAATACTAAGTAACAACAATAATTATATGATATGTTGATTTTCATAAGGGAATTGTTTATAATTTACATGAATAATATAAAATATAGAATATTTGAATTGATATAAACGGAAAGTAGGAAGGGATGGGATTGTGCCTCGTGCCATCGCGGCTCAAACGAATCGATAAGGATTATCTCGGTGGACGGACATTGTTTTACTTTCGCCGGCCGGACGCGATGTTTGCGTAGGTCCCGACAAAAAACCAACGTTGCGTTTCAAAATGAAGTCGTTCCTTTTAAGTGCATTAAAACAGCATTCCGTTTATGGTGTCGGATAAGGCACGTGCCGTGTCCGGCGCAAGTCATACTGACACCCCCCTCTCTCTCCTCACCCCTCTCCAACTGTAGAAAGGATATGCCTCGTTGAAAAAAAAAACTAATTTTATGGATTTATAGAGTTTAACAACGATATGTTCCAGATTCACCGACGTTACATCAGATTTGATAAAGCACAGTCACGCTGGGTTTCTGCTGGTTTTCCCCAGGATAGAAATTTCCTTCCGAAGCAGTTGTAAAACTTAAATGTCTTTCAATCCTTCCAGTTATTTATTCAATTGAATAAAAGTAATTCTATTCATTCAGAAATACTCGCGAAACAACACTGATTCGTACCAAGGATGATTCACAAGGCTATTTAAATTAAAAGACATACAAATTTTAATAGTGAAAATAGCTGGATGCGAACATCTGCTTTGGATTCTAGAATTAATAGAATTAAATCCAAACCCGAGCATACTAATGCAAGACTTCAAGATGGGTAATATTACATTAACTCTGCGTAGATAACACCAAAAATAATATTTAAAAGTTGAAGGTAGCCCGAGTTAACTGTGACATCAGGACGGCGTACACCTCGGTCCCCCGTGACCATGGGTACTTCCGGGTATATACTGTATTATCTATGATGAGTTGAAATTATAAAAAGTCAAATTAACCTCGATAAAATCCGTAAAATTTGTTATTTATTCAGTTACTGTGCAGTATTCGTATAAATGTAAGAAATGTTCACTGCAGTTGTCTCTACGTAAGCACCTAATGGGATCTACAGAGTAGTTGTTTATGGTGTAATGTTATTACAGTACGTAGCTGAGATTTTTATTTTTATTAATGGTTACACGCATCAAAGTGGTAAAATAGACGGCCATGTGTAAGCGTGTTGTATTACCGTGTTTTGAATCTAGTTCGGTTCGCGCCATGTGCTGACAACATCGCAATGAATGAAACCCGAGGCGCGGAGTCCAGACCCAGACGTTAGTTACATTAATGATTTTGATTCGTATCTGGATGTGCATCTGATAGCGCGGGACATTTTCAGCGATCGATGGCACTGAGCAGATGCTGCAACAGCAATATTATGTTTCATTTCTAATTGTCCAACAGCAAATAAATAATTATGTTGATGTGAACCAAATGGGATGAGTCTACAACTCTTTCGTCACATTTGCATCAAGTGGTCAAGAGAAATTAATGTACTGTGGAAAAAACAAACTCCGACAGTAAAAAGCCGATACACGATATAATACACGTGCACAAACAAAGCGTGCCCGGCTGTTGCACCATGTTTACCGCTAGCTACAAGTTTTCATAATTTTCCTACAGACGGTAGTCAACAAATGCGTATAGCCGAAGTCCAATATTGCATCATTTCCTAACTATGCTCGGTATAGAATTTCAAGACTTTTCATACATTTTATACCTAATTTGATCTATTCTATTCAGTAATATCAAGTTGGAGATAGAGTTAGTGTCTGTAATTTTTTACCACCCATCAAATGTAATATTGGCTTAAGGACATACTACAAGCCCCTGAAGAAGATTAGTCAATTTTTACCATACATCAAATGTAATAGTCCTCTACAAGATGCAGGTGTGTACAAGCTGGATTGTGAATGTGGTCTCTCTTACATAGGTCAAACAAAGAGATCTATAAAAACCCGCGTTAAGGAACATATAGCTGATGTGAAGCACCGACGCTCCGAGAAGTCTGCAGTCTGCGAACATGTTCAAGATCGTACCCCACCATTACATTAATTTTGATAAACCACAAATTCTCGCAAAAGAACACCGATTCCTACCAAGGATGATACGCGAGGCTATTGAAATTAAAAAACATCCAAATTTCAATAGAGAAGATGGTTGGGTGCTACCATCTGCTTGGGATCCTATAATTAACAAAATTAAACCCAAACCCAAGCATACAACTGCAAGACTTCATGATACTATAAGCTAGTTTTGCGTAAATCGGACCAAAAATTAATATTAAAAAAAAACTGAAGGTAGCCGGACTAACTATGACATTGGGACGTCAATCATCTCAGTCCCCCCCGTGACCATGGGTGCTGTATGGCACCCGAAACGTCGGGATAATAATAAAAAATAAATTAAAGTAATTAAACGCGATAAAATCCGTAAAGAATAGTTTTATTCTTTTGTATATGTTATAAGTGGAATAGTGGTAGTCACGCTGCAGCTATATTATGGTTGCAGCACGAATGGGTCGACTCGACTGGGAAACGACCACGCTCTCGCAGAATATCAGCGTAAAATAGCTGCTGTGTTTCGTGTGATGAGAACAGAGAACCGGAGACCCTTTTTACTGGAATCGAGGCATTCCATCATGGTCCTCAGAGGTAATAACTGATAACGTATATGCATTTTGATTCTTAATCGAAGTTAAATGTAGATGTCTATAGGCCACAGCATCCTTTTACCATTAAGAGGACTGTGTGCTCGTGTGTCACACTTATTGTGTAAAAAATATCAACGCTGTGGGGACGCAGACCTGTGCTCGTGCGTTGCAACAAGCAATCGCCAGCAAGCAAGCATTTTCTCCTATTCACAGCTTGTGAGTGTATAAACATCTTTGACTTCTTTTGTAGCTATTACTTTATTTGACTTATTGACCGTAATTCCAGCCTCATCTATCTCATCTATGGCTTCAGGATAATTAGAAAATATTTTCTTCATATTTGGATAGCAAATCAACAACTTCTTGTACATATTTGCGATTAACTCTGTAAGTTCAAGCACTTTCTGACACCTTCCAATTTCCTTTGACTTAATTCTGCATTGCGACTGGATTTTTAATTTTAATATTGCACTTCTTAGCCAACTGAAACGCCATTTCTTTTACATGTTGCAGCCATGTTAATAGTACAATTGTAGCACGAATGGGTCGGCTCAACCGGGAAAGGACGCTCTCACAGTATACCAGTGTAAAGTAATAGTATAATGCTGCTGTGTTTTGTACGTTTACTGTAGAGAACCGGAGACCCTTTTTATTGGAAACGAGGCATTCCATCTTAGTCCTAACGGATGACAACGCATCTGCATTATGACTCGTAATCGAGGATAGATGTAAATGTCTATGGGCCACAGCAACCACTAAACATCAGGTAGACTGGGTTCTTGTTTGTCGCCTTTATTCTATAAAAAACTTCTGTCACAATTTTTTTTAATATTGCCATTTGTTTTTCTCATACTCTATTGATAAAACTGGTTCACTCCCAAGAGGGCCTTTTAATTTTGTTAATTAAATGTGCCTCTTTAGTGTTCGAAACGGTATTCCAAATTTTCTGAATGTTTCATCAACACCCATTTCTTTATTCAGTACACTGGGCATTGCCCCACCCAACTCGTCTCCACTCCATGACGCTCGTGATTTCGTTCTCTGATATTTTCGAGACATTATCTACAATTAATTGCAACACTCTTTATATTTATTTAGTTAAACTAATAGGGCATTTTAAATTACTGGCAGAAGGGCTTCCTGTCAAATTCCTTTTCCAAAATACCCTATCTCGGTAAAATCACAATATTCAAGGTTATAACGTTAAACGAATATGTAAACACGGGTAATAAGTATTATCTATTTAACGATAGTGCAGGTCATTTTAACACAAAATATTAACTTACCAAACTACCTATACGAATTCACGTGAAACTCACCACAAATTGCCTTGACACGGTTATATTAAGTAGTAGATTTTTTAATATTTTTCTAACGGTCAACAAGTCTTTTGTGCGTGCACGCATGCGTTGACCAACAAGGTTCGGCCATTGATGGTAGACTGTGGTGATGGGTGACTAGTTGTGAGCTTGCAACTTTGTGTGCATGCTAGGCTAGTGGGGTGTTTTGATCAAGTGCGGCGAATTACCAGGTTTTACCCCACGGGGCTTAATTTTGCTGGGAGGATTGGACTGGGGGACGGTCTCTACGTGATCACAGGTGCTGCAAAGCAATCATATAAATAAACATTTATACTAAACGCGTAGTTAAGCGTCTTCTTTAGCTTTATCATTCTTCGAGCTTTTATTACACCATTTAATAGAACTATACTAAATGTACGAGCTATTTATCGTACATATTACTATATATGAAGCATTATTTTGTGTGATAACTTCCAGGCAAATATTAAAATGTTCTGGAAACTCGTAAGAACTGCCAGGGGATGTTCAAAACAGCCTAAAATGATTGCTATAAGAGATGAGAATGGCTATATTCTGAATGATGAAGTTTTGAGTTTAAATAGATGGAAGGCATATTTTGAAAGCATGTTTATGAGTGAGGAGACAACGTATGAACTGAATGAAATAGGAACTCCGAAAGAAGAGGAAGGAGGTAGCGAGATAAGTATAGATGAAATAATGAAAGCAATGAAAAGCATGAAAGCAGGTAAGGCTGCCGGATATGATAGAGTTTCACTCGAAATGCTGAGGGCTGGAGAGGAAGTGGTGGCAGGCCTGCTGCACACCTTGTTTAATTTATGCTGGGAACTGAAACGGGTACCGGGAGACTGGTGCAAAGCCGTGATAGTCCCAGTATATAAGGGAAAAGGGTCGCAGCAGGACTGTAAAAACTACCGCGGTATCAGCCTTCTTAGCATCGTGGGAAAACTGTATGCCAAGGTACTAATTGAAAGGGTCATGAAAGAAACCGATGGAAAAATTTGGGATGTGCAAGCGGGATTTAGAAAGGGAATGGGATGTACAGATCAAGTCTTCTCCATGCGCATGATCGCGGAGAAGTTTTTGGCCAAAAACCAAAAGGTTTTTTGTGCGTTCATGGACTTGGAGAAGGCCTATGACAGAGTGGATAGGAATGTGCTATGGCAAACACTGAACTCATTTGGGTTGAGCGCTGGCTTGATACAGGCATTGGAGTCTCTTTATAGGGAATCTAGTGCTTGTGTTAGGATCAACGGGGGCTACTCGGACTGGTTTGGCATCCATAAAGGTGTCAGACAGGGCTGTGTGGCTTCCCCGTGGTTGTTCAACCTATTTATGGACAGTTGTTTGCAAAATTTGAAAGTTGAAGAATGCGGATTAAGATTGGGTGAGTTAACCATCAAATGCCTTTTGTACGCCGATGATCAAGTTATTCTTGCGTCGTCGGCGGCTGAGTTGCAAATGATGGTTACATTAATGAACAGATCATTAAAAGAAAGGGGTATGAAAGTGAACGCAAGTAAGACGAAAATTATGGTTTTTGAAAGAGATAAAGTAAAACGATATGTGAAATAAGAATAGAAGGGGAGTTGATCGAGCAAGTAGATGAGTTTGTATATTTGGGGTGCGTATTTAGCAGGGATGGGAGATATGATAAGGATATAGAACGACGAGTGAACGCAGGAAACAGAGTAAATGGGGCCCTGCACTCTATTGTGAAGAGTCAAAATGTGTCAAAAAAGGCACGTATGGCAATTCACAATGCTGTGTTGGTCCCTACTTTAACGTATGGTAGTGAAAGTTGGGTATGGCAGAAGAAGCACGAGAGTAGAATAAATGCAGTAGAAATGCGGTCGTTAAGGAGTATGTTAGGGCTGAATCTGAATAACAGGGTGAAAAATTGTGTGATAAGAGAAGAGTGTGGTTTGCAAGATGATGTTGTGACCAGTATTAAGAAAGGAATGCTTCGGTGGTTTGGTCATGTGGAAAGAATGGATGAGGAAAGAGTGACAAAGAAAATTTATGTTGCAGAAGTGAATGGCAGAGTCGGAAAGGGACGTCCTAGGCGAAAATTTATCGACCAAATTGGCGATTTATTGAAAACGGGCCAAATTAGGAGTACCCTTAACCGACGAGCATGCATGCGTAGGTGTATGGATGTGAAGGAGGCGAGAGAGGTGTGTCAGGATCGTGCCAAATGGAAGTCTGTAGTCTCTGCCTACCCCTCTGGGTGACAGGCGTGAGTGTTTATGTATGTATGTAATGTATTTTGTGTGTAGGTACTTAGCTTATGTTTCTTCCTCATTAACGTCTTACGCGTGCAAATGTTATCATGCAATGATTAAATAGATCAATGTATTATCATACCCTATAACACTATACATGCTAAAAATTAAAAAGAAACCATGATCGCATATTGCCTATTTAGGTAACGTTAGCAGTTAGCACTAGAACTGGAATAAATAATAGTATACGTTAGGCCAGTGGCCCGCGTAAATCGGTAAACAAGACGCGTTTCGAGGCGCTACCGGCGGCTCCAATCAGCTATCTGCGGCCACACCTCTCTCACCCAGACAATAACGCTCATCTCTTTGTTCGCTCTGCCTACTTCGCCGCGCCATTTTAGACCTCGATTACGTAGAACTATTATTTACTCTGTGCCTCGATGCTATTACAGTCTCATTCACTTTCAATCAACGCCATTGTTGTTGTCCATAGTATAATCTAATACTTGTGTATTATTATTGTATTCTATGTTGTTGTCCCGCGCTTTCGTGCAAAGAGATTTAAAAATAAAACATTAGATTTGTTTTGCGTGTGTGATCAATGCAAAGTGAATGCTCGAATGCACTTGACCTTGCAATGGGAAGTTTTGTGTACATTCCAAAGACCATAAATTTTATACTAACGCGGTTCAAACAACCGCACCGCAAATTACATAAAATGATTACCTATACTTAAGTATTGTCGTCGTAATCTATCTTTAAACTATATAGCTACCAATTAATTTTAAACTATCAAAGGAGCACACTTCGCTAGAAACTAACTCGAAACACAACGGTCAACGTGCAACGGGCGAGGAAAGATCGGTATTCAAATTATATGAAAGAATAGCGAAGTCTTCTGGTCTTAAAAGCTTATAACACTTGGGCTTTAGCATTTAAATCATGCATTTCATACTTTGGTAGTTACATGAGATTATGCATGTACGTTCACTTCCCGGTTCACGTCGGCGGAGCGCGGGCACGTCTGCACGTGCCGCCGCGACGCAACCTTAGCACTTTTTAAATGAATCACTGGCGGCCATTGCCAAGGTCACTTTGTAGCCGTTGTCTTCACTCACAATGCTTCTCACGTGACTGACATATACAACAAACAAAAGCAACGTCACTCGACATTGTCACCCTCCAGTTACAAATATTACTTGCAACGAATATTCGGCTATTTGTTCGATACCTATTTTACCTATTCGGCCACATTTAAGCTATTTAGTCGCATACCTACCGAATATCTAGGTACTGTTTGGCCGAGCCTAATAGCTAAATAATATTGAACTTTTTAATATACCCGACGTTTCAAGCACTTTACAGCACCCATGGTCACGGGGGAAACTGATATGTTCAACGTCCAGATGTCATAGTTAACCGCGGTTACCACAGATTAAAATTACTAACTTTTGTTCCGGTCTACGCAGTATGAACTTATGGTATCTTGAAGTCTTGCAGTTGTTTTTTGGGTTAGGATTTAATTTTATTAAATTATAGGATCCCAACCAGATGGTATTACGCAGCCATCTTCTCTATTAAAATTAGGATGTTTTTTGATTACAATAGCCTCGCGAATCATTCTTGTAAGGAATCGGTGTTCTTTAGCGAGGATTTGTGATCTATCAAATTTGATGTAGTGACGGGGGCGATCCTGTACATGTTCACAGACTGCATTGACTGACTGACACCGACTTCACGTAGCGTCGATTCTTCACATCAGCTATATGTTCTTTAACGCGGGTTCTAATTGATCTGTTAGTTTGTCCTATGTAAGAGAGACCATATTCACAATCACTCCTGCATCTTGCAGAGGGACACTCGACTGATGGTAATTCTGCGGCGGCTTGAAGTATGTTTTAATGGAAGTGCGCTTCAGGACGTGGCCAATCTTGTCAGTGACTCCTCTGACTAACGGTGGTACAGCGGTACATAGAGGTGTGTAGATCGGAACAAAAACTAATAATTTAAATCTGTGGTGACCGCAGCCAACTATGACATCTGGACACGCGGTTAACTACGACGTAGGTGATGTAAAGTGCTCGAAACATTGCGTCGGTTAAATAAAAAAATTGATACCGATATGCGATTAAATTCCTCCTTCCTTATTTAAAGGTGTAGTGTTCGCATAGATATAAGAAATCATTACTTAAATAATATGATTTCTTGTAGTAGGATAACTGGTGAAATAATAATATTGACTTATATTAGTGTTATTGATTTATTTATTATGGCGGTCCGCCCTGGCTTCGCACGAGTGATTTCAGGATCTTCATGACAGCGCCATCTACCGAGTGTAAATGTGAATCTAAACCATCTAGGGATTCATTCAAACACACAAAAATTTCATCGAAATCCGTCTGTTTATGAGTTGAAAGGGACTGACGGGCACAATTGACTTTATATTTACAAATAATGAATTTTTGTTGAAGTCATTAAAGTATTCATAGGTAGATAATTAATTTACATATTATAAAAATTTACAACAACCTAGGTCTCAAGCAGAAGTCTATGCACGTAAATTATCGTAATTAAAATTTAGAAGTGGAAGATTATGGTACCTACAGAAAGAGTTATTTTTCTACATTTTCCGCCAGTAAACTCTTTTTCTTCTCGTAGAATCTTAGTTTCAGAGAAAAGACTTTCTGAATAAACACTCCTTCCCGGCTGAATACTTTTCCGTAATATTCGATTATTCGGTAAGTCGATAAGTCAGCAAAATATTCGGTATCCGGCGTGTGGACGAATACAATATTCGTCGCAAGTCTAGTTACAAACGGTGGATGATCGCAGTTGAAGTGGAAGGGGGTGACGTAATGACATGCGAGGTATCGGTTTGCCGCGCGGATGCGCTCGGCGGCGGCGGGAGCTTCGCGGGCGAGGCTGACGGCGGTGTGTTGTGCACAGTCGAGATGGCGGAGTTTTTCACGGAGGGCCGCGAGTGCGTGAACTGCGGCGCGATCCACACGCCGCTGTGGCGGCGCGACGGCACCGGCCACTACCTGTGCAACGCGTGCGGCCTCTACAACAAGATGAACGGCATGAACCGGCCGCTCAAGCAGCCGCGGCGGCTGGTACGTCAGCGGCACGCGCTCGTGCCGCCGCCCGCGCCCGACGTACGCAGCCCACGTCTGACTAACCCCGCGCCCCCACCGCACGCCCCCCGCCCCGCCCGCGAGACATCCGCGCCCGACGTCCCGAGCGATAGTGACACTTGTGTTGGTTGCAGTGGCCGCGGAGGGGGCCCCGCCGGGCGCGGATTTCTACAAGGGCATCCTCCTCCAGGGCTATAGCGGCGTGGCGCCGCTCGCACTGCCGCCCGCGCCCGCCGCGCCGCTCGCCGCCTCCACCCCCCCTGACTACAAACAGAAGAAAGGGGTACGTGGCCCCGCCCCCACCCTCCCTCCCCGACCGATCCCTCCCCGCGCTCGCTAACCCTCATCGCTTCTCCCGTGTTAACAACCGTACCAATAATAATTGTCACTGTTGCATGCAACCGGTTTTATCTGGACCTCATTGTGGCTAACCGCATGAACATTGAAGGACTCAGGAGTAAAACATAATTTTCAAAAAATGCTATAGGTACACAAATTCGCATAAACTTACGCCTTGAAAATTACTCCTGTGTCTAAAAATCAAAAGTTCTGTAAAAAGTTAAAATATATGGAATTGCCGTTTTAAACGATACCTTTTTTATTTTTACCAATTCCAGTTTTAATTAAAGGTATTCAGGTCCTCAATTATGAATTCAAAAAGTAAAACAGATTTAGGAAATGATGTCTGGGAAAAATTGTATCACAAAGTCATGAAAATATGGAGGAACTTACGAACCAAGACTATCACATAAATTTGCATTTATGAGATAGTCGTGGATATGTTAAGAGCGGGTTGCCCAACTCCTAAGATTTGAAGACAGTGAAATTTTATATGAATTCTGATTAAAAACATACTTTAATAATTTAAATAAAGCATCTTATGTTCGTTCCAATATATTCATTATTTAGGTGTATCAACTGAATTTCGTTAAGGTACAATACTGGCAAACATTTTTCTAAAAACGGTAATTTCATAGATATTATAATATAGACTCAACAATTTAATAAAATAAACAGAGACTGAAAGCTTAAAAATACAAACTCTTACTGTTCACGTGGATTCATCGATGAAATAATTTTGATTGAATTCTTATAATTAATTTTAAAAATAGTTAATTTTAAATACAGAAAACATTTAGAATTCAAAAATTACTAACTAGTGGTAGAGGTACTTAATTAGATTACTTGCATCGATGAATCCGAATGAGCAGCGATCAGAGCGTTGGTTAGAGCGTGCGTGTGCGTGTGTGTGCAGATGGGCACGAAGCGGCCGGGCATGTCGTGCAGCAACTGCCACACGACGGCCACGTCGCTGTGGCGCCGCAACGCGCACGGCGAGACCGTCTGCAACGCCTGCGGCCTCTACTACAAGCTGCACAACATCAACCGCCCGCTCGCCATGAAGAAGGACTCTATACAGGTCAGCACCTCATTACACTACCAGCTACTTTAAAATCAAGGTAGATTTTGTCGCATTAGAATGAGAAACATCATTGCAACAAATCCACCAGAGTCCCTGACAGTCAAGCATATAAACTAATACAGAAATCAAAGAATAAAAAAATGTAGTTAACTTTTTTTTTCTTATATTTACGCGAACACTACACATTGAAATAATACTAGTTTTTACGGAATTTATCGCGTATATTTAACTTTTTAAATACCTGACGTTTGAACGCTTTACAGCACTCATGGTCACGGGCGGGACCATGAGTGCTAGAGTGCTATGTAGCTAACTTTACCTAGAATAAAAGAGATGAATGATATAATATGTTCTGAAAACTCGTAAGAACTGCCAGGGGAAACACAAAACAGCCTATAATTAATGCTATAAGAGACGAGAATGGATGTATTCTGAATGATGAAGTTTCGAACTTAAACAGATGGAATTTCTAGTTCATTTAAGTCGTCTGAATTAAATGAACTAGAAATTCCGAAAGAAGTGGAAAGGGGTATGGAGGGAAGGGGGATGGAGTGTAGATGAAATAATGAAAGCAATGAAAAGCATGAAAGCAGGTAAGGCAGCTGGATATGATAGAGTATCACTCGAGATGCTAAGGGCTGGAGAGAGAGTGGTGGCAGGCCTGCTGTACACCTTGTTTAATTTATGTTGGGATTTAAAACGGGTACCGGATGACTGGTGTAAAGCAGTTATAGTACCAATATATAAAGGAAAAGGGTCACAGCAGGACTGCAAAAACTACCGTGGTATAAGCTTGCTTAGTATTGTAGGTAAACTGTACCTATTCTAAGTTGTTAATTGAAAGAGTTATGAAAGAAACTGATGGAAAAATTTGGGATGTGCAAGCGGGTTTTTAGAAAGGGAATTGGGTGTACAGATCAAGTCTTTTCCATGCGCATGATTGCGGAGAAGTTTTTGGCCAAAAACCAGAAAGTTTTTTGTGCGTTCATAGACTTGGAACAGGCTAGACAGAGTGGACAGGAATGTGTTATGGCAAACACTGAAATCATATGGGTTGAGCGCTGGTTTGATACAGGCATTGAGGTCTCTTTATAGGGACTCTAGTGCTTGTGTCAGGATCAATATGGTCTACTCGGACTGGTTTAGCATCCAAAAAGGTGTCAGACCGGTCTGTGTAGCTTCCCCTTGGCTGTTCAACCTATTTATGGACAGGTGTTTGCAAACTTTGAAAGATGAAGAATGTGGGTTAAGAATGGGCGAGTTAACCGTCAAATGCATTTTGTACGCCGGTGATCAAGTCATATTTGCGTCATCGGCGGCTGAGTTGCAAAGGCTGGTTACATTAATGAACTGTACATTAAAAGAAAGGCGAATGAAAGTGAACGCAAGTAAGACGAAAGTGATTGTTTTTGAAAGAGAAGAAAGCAAAACGGTATGTGAAATAAGAATAGAAGGAGAGTTAATTGAGCAAGTGGATGAGTTTGTGTATTTGGTATGTGTATTTAGCAGGGATGGTAGATATGATAAGGATATAGAACGACGAGTAAATGCAGGGAATAGAGTGAATGGGGCACTACACTCTATTATGAAGAACCAGAATGTGGCAAAAAAGGCACGTATGGTAATTCATAATTCTGTGTTAGTCCCTACTTTAATGTATGGTAGTGAAAGCTGGGTGTGGCAGAAGAAGCATGAAAGTGGAATAAATGCTGTAGAAATGCGGTCTTTAAGGAGTATGCTAGGGTTGAATCTGAATGACAGGGTGAGAAATTGCGTGATAAGAGATAAATGTGGTACGCAAGATGATGTTGTGACCAGGATTAAGAAAGGAATGCTTCGGTGGTTTGGTCACGTAGAAAGATTGAATGAGGAAAGAGTGAAAAAGCAAATTTATATGGCAGATGTGAACGGCAGAGTCGGGAAGGGACGCCCTAGAAAAAGTTTATCGACCAATTGATTAAAACTACTTTTACGGATTTTATCGCATTTATTTTACTATTATTTTTAATTCCCGATGTTTCGGGCGCTTTCCAGCACCCATGGTCACGGGGGACTGAGGCGACTGACGTCCCGATGTCATTGTTAAACCCGGAATGTTTATGGTATGGTATGGTATTTGCATAGATCGGACCATAAACAATAATTAAAAAAGCTGAAGGTACTCCGGGTTTAACAACGACATCGGGACGTCAGTCATCTCAGTCCCCCGTGATCATGGGTGCTGGAAATCGCCCGAAACGTCGGGAATTAAAAATAATAGTAAAATAAACGCGATAAAATCCGTAAAATAATTGTAATCAATGTGTAGTGTTCGCGTAAATAAAAGAAATCATTATGTTTATCGACCAAATTGGCGATATTTTGAAAATGGGCCACGTTAGAAGTACCCTTAAGACGGTTCCCCTAGCGAGAGACCTTGAGCGTTCGGTCCCATACAATCCACGCGCTCTCGCTACAACATTTCACGGAAAAATACGCCCGAATATTTGGAATTATTTCAATTAAAAGAGATAAGCGAACTTAATAAATTAAATAAAACGTGTAGAATATAGATTTTTAAATTATCTATCCATTAGTGTAATTCTCAAATGATTAGAGCATTTCCTTTAGCAACAGATGCATGCAATCAATAGTTTTAGTCATTTTTTAAAAGTAGATTTTAAATGTATTCATTACACATAAAAACAAATTAGAACGTGGAATGTGATGATAGGATATCGAACATTAATAATGTGCTTTTAGATGTAGCTTATTTCTCATAACTAATGAGATAATCGTCTCTGAAAAACGCACTTCTGCCAGGTTTTGGTCAGGGTACCGCCTTAACCGACGAGCATGTATGCGTAGATATGTGGATGTAAAGGAGGCGAAAGAGGTATGTCAGGATCGTGCCAAATGGAAGTCCGTAGTCTCTGCCTACCCCTCTGGGTGACAGGCGTGAGTGTTTATGTATGTAATATATCATTGTTATTCAATATAGATTGAAAATAATATTAAGTAAGTAATGACTCATGAGTCATGACCAATTTATTTACCTATCAGCATAATTCGTCGGTTGAAGATGTCATATTCGGTCTCAGTTTAAAAATTTAGGTCTTAGCACTCTGTACAAAATGAATATTCAAATACTCTTCAAAGAATTATCAACATCCGTCGTAAGATTAGCCCCTGAGCTACCTCTGCTATTTTGATTTACGGCTAGGCTATGTTTAATCACGTTGATGTCATATTGTTAAAATCACAAGAATGCAACATTTTCGATGTAATGTTTTATAAATAGAAATGGTCCAAAAATTGATCCTTCAAGTAGTCCTTTTCCTAATATTTACCTACTATAGGTTAATTGTACTATGTCTGTAACCTTCACGCAAATGTAAACAAACTTGACAAAGTTTTACCACAATCTGATGAACGGTACGGCAGCGCATAAAATAAGAACAAACAAACATTATTTTGTATTAGATGTGGGTTGTCTTCAAAGCAAGAGTGAATAGTAGCTTCTGTCTAGTTAGTCATCTTTGGACAAATTTTCAATTACCATCAGGTACCATCTGGTAGGATAGTACGTCAAGCACTGAGTTATAATAGTATAAATCTCAAAGCTGAAATATCATAGAAAAGTTCATCACTAAAGCGATTATTGTATTACAAAATTTTTATACTTTAAGAAGTTTCGCTTAAACTCATGCATGTACCTAATTTTTCAACACCAGTGAACGCAAATGTCTCATTTGCGTTCTCAACAGTGAATGCAAATAAGACGATAATGAAACGAATAAGACGATAAGCGTTTATTTTATAACATGGAACTAAATAAAATTATCTTATTTAAATAATGTGTACTTTGTTAATCCAATAGAAGTGAACACTTGAGTAATTTCAATGTGTTCCTATTTTCAGACAAGAAAGCGAAAACCAAAGAATAGTATGAAGGCAGAAAGAAGTCTCAGCAAAAGTAGCTCGCACGCAACGCACACAACACATGCAACGCACGCGTCACACGCGACGCACGCCGCGCACGCGCCGCACTCCGCGCATTCTGTCGCAAACACCGTCAAAATCGAGAACTTGTGTAAGTACTTTCATATTATTTAACAAGTAGAATAGCAATTGTTCATGTATTCCTTAATGTCAACGTACATATAAATTTATTGCATGCATAACATTAATTTATATAAATTATCTTAATGAAAAAAAAACTAAAACTAAAAACTTACATAGTACATTTCTACTTCCCGCGACATAGTGCCAATAACGCTGGCTGCGTTTTTTGTGAATGGTTGCACTAACTTAGCGTTTGAGCGAGAAAAGAACCAGCCCTAATATCACCAGGGACGTCGACAAGTCGTGAATACAGTTCATTTAGGAACTTATGGTACTTATGGACCGATTTTGCCTACAGCAAATGGCAAGCAAATTTCTAGTAATTTCCCAGAAACTCATACTTTCGCATCTTACTCAGTTCGGCCTACACTGATGCTGACCATGTAAAAGATATTTTTATGCAGAAAACTCATTTCAAAGCTACACGGACCGTATTAGGTAAATGGGTCTAGTAGACCCAAAATGTGGGACAATACTCATGTACTGGCTTAGAGTTAATACAATCAACTGACAAGGCAGACGAAACTATTTCAAGTTAGGTCATGCACCTACGTGTGCATTCTGTTTTACATGATAGCAGGCCTGTGTCAGTCCGCGTTTTAGGCGTGAAACTATAACCACGCTACGCGGTCCACTACAAGGTACTGATTCCATGAGGTTGTCATTCACGCGGTTGAGCTGACGCGCTGGGAGGACGACGTCGAGCTGGCGCTATACGCGGACGATAGCGCCTATTTCACTTCGTCCAGAAGAGCCCACATAGCCACTGCCAAGATGCAGCGTCTGCTGGACCTGCTGCCACCATGGCTGGATGAGTGGAGGATGGTCGTCAACGTTGGTAAGACGACCGCTCTGCTCACTCGCCGTCTCAGGAAGTTTCCACCTCCGCTGACCCTCAACGGCCAGAAGATTGCGTACCAGAAGGCTGTAACATACCTTGGGTGCAGGATCGACAGGACGCTGCGCATGACCGCGCACGTCGACTTCGTCGTCCGCCGGGCCCTATGTGCGCGGGCGACGCTCTTGCCGGTCCTGGCATCCAAGCTGCCTATAAGAACTAAGCTCCAGATATATAAGATGTATATCCGGACCATCATCACCTACGCTGCACCGGCCTGGTACGCACTTCTGAGCGACCCTCTGAGGCGGCGACTGCAGGCCCAGCAGAATCTGACATTAAGGACGATCGTCGGAGCAGGTCGCTACGTCCGGAACGACGTAATAGCGGCGGACTTGAAGATCGAGAACATCACCGACTTCGTGGCCCGGCTAGCGCGCGGCATGTTTGACCGCGCCGATAACGGGCCACATGAACACCTCAACGACTTTGCGCCGTTGCACACCCGGCCACCGGACGGGCGACCCCTTCCAAGAGAACTCCTCTCTATATGTGATTAGAGAGTCGAGTAACAACCCACAATGCCGTTGAAAGGCCAACTTCGGCTTTTATTGGATAACCTCTCTTTTTCCCGTAATTAACCAACTACGGGAAAAACATTACCGATTACGGACTAACCCGGAATTACTATACTATGCCTAAATAGGCTATAAGGACTGGCCCATAGTGATGGGCCATGAGGAACATCCGGGCAATGGGGGTACACCCCGAGGCCCGATACCTGCATTGTCCCTCGGGACATTGTAGACGACATCACGTAGCGTAGCTGACGCGCGCCTTATGTTGACAAAGAAGTATTTTTCTCTTATCTATATTTAGGCACTTGATATTTATTTTTAAGTTTTGAGTCAACTCAAACATCCAAAATGTACTGCATAGCATACGCGTGCTTAAACAACAATAGAAATGTCGACTTTTCATTTTTTACTGTTCCAAAGGATATCGAATGGTATAATATTATTATTTAAAGGTACATCTTAACAATTAGGTACCTCCTAGTTACTGGCTCCATAGTTACAGATTTATTGTTTGTTTAGCGACTCAACCACAGCTTCACAGTTTTCGATTTTTTCGCGTATAATATCCTCCCAGTGCTAGTGACTGCTTACTAATGCAAGATCAGCATATACTGGTTTTCTATCTACATAGGCTGACCTTACATTGAACAATAATATTCTTATTATCAACAAATTACTAATACATTGCATAACACCTCGGTGTATTTTACTACCAACTAATTTTAAGGGATTCAATTTGTTTTTTCACAACACTTAACCCTACAGTAGATGATACAGACACTCGCATCCAAACGTAAGATATATTTTGATATATTTTGATATGCGTATGCGCACCACATTAATTTTTTTTCGACGATTTAATTGGTAGGTCACGAAGGTCTCATTAATATTAGTAAGTATCATTTACATTAGCGACGTTGTAACTAGGTTTAAACTCCCAAGTTTGCTATCAGAGAGTGATCCTTCTGTTCTTATACTATTATTTATTCTGTGGTCATAGGTAGGTACAATTTCTCGTCGTCTAATCAAAAAGTCCAGCCGACGTGATCGATCTTCACCAGCACTAATAAAATTGTTGATTGCGAATTGAGATCATTCATTTCGAGATGTTAAAATATACTCGTAGGTATATCGAGGAAGGGAAGTTCACCAACACTCATTTGGGCAAAGCAGGAGGTTATATATTGCTGCACAGTTGCTTAGCAAGGTGAGCTATATGCTCGAGCGGAAGATTATAGGGGGCATTCCCGGTAACAACTTAAAACTATAAAAAAACTGTGGTTGTTAACCCGCCTGCCAAGCTTTGCAACTATTGTGAAATCCCACCTGTGAGACAATCTATGGGAAGACTTATGTCCAGTGGTGAACTTTAGTAGGTAATGAATGGATGGAAAATATTATCTACCAACGGTTTGTCATCGCAAGTTCTGACACACACACACACACACGCGCGCACACACACACACACACACACACACACACACACACACACACACACACACACGCACGCAAGCACGCACACGCACGCACGCACGCACGCACGCACGCACGCACACACACACGCCCCTTACCAAAGATTAAGGGATAACTTTTACTTTTACCGATACACATAATGGAATTAATGTTTTTTTTTACTATGCAACCTAAATAAAAAATATCATATTTACGTCTCAATATTAAGTAGTCAGCGTTATTTTATTTATTTATTTAAAAACTTTATTGCTTTAACCGTGAAAGTTATAAAAGGCGGATTTAAGCTGAACGCACATTTGTCAGCAACGTACGCGCCGCATTTACTGATAGTCTAGCACATTTGCACGTACGCGTCGCACTCCTTTTTTATTGCCAATAACTTTGGCACTTTTTCCAACCACTGGTGTTAAACGGTACAGTGACATTGATTGCTCGAATCGCTACGGGGAAAATGTTATGCCAATAAGCAGGCTAAATGTAATAGCCTGCTTACTGGCAGAGGAAGAAGAAAATAAAATTCGAATAAAACGAAGGTTCTGGATTCACAATAACAAGTCAAAGGCAGTTATGGAGAATATTATAGTTTATTTAAAGGCTTATTAATGATGATGAACAATTTCGCAGATATTTGCATTTGGTATACAAGAAACTTCAAAGAGTTGTTACATATAGCAAAACTATACCTCTCTACCATAATAGTTTTAGTGGAAAATCCACTAAGTTGGCAACATTAGACAACACTGAGTATCAGCACGCGCCGAACGCGGTTATGTCACGGTAATTTTATCTATATTCTATACAGTATTCCAACTTCATACAAACGGACGAAGCGAGAGCTATACCTACGCGCCTCGATCTCGGCATGCGCTCGGCATGCAGACAGTCGTGACTGCCGCAGTGATGAGTTTGTGGAATATAAGAAATAAATAATAGAATAGAAATAAGGAAATAATACATCCGAACTTCATTTAAAACCAAGCATATAAATTGTAAAGTAGCTGCAGGTATCTATAACCAAGTAAAAGATATACCTTTTCTCCACCTTCTCCATGTTTCCCGAAAAAATTTTTAATTAAGCTTTATATTAGAATGCGGATTTTTTAAACTTAAAATTTTAATAATAAAGCATTTAGTAGGTCTCAATCGAGGCGCAAATATTTTTCGGTCGCAAATTTATAAGATCGATTTGTTACTCAAACATAAACATGGTTTTTTAATTAAATCTACCAATCAAAAAACGACACGCATTTTATTAAACACTTCTTTTGTTTATATAAAAAAGTATATTTAAGTACAATCATAAAACTAAATGGAAACACAAAGTAGGAAAATGTAAAAATGCTTTTTTTTTTTTTTTTTTTTTTTTTTTTTATAGAAGAGGGGGCAAACGAGCATGCGGCTCACCTGATGTTAAGTGACTACCGCCGCCCATGATCAACCGCAACACCAGGAGAATTGCGGGTGCGTTGCCGGCCCTTTAGAAAGGAGTAAGCTCTTTTCTTGAAGGTCCCCAGGTCGTATCGGTCCGGAAAAATCGCCGGTGATAAACTATTCCACAGAGAGGTTGTACGTGGAAGAAAGCTCCTTGTGAAACGTACAGTGGTGGACCGCCAAGCATCCAGATGGTGTGGATGGTATCGGGACGTTTGCCGTGTCGTGCGTTCACGAAATTTGGCGGCTGGGATTAATCCGAACAATTCCTCAGAGCACTCCCCGTGATAGATGCGATAAAATACGCAAAGAGATGCAACATCTCTTCGCAACGCCAGTGAATCGAGCCGATCGGAAAGCACTCGGTCGTCGACGATTCGAGCCGCTCTGCGCTGGATGCGGTCAAGTGGAAGGAGCTGGTACTGGGGAGCCCCAGCCCAGAGATGGGAACAGTATTCCATGTGCGGTCGAACCTGCGCCTTGTAAAGTTGCAGGCGGTGTGCCGGCATGAAATACTGCCCCGCTCTGCTGAGCACGCCAAGCTTTTTAGAGGCCAATTTGGCCTTCCCTTCCAAGTGACCACGAAACTGCACGTCACTCGATATGTCGACGCCGAGGATTCCGATACTGGCTGAGGCAACAAGGGGAGTGCCTTGAAACTGAGGGGATACGACAAAGGGGTTCTTTTTAGCGGTTAACGCGCAAACTTGTGTCTTCTGGGGGTTAAACTGGACTAGATTTAGTCGTCCCCAATCCGAGACTCTGTTCAGCAAAGACTCGACTTCAGACACAAGTTTGTCCCGGCACTCGGAGACGTTTTCCCGAGAAATATTGGCTCGGCCGGTGTAAAGAGCATCACCAGTGCTGTCATCTGCATAGCAATGAATGTTACGGGTATGCAACATATCATTGATATGCAGAAGAAACAGCGTTGGCGATAGCACGCAGCCCTGTGGAACACCAGCATTAATAGGCTTGCAATCGGAGCTTGCACCGTCTACAACGACCTTGATGCTCCGATCTGCAAGAAAGCTGGTGATCCAATCGCACAATTTCTCGGGAAGCCCATAGGAAGGGAGCTTCGAAAGAAGCGCTTTGTGCCAAACCCGATCGAAGGCCTTCGCAATGTCCAAACTAACGGCCAATGCCTCCCCCTTGAACTCTACTGCCTCCGCCCATCTGTGAGTGAGGTAGACCAGAAGATCACCAGCTGACCGACCACGGCGAAAACCGTATTGGCGGTCACTAATCAGCTGGTGATCCTCAAGGTACCTCATGAGCTGGCAGTTTACAATGGACTCCATTGTTTTGGAGAACAAGGAGGTGATGGCGATTGGCCGGTAGTTGGACGGGTCTGAGCGGTCGCCTTTTTTAGGGATCGGGTGGACGAAAGCAGTCTTCCATGATTTTGGGACTACGCCTAGGGAGTAGGAGTACCGGAAAAGACGCGTTAAAACCGGTGCCAACTCTGGAGCACACGTCCTCAGCACAATTGGGGGGATTCCGTCAGGCCCACTCGACTTGTGGATGTCCAGGGAGAGGAGTGCTTTGCGAACCGAGCGCTGTGTGAACTGCACTTCCGGCATGGAGCACTCACACCGCGGGATGGTCGGCGGCGTACTCCCCCCGTCATCGAGAGTCGAGTTAGACGCAAAGAAGGAGCCTAGAAGATCGGCTTTCTCCTTTGCAGTATGGGCCAGTGAGTCGTCCTCCCTGTGCAGAGATGGAAGAGATGGCTGACAGAAATTCCCCTGGACAGCCTTGGCGAGAGACCAGAATGCACGGGTTCCAGAAGGAAGGCGAACTAGTCTCTCGCCAATTCTGCCTATGTGCTCTGACTTTGCCTTGGCAATGACTCTTTTGAAGGACCTAGAGGCGGAATTATACTTCTTTTTTAGAGCGCTGGTGTTTACATCCCGGGACGCTGATGCATCAACCCAGGCTTGGTAGCACTCCTGCTTATAGCATGATGCTATTTTACAGGAGCGACCAAACCATGGCTGAGATTTGCCTCCAATGGGCACCACAGAGGAAGGAATAAAAAGTTCCATACCCTGAAGTACCACATCAGTAACAGAATCCGCAACAACGTTGGGATCATCCGGCGAGAAGCAAACCCGCCCCCAAGGGTAGGATGCAAAGAAAGACCGCATCCCATCCCAATCGGCTGACCTATAGTGCCAAACACGGCGGCAGCCTGCAGAATGCAACCGCGATTTCAGCGTGAGTGGCACAACACTCCGGACCAGACAATGGTCCGAGGAGCCTAAAGGGGCGTCGACGGAAATCTGATATCCGTCCGGGTGAGAGGTCAGCAGAAGGTCCAACAGGGAAGGTGCATGATCCTCCACATCTGGAATCCGCGTAGGCGAAGTAACCAGTTGTGTCAGACCATATGCCAAGGCAAAATCATGAACAGATCTCCCCGCATGATCGGTTAAACGTGAACCGAGCCATTCGGCGTGATGGGCGTTAAAGTCGCCGAGGATCACGATCTCTGCAGAGGGGATCTGCTGTAGCAACGAATCTGCAGCCATTTGGACGTGGTCGAAGAGTCGGTCTGTTTCGGCATTACCGCTGTGGGACCTATAGAGGCACCCGTAGACGCGCGGATGGTCGTCGCTGTCTACGCGTAGCCAAAGGATGGACAGGTCCGAACCTTCAAGTCTGCCGAGGCGTCGAGAACAGATGTCCTCTCTGACGTAAACGCAAACTCCAGCCCGAGGCACAAAGGAGTGTTCCAGTTTGTACCCCGGGTAGGAGAGATACGAAACATCAGCCGGAGAGGACACCTGCGTCTCGGTCAGAAAGAGCAGAGCCGGCCTCGCCGTCTCGAGATGGTAGTGGACGGCGTTTAGGTTAGAGTGAAGTCCCCTGATATTGCAGAAATTCACGGACAGCGTGGCAGGGGTCGCCTTGGTCTTGTTGCTCCGTTTGCCCCGAGCAGTTGTAGTCTTGAGCGGAATTTCGCCCCCCCCAGAATACGCGGGGCAGCCTGAGCACCCACGCTCAGAAGTGGAGAAACATGGTCGTGGATGCTCAGCGAGGGATTCTCCAGGGGTGCTGGTACCCTCCTGGGGTAGTCTATCTTTATTTAATTCCGCTACCATGTTGATGGGGGGGGGGGGGATTTGGGCCTCCGGCCACCTGCACTCACCGACGAAACGCGGAAGCAGAACTTCCACTTGGAACACAATGCTGGAGGCAGGCAGCCAGCCCTATCGCATGCTTACATACCGCGCGGCTGTAGGCATTTATTTCGAAGATACGGTCGAGTTACAATACTGTATAGATAATATTACCGTGGTTATGTCGTCATCAGTACGCCTTCTTCAATATTCGGATACCTACCGCATTTTATAAAATACGGTGTGTTCGGTGCGAGGTTTCATATTGTGATTTCACATTGGTAGTGAATTCTAAAATAATGTGCGTTCTGCGCGTGCGGCGCGTACGGTACTGCGCGTGCGGCGCGTACGGTACTGAAAAATGTGCGTTTAGCTCTAATGTCAGTTAGTATTCTCTGCCAATCAACCCATTGCGTTGTGAAAAATTAGCTGCAGCATTACAACGATATAATAAGCATATACGTCTCATGTTGCAGTGGAGAACAACTCCGGCTTAAGCAATACGGGCGGCGTTGAGAACCGGGCGGCGCTCGCGCTGGGCTACTACGTGCAGCACGCGCTCAAGCAGGAGGAGCCGCCACCCGCGCACGCACACGCGCATACGCACGCGCACACGCACACGTACGCACACACGCACACGCTGGCCGCCGCGTACGAGGACGAGTACCGGCGCGCCGACGCCGAGCGCGGCGCCGCCGTGTCGCTCGCGAGCTGAGCGGCACCCATCCACTTCTGTCATATATTTAAATCTATAGCAAATATTTCTATGTAATTTATGTACTTTTTATACTCGGACCAAAAATTGGGTATAATCATACGCCCGTGTCTAGTTTTATTAAAGAAAAACAACGCTGTAGAATAAGTACATAGCTGTTACCAAATATTCGTCCGAGCGGGCCACCGAGCTCGCACATTCCTAACTACATTCCTATAGCGTATCGAGCCAAAGTGATGCGCACTTTTTTAAGTTATCGAAATAATAATAATAATGGCGAAAAGGCTGTTTGTTAATAATAAAATGTTACTGATATTATTTACCTAATAATAAATAAGTAGTCGTTAACTCCATGACTTCGAATACATTCCTCGAATTTATAAATGGTTCCTTGAGATAACGTAACCACTCCACCTTACCGCTGAGCTGCACGCTGCAGTGCACTCTAATAAATGCTAATACAAGGCGTAGGGTGTAATTTTATAATTTTTGATATATATTTTCATTTAACCAATGAAACATAATGCAAGTTTTTCAAAAATATTTAAGTCAATTTTCCATACACGCTAAACACCAAAGTATGAGATAAAACTTAAAGCTACCCCCAACGCCCATAAGATCGAGTTAGCTCGCGAAGAAACAAATAAGCATGGGTAATGGGTAACTCTTCCCCTATATGAAATCATACCTTTGTATTGGATTTAAATATCTGCTATTAAATCTACACACTTCAATATCATTGTATCGGTTCATATCTACGTGATTCTATAACTCTGTTTTTGATAGATTTGTTTTGCTTAAATATATAGATATATTGTAATATTTAAGTAATGGTTTAATATCTATGATATCTGAAATGAGTATCTGTTACAAGGAAGAGTCAAAGTAGATATTTTATACATTTTACTCAAATATAAAATCTCGCACTCAGTGCATTATATTATAGATATTTTACGATATTATTTCTTCAAGTTCGATGTTAGATGTTCTGTAAAGTGAGGCGAAGCGGTATCTGATACATACTCTGTTACCCCATATATGGATATTGTATCGGCATACGGTTTGCATCACTTCTCCCAGAACGCGAGCGGTGCGGCGCGGCGGCGAGTGTCCACTTGCCCGAGCACACTTTCTGTGTGACGCATTTGTTTCATTTATTTTGTAGAGGCAGGATGTGACTTTGTTTCCGTATTTAAAAAATCGTTTAGTTTACATTTATGGCCAGATTTTTTGCTAATATGCGTCAATAGAGGTACCACTTGTAAAATTATATAAAACCGGCTAAAATCTCACGAACTTATTAAGTTGTGCGATATTAAGCTTTTATATAACAAAAACTATGGTAACGAAACATGTTGTAGAAAGAATGTAGGGATATAGTTTTCAGTGAAAGAGAAATCATGTTGAAAGGCCGTACTGTTATTTCATGTACCGTTCTAATCACGTCACGTTAATATACACGTCCAGTTTATAAAACAAATCCATAGTAGGGGTGTTCAGGAATTTTCCTCAAAAATCATTAAGAATGTTGCTGTTTCAGAATATTGTTAATATTCAACTGTCATTTTCAGGTTTTTATAAATTCAATACAACACAGTATTCGTTACTTGCTCAATTAATATGAAATTTTCTCAGTCTTATTTCATTTGCTTTAAAAAATATTGATTTTATGTTAAAATCTATTTATAACACAGTCTAATTTATCATAATCAATATTTCTGTGACCTTATTTATTATAAGTAATGATTGCAAACTGTATATCCGTTCCCTTTATCCCTTACCAATAAAAAATTTGTTCCCACATCACTTGCCTCAGTGTGCTCGCAGTGCTTGCGTTGCTGTGAACTCGCACGCCAGCGCAAAGTGGACGCAGCCATGTCGCGCCTCCCGGTAATAGATCTGAAACCTCTCTACTTTTAAGCCGAATTGAGTTTTGTGTCGCGAGAGACTAAAGTTTATGCAATAAGAATCCGGCGGCTGTGCGAGCCGTCGGTAGAGAATATATTATGCATATTATTATTTTATAATTTTTAGAAATGTAGCGCGAAGCTACTTCGGATGCGGACCCACTGCGGCCCGCCTCCGTGGCCGCTTCCTCTCCATGTAAATATTTTATAATATAAGCAACGGAATAAATAAAAGCCGAATAAATGAACTTTTAAAATTACATTGTTTTTTTTTCATGGTCTACATTTAAAAATTGTTGACACCAGGTTTGATTTTATAAATGTGGTTGGAGAATTTTCTTTAGACTTTAATACTGCTTTCCGCTTAAGACATGATATGATTTATTTGACTCCGGTTGTCCACGAGTATCGCTTTCAATGCGAACTTGTGAGAACCTAAGAGGTCCAATTGAAAACGCATTGTATTTCCATTCATGGATACACTTTACTTATTGTACATAGTGTAATGTGCTTACACAACCGCTACGGTTGTGTAAGCACATTACACTAACTAATATCATCCCGTGGGTGTCGTGTCGCGGCCACAGAGGGGAACAAACGAGCAGACGCACGGCAGCGCTGAATAACGACTAAACATTTAAAACTGCGGTTGCCAACCCGCTTTCCAATCGTGGCAATTGTAGGAAATAATGCCCTATGAACGTGGTGGGGCGGGGGGGGGGGGCTGTGTTCAGCAGTGGACTTCAATAGGCTGTAAGGGTGCTGTCGGTTTCGCATGGCTGCTGCTTATGGGTTGTTCAACGTTAGGAACATTATCTATGGGTGCTACGTTCGAACTTAGGTATATTCAAAGATAATGCGAAGTTCCGATAGATGTCGCAACTCGTTTATGACAGGTATAAAGTAAAATATAGATACATACCGGCAAGGTGGTGGAAAGCAGTGTTAAAACTTAAACTACCGTCGGTTACGTTTTAAATGCAATACTCCGTACAAAGTGACTGACATGGCACGGTAGTCAAAGGTTTAAAAGTGGTCACGTCTGAAACTGCTTAGCGCGACGATAAATGCAACTCCTCGCTATGATGGAATAGGTTTAGGTCTTTGTTCAGCAGCGGAGCGTGGCGAGCTGATGTTGTTGGTGAAGATCCCGCGGTGAGAAAACAAATGAACATTCGATTTTTTCAAATCAAGTTAATTTGTTTAACACGACGTTAATTAGTATGTTGTATTCCAAGTCTAAAGTGTATAGAGGGTATAACTGTACCCTCCATAGTCTAATGCAAGATCACAAACTTCAAACTAAGAACATATTAGAACATGCCTTACTGATTGGAATCTGGGTGTCATTAAGGCAGGAGTGAATAAACATTGCGATTTAAAATCTAGGGCTTCATCACCACTTAAGGTAAGGTTAGATCGTAGTCACGGCTAGTGCTTAACCTACAATCTTCTTTATAAAAAAATATTAAAAAATGTCAAACTCTAATTAGCTAAAATCTTCGTAAAAAAAGATGTGGCTTGCCCAATTTTAAGAGCAACTATATAGCCTTTTCTCGATTGCACCTTGACACCACTAACCTCAGCACTACTACTCCTATCAACACTACATTAGTAAAGACACACTAACGTCGATAATACGACATATATTTCGTCTCTAAACGAAGCATCATCAGAAGAAACACCAACCAACTCGCTCTGGTCGTGTCAGATAACCATCCTATCAGATAATGAGCGAGGGAACAGAGAGTGCACCTGTGTTTGCATATACCTACATTCGGGCACTACCTCGTTTCTCGTGCAGAGAAGGCTAGTCTTCGTTGAGAATGGCCACGATTGAATTTTTTTTATAGTATAGGGTTACAAACGAGCACACAGTCCACCTGATGGTAAATGGTTGCTGCGGCCCATAGGCATCTACATCTATCCTCGATTACAAATCAAAATGCAGATGCGTTGTCACCCGTGAGGACTAAGATGGAATTTTGTCTTGAGAAAAATTTGGTCTTAAGGATGGACGTGTCGTATTTTTGATGGTAGCTGGTCCTTGTGATGGTGGGACCTGAGACGATGTCCTTCACTGCTGGCCGTATGAAGAAGCCCAAGGTAAATCAGCGAGCTATGGAGAAGGCTATGCTTGGAGATTCACTGCGTGATAGAAGAAATTATGTGTGCAAGAATATGAAATGTGCAATGTTTACAGTTAATAGTGTACTGATTATTTATGCCTGATAGTCTTGCAAATGACTCACAGAAGGTGCCGAATGTGCCTATCGGATTCATTTTTTTATAGAAGAGGGGGCAAACGAGCTTGCGGCTAACCTGATGGTAAGTGACTACCGTCGCCCATGAATAACCGCAACACCAGGAGAATTGCAGATGCGTTGCCGGCCTTTTAGAAAGGAGTAAGCTTATAATCAATGTGTAGTGTTGGCGTAAGCATAAGAAATCATTTAGGAGTAAGCTCTTTTCTTAAAGGTTCAGTAATTAAAATTACGAATGTCACTGATGTTTGTGTTCAGACTCAAATATTGTTAATGGCGATATAATAATATTTCCTACTTGTTAGCGGCCTAGCGTGGGCAGTAACGGGGAACGACCGGCGTTCGCTGCCCAACCCACTCCGGACACAAGTGCAAAGGGTCAATTCAGCAAAATGTATGTAACTACTGTGTCCCTGCGCAAAAAAGACAGTAAAATCAGAGTAACCGACATAGCTTGAAGAACCGACAGCCGATGGGGAAGAAAAGTTCACTATTGGCAGTCTCGTACCAGCAGTGGCGTAGCTATGCAGCCAATGGCCCCGTTATACAATGTAGTACCTATGTGTAACGCAGCAGATACTATTTAATCGTACCTCCTTATATATATATATATATATATATATATATATATATATATATATATATATATATATATATATATATATATATATATATATATAAAACATAAACACTCACGACTGTCACCCAGAGGGGTAAGCAGGCCCGTTTTTTATATATCGCCAATTTGGTCGACAAACTATCGCCTAGGACGTCCCTTTCCGACTCTTCCATTCATTTCTGCAACATATATTTGCTTTGTCAGTCTTTCCTCATTCATTCTTTCTACATGACCAAACCACCGAAGCATTCCTTTCTTAATCCTGCTCACCGCATCATCTTACAAACCACACTCTTCTTTTATCACATAGTTTATCACCTTGTCACTCAGATTCGGTCCTAACATACTCCTTAGGGACCGCATTTCTACTGCATTTATTCTACTCTCGTGCTTCTTCTGCCACACCCAACTTTTACTACCATACGTTGAGTAGGGACTAATACAGCATTGTGAATTGCCATACGTGACTTTTTTGACACATTCCGACTTTTCATAATAGAATGTAGAGCCTCATTTACTTTATTTACTGCATTCACTCGTCGTTCTTTATCCTTATCATGTCTCCCATCCCTACTACACCCTGATACACATCCCAAATATTTAAAAATATACAAACTCATCTACTTGCTCGACCATCTCCCCTTCTATTCTTATTTCACTTATCGTTTTACTTTCTTCTCTTTCAAAATCATAACTTTCGTCTTACTTGCATTCACTTTCATTCCCTTTTCTTTTAATGACCTGTTCGTTATTGTAACAGACATTTGCAACTCGGCCGCCGACGACGCAAGTATGACTTGATCATCGGCGTACAAAAGGCATTTGACGGTTAACTCACCCATTCTAAGCCCAAACCGCTATATGTAGAAATATGAAAATGGGACAGTAACTGCCTTTTATAACGTAGGCATCCACTAAGAAAGGGTAAAGGAAAATTCAACATCTAAGGGAATGAAATAGGGTGATACAGTTTGTATGAAACTTATTATTTTACGGGGCGATTGACTTGAAACTTACTAAAGGTAATCTGTATCTTACTTGTCAAAGTCACGCTGCAGCTATATTATGATTGTAGCACGAATGGGTGGCTCGACCGATGCAGGACCACGCTCTCACAGAATACCAGCGTGATGTTGCTGTGTTTCGTATGGTGAGTGTAGAGAACCGGAGACATTATTTACTATAAACGAGGCCATACATCATAGTCCTCAGTGGTGACAACGCATCTGCATTTTGATTCTTAATTGAGGATAAATACATATGTCTTTGGACCACAGCATCCACTTACCATCAGGTGAACTGTGTGCTCGTTTGTCACCCTTTTTTATACAAAAGTGAAATAAATGGATACGGATTTATATAGCGTCTTCCTAATAACGACGTAGGCATTAACTACGATCAGGGTTACCAGATGACAGGAATTTTCCTGACATGTCCGAAATTTTAGCCCTCTTTTAGGGAAACGGAAAAAATTGAAACTCTTAGGTATTTATAAATAGAAAGAGAAAAATATAAAAAGAACAAATTAAAATATTTCTTAAACAGTTTAAGCACAAAAAAATTATAATAAATGAATCCAATCTCAACAATAACATTGTTTCATTCATATGATCTAGCTCGTCCCTTTTATTGCTGAATATTGTTCATAATATGTCAAGCACATGCGCGAGTTTTTTATAATTAGATATTTTTGCTGCCGAGGAGGCAGCAAAAATATCAAGGAAAAGTTAGCGATTTTGCCAGGAAAACTCATTTTCGGATCTGGTAGCCCTAACTGTGGCCGTAGAAGGAAAAGGGGAGATCTCCCGCCGGGCAAGGTGTTGTGCCCGGGAAGCGGCCAACGCTCCGTGTGATAATTCGGAGCTGTTCTATATATACTGTTTTTGATTCGGAATTTTGATAGCGCGATTTAGACTTCGGTGTGTTTCGCTCGTGGCGCGACGACAGCGCCGCCACATCACCCCCCTGCTCAGACCGGAGATCGACAGTGCAGCCGATTGCCGGTGCGTCCTGCGACACCGGTGCGAATGATATGCCGATGTGTAATGCATGCCGTACTACGCACTGGCAAGTGATGCCGGTGAGAGCGATGTGCCGGAGCAAGTGCCAGAAGTCTGCCTTATAAATCTGTCGTCTGGTGAGTCGAAATGAAGACAAGTTGGACTGGCTTGCAGGAACTGAAGACTGCAGAAGACGATTCTCAGTAGTGAATGGTAGGGGTTCTTGAGGATAATGACGAAGGCTTGAAGTTGTAGTTTCCGAAGGTTGTTGGTTGCGTATTCAGATCATGTCGTGTGGTCACCACTGTGGCCGTGGGAGGAAAAGGGGAGATCTCCCACCAAGCAAGGTGTTCTGCCCGGGGAGCGGCCAACACTCCGTGTGATAGTTCTATATATAATGTTTATGATTAGGAATTTTGATAGCGTGATTTAGGCTTCGGTGTGTTTCTTGTGGCGCGACGACAGCGCCGCCACATATTTATTAATATTCATTATTTTTTTCATATATAAGTATATATTTATTTATATTTATTATTTCTTTTTATATAAAATAATTACAATACCATCCAAAAATATATATGATGAGCGTACCAGCGCATACTTTTGAGTTCATTTAAGAGGAGTATAACAAAAAAAACGCGAAATTACAAGGTTTCCGAGGTTGTCGAGTTTTCGCCTGAGGCAATTGATTTCGCGTACTCCGTTTCGTTTCGATATTATCGTATTGTGCGTTGGTTGCCGTTATAGTCGTTGCTATTTTTGCCTATGTTCCGAAATAGAACTCAACTACGATCGCAGTTTTTGATCGTTGGAAGTACTATTTAGTTTCCTACAGTATGTTTCAATTGATATAAAAATCGCACATTATTATTATACCAGATAGTTAACTCATGATAGTTATTTTGATTATAGCTGAGCTTCCTTACCAGTCGGAATGGGGAAAAAAATAAGTATCAATATGTCACTAAACGTAAAAAAAAATATTTCGTCAGCTTTTCCAAAATCCTAAATTTGTATTTACTTTTCTAAAACCTTAACATTTGTATGCATGTTGTTTCAAAAAATCTTGTTTCTTTGGTTTAATGAATTCCGGGATTATCGTGTAGGCACCACCCATTAAATCTTATAGGTACCTTATTTTTTGGGGCAAAAATTGTCATTGAAGGCACATAGAGTCTTTAAGTTAGTACTTAGGACCAGTTCCGTCTGCGCACCGCCCCCAAGCGGTCGTTCATACAGTTCGTGCTCCGACCTCGTGCGGAGTGCAACCTCTTGCCCGCACGCCCCGCTCTCCCCGGCTAACACCGGCCGAGCAGACGCCGTTGGTGAGGTCCTTTGTTTTCGCATCGTTCTTGCCCCCACGCTCCGGCGGGGAGGTTGGAGCGCGCTTTGCTTTTTTTTTTTTTTTTTATAGTATAGGGTGACAAACGAGCACACAGTCCACCTGATGGTAAGTGGTTGCTGCGGCCCATAGACATCTACATCTATCTTCCATTGCAAATCAAAATGCAGATGCGTTGTCACCCATGAGGACTGCGATGGAATGCCTCATTTCCAGTAAAAAGGGTCTCCGGTTCTCTACACTCACCATACGAAATACAGCAGCATTAAGCTACTATTTCACGTTGGTATTCTGTGAGAGCGTGGTCCTTCCCCGGTCGAGCCGACCCATTCGTGCTACAACTATACTACTAATATAACTGCTCTACCACGTAATTTTATTGTTTTGTTTGTTGTTTTACTTTTAATTGTTCTGTTATTGTTTATTGTTATACTGTTACTTTGTTGTTTGTTACTGTTCTTGGAAGATCGTTATTGCTCTTCTCAGAGCGAGCCCTTGTTCTTGTCAGAACTTAGGGACCCCAGCTTCTGGGAATAGAGTTTCAGACTTCCCCATCTGCCACCCAAGGCCCTGTTCTTCTCAGAGCAGGGACCTCTAGATTCTTAGACTAAAATCGTCACCCCCCCTGTCCAAATCATGTCTAGCATCATGTCTGCCATAGACATGAGCAATTTTGAGAGCCAACTTATGGCCATGGTCACCCAATTCGCCTAAGCCACAGGCCTACCCATCCAAATCAACGAGATCGTTCTCGTCAACGCTTATTCTCCCATTGCCCCTAAGGCATGTGTCTCCCCGCCCGCCGTCGCGGCTTTCCCCGCGACCCAAGCAGCTGCCCCTCAGACCGACTCGCTCGCGTCCCCCCGCTCCGATACGGAGCGCTCGGACACCACGTCCTTTACCTCCTCTTCCCGAAAGAGGACCGCCCTCAGCTCCACCGGCTCCTCCGATTCATCCGACTCCGAAGGAACGATAACCGACTCAGCCCAATTCACGCTAGTGAAATCTAGGCGCGGCCCGAAACGCGCCGCAACTTCCCGCACTCCCCCCGCCCTGGCGGCCGCCGCCGCCGCCCGGACACCCTCCACCGCTGCCTCTACCTCCGCAGGTCCCACCGGTGCTCCTACTTCCGCAGTCCCAAACGCTGCCGCCTCTCAGTCGAAAGACACTACCGCCAAGCCAGCAACCCGCTGCGCTCCCAAATTAGCTAAAAACCAAGTCCCGCCCCCTGTCTTTCTCAGAGACAAGGCTGAATTCACACAGTTATCCAAAACCCTCTACGATAAGGGTTTCAAATATGACCAAGCCACCAATGTCGGCGAGGCCATCAAAATCATGTCGGCGTCTATAGAAGACTTCCGGAATATAACCCGTCTCTTCTCGCCGAAGAAAGGAAGGTTAAGGCAGTCCTCCACGGAGTTCCTTATGAACTCGCAAACGAGGACATTCTGGAAGACCTTAAGTCCCAAGGCTTCCCCATAGAGGCTGTGCACAAAATGCACAGCAGCAGGGGCGAAAGATTTAACCTCGCCCTCCTCGTTCTCACCAATGTGCCGGAGGCAAAGGCCATCTTCCGCGAGGTACGCACTGTGTGCGTCCTGTCGCGTGTAAAGGTGGAAGCCCCACACCGGCGCGGTTACCCAGCGCAGTGCCACCGCTGCCAACTCTATGGGCACGCGGCAGCCAACTGCTCAGCTGCACCCAGGTGCGTTAAGTGCCTAGAACCCCATCACTCGGAAGAGTGCCCTCGGCCCAAAAACGTCGAATCCCCACCCTCATGTGTCCTTTGCGGACAAACAGGCCACCCGGCCAATTTTAGAGGTTGCCCTCGCGCTCCTCGCCCACCTCCGAGCCACAAAGCTCCACCCCAGGTCAATGACCGAATATTCCCGGCTCTTGTAAGCCACAAGCCCCGCCAGGGCCAGCCCCTACCTCAGCCCCCTCAGGGCTCATCTCACCCCACACAGGGCATCTATCGGCCCCTTCAGGGCTCATATCGGCCACCTCGGGGCCCTCCTCGGCCCCTTATGAGCCTTCCGCTCTCCCAGCCTGCGCCGCTTTCAATAAACCCTTGGTTCCCAAAGGCGTCAAATATCCCGCGGCCCTCCGCCGACCCACAAAAACAAGCAGACCCTGTAGTAGAAGATCTAAGCCTAGTATATAACACTATGAATAAGATCAATATAGAGGAAATCTCTATCCTTGCGCGTAAACTGCGCACCGCTCAGTCCCCTCAGGACCGTCTCCTTGCTCTTACTGAGCACATCAACCTACTAAGGTCTTTGTAATAACACTATGCTGGAGCCCTCTGCTCCCGCAATATCGCACGGTCGTATCAAACCAAAGGGTTTGTCGCTTGTTTCATTCAATATCCGCGGTTTGCGAAATAACCTCCCAGAGCTTAGGCTATTTCTTCGAGATCACGAAGCCGACCTCCTCCTCCTTCAGGAGACCCACCTCAGCCCCAAGGTCTCTAAAGGTCTTTCTATTAAAAATTATTCACTTCTGCGTAATGACAGACCCAACCGCAAAGGCGGCAGTATTGCCATTTATTATAAAAAGTCCCTTCATTGCTCCCACATATCCACTCCGATGCCTACCAGTATGGAAGCCAATATCACCAGATTAGCCATGACTGGACACCAATCAATCATTATAGCCTCTTGCTATATCCCTAGCGGAACCCTCCCTGTTAAGAGTGATATCGAAGCCATCCTTGCATTAGGCGGTTCAGTCATTATTTTTGGAGACTTTAACTCCAAGCATACTGAATGGACCTGCCGCACTACTATCAGTTGTGGCAGGGTGCTGCTCAATATCACTCAGTCTCTCGACCTGACAGCCCCCTCGCTGTCACCCACTATCCCGACAATGTTAACTACGCTCCTGACGTGCTAGACTTTGCTCTAGTTAAAGGAGTCTCCCTTAACCTTAGAGCAATCGAGTCTCTCGATGATCTAGGATCCGACCACAGTCCTGTATCCCTCCTTCTTGGCCATCAGCCATCTCCAACTCCCACTTCCAAAACCTACACCAACTGCAAGGGCTTCAAGAAGTCTCTAGCCTCGGCTATAGACTCTCCGGACCCTCTCATAACCCTTTCTTCCGACGTCCTCGACAGTACGGGGAAAATAGACACCGCGGTCGAAAATCTCACCTCACTTATAACATCCTCTCTTAAAGAGAATGAAAAGGTTGTCCCGGTTGCTAAAACTAGTCTTCCCCTAGATATTAGCAACCTGCTAAAAGCCAAAAAAGCTGCCCTCCGTAGAGCTGCACGCTATCCCACTCCCGAGTCTATAACTCGCGGCGCACCGCTTTCAACGCAAACTCCGTTACCGCCTCCAAGATTACAGAGATCTCGAAAGGGGCAATCTCATGGAGAAAATGTCTCCCTCCCACACAGCGTACTACCAGATGGCAAGAGCCCTCCGGATAGACGCTATAACGCATACTTCCCCCTCTGTCTCGTCCCGACGGCTCTATTGCCTTTGAGGACGAAGAAAAAGCTGAGTGCTTCGCCGACAGCGTCGCCGCTCAATGCTCTCCCAGCCTACAACCCACTGACCCCATACAAATCCAACTAGTGGAGGACGAGGTCCGTCGCCCGAACTCACCCCCTACCGCCTCTGACCCTATCACTGTGTCCAAAGATGAGATTTCATCTACCATCAAAGGACTTAAGCCCAAAAAAGCACCGGGTGCGGATGGCATCTCCAACCAAGCCCTCAAATACTTTCCGGAGCAGGTGATCGCCAGCAGGTGATTGGCCATAATCTTCAACGCCTGCTTCGAATTCAGCTATTTTCCCATCTCTTGGAAAGAGGCAACTGTCATTGGCATTCCCAAGCAAGGCAAACCTCACCACCGCCCCTCCAATTACCGTCCCATCAGCCTCCTCAAGGCCATGGGAAAACTTTTCGAACGAGTCATTCTCGTGCGCATGAGGCACCATTTGTTTCCCACAGACGGCGACCCTCTTGTCATCCCACAACAATTCGGGTTTCGAGCCAAACACTCGTGCCCCGAGCAAGTTCACCGCATAGTGGAATATATCCTCAGCGGTTTTTATCGTCGGCATCAAAAAACAATCGCGGTCTTTTTCGACATTGCCAAGGCATTCGACAGAGTCTGGCACGAGGGCCTTATCTACAAATTGTACCACTTAGGCCTCCCAGACCGTCTCGTTCGCCTTGTAGCCTCATATCTGAAGGATCGTACCTTTCGCTTTAGACATGAAGACACGCTGTCCTCTACTCGTCAAATCAAAGCCGGTGTCCCTCAAGGCTCTGTGCTTGCTCCCCTCCTATATATACTATTCACCAACGACATTCTTATCCCGTCGAATGGTGTTAAACTAGACCTCTTCGCAGATGATACAGCCCTTTACTCTAAAGGCAACTCACTGCCACAGATTCGGAACAAGATCCAAAAGTCAGTAAGTGACTTAGGAGCTTGGTTCCAAAAATGGCGTATCGACGTAAACCCGGAGAAGAGCTCCGCCGTTTGCTTCGAATATAAACGACGCCGTCTCACCATCACTCCGCAAATCAGGATGTTAGGAACCCTCGTCCCATGGCAAACTACAGCCAAATATTTTGGCGTCACCCTTGATGCAAGGCTCACTTTCGAACTCCATATCAAGAAGGTTACTCGCACCGCACGATTTTACATGGGTAGGCTCAACGAATGATGTATAAACTTATAGATACGTTGTACAGCACTCTAAAATGGCAAAATGAAATGAAGCCAATTGGCCACATCGCGCTTAGTCACGCACCAACCTGTCGCGCGGCGCTACGTTTGTTTCTAATTTATTATATCGTGATTCGTGTGTGTAAACCTGTGCAAAACATAAAGAAAACATGCCGTCGTGTGTTTTCAGACGATGTACAAATTATACCCCAAAAGCTAGACAAAAATGTGTCATTTCATGCGTAAGTTCACAAAACTACCTATTTTCATTTCATTTTATTCGACGACGCCGTCTAATGGCGGCCGGCGCATGCAGCTAGTAGTCAAGCAACAGGCATCCCGCCGTACGGTGTCATATTTTCTTTCTCTTTCTTCACGAGTATAAGTAGTTCTAGTATTTTCGCCGTTTTTAGGCGCCGCGATGTTCGTTCATGACTTGTCTATATATAATACGTCATTGGGCTCAACAGCATGTTGGGCAGACACAGTAAAAGGTCCCTCCGCAACAAGCGAACCCTATATAAGGTCTGCATACGACCTGTCATGACCTACGCGGCACCCATTTTCGCACATGCTAAGCCCAAAGCTATAAATGAACTTCAAATAGTTCAAAATCTATTCTGTCGTAGGGCCACTAACTCGCCCTATTATGTCCGTAATGCCGACCTACACCGAGACTTAGAGCTCCCAACAATCCAGCAGTTCCTTAAATCACTCTCTGAGAGATTTTTCAAAGCCTCAGAGTCCCACCCAAATCATCTCATTCGTGAGACAGCTGCCTATGCAGCCCCTATCCACACTCGCTATAGTGTGCGCAGACCGAGAAACTCTCTCTCGGACCCCCCCCCCCAACAAGCTTTCGGCTGACCTGAGCTGCCTCATGGCGGCTCAAGCCGAGCCTACATAACACATCCCTTAATCTGCCTTAGTTAGGCACTCGCCTAAGCGGCTTTTTGCCGCTTGCGCCCTCCTTTCTGCAAAGGAGGGTCGCGTTAGTAGTTACGATGTACCAGTTCTGGCTCACTTGCATGCTCTGATCACGAATCTGCGGTCCATTTTTGCGTAGGATGTACGGTTCCGGAGATGTGCAGATCAATTAACTCTTATCTAATTGATATCCGCTTCGAGCCTCAACCGTCATTAGCGCTCCATTGTCCTTATCTACTTATCTATTGTTGATTGACTACCTTAAAAAATTGTGTTTGGCCAAACCTACTATATATACTCTTTGGCTTGACCATAGGTTTGACTAATCGGTTTAATGAACTGTCAAAGTCTTGAGTGGTTAACTAAGCAGAGAACAAAGAGTAGCTGTCAAACAATGTATCACGCACCGGCGCCATCTACTTAAAATATTGGTTTGTAGTACATTCTATGTATCAGAGATGGCGCTGTATGTGAAAAAGATTTTCCCGCTTTTCTGTTGAAATTTTCCTGAATTTTCTTTGCTATAAACCTCACGGAGCCCGAGACCTTTCCAACGAATGCAAAACCGTGGAAATCGGTTCGTGCGTTCTGGAGTTATAGCGTCAGGAAGGAAAACCCGACTTATTTTTATATAGTAGATAAGTAATAAGATTTTGTATTTTATAAATAAAACTTTTAACAAAATTGGGTAATGTGTTTTATTAATGAGTCAGATTAGTGTAGATAGGAACAAAGGAGTGTAATACAATAGCATAAGCCGACCCACACGCCGACGAATAATAGATAATGACGGTAGTCAATCAACAATAGATAAGTAGATAAGGACAATGGAGCGCTAATGACGGTTGAGGCTCGAAGCGGATATCAATTAGATAAGAGTTAATTGATCTGCACATCTCCGGAACCGTACATCCTACGCAAAAATGGATCGCAGATTCGTGATCAGAGCATGCCAAAACCTTTTTTTTTTTTTTTTTTTTACCCAATTTTGTTAAAAGTTTTATTTATAAAATACAAAATCTTATTACTTATTATCTATAAAATAGGAGCGAAACATCTCATCCACTAAAATATCGTTGTACAATGTGTTCCCTGTAAATATACTCGTAAAACTATGCATTGAACATCCCTGAAACTTATATAGCAAATACATTAAGCAATATTCGCCACAAACTGAAGTCCACTCATTCTGAATCCTATCAACATTCCAGTTCCATCTTTTACAATTTCTTTTAAAAAACTCTAGATGATATCGTACAGGTGCCCGTCCGAATGAATCAAAATATTGACCGACGTCATTCGTATCGATATATAAAGCTACCCAATGTGACCCTGGTTTATCATCTATATCCAAATTGCATATTATATACGTTGGTACGTGGGTGTACATGGGTAGTTTATTGGCAGCATAAACATTATTTTCTAGAGTGGGGTGAATCTTTTTCAGATGTTGTTGTACATCTAGTGTATCCATAATATTACTGCTATTAGTAGATTATTACAGTACCAATCTACTCAATGACTAATATAGGAGTGATCAATTATAGTGATTTCTAAATATTAAATTGCATTCTTTGTGTTATACAAATCGTATTTGAGTCACCAATACACTGAACAAGACACGACAGGAAGGACGTAGGAATGTAGAGATAAGCAACAGAATGTAAGGTAAGCTTGTTGACGCATAAAGATACTATCAATTCTACTGCAGAAATTCTTTAGATTAGAATTATTACTCACTGGTACTATATAAGACCAAGCAACTGCAGTCATGGAGTTAGTGTATGGTCGTTTGACCGCAGTGGATCTATCAATACTACGTTTGTGTTACTTCAACGCATCAAAGGCCATGGATGTAAGTGTTTATTCTATTGACAAACTTACTTTTCTTTCTGTTATATTCTTACGTGTGTATGATTTAGTGTTAACAAATTATATTTAAATATTATGTGTGTGTATATGGTTAAGCCGTGGTAGCTCAGATGGTTAGCGCAAAATGTAAAATTCACAGTACGCGACCCGGGTTCGATCCCCGCCGGCACCAATTAAATTGTTAATTACAATTTTAAGTGCTGATTTACCACGTGCTCAGCGTAGCCCTAAAACCCTCTCAGACAGGGGTGGTGTATCTCAATGTAGTAATCGTTATGCTAGAGCTAATAACAAATATATGGGGGATTATGATGCAGGGAAACCAAATTCATATATCACATATTTTGATGCCAACAATTTATATGGTTGGGCTATGTCTCAATGTCTTCCTACTGGTGGATTCGAATGGGTAAATCCGAATACAGAATTTAATGTGTCTGAGACATCGAACTTCGGTTTTATTTTAGAAGTTGATTTGGAATATCCAGATGAACTTCATGATTTACATTCGGACTTTCCTTTATGCCCCGAAAACATTTGTGCAGACAATATTAATGAAAATAAACTAGTCCCAAATTTAAATAATAAAGATAAATATGTAATTCATTACAGAAATTTAAAGCAGTGCATAGAAATGGGGGTTAAATTAACTAAAATTCATAGAGTTTTAAAATTTAAACAGTCTCGCTGGTTGAAGATGTACATAGATCTAAACACAAAATTAAGAACGTTAGCAAAATCAGATTTCGAAAAAGATTTTTATAAATTAATGAATAATTCAGTCTTCGGAAAGACTATGGAGAATATTGAAAAAAGGGTTAACATAAAATTAGTTACACACTGGGAGAACCAGGGCAAAGCTTTAGGTGCTCAAGATCTAATCGCTAAACCACAATTTCATAGTCTTTCAGTATTTTCGGAAAACCTAGTTGCGGTTCAGTTGCGAAAAACAAAGTTAATATATAACAAACCAATTTATTTAGGGTTTTGCATTTTAGATATTTCAAAAACATTAATGTATGATTTTCATTATAACTATATGGTTAAAAAGTTTAGTAAAATCAAATTATTGTATACAGATACGGATAGTTTAATATATCATATATTTACAGATGATTTTTACTCTGATATAAAACCTGACCTTTCATCATACTTTGATACCTCAGCTTATGATGCAAATAATATTTTTGAATATCCAAAATTAAATAAAAAGAAATTAGGTTTTTTTAAAGATGAAAATAATGGTAAAATCATGAAAGAATTTGTGGGTTTACGATCCAAAATGTACGCTTTTAACTTAGAGAATAAGACTATAGCCAAGGCAAAAGGCGTAAATAAATGTATCACTAAAAAGATGACCATGGATAATTATAAGTCTTCTCTATTTAATAAAAAAGTGCAATATTATAGTATGCTTAGATTTAAATCAATTAAACACACAATTTTTACACAAAAATTAAATAAGATTGGTTTATCATATAATGACACAAAGAGGCATATTTTAGATAATAATATTGAAACATTAGCTTGGGGTCATTATAAACTGCGTTATGTAAGTGTTGATAGTTTTTAATTTTATGTCTGCATGTAAATAAAATTTGTATTGATTGTAAAATAATGATAATAGTATAATATGACGTAGAGTTTATTACATATTTAATCGTTGTTTTATTGTAAATAATTTAAGTTAATTGTTGTTTATATTTGCGTGTGTGTGTGTGTGTGTGTGTGTGTGCATTTATTTGAGATTGAGTTGATTGTAAAATTATGATGTACTAATTGTGTTAGAAATAGTATACAGATAATTCTGTTTTATATAATGTTTGCAATATATATTAATTGTTAACACCAACACTTTAATTTTTTATTTCACCCCTTAGAACTTTAGACGTGTATAATGTTTCACTTTATCCATCCGTTTACTGCTATTGTGGCGGGGCCAAGTGGATGTGGGAAGTCAAATTTTGTAACAAATTTCATAAAATCAGTTACAGAAATATGTAATTGTGATTTTAATCAGATCACATGGTGCTTTGATGAAATGCAACCTTTATATAATTTACCAAATGTTAACTACCATCAAGGAATTCCAAATGTTAATATGTTTGACGGTGAAAACCCACATCTTGTTATTATTGATGATCTAATGAGAGAGTCCGATGGAAGAATTGTGGATATATTTACAAAAGGTAGTCATCACAGGAATCTTAGTGTATTTTATTTAACACAAAATTTATTTCATCAGGGTAAAGGGCAAAGAGACATATCCTTAAACTCAAGTTATATAATATATTTTAAAAACCCTCGAGATAAAACTCAAATAAGATATTTAGCACGACAAGTGTCACCAGATAACCCAAAATTTATTGAAGATGCCTACAGGGATGCAACTCTAGAGGCGCATGGATATTTAATGGTAGATTTAAAACAGAATACCAATGATTTTTGTCGTATCAAGACAAATGTCTTCCCATTTAATGGTTTCTGCACAGTCTACGTCCCCACAAAAGAGTTTAAATACACCAAGAATCAAACATTTCAAATCATTGCTAAATGATGCATCGTCGACTCACAACGCATAAACATTTGCTAAACGTTTTGCATACGCTTAAACCAAAATATCAAAGAGCATTACTTAAAACGTGTGATGAAGAAGAAATGGTATTTGTGAGTGTATTCATAACGTTTTACAAGGAAAAGTACCTCTTAAAGATCAAGATAAACAAAAATTGAATAAACACAAAAATATACTCCGTCAACTAGTGCGTAAGTGTAAACATAAACTAAGAAAAAATATAATTATACAAAAAGGAGGGGCTTTCTTACCAATAATATTAGGTGCAATATTGAGTGGATTAGTGAGTGGACTAGCCAGTTAACATGGAAAACGCAAAGAAAATGATACTTATCGAACCTGGATTGATTGAAAAATTAAAACAAGAAAATAAGGTTAATACGAGTAGTAGTTTATCTCGATTAGATATCGAAATGCAAAATATTATGAATAGTAAGACGGAAGACCGAAAGAAATGGATGTTATATTTACAAACACTGCAAAGATACCTTCATTTTACCGAAGAGGATCGTCAACCACTCAGATTACCAATTTATTCTGATACATCTAATGAAGATTCAAACGAGTCTAAAATTGGTTTTAAAAATAAAGATAGAGATCTAAAAACTTCAGTTGATGCTGAATCTTTGTTGGAAGAGAATCGATCCATCAAAAGTAAAGAAAATGTTGAAAATCCACTTTACACACCAGCTCAAATACTCAGTTTAATACCAAAAACTTATAATAAAAAAGGACAGTTATTATTAAACTTAGTTGAAACAAGTAGAGGTAAAATACATTGGGATAATGAAGGTACAGTCACAATTGATAATGAAAAAATTCCTGGAAGTAATATTGTTGATTTAATAAATGATTCACTAAGACCCTTAAAAAGAAGTGATCCAGTAGGTTGGGATAGATTTGCTGAAGCATTAAAAGATATTAAAGTACCACTTACTTATATTGGAAATCCAAAGAGATGTGAGTTTATTAACCAACTTCAAGCAAAAGATCTGAACAAACCCTCTGAGATTGAATTTCAAGAGTTTTCTACACCGAGCAGTAGAGATAAAAAGTCTACAACTAAAATACGTAAAAGGCTTGAGTGGGAAAAATGGACCCCGTACTAGAAGAAATTAACAGGATTTATTATGATCCATCTAATCCCGCTGGTTTTGGTAGTATTGATAAATTATCAAAAGCCATGAAGGGTAAAATGAATAAAAAGCAAGTAAAGGAATGGTTAAAATCACAAGAAACATACACATTACATAAACCCATTCGAAAAAAATTCCCGCGTAATAGGTACATTCTATCAAATATTAATGAACTGTGGCAAGCTGATTTAAGTGATATGCGAACTTATTCTCAATATAATGATGGTTTCAAGTATATACTTTGTGTTATTGATGTATTTAGTAAATATGCTTTTGCAAGACCAATGAAAAAGAAAAACTCAGAAACAACAAAAGAATGTTTTGAAAGTATATTTACTGAAAGTAATTTAACACCTACTCACATACAATCTGATAAAGGTACAGAATTTGTTTCAAAAGATGTACAAAAATACTTTAAATCCAAAAAGATTAATTACTATACCACTAACAATCCTGACATTAAGGCCAGTATTGTTGAACGATTTCAAAGAACACTAAAAATGAAAATGTGGCGTTATTTCACTCATAATAATACTTATAGATATATAGATGTTTTACAAGATTTAATATACTCTTACAATCACAGCTTTCACTTTAGTATTAAGATGTGCCCATGTGATGTAAATTCCAACAATATTATGACAGTTTGGACTAATCTTTATGATAGACGGTCAAACAAACTTTCTTTAGAAAATCCTAAACCTAATTTCAATGTGGGTGATTATGTTCGAATAACTAAATATAAACATGCTTTCCAAAAAGGATATGAATCAAATTGGAGTGATGAAATATTTATTATATCTTCAATAATTGATAGATCTCCATGGGTTGTTTATACAATAACAGATTTACAAAATGAACCAATAGTTGGTACTTTTTATGAAAGAGAATTACAGAAAATCACTTACAACCCCACCTCACAATATAAAATAGATAAAATAATTGACACTCGTTACTCAGGTAACAGAAAAGAAGTATTAGTGAAGTGGAAAGGTTATCCAGATAAATTTAACAGTTGGATTTTAGCTTCTAGTTTAAAAGAAATATGAATAAAGAAAGTTTTTATTTAACTTTGCTCAGCAATAGTTCAATGGAATATTTTCCTGATAACAAGACCACAAATTTTTCAACGAAATTACCGAAAGCTATTAAATTAGAAGGTGAATGGTCGGTTGGAGTTGTCGAGTTTCAATATCCATGTACCATGTTTACTGTTCAAGATCATGAAAATGTTATATACATTACAAAATCTATGTTAATGCCTAATGAAGATAAACCATCCACAGTGTACTACAAAAAACATATTCCAGCTACCAACTATGATAACGTTGAGCATATTTTAAGAGTGTTAAATGGTATCGGAGAGAACTTGAAATTTCGCTATGATGAAATAACAAAATTTGTGTCTATTTCTGTTTTGGATAAAAATATAACATCCGTAACATTATCACCCAAATTAAGTTTACAACTAGGTTATGAACCAAATAAAAATCTCCTAGAGAGAAATTTTGGAAAGTGTCCTGCTAATTTACACTTAGGGTTACCATCTCAACTCTTTCTATATTGTGACATTATCGATCCTCAGATTGTGGGTGATGTTATGACTCCTTTACTAAGAGTCATTTCATTAGATCCTACAAAATACATTTATGGTGCAAATAAAATGCACGTTTTCTCTCAACCTCACTACTTACCTGTTATGCGAAGAGAGTTCGATACGCTGGAAATAGTTATAAGATCGAGCACAGGACAAAAAATACCATTCCAGTTTGGAACCGTGTGTATTAAACTACATTTCCGAAAATTGTAATAATGAATTCCCTTCGTGATCATCATAAATGTCCATATGAAAATTATTATACACATCAAGCTGGGTCAGGAGTTGGAGTAATTTATAAGGGTGCACCATACCAACGCGGTCATGGTATTGGAAGCTTCTTAGGGGGGTTATTTAGATCAGTTTTACCTTTACTTTCAAGTGGTGCTCGAGTGATTGGTAAGGAGGCATTAAGCGCTGGAGTAGGACTTTTATCGGATATGGTTCAAGCGCGTCCTATGGAAGCCTCAATAAAAGATCGTCTAAAGCAAGTTAGTACGAATTTAAAACGAAAGGCTGATGAGAAAATTGATCAATTTAACATGACAGGATCTGGGTATAAAACTAAAAGAAAACGATTGACCTCGTTCATTCCACCATTAACTGCTAAAGTGAAAGCTGCGAAAAAACTTGGTCTAAAACCAAAAAATAACAAAGATATATTTTCAAATTAAATATGTCTTTCCTTCATAATCATTCTTGCGAGTGCGTTAAGTCAGAATTGGATTTGTTTGCAGTACCGTCTACACAAACTAGCATTGAAAATGGATTGTGGATTCATTATAAACCAATTTCATCTCTTGGTGATGATGGACCTATCGAGTTTCAAGTTCCTGGGACAGGCGATGACTACATAGATTTGTCTCATACATTACTCCACATAAAGGCAAAAGTATTAAATCAAGATTCAACTAACTTGATATCTACTACAATAGTAGCACCTGTAAATAATTGGCTGCATTCACTTTTTAGTCAACTTGATGTTTATTTAAACCAAAAACTTGTATCACCACCTAATAATACCTATGCATATCGAGCATACATGGAAACCCTTTTAAACTATGCTCCTGCTGCTAAACAATCTCATCTTACTTGTAGTCTTTGGTATGATGATACAGCAGGAAAAATGGATTCTACGGATGGTAAAAACATAGGATTTGTTAAAAGACAGGAATTGATTAGTGAAAGTAAGGAAATAGAAATGATTGGTCATCTTCACGGTGACATTTTCAACCAAGATAAATTTTTAATTAATGGTGTTGAAATGAGTGTTAAATTGGTTCGATCTAGAGAGAGCTTTAATTTAATTGCTGGGTCAAACGATGTAAAGTTTAAAGTTTGCATTACGGATGCAACTCTTATTGTTCGACGAGCACGAATTAATCCAAGTGTATTACTCGCACATCAAAAAGTTTTAGCTTCTACCACTGCTAAATATCCTATTACTCGAGCTGAAGTAAAAGTTTTAACAATTCCATCGGGTGTTCAAGGAAAAACTCTTGATAATATATTTTTAGGGCAGGTACCCAAAAGATGTATAATTGGATTTGTGAACAATTCTGCATTTAATGGTTCCCTTACTAAAAATCCATTTAACTTTGAAAACTATGGTATTAATTCTTTCAGCTTATATATTGATGGTCAACAAATACCTTCAAAAGCTTTGCAACCATCTTTTAATAATAGCATATTTACATCAGCATATCATACTCTATTCTCGGGAACTGGTATTCACTTTCTTAATGAAGGAAATGGAATCTCTTGTGAACAGTATGCCAAAGGTTACTGTCTATTAGCATTTGACTTAACTCCTGATTTATCAGCCAACTCATCAGCTCATTGGAATCTCATAAAGCATGGTAGTGTAAGATTAGAAGTACGATTTGAATCCTCACTAATACAAACAATTAACTGTATAGTTTATGCTGAGTTTGATAATATTATTGAGATAGATAAAAACAGAAATGTTACTGTAGACTATAGTAGTTAAGGTTATAATATGTGTTGTGTGATAGATTTTATGAGTTATGTGTAATGCATTTTGTGTGTATGTAACTATGTGAAACATTATAAAATTAAATAAAACAAATTGTATGCAATATATTATTTTTTTATTTCTTTATAAATATTCTATTTAATGTAATACAAAACTCTGTTCGAGTTTAAATTTTACATAAGCACACTGACTAAACCACTGAACATGCTGCTGCCAAGGATCATCATCATCTTCCCAATCTTTTAAGCCACCACCACAATGGAAACACTTGGTCTTGTCTGCATGGCCAGTATAAAAGAAACCGGCTTCTGCAAGATCTTCAGGTTTCTGTCGCATAACGAGAGGCCAGTTTTCGAAACTGAGCAACCGGCTAGATTTTGAACTGAAGAATGGATATTCAGCTCTTGAGTACTGCATATTCTTCTCGTTTTCATCTCCACTCAGTGTTGTAGTTTTGTTCTTCAATGATGTGTTCTGTACACGTATGCCACACTCATCTCTTTCTTCTGCTCTTGTCTTCCTGTAATTTAAGTAAACAGAATCACATTCACTAATGATCAGCTAATGACTGTCATTGTTAAAAAAGTATTTTTTAACTTTTTCACTTTCTGCTATTGTCTTTGTAATATTGTATACGAGGGCGTTTGTGTTGTCGTAGATGCTATCCTTATTAGTCTTTACGTAATATATTATTATCTAAAATATGCCTCTTTGTGTCATTATATGATAAACCAATCTTATTTAATTTTTGTGTAAAAATTGTGTGTTTAATTGATTTAAATCTAAGCATACTATAATATTGCACTTTTTTATTAAATAGAGAAGACTTATAATTATCCATGGTCATCTTTTTAGTGATACATTTATTTACGCCTTTTGCCTTGGCTATAGTCTTATTCTCTAAGTTAAAAGCGTACATTTTGGATCGTAAACCCACAAATTCTTTCATGATTTTACCATTATTTTCATCTTTAAAAAAACCTAATTTCTTTTTATTTAATTTTGGATATTCAAAAATATTATTTGCATCATAAGCTGAGGTATCAAAGTATGATGAAAGGTCAGGTTTTATATCAGAGTAAAAATCATCTGTAAATTTATGATATATTAAACTATCCGTATCTGTATACAATAATTTGATTTTACTAAACTTTTTAACCATATAGTTATAATGAAAATCATACATTAATGTTTTTGAAATATCTAAAATGCAAAACCCTAAATAAATTGGTTTGTTATATATTAACTTTGTTTTTCGCAACTGAACCGCAACTAGGTTTTCCGAAAATACTGAAAGACTATGAAATTGTGGTTTAGCGATTAGATCTTGAGCACCTAAAGCTTTGCCCTGGTTCTCCCAGTGTGTAACTAATTTTATGTTAACCCTTTTTTCAATATTCTCCATAGTCTTTCCGAAGACTGAATTATTCATTAATTTATAAAAATCTTTTTCGAAATCTGATTTTGCTAACGTTCTTAATTTTGTGTTTAGATCTATGTACATCTTCAACCAGCGAGACTGTTTAAATTTTAAAACTCTATGAATTTTAGTTAATTTAACCCCCATTTCTATGCACTGCTTTAAATTTCTGTAATGAATTACATATTTATCTTTATTTTTTAAATTTGGGACTAGTTTATTTTCATTAATATTGTCTGCACAAATGTTTTCGGGGCATAAAGGAAAGTCCGAATGTAAATCATGAAGTTCATCTGGATATTCCAAATCAACTTCTAAAATAAAACCGAAGTTCGATGTCTCAGACACATTAAAATCTCTATTCGGATTTACCCATTCGAATCCACCAGTAGGAAGACATTGAGACATAGCCCAACCATATAAATTGTTGGCATCAAAATATGTGATATATGAATTTGGTTTCCCTGCATCATAATCCCCATATATTTGTTATTAGCTCTAGCATAACGATTACTACATTGAGATACACCACCCCTGTCTGAGAGGGTTTTAGGGCTACGCTGAGCACGTGGTAAATCAGCACTTAAAATTGTAATTAACAATTTAATTGGTGCCGGCGGGGATCGAACCCGGGTCGCGTACTGTGAATTTTACATTTTGCGCTAACCATCTGAGCTACCACGGCTTAACCATATACACACACATAATATTTAAATATAATTTGTTAACACTAAATCATACACACGTAAGAATATAACAGAAAGAAAAGTAAGTTTGTCAATAGAATAAACACTTACATCCATGGCCTTTGATGCGTTGAAGTAACACAAACGTAGTATTGATAGATCCACTGCGGTCAAACGACCATACACTAACTCCATGACTGCAGTTGCTTGGTCTTATATAGTACCAGTGAGTAATAATTCTAATCTAAAGAATTTCTGCAGTAGAATTGATAGTATCTTTATGCGTCAACAAGCTTACCTTACATTCTGTTGCTTATCTCTACATTCCTACGTCCTTCCTGTCGTGTCTTGTTCAGTGTATTGGTGACTCAAATACGATTTGTATAACACAAAGAATGCAATTTAATATTTAGAAATCACTATAATTGATCACTCCTATATTAGTCATTGAGTAGATTGGTACTGTTATAATCTACTAATAGCAGTAATATTATGGATACACTAGATGTACAACAACATCTGAAAAAGATTCACCCCACTCTAGAAAATAATGTTTATGCTGCCAATAAACTACCCATGTACACCCACGTACCAACGTATATAATATGCAATTTGGATACAGATGATAAACCAGGGTCACATTGGGTAGCTTTATATATCGATACGAATGACGTCGGTCAATATTTTGATTCATTCGGACGGGCACCTGTACGATATCATCTAGAGTTTTTTAAAAGAAATTGTAAAAGATGGAACTGGAATGTTGATAGGATTCAGAATGAGTGGACTTCAGTTTGTGGCGAATATTGCTTAATGTATTTGCTATATAAGTTTCAGGGATGTTCAATGCATAGTTTTACGAGTATATTTACAGGGAACACATTGTACAACGATATTTTAGTGGATGAGATGTTTCGCTCCTATTTTATAGATAATAAGTAATAATATTTTGTATTTTATAAATAAAACTTTTAACAAAATTGGGTAAAAAAAAAAAAAAAAAAAAAAAAAAAAAAAAAAAAAAAAAAGGTTTTGGCATGCTCTGATCACGAATCTGCGATCCATTTTTGCGTAGGATGTACGGTTTCGGAGATGTGCAGATCAATTAACTCTTATCTAATTGATATCCGCTTCGAGCCTCAACCGTCATTAGCGCTCCATTGTCCTTATCTACTTATCTATTGTTGATTGACTACCGTCATTATCTATTATTCGTCGGCGTGTGGGTCGGCTTATGCTATTGTATTACACTCCTTTGTTCCTATCTACACTAATCTGACTCATTAATAAAACACATTACCCAATTTTGTTAAAAGTTTTATTTATAAAATACAAAATCTTATTACTTATCTACTATATAAAAATAAGTCGGGTTTTCCTTCCTGACGCTATAACTCCAGAACGCACGAACCGATTTCCACGGTTTTGCATTCGTTGGAAAGGTCTCGGGCTCCGTGAGGTTTATAGCAAAGAAAATTCAGGAAAATTTCAACAGAAAAGCGGGAAAATCTTTTTCACATACAGCGCCATCTCTGATACATAGAATGTACTACAAACCAATATTTTAAGTAGATGGCGCCGGTGCGTGATACATTGTTTGACAGCTACTCTTTGTTCTCTGCTTAGTTAACCACTCAAGACTTTGACAGTTCATTAAACCGATTAGTCAAACCTATGGTCAAGCCAAAGAGTATATATAGTAGGTTTGGCCAAACACAATTTTTTAAGGTAGTCAATCAACAATAGATAAGTAGATAAGGACAATGGAGCGCTAATGACGGTTGAGGCTCGAAGCGGATATCAATTAGATAAGAGTTAATTGATCTGCACATCTCCGGAACCGTACATCCTACGCAAAAATGGACCGCAGATTCGTGATCAGAGCATGCAAGTGAGCCAGAACTGGTACATCGTAACTACTCGCGTTCGTATACGGCTTAGAGATCTCTGGTTAGACTGTTAAGCCAGTCCCTAAAAGGTGGGGTTTAGTGGGTAAAAGTCTCCACGTAACCACGCAGCCGGCTGCGTGGTATGCTATGAGCATTCCCCACCTCCCTCCCCCGTTTCCGGAGGGTTGCCCATATTTGCTTCGGGCGCAAAAAAAAAGACTTAGGACTATTCTTATTTCAGTCTCATCAACGTTATACAGGATTATTTTCAAATAACCGGCCAAATTAGCAGAGAAGGTTCAGAATAAATATAATATAGGAATTGGGAAAAAAAATTAATTAAAAAACCTCAAACATTCTGTCCTTTTATCTTTGAAATTTAAAATGCGTGGTAATGCATTACTAAAACTGATTTTAATGCGCACGCACACATTCGTAAGGGTTGATCGGCAGTCAAAAACGTTGTTGCCCATAAATCACGTTAAATTTAAGATAATTTCAAATAAAAGTAGAAGCCCTATTTACTAGTAATTTCAAAAATAATGGTACTTATATCAATATTTACATATTTGAACTTCGGTTTAAAAGTTGGCTAGCCTTTGAAAAATAACTCTGTATACTTCTAATCTAATCTATCTGATTGGTGATAAGTTCATTTCTACTAATTCTGGTTTCTGGTTCAATACATATCAAATATGATTTTACGGCATCTGAGTTGAATTATTAGCTTATCCTTGAAGCAGCTTGTGTCCTGACTGATAGATCAGTATGTCTGTGTATAAAGGTCTTGTAATCATTTCTTACCAGGCGTACAAGTCTTTTATAAACTGAAATGGTGTTAATCTACCTGATATGCCGTGATTTTTTGTAAACGCTTGCCACAAAGCTATTTATTAATTGTAATACAGTAGTTTTTCAGTTTTCTATCTAAGGCCTAACAGTGTAAGTGTTAGTACCTATATGAGCGTTCATGCAGGCACTCCGCCTGAACTTGTATTTACCAACGTGGATAACTTACAATCTTTATTAATATAACGTTCCAAAGTACCTTTTGAAAGGCTTATAGTGGCGTGCCTTATTGACGCGACGTATTTTAAATATCCTATTTGTGCAGTTCTGACCGAATATGCAGCTCGTTGTTACGTGACGTGGTCCCAAACTCTTCTTTTGACTGACGGTAACTGCAATAGGTAAATATAAAGTACTATACATGTAAACTATTGTTTGGAACTAAAGGTCAAAATGAGGTGCCTAATATGAGATATCTCACTTAAGAGCCCACAGGTGTCTCATATAAGAAAATCATTATAAATCCAACAAAATCGAAAAAAATAATTATTGTGTTACGTAATAAACATAATAATAACAACTGGAATATTAAAATTCACTAACAGATATCATGAATATTACCTTATATATAAAGTAAAAGTAAAGTAAAACATACTTTATTGTACACCAAAGAACATATTACATTATTTATATATTTAAAGGGACATTGGTACAACAGGCGGCCTTATCGCTAAAACAGCGATCTCTTCCAGGCAACCTTAGGGCAGAGGATACTATTTTAAAGATAGCGGAAGGGGTCTACAGAATATGATAAAGAAAGATAAATAGAAGAACATAAATGATTAAAGAAAAAAAAATGAATGACGACAGGTAGTAACTTAAGAGGAAAGGTAATAAAGTTTTAATTTATTTTTAAATATAGGAAGAGATTTAGATTTTTTAATATGTAAGGGGAGAGAATTCCATAGTCGTATAGCGGTAACCGTAAAAGAATTAGAATAGAAGGAAGAGGAATGTCTAGGGGTACTTAGAAGGAGATTATTTTGAGATCGTAAACTACTTAAATATATAAATCGGTCTTTCAAATAAGAAGGAGTGGTCGGATTGAACAGAATGCAGTAAAGAAGATGAAGAATGTGAGTATTCCTGCGAAGACGAATCGGGAGCCACTTGAGCTTATGGCGGAATTCGGATATGTGGTCATACTTTCGTAACCCAAATATAAACCTTATGCAATAATTTTGAAGCCGCTCAAGTTTATTAAGTTGCTCGTATGTTAGGTCAAGATAACAAGTGTCCGCGTAGTCAAGGATCGGTAAAAGAAGAGACTGAGCCAGCGCAACTTTAGTAGGAATGGGGAGAACATTGCGTAATCTTCGAAGTGAACCAACTGCGGCAAACATTTTTTTACTTATTTCACTAACTTGCGGTCCCCAAGACAAAGTCTGATCGAACATAATGCCTAAATTCTTAACTTTGTCACTGTATGGGATAAGTGTCCCATCGAATATGATTGGCGGGAGCAGCGACAAAGTTAACCGAGAGATTAATTTCGAACTCCCAATAATAATGGCTTGAGTCTTCAGTGGATTAACTTTAAGCCCAAATGAATTACACCAATGAGAAATACGAATAAGATCTTCATTAATTAATCTAATTGTATTGGGGAGATCCACAATCTTACATTGAGAGTAGATTTGTAAATCGTCTGCATATAGGTGGTAAAGAGAAGTTATGTGGGAACAGATCGAATTGATGAAAATAGAGAACAATAGAGGAGACAACACGCCACCTTGTGGGACGCCAGCTTTGACAGCAGACCAGTCAGAAAACATGTCTTGAATTTGTACACGTTGCCGGCGCCCTTGCAAGTAACTATGAAACCAACCAATTACTTCAGGAGATATGTTAAGAGAACTTAGGACAGCGAGTAAAACATCAAAGTCTACAGTATTGAAGGCATTACTAAAGTCAAGCAATTTCAATACTGTAACCTGCTGACTATCCATGCCCAGGCGAATATCATCAGTGATTCTAACCAAAGCCGTAGTCGTACTATGACCGGGACGGAAACCAGATTGGAATGAATTCAAAAGGTTATGATTGGACAGGCTAATATATTCTTCTTAACATCACTGACAGTAACTTGGCTAAAGACAAAAGAGGAAAAATTGGGAGTTGATATAGCAGAAAGTTGAGCAAGTGTATTTTTCTTCGTAGCACTGTCTATAGTGGCGCTAGAGAGGAAATGAGCATTAAGCTTATTTAAATTCAAATTAAGAGATTCTACATTACGCTTTGCTTTTCCAACCCCTAGAGATTTGAGAAAGTTCCAAACTTTAGTTGAGTTATCTTCCTCAACAACAGATTTATGGATATGGCGTCGTTGACTATCTCTACACACCATATTGCAGCGATTTCGTGCCCTGTTATATTTCTCTCGGTTAGAATCATTAGGATTTATACGATATTTAGATTTCGCTATGTTCTTTTTTTCTTGAAGTTTTTTTATATCGGCAGTGAGCCAGGGGGCAGGAAGATGCTTCATTCGAACTGGACGAATTGGAGCGTGAATGTCATACAGTTGTGTAAGTATGCTGTTAAATATAGATATCTGCTCATCAACCGAACCAGCATTCGCAACTACTGACCAGTCAACCTTAGCAGTATCTTCTCGCAACTTATCCGGGTCCATTCTACTAAAATTGCGCCGGAGAAGGATCCTTCGCTTAGCCTTAGGAGGTTTTAATTTATAGGACAGGTAAAGTAGATCATGGTAAGAAAAAGCGGAGGCATTGCATTGACTATGCTTTGCAACATGGTCAATGGAAGAAACAAGTGTTAAATCAAGGAGAGAAGGTACACAATTAGGAAAAGCATGAGTTGCTGAAAGTGGGAGAATATGTAAGTTAATGCCATTAACAAGAGATTTCAGACGGGATGCTCTAGCATCATTTTTGAGAAGACAAGTATTGAAATCTCCCATGACAATAGTGTGATTATAAAGCGAGGAGTATTGTTCTAATAGAATTTCAAAAGCTGAAAAATAATCAATTGTAACATTTGGACTGTAATAGACACCGAGAAGAAGCTTTGAATGTCCAAACAATATTTCGATGAATAGGTGTTCAGGGCCGGCGCTAGACACTGGCTGCGAAGTATTTAAAACTGTGTAAGGAATGTACACAAAAATACAAGGAATGTATATATAAAATACTTTGCATCTGATAACAAAAACATTTCGTATCCGCTCTTGTCAAAAATCAAAGGCGGTAGCGTATTTTTCTCGCCAACTTGTCGGTGCACGTTTGAGCACGACCGAAACGGCTGACTGGCGAAACGATACCACTGTTGCTCACAATGAGGAATAAGCTTTCAAATATTGATCTACCTACTTTTATTACCAAAGCAAAGAGTAATTTGCTAGCGTCTACTATCATTGTTACGATACAGCGTATTTACCTATGATTGCTTCATGAATAGGTCGGTCGAACGGGAAAGGAGCGCGCTCGCGTCGTAAAATAACAGCGCAATGCTGCTGTGTTTCGTATGAGGCATTCCATTCAGAGGACTATCCTCGAAGGAGATCTCACCCTCGATGCTGCCCCAGCTATTAGCGAGACTGTGGCCTCACCCTAACGTCTATAAAAATATTTCTATTCGAGTAGAATGCCCTTCAAGGCATGTGTGTTAAGTCAGATAGCTTTACCATTTTGGACTACGTTACCGTTCATCATCAGGTGGACTGCATAAGTTTATCATACTTATACAAAAAGTATTCATATAGCTTTGTGTGACAGTGGCTATATTATGTACCTACCCTTTATTCGGAACACGGGATCTAATTTAAGATAATATACAGCGTACGAACAGTCTAAAGTGTTTATACGTAAGAACACTTCGTCCGTGTAGCCACAGCACTTGTCAAAGACATCCTTTGTCATATTAAGTAGGTAATTAGAAGGCAAGGCTTCTGACTTTTAATATTTTTTTACCGTGTGGTGGCGGTGTGAGAACATCACTACTCCATATCGTCCCGTGGGTGCCGCAAGAGGCGCAGGGGAACGAATCTGGAGATGGGCATTACCCGCTTCCCAAGCGTGGTAAATGTGGAAAATGAGGCAATGTATGGGGAGGGGGGGGGGCTATGTTCAGCAGTAAATTTTAAAATAATGTAACTGTAACGGTAGGTATTTATTTCTTGGTTCAGCCCACCTAAAATTTGAGAGAAAACTGCTAGCGAAAAGAGTCACTTGCATAACTTTCAAAGGAACAAATTATTAATTTAAATACAATACGGTAGATCCATAATTCGAAAGCTTGCAATTTCATAATATACCTACAGTAAATGTCATGTGTCGGTTTCGAGCACGTTCGGCCCCTCGTTGAGTCAATACTTCAAGTGAAAAACGCGGCTACGCACGTCGTCGGCGCGTGATTCAGCGCCCGCGGACGAGGACACCGACACGAGACGGGGGAGCGGGAGGAGGCACTGAAACAATATGGCGGCTTATCAGTGGCGCGGCTTTCCACGGAAAACGATCGATGAAAAAACAACTGATAAGATCGCGTAGGTCGTGCTGCGCCCATCAATAATCCGTCGATGTGTCGCCTATCAGATCCGCACAGGATTATGTCCCCCCCCCTCCCCTCGCCTCCACACACCGCACCGCACTACACTATAGTTACAACACACCCAGCAGTTCGCATCTGCAACCCCGACACAGGGAGAGAACGTTCCCACGGGCGCACGCGCGGTCGCTCACACAGTAATGAAACGATGCGCTCTCATAATCAAATCTTTCGGCTTCTATCTGATAATTACTACATATCGGGGATGGTATCGCGATATCTCAGCGCAGGTACCCGAGCCTCCTGTGCGACCGTCGCAACCCACGCCACAGCTGTTCAACTAGATACTGTATCTAACAGATACGATTATCGAAACTCTAAGATAACCGGTCTCACTTTAACGCCTAGTTAAGATAAAGGAGATAACGTTTTGCATATCTGAAGAAACTACGATACTAGGCAATACAGTGCTGAGGTCGATGCACCGAGCGCAACCTGGTAAAAATGTGGTTTAGAAAAAAATTACGTCATAGACTATTGCATTTTCGGGAACTTACTTCTGTTTATTATTATTATTAATATATTAACACACCAGAACTATTCGATGCTATGGCAGTGTAAGAGGAGGTAGTAGTAGACTGAAACAGGAGATAGGCAGTACCTAGCATCTTCCTGATAAAAACTAAAATGATAAAAATGTGGTTGCCAACCCGCTCGCTAGCGCGCGACAGCGCCGCAGCGAAGCGCGACAACTGTAGTAAAATCCTCTCTAAGAGGATATCTTTATCGAAGACCTATGATCAGCAGTAGACTTTTATAAAAAATACACTAACGCTAAAAGCTTTTATTCAATCCTTTTAAAGCTTAAAGCAACTCAGTTGAAACTGACTACGACCTAAATTACTTAGATAAAGTTAATAGACGTGTCTATTGACTTTAACTTGTAATGTTATTTTGGAAAGTACTTGCGCCGTATATATATATATATATATATATATATATATATATATAGGATGTCGTCAGATTGTGCTAGCTAATGTACCAAATCTCAACAAAAATGGGGCATCATCATCCACCATTAAATAAATGGGCGTAATATTTAGTTTTTATGCCCATACAAAAAGTCAATGACCCATGCTGCCTGATTGTAATTTACATGGTTGCTAACTAATACTTACGTTTTTAGAACAGTTAAATTTGTTATTTTACTTGTAGTTTGAATCCAGAGCGCCACTGAAATATGAGCCAAAACAAATCCACCAGTATTTCTCAAGCTCATAGTGCTTACTACTTTCCTAGCCGCTTTCGGCTACAGCGACCGTTTTTAACTCCATGTGTAAGTCTTACTGCTCCGCCCGTTCACTGTGCTCGTGCGACTGGCAATGCTAGTCACGTGCTCGCAAGTGACTAGCATTGCCAGTCTTAGCGAGAAAAGTTTGAGCATACTTAAGGCGGGTGAGAACACCGTCACAGTATTTATATTGTATAGTCACATGCGATCCTCGTGTGTAGCATCTATATATCGTACGCGTTTGGCTTCGAAAAGGTTGATCTTTTGTTTTACAAGCCGCTTCAATTTTTGTCGATCTTTAGTAAGGTACTCACAAGAAGAGTGCTGCATTCATTTTTTCATGTGCCTCTTTAATACATTCTTATATCTTAGGAACTGCCTAGCCTGCGTTTGTATACTTAAAGCTCACAGTACATGACGCATTTTGCCACTCTGTTATAAGTCATCGAAACACATGACCACACCAACGCAATTGCCACGGCATCACGAGCGCCTGCATGCCGCAGATATAGCTCGGCGTAGGACTGCCGCATTCTTGACACGGTCGGGGCAATGTATACCCATGATAATACGGTGACATTGATTATGGAATTTATCCAGAATTCGTACGTGCTTGCGATAGAGCTTAGTACTCTTAAGACCACGTTAGCCTACAGTCACCGCCACGTTACCAACACCGTACCTTCTCGACAGTAAACAGTCTCACTGCCAGTCATTCGGTCCCGCCTCGTTACGTCATTAATGAAAGTCGGCATTATTATTTCGGCGACGTGGCGCTCCTGAACATAGATTTGTTAAGAATATTTGAACTTAGGTACGACCTTTTATATCTTTTATAGCGTAAGTGTAACCTTTATGTAGGTCCCGGCGGTGCGCGTGCGTTGTCGCTGCGAACCGTCGGGCAGTGTCGCAGTGTTCTGTTGGAAAGACGTCAATGAAAAGACATGTTGTTCTATCTGTGACTTTAATTACGAGTAGCTTACTCTTGACAACTGCAAATAACATTTATATATAAGTGGTGTGGGCTACTCTACACTACACCTTCCTTCCCATCGTGTCTCAGTTCTTCGAGCAAAATAGCCGGTCCATTACAACCACAGCTTACCGATCCATTGGCGTTTTGTTATTAGGATATTGTTATCTATGAGGCCATGATGGTTCGAGTAACTGACCCAATCGCTTTGCTCAGCGTGGTCAAAAATGATTGAAGACGATTATCATTATTATATCATATTATATATTATATTTAATATATGTATTTGTCAAATATTTCTAATAGAAACATAAACCGCCTTATTCCAAAACGCGGACTAAATATGGTACTGGAGTTAGTACCAGGTTTAAACCATTACTAAATAAAACGTTATTCCAAAACGAAGATTATCTCTGGTTCTAGGACTATCTATGGTACTAAAGTTAAACTTCCGAGACCCCTAGTTTAACTATGGTACCTACCAACCTCAAATTCAGCACTTCTTTTCTTTATTTGACGTTAGCGACCTTTGTTTTCATTTCGTGTTTTTAATCGTTAAAAATAAATATAAACATGATTGACTTGATGGATTTAGAAGATTTGGACATGTTAGAGACCACTCGGCGACCTGATAGACATCGTCAACGTGTGAATCCTTTTGAATTGAGTGACGAAAATTTTAGGTATAAGTATAGGTTCTCAAAACGTTTCGGTAAAAAAATTGTGGATCTTTTACGTGAGGATTTAGTGCTCGACTCTCGAGGATGCCCACTGAGTCCTGAAATCCAAGTAGTTTGTCCATTACGCAACTGGGCTCGCCATGAAGTAAGTGCTATTTATTAATCTTGGTCAATGTATCCAACATAACGCTAGATAAAAATCCAAAAAATACATATTATTGTTTTATTTGTAGATTCAAGACGATACAGGTGATTTACATGGTGTGTCTCAACCAATAGTCAGTAGGACATGTAAAAAAGTGGCAGAAATTTTGTCACGAATGTCCCGAGAATTTATTAAAATGCCTACCTCTTTAAATGAACAACAGGAAACCATTAGGAAATTCCGCAGTATTGCTAATTTTCCTACAGTAATTGGCGCAATTGACTGTACTCACATAAGAATAAAGAAAGTAAATGGGGTAAATGGGGGTCTGTTATATATCAATAGAAAAGGATTTTCTTCAATTAATGTACAGGTAATGTACAAATATTTTAAATAAGCTGTGATTGTCTCTAAATTACTTTACTTTACTAAAATAGAAAATAATTTGTTTGACTATCTTATGGCAAAAAATGTAGATTAAAATAGTAATATGATCTGTTACAATTTTGGTGCACAATAAAATATAACCAATCTATATCAGTAAAACAAAGGACTAATGAGCTCTCACTTTTCAGGTGGTTTGTGATGCTAACCTGAAAATCATGGACATTGTTACTAGGTGGCGTGGCAGCGTACATGACTCTAGAATATTCCGAGAATGTAGACTAAAACAGAGGTTTGAGGCTGGTGCATTCTCTGGAATATTACTTGGTGACAGTGGCTATCCTTGTACTCCATACCTATTTACACCACTGCTGAACCCAACAACACCACAAGAAGAAAGATATAATAGGAGTCATATCCGTACCAGGAACACGGTGGAAAGATGTTTTGGTTTATGGAAGCAACGGTTTCGTTGCCTATTAAGAGGTATGTTTGGGGACATTGAAACAGCAAAAAAAAAAACAATTGTTGCATGTGCTGTACTACACAATATTGCCATAGACATAAGAGAAGATGTATTTTCTGGTGAGGTAGATAGCACTGAACAATATTCATCTGAACCTATAGTACAAAGATATATTCCACCATCAATAAGGGGAAATATTAGGAGAAGACAGTTTATTGAAAATCATTTTCAGTAGGTAAACATTTTTTTTACAATTTTTATATAACAATTCATAATTAAAATTTGTAATTTATTATTAAATTTATAAAATTATTACAATTTTTCAATTGTCAAGGGCTATATGTACATTTAATTTATTTTATTTTGTAATTTAGGGGCCAAGTTTCATTGAATAAAAATAGTGTAATAAAGAGGTCAAAAAATATATAAGACAATTATAATAATTATTATATTTTGATTTCAGACATAATACTCATTTATAAAGTAAAATCTTTCCGCTGAGCCATTGTCAGCTGTCAAATAATAACAACTATATATTACAATTTTCACCAATATGGAATAAATAACGGGAAGTACTGTGATAATATTTAATTTATTGAGCAAAATGCTTTTATTTAAGCCATAATGATTGTGTTTCAGGGAAAGATGTGGGGTACAGCATATTCCACATCAATATGTAGCTATGTTATATAGACTTTAAAGTGCTATAGAGATCTGTTTAGATTTTTTAATGAATATTGTCGCTCTGCTACATTCACAGCTGGATTTCCTTTCCAGAGGTGCAAGGGTTCACGGGAAGTAGGACTGTGTGATAATTAAGTAATTAGGTTTAGTTTATTATGCCAATGTTATGTTAATAAAATAAATATTGTTTATAATTATTTATTTTAATTATTATTGAAAGATGTACAGATATTTGCAGCAATAAGTACCTGAAAAGAATAATTTCATATATCAGAATATTTGCAAACATGTATCTGACACAGTCTTGAATATTTAGTTTTTTTTTTAATAGGATGATGGTGACAAACGAGCACACAGTTCACCTGATGGTAGGTAGTTGCTGGCACATAGACATCTACATCTATCCTAGACTATGAATCAAAATGAAGATGCGTTGTCACCTGTGAGGGCTAAAATGGAATTCCTTGTTTCCAGTAAAAGGGGTCTCTCATACAAAATTTGTCAATAAAAGTTTAATGGCCAAATACTCGAAAGCTTCTCAATTTTAAGATGTTAAGTCTTGTGGTGTCACATTCACTTTGACTTAGTGATAGAGATAGCATGAGACTTAACTGTATCTTAAAAGTGAGTAGTGTTAAAGTATTTGGTAAATGTTATACTAAAGAAAAATTATATAAAAAGGGTTATTATAATATCAAAGAATACATAAATGAAAATAACCCCTGCAAATGAGGTGATCGCTGCTATGCTGTTTCTATTAAAGTTAATTTAAACATTGTAAACCAAAATTTGTAAAGTGAAATATGTTTAAAAGAAAAGTCCCGCTGGGTTTCTTGCTGGTTCTTCCCAGGACAGAGGTATTTTCCAAACCAGTGGTGAATAAAAAATGTCTTTTGAATAAATTTTACGTAATAATCTATATTGAATAAAAATCATTCTATTCTGGTTCTATACACTCACCATATGAAATACAGTAGCATTAAGCTGCTATTTAACTTGTATTTTTTTGACTTTCTAACAAAGATATTTGTAATTCTAATTTTTTAATTTTTAATTTGGCTATTTTAATGTTGTATTTATGTTCCTCTTCCATCATTTTTTACGTGGTAGAGCCATGCTGCAGTTATATTAGTAGTATAGTTGTAGCACGAATGGGTCGGCTCGACCGGGGAAGGACCACGCTCTCACAGAATACCAGCGTGAAATAGTAGCTTAATGCTGCTGTATTTCGTATGGTGAGTGTAGAGAACCGGAGACCCTTTTTACTGGAAATGAGGCTTTCCATCTCAGTCCTCACGGGTGACAACGCATCTGCATTTTGATTTGTAATGGAAGATAGATGTAGATGTCTATGGGCCGCAGCAACCACTTACCATCAGGTGGACTGTGTGCTCGTTTGTCAGCCTATTCTATAAAAAAAAAAATCATTTCTAGTTGTCTTTTTTTAAAATCTGTATTGCTTTTTATGTTTGTTTGCTGTATATCTTCTCTTCTGTAAAATGAAATAGAATACTTAATGTAAGTTTTTTTTATGTACTAAGTATTGTGAAGTAATAAAAGTATGTACTAGAACGGAAGTTAACCTTGTAGGCAAAAGAAATATATTTATAGTTATTTTTCAATCAATTAATATTAACTTTGCTTTTTAATATTTGAAAATATGAAACATTTTTAGTGTTTAATTAAATACTAATTTTCAAATGTTAAAAAGTATGAGATGTATTAAAGTAATTATTTCAACATACCTATTTTGCAAGCCCTTTTTCCTGTCTTTTGTTTTTGTAATGCCCCTTGTATTAGCAGTTTCATTGTTGGTTATTTTCATTTCTGTGTCCGTAGTTGGATCGTTTGATATCTCTAAAAATTAATATAAATAAAGGTTATAGTAAATTAAACATGTTTGATATTGAGACAATTTTGTGTATTACATAATATGATTGTAACTATAATAATAATATATTTTGCTTTTCAATAAATAATCAATAATTGTTATTTACCTTGCACCTCGACATTGAGTTCTGGATATTCTATGTTTATAACTACTGGTGTGTCATTTTTATTAAAACTAAGGCAAGGCTTAGGGTCAGCAAATATTTCTTTTGTAGTTGTAGCCACAGTCACTGGATTCTAAAATAAATTACTAAAATATTTATTATCATGTTTTCCTGTCATTACCTATATAATGTTGCCCTTAACTGAATCAGGTATTTTATATGCTGTGGAAATATTACGATCGAGGCAATAGGTAATACAAGTTATTAATTATAAAATAGAAAATTATAGTCGACCAGTGTAGATAATCTAGTAAGATGTATGTTATGATATATAAACCACTATGTATGAATTTATGAAATTTCAATTTTGAATAAGAATGAATTAATTGAAAAGAAATTATTAAATACGTATATTAAGTTTTGAATATTTGAAAAATAATTTCGTATTGTAAATTGTATGCCTTAATGGCAGATTATTTATCCAATTTAGTAAATATATTTAGTATACAAAATAAAGTTATTTCATTTTAATTAAATGTGTAAGACATAAGTAATTTTATTTACCACTGCATCACTATCATAATCGTTAACTTCAATGACAAAGTCGTGAGGAGCAATTGCCATAATTTGTAAGTCCTCAGGAGTAGGTGATAGTGGTTTTTCGCCACCCCCTGTTTTTGATCGTTCCCTCCTATATGTACATAGGTTTGATTTAGCCGACAACTTCATCCTCTTCCAAGCTAACTTCAATTCCCCATCTGATCGGCATTTACCTGTTATCTCAATAAATCTAAAATAAAAGAATAAATCTTGTAAACAATACCGTGCCTACTTGTACACAACAAATGCAATAAGTACTTACTTATTAGTTATATTCTTCCACTCTTTTATTTTTTTCATGTTTACGCACGTTTTCGTCGACTTATCTTCTAAAATAGGTGCTGATTGAGCAATAAAAGTACGTAATATTTCCTATAATAATAAGAACATTCTTTTTAGTCGAAATAAGGATGATAGGAGGATAAGAGCGTAGCTACGCACTAACAAATAAATTACGATGTTTCACTAACTTTTTCTTCTGAACTCCAATTTTCACCCCTTTTTTTCTTTTGTTCCATTATTATAAATATAGATCCAAATAATCCAAATAAAACCTTACTATCTGCAATACCACAATACTGAGATCAATGCAATGTATTAAAATAAGAGCATTTACTTATTATACATAAGGAAGCAACGCAACATAAAAATTTTGAACGTTTTTTCACGCGCTCGCGGTACCTATGTATGTAATTTACTCCATTTCACGGTAGAGTCGGTAAAATGAAAACGATTATAAAAAGCACTTTAAGAAAAGTATAAGTCGTGATTGTTCAATAGATTTTTACCTAAAGAAATAACAATATGTTTTTGTATTGATGGATAATTATTTAAGCATAATTAAGTGTGAAAATAATATTAATATTTAACGAAACAGAACGTTGCATTGAATGAAACCTGTAGGAACGAATGAAAGAATGTAATTTCTTGTTTCTTATCTGTGGATGATATTTAAACCACGACGAATTTTGGTACTAACTAGTCCACAGATAGTCTGCGTTTTGGAATAAGAATACATTTTGATACTGGTGCTAAAGTTAATACCGTAACAAACCTTGATCTGTTAGTCTTGGTTTAAACCAGGACCAAAACATTTTTTTGGAATAAGACCGAAAGAGTCATCAAGTACGGGGAGGGGGGGGGGTCTTTTAAATAAAAGAACGAAATGCGTTTATTCCAGTTTAAACATGCAGCAAAAAATGTAAATCTCTTTACGAGATTACTGTTTTGAGTAGGTTTTTCAAAACATAATTACCCGTTGGGTTGCTTCGTGTCAGTCTCCACTCTAGCAGCTTGTGTTTAATACATTTTTTACTTTATGAAGGTAAAAAAAAAATTGTATATCAAGATAACCAAAAAATCGCTACAAGAGATAAACTAATCAATGACACAGTCGGACTTCATATGGACAGTTCAGATCTAGTTTAAGATATTAATATGATCAAGATGTAAGTCCTGTTGACATGTACCTATGTATATACATATTTATGTGGTGAGCCATGCTGCAGCTATATTAGTAGTATAGTTATAGTACGAATGGGTCGGCTAGACTGGGGAAGGACCACGTTCTCACAGAATACCAGCGTAAAATAGCAGCATAACGCTGCTGTATTTCGTATGGTGAGTGTAGAGAACCGAAGACACTTTTTACTGGAAAGGAGGCATTCCATCGTGGTCACCACGGTCGACAACACATCTGCATTTTGAATATCGTTATTGAGAACTGATGTAGATGTCTATGGGCCGCAGCAACCACTTATAACATCAGGTTGACTGTGTGCTCGTTTGTCGCCCTTATCCAATCAAAACATTAAATTAAAGTGAATTGAAATTTTACATAAAATTGAAGTACCTTTCTCTAATAACAAATTAACTGCGTGGTATTGAGCTGAGGGGGTTACTTGCATGCCAGTCACACCTGAACACCTAACTATTATTTTTAAAAAATCTATCTGCCCATCCGTCAGTGTACGTCCGCGTTATTCTTCAGAAGAGCAGAACCGGATGTGATAAAACTTCACGAACAGATAGAGAGCAAATCCACTAGTGGTCTTGGAAAGCTTGGATATTTCTTAAAAATTGTTAAAATACATGATCTTTGATTACTTTAAATTCAAACAACGCCATCTTAATAGACCTTACCCAGTCGAAACCAGAGCGGATCGTTAGTTAAATCTAAAGTTGAATTATTTAATTACGAATTTTAAAAAATAATTGTCATACAATTATCTATAATTATCTATAAATATCTTAAAGGTGAAATTTTTGAAAAACGCTGCTCAACTGTGAACTAAAATGCTTGTATGTTGTTAAAATAATGATCTACATTTGCCTGAAACCCACTCAGAAACGAGAGGAGGCGTGTGCCCAGCAGTGGGACATATATAGGCTGTGGCTTTCACCTTTAAATTTATTTATATACATATATGCCATGGCCTCGAAAAACACGTAAAGCTCTGCGTGTCCCGCGTGTGATTACTCTCCGATCGTGTCGGCTTACCGTCCTATCGGACTATGAGTGAGGGAATAGAGAGTGCACCTGTGCTTGCGCATACACTCGGGCACTGTGATCCTGTACCACACAGATTGCTAGTCTACGTTCAGACTCGCGCCTTGACTGCAATGCGGTCTGTATTGTGTATTCGCTCTGTCTTGGATCTATATTTATCCTCGATTAAGAATCTAAATCCTAAATGCGTAAACCCTTGGGAATTGGATGGAGTGCCTCTCTACCTGTAACAATGGTCTCTAGTTATCTACACTCATAATATCACTATTTATGATATTTTTCTTCACCGTCAAACACTTAGCTTCTAACGATTTCCATATTTCATGATTAACAATATTTTTTTTAAATATTTCTATAGGTAAAGATGCATTCTGATCTGCCGCAACTTATTGCTGAAAATATACATTTTATAAGCAGGCAACAAAATAGGTATTGAAGCTACTTTGTTGGCAGTCAAGAGTGGCTGCGTCACTCCACTGACCCTGGGGTGAAGGGTGCGGGGGGGGGGAGCGATGCTCGCTGATAACGCGGCTTGCACACACCGCGCCCGTGTAATCCTCAAGCCAGCGTGCGAGCGCCTCTATTTGTACTCTATGTGACGTGTCGGTTATTAGACCATATGTTCCCTGCAGGCGGGAAAACGTTTAGTGACATAGCACGTAGAGCGTTTTCGTTTAAATTGTACAAAAAGGCTTACTATAATATCAAGGAAAACATGAATGAAAATAACCCCTGGGAATGAGGGGATTACCACCATGCTGTTCTATTTTCAAAACAAAAATTCTACAAAATTATATTGGGTTTCTTGCTGGTTCTTCCCGGGTCAGAGGTATTTTTAGAACCAGCGGTAAATTAAAAAATGGCTTTCAATAAGTTTTATGTAATACTATATTGACTAAAAATTGTTTTATTCCATTCTATTCATTTAATAATGTCAGTGACCTTTCCATTACAAATCAGACTCAGTATTGATTTGAGATACGATATTGAATAAAACTATTTATACGGATTTTATAGCGTTTAGTTAACTTATATGTAATTCTCGATGTTTTGGGTGTTTTACAGCACCCGTGGTCGCAGGGGGAACGCGGATATTTGACGTCCTAATGTCGTGGTTAGCGGATACCTTCAGTTTTTGCTTTTTGTGTATTAATTTTTGGTCCGATCGCGAATATAGTACAGTATCTTGAATTTTGCAGTAGTATCTTGGAGTTTGAATTTTGTTAATTATAGGATCCTACGCAGATGGCAGCACTCATCCATCATCTCTATTGAAATTAGGAGTTTTTTTTTAATTTCAATAGCCTCGCGTATCATCCGTAGGTATAGGTTCATTCTTCTTCATTCATTCAGATCTTGAACATGTTCACAGACTGCAGACTTCCCGAAGTGTCGGTGCTTCACGTCAGCTATATTTTTTTAAATTAGAATAAGGGTGACAAACGAGAACGCAGTCTGCCTGATGGTAAAAGGATGCTGTGGCCCACAGACATCTACATTTATCCTCGATTAAGTATCAAAACGCAGATGCATTGTCACCCCCGAGGACTAAGATGGAATGCCTCGTTTCCAGTAAATAAGGGTCTTCAAATCTCTACACTCACCTTATGAAAGACAGCAGTATTAAGCTGCTATTTTACGCTGGTAATAATATAGCTGCAGTGTGGCTCTGCCACGTATAAATGTTATATAAGTTCTTTCACGGGAGTTTCTATAGATGTTTTTGTTTGTCCTATGTGAGAGAGATCACATTCAAAATCTAGCTTGTACACTCCTGCATCTTGTAGAGGGATATTACATTTGATGGATAGCAAATATTGACTAATCTTCTTCGGCAGCTTGTGGTATGTTTTCATGGTAGCTCGCCAACAAGATGTAGTCAACTTGTCTGTGACTCATCTGACATATGATAGTCCTCCGACATACGACATATAATATTACATAAGCTCATTCTGCGACAAAATTATCAGTCCCTCACGTGACCATGGGTCCATGGGTGCTGTATCCATCGCCAACTTCATAGCATGACTGTCGTAAGAGGCAATGTGACAAAGATCTTATGGCTTTCAAGACACCCAGTTTGTGATCGTATGCAGTCACTGATGCCGGCAAATTGTGTTATCTCTTATTATTTGCTTTGCTGCTCACGTGCTAATAAAGAACTGTAAAGACGATCAACGAAAAAAATGTAGGCAACCCACATTGTTTGGTTCGAATGCATGGAATATCTACACTAAAGGGGTAAGACAACGCCTCTCCCTTCTCCTGTTCAGGCGAGGTGCTCTAGAATATAAGGTGAGTTACACCCTTCTCCCCCCGCGACCCACCATCACTGCATAATAGGTGCGGCCCTGCCAGAGTTGCAAAAGATAGTGCGAGTGTGAAAAATTCCTCTTCCTCACGACTTCGGGTTTCCTACGGCGAAAGGGGAAGAGTACACCCCCCTTGCCGCAAGTCACCAACACACATCCGAAGTAGGTTCGCCAAGAATAATTAGCGTTTTCTTTTCTTTACGCATAGGCTTATTATGAAACATCTACTAAGCATCTCTGGCTTTATCTATTTTTATAACATTATTGCCTAAGTATATATGAATTTAGCATTTATAAATGTTTATTTTTCCAATTCAATTTTATGAGCATAAAAAGTAAGGAATCTGGCCTTGCTGAGATTATATCTTTCAATGTAGCATTTTAATTTTGCACGGTAGTTTTTGGCTTCTTCCTCGAGCTATTTATCTACAACGCACCTACATTGACAGACTGACAGATGTCAGCGCACCTGTCAGTCGCTGCTGTCGTGATCTGTCCACGGAGCACTCATGTCTCTTGACGATGGCTTTGATATTGCGTGAGAATTACAAGAAAACTAGCTGACAAAATATATGCATCAAAATAATCGTTGATAAGTAAAAACATCTTCCATCGTTCATATATCATTTACTCATTTCAACCTATCAAAACTTAACTGTTTTTTTTGCGCCCCAAGCAAATATGGGCAACCCTCCGGAAAGCGGGGAGGGAGGCGGTGAATGCTCATAGCATACCACGCAGCCGGCTGCGTGGTTATGTGGAAACTTTTACCCACTAAACACCGCCTTTTAGGGACTGGCTTAACGGTCTAACTAGAGATCTCTAAGCCGTATACGAACGCGACCCTCCTTGGCAGAAAGGAGGGCGCAAAACTTAACTGTTGAATACAGCTTCCCGCTTAGCTTGGAGAGATCATTTAACATTTGCCATAATTGCCACGCTTAGGTGGCAGGTCGATTTGATGAGCTTAATTTTTTTTTAAATTTTGTTTTGATATAGATGGCGGTATGTTCCTGATGCTTTGCTCATCTCCTGTTTGATTTTCATCATTACACATACAAAGGACGACGGACGTTGCTAATATTACAGTTGATGTCGCATGCCAACTCTTACACGCGCACTCACGCACACGTAACTCTTCTTCTAAGGCCTCTAAAATTTCCCTACTGACATCATACATAAGCATAACATTGTAGTCGGTTGTAAATTGTTTTTGCATCACTACTACTACTAAGTTTGCAATATAATACAAGGCGACACTACATCATGAGTGAATTATTGAGTTAATTTATTACGTAAAACGAAGTGGAAATCGAGGTCTGATGTTTTTATTCATAATTTGCCTTTACAAAGCACTTTTTGAAAGTCAAAAATGGCGTAGTATTTTCCAATAGTCTTTAACAATCGATTCAACAATTCCGTACTGCAAGACACATTGCGATAAAAAACTCTTAAGTACACATTTTTTTCCAACGGTTAGAATTTACTCGAATAAGATACAGAATGCCTATAACATTAAATTAAATCTCTATTTACGACAGGGTGTGTATACTTCTTCTTCATCATCAGCCAGTCATGGCTCCCCCTTTGGAGGGAGGGTTGTTGGGTTGGTAGGCGGTTTGATAAGATCTGGGTATTTAAAGTCACGTTTTTATATAGGAAAAAAGGATAGCATACGGGTGACAAACGGGCACACAGTCCACCTGATGGTAAGTGAATGCTGTGGTCCATAGACATCTACATCTATCCTCGATTAAAAATCAAAATGCAGATGCGTTATTACTTGTCACCCTTGAGGACTAAGATGGTATGCCTCGATTCCAGTAAAAGTAAAACGGGTGTCCGGTTCTCTACACTCACCATATGATACATAGCAGCATTAAGATAATCTGTGTGAGCGTGGTCCTACACCAATCGAGTCAACCCACTCGTGCTGTGACCATAACATAGCTGCAGCGTGGCTCTACCGCGTGTAAAAACAGTGGATGATAATACCATCATCCGTTGGAATATTTGTGACTATTTACACCGTGTAGTTGCCGTATAAGAATATCCACTACTTGATGACATCCTGTAGGAGTCGTAAGTGGTGACAGAGGAAGACCGAACTAGGAGGAGCTGGTTACAGCTGAACAAATCAGCAGGCTGCGTTTGCCAACTCGCTTGCCAAGCGTTTACTTGTAAAAACGCTGTTGTAGCTATATTATGGTTGTAGCACAAATTGGTCTGCTCGAGGTAGGACCACGCTCTCACAAAATACCAGCTTAAAATAGCAGTTTAATGCTGCTGTGTTACTTATGGTGAGTGTAGAGGAATAAAAACTCTTGTCACTGGAAACGCGGTTTCCATCTTAGCTTTCAGGGATGATAACGCGTCTGCATTATGATACTTAACTGATAATAAATGTGGGTGTCTGTGTGCCACAGCGTCCACTTACCTAGTGTACAATCAAGTGTACCATCTGTTCGTTGAAAAAAAGGAACAGTTTAATATTAATAAAAAAATAGAATTTCTAAATCGGCGATGAATCATGTGGCAGCGCGGTGGATCGCGGCCAGCTATCTATCACTATCAGCACGTCAAGTGCTCGCTGATAAGACGTCCTGTTTGTGCGCGCCTGCCACTTATTGCTTGGATGGACGAACATCTTTTATTTATAGAATAAGATGATAAACGAGAACACAGTCCAACTGATGTTAAGCCGATGCTGTGGCTCATAGAAATCTACATCTACCCTCGATTAAAAATCAATATGCAGAAGTGTTGCCACCCCTGCGGATCAAGATGGAATGCTTCGTTTCCAGTAAAAAGCGTCTCCAGTCCTCTACACTCACCATACGAAACACAGCAGTATTGAGCATTAAGACGCTGATATTCTATGACATCTAAACACTTTCCAATGTTATCACCAATATTTGATACGGAATGAACCAATAAAAATCTATACAATTAGTTATGATGATATATTTTGAAACACTATCTGGTGTAGTTAATGGTTTTACAGCCTTTTTGATCAATTGAAAAAGACTTACCTACGTTAAATAATTACTTTTACTACGCGTACCATCTAGTTCACTTTAGAACACAGGCCTCCGCCATGTATCCCTCAAAGGAGGTATATTTGTCATCGTTGCCAATATTATATATGGCACTAAACCGAAATTTACTTGAAGCTCAAAATAATCCGGTGTTTTAAAATACGTGTGAGACAGAGCCAAAATTAAGATTATGAACGTAAGAATACTGGTAGTGCGGCGTAATGCGACTGTCTGATGTCAGCCTAAGCTAGAAGATGATAAGTGTGGAACTACAGCAATCTGAGAATAAACAATGTATGAATTTATGTTACTTGCAAGTCATTTGTCAATATATGGTAGATGCACCACACAAATATTCGCTACGAAGCCTAATACGATCATAAAGAATGATTGCGTGGATCTGTACCGTTATCGCAACGACCGCTCGGAAATGTGTAAATGAAAACGCGTGGAGAGGATTTGAAATGCGATCAATAGTAGCGCAACCGAGCCAAACATCGACGAAAACCTAAATCTCACATTTGAAGTTAACGAACGATTTATTCATACTACATATTATACATATATATATATATATATATATATATATATATATATATATATATATAGTATGGATAAATATACATATTTATATAAATAAGGGAGAGATTAGGCGAAAAACCAATGGCTTTACTTCGAAGGCAAGAGAGTTAAACACAGCTAAGAGGAAGATAGTGACGATTTTAGGCTGTTACTGAGAATATTTTGTCAGAAAACCCAATAAAGTATTTTTGTTTGACCCGGGATTTGAACCTGGGACTTCATGATCAGCAGTCCCGCCTTACGATAACTAATCCTATGAGGCAGTCTAAATAGTAATAAAATTATAACGAAATATATTTTTAAAGCTTATCATTATAAACGTAATTTTATTGATTAAATTTCCAGTGATTATTTAAAGGTCCTTTGTGATTGTCCGTGATAAAGAAACCTTAAATAGAGCAAAGAATATCGTTATCAAGAAATCTTAAATGTTGGATGTAATCCAAAAACAGTGTTTAACCATTTGCAGGTAAGATGTTATGGGTAGCTACGAGTGGGTCTGCTGGACCGGGGCAGGACGACGCTCTAACAGAATACAGTGTTTGGTATGGTGAGCGCACAGAACCGAAAACACTTTTTACTGGAAACTAGCCATTCTTCATTTTTACGTGGTAGAGCCATGTTTCAGCTATGTTAATAGTAGAGTTGTAGTATGAATTGTTCGGCTCGACCGGGGAAGGACCACGCTCTCAAAGAATACCAGCGTTAAATAGCAGCACAACGCTGCTGTGTTTTATATAGTGAGTGAAGAGAACCGGAGACCTATTTTACTGGCATTCCGTCTTAGTCCTCACGGGTGACAACGCATCTGCATTTTGATTCGTAATCGAGGATAGATGTAGATGTCTGTGGGCCACAGCAACCACTTACCATCAGGTGAAGTATGTGCTCGTTTGTAACCCTCATTTATTAGAAAAAACATTATGCCATGAAGGTAACCGTAAGTGATCGAATCAATTTCATTCACGTTCACTCATAACCTAATTAAATAGACCCGTGGTTACTGTAGGGGTAAACGTTATTCGTAATTTTACGGATCGCAACTGACACAACCCGGTGTGGGTTTGATACCTGCTGGTACCAATAATTGTTGCAAGCTGGTGATGAAACTGAAATGACAATCAGACCTACTGTCCACCTGCTGGTAGGTAGCTACTGGAGTCTAGAAAGAGAGTCCTGCCACATTTTTCTTCTTTTTTATAGAATAGGGGCGACAAAAGAGCATACAGTGTTCCGGATGGTAAGTAGATGCCGTGGCCCATTGACATCTAAATTTATCCTCGATTAAGAATCAAAACACAGATGCGTTGTAACCCCTGAGGAATAAGATGGAATAGCTCGTTTCCAGTAAAAAGTGTCTCCGGATCTCTACACTCACCATACGAAACCCAGCAGTACTAATCTGCTATGTTCGCTGGTGTTCTGTGAGAGCGTGGTCCTTCCCCGGTCGAGCCGACCCATTTGTGCTACAACTATAATACAGCTGCAGCGTGACTACCACGTATAGGACGTACCATATCACATAATAAATTATCATATTGTTTAATGTATTGTTATTTTTAATAATCGAAGTACCATATAGTCATTACAGCCTCAGTTTAATATTAGCCTTTTTCAAGGAATGCAAGCACGCACGCTCTTGAGCCACCTGCATCCATCTACTGCCTGCATGACTACAGTGTATTTGTGTGAATCGTTGTTCTATCGAAATCGTGAAGGAATTGCATTAGGTTTTCATTATTATAATATTCTGCAGCCCTATTAATAGAATAAGGGTGACTATAGAGCACATAGTCCACCTGATGGTAACTTTTGACGGATACTACTTAGAGAGAACCGAGAAACGAGCTTACTCTTTTTTAAAGGACCATAACACGCCTGCAATACCCCTGGTGTTTCATTTGTTTATGAGTGGCGGTCGACACTTACCACCAGGTGAACAGCATGCTCGTTTGCCGCCACTTCTATAGTAAATAGAAGGTAACCTATATAAATATTAATCTTTGCTCGGGTAGGAATGAAAACGCAGATGCACTGTCACTCCTGAGGACTAGCGAGATGAATTGCCTCGTTTCCAGTAAAAAGAGTTTCCGGTTCCCTACACTCATCATACAACACAGCATCACCAACAGTAACAGCAACAGCAGGCAGCAGGCTACATTAGGAAAAAACCTAGTTTAATATTAATCCAGTTTTAATGTTTTTAGATTTAAATGCATGTAAGTGAATTATCGTAAATTCTTACGAGAAATAAAGATATCTCAAACCTTAAATGCTGTGGTTTGGTAAAGGTATCGCGCGGGAACACGTTGCGAGCTTCGATTACAATAATTATCGCGGTAATTAGAGCGATGATCGATGTCTCGGGTAAGCCTCCGCGGATAAGATAACAACCAGCGACTTATCATCGCTTATTGTTAACAAATAACTTGTAAAAATTATTGACGCTGCGAAACGAACATACAGGTATTATTGACATAAATTCAAGGATCAAGTCGGATTATTAAGATTGCCTGTAGAATGTGTTAATAAATTTTAATGTACCTACAATAACCTTGAAAGACATTCAACGTTTTTGTTTAAGGTTCACATTGTTTCGATAAGATGATTGTACTTGTTTATTGATTGTTAAATTATTTTATTAATGCATTATGAACGATAGAACTTTAAAAAGTATGTTATAGAATAATACGTGACATAATACTACTTTTTTTTTATGGATCAAAGTCCACCTTATGTTAAGTGATTGCTGTGGCCCATAGACATCTACATTTAGCATCAATTACGCTAGCCGATTGAGAGGATAATGGGTGGCGGTAGATTCTTATCATGAGGTTAGCCACATACTCGTTTGTATAAAATTCCACTCTTTTATTTAAAAAAAAAGATTCAAGGCATGTTTTATCCGACACTATCCCGGAGATATCCCGGACATTAGTCTGAGTGAGAGTAGAATGGCTCTTCAGCACCTTCAAAACGGCAAGGCCTCGGACCAGGGTGGAATTACAGCGGAGCTTATGAGAGCGGATGGAAAACCGGTACTTGAAATCCTTCAGAATCTCTTCAATTCCATCCTCCATGCTAATCCGGAGACGTGGAGTAAAAATGCGTTAACGCCTTTCTTGAAGACGTCATACCGATTTCCCTTCTGAGTTGACGATATAGTCCTTATGGCAGAATCACTGTTGGACGTAAGTACTATGCAAAATACCTCAATAGTGCCGCCCAACGGTTAGGTCTTAAGATGAACATGGACAAAACAAAGATCATGTGTAAAGTCCATGTCATATCATTGTTGGTATTTGTTTGAAGCACTAGACTCGAAGTTGTCGACGAGTATGTTCACCTAGGACAAATAAGTCCAACTTCGACCAAGAGGTCAATTGAAGGATTCAGCTCGGCTGGGCAGCTTTCGGGATATTACGACAAATATTCTCGTCAGGTGCACCTCAAAATCTGAAAACAAGATTATATAACCAGCGGGTGTCGCCTGTGATGACTTGTGAATCTGAAAGCATCTGAAAGAAAAGAAAATCGAGGCCCTGCACTGCTGGCCGTATAATGAAACTCAAGGTTGCTCCGCAAGCTGTGGAGAGAGGATTTATCTGCGTGATAGACTTGAAAATGAGTATATCCGCAGTTAAATCAAAGTAACCGACATAGCTCAACGGGATAGTAAGCTGAAGTGGCAATGGGCTGCTCATATTACTCGAAGGACCGGCGACAGATGGGGAAGAAAGGTTTTCGAGTGGCAGCCTTGTACCGGTAGGCGAAGTGTAGGGCAGACCCCCCACTAGATGGAGTGACGACCTGGTAAGACATGCAGGAAGTCGATGGATGCATGTGGCTCAGGACCGTGCTGGCGTGGCATTCCTTGGGGGAGGCCTTTTAAATGGCAATTTGTGCTATTTTACAAATTTTAGGATTTGAGCTAAAAATCTACTATGATCTTTTCTCGTTGTACACTAATAAATATCATATTTATAACTTAAATTGCTTCCTAATTCTTGAACAGTTATTTCAAGGATCTTTGAACATGAAAGAGTTCGCAAGATGTTATGGCTTTTAGAAAAATCTTAGTGGCATAACCGTCCCATTTTCCCATTGACCACACTTTTATGGAATACCAGCGTAAAATAGCAGCTTAATCCTGCTGTGTTTCGTATTGCGAGTGTAGTGAAGTGGAGACCCTTTTTATTGGAATCAAGGCATTTAACTTAGTTCTCAGGGGAGACAACACATCAGCATTCTGATCGGATATAGTTATATACATGAAAATGTCTATGATTTCATAGCATCCACTTCCCATCAAACGGATTTTGTGCTGGTTAGTCACCCTTATTCTATAAAAAAAAAATTGTTGAATTTGAACTTAAAGATTTGGTTTACAGTATCGGTTTTATTGGTCTATATGTCACGGAAATCAGAGGAGGCCGGTGATTTCCGACGATATAGGCTCTAGCTTTCCTAGATAACAGCAGGCTTGCGGCATTGTTGATTTTTGTAACATTAAGTACTAAATGTTTGTATGTAGCTCGTACAAATGTTTACCCTCTCTATATTTGGCTAGTGTTGATGACCGCATGACTCAGGTTCGGTATACACCTGCACCGTTTCTGAGCTTGAACCACATAGGTTTGAAAGCATTGAATGCGTTTTCATTGTAGTATTGACTTTACTTTAGTAGGGTGACTGAGAGTCTATATCAGGTGCGTGCGCCGAGTTTACTTTATAGAATAAAGGTGGCAAACGAGTTGCAGTCCATCTCGTGGTAAGTGTATGCTGTGACCTACAGACATCTACATTTCTCATGCAGATGTGTCGTTACCCCTAAGGACGAAGATGGAATGCTTCGTTTCCATTAAAAGGGTTTACGTTTTTCTACACTTACTATACGAAGCACAGTAACAGTAAGCCACTATTTCGTGTTGATGTCCTGGGAGAGCTTGGGCCTTCCCCGGTCGAGCTGACTCTTCCATGCTACAATCATAATATAGCTGCAGCGTGGCTCCACCACTATAATTTGTGTATTTACGTACAAAGTATTGAAGTTGACTTATGGAAATAAGTTGACATATCTCACACCAAATTTACCATACTATATGCTATTATCAAAGTATCGTAAAATATTTCGATTGATCAAACAATTTAATATCTATAAAAAGTAAAACCCAACTTTCGATCGCTTCAGAAGTCTTTTCTAAGACATAATAGAATAGACACAGAAGAATTAAGCCTCCGACTTCAGAAACTATTATGTTGAGTTGACCAGAAAGGACTCGGTCGTTAATGATTCGACCCGCCCGTTGCTAAATGCTGTTAAGTAGAAAAAGCTGGCAACGGGTTGCCCCCACCCAGAGCTGAGAAAAGTATTCCATGTGAGGCCGAGCCTTATAAATTTGCAAGCGGTGTGCCGGCATGAAATATCGTCCGTGAGATCTCTGGGTTCCTTTTAGCGGTAAGCCTGTGTCTTCTCGGGGTTTAACTTTACTAGATGTAGTCGTCCCTAATCCATGATTTTGTTTATCAAATACTTGACTTTAGAGACAAGTTTTTTTCTGATACTCGACGACGTGTTCCCGAGAAATAATGACACGGCTGATCTAAGAATCAACTTCAATGCTGTCATCCGCATAGCAATTACTGTTGCAGATTACGTGGTGGAGCCACGCTGCAGCTATAGTATAGCTGTATCACGAATGAGTGGGCTCAACCAGCGTAAGATCTCGTTCTCAAACAACACCAGCGTAATATAGCAGATTAACGACTGCTCTGTTTCGTATGGTGGGTGTAGAGAACCGAAGGCCCATTTTACTGTAAACGAGGCTTTCCATCTTAATCCTCAGGGGTGACAATGCATTTGCATTTTGATTCTTAATCAATGATAAATGTATCTGCAAGAATACTCATAGGAAGGAAGCTACGAAAGAAACGCTTTGTGCCAAACCAATCGAAAGCCTCCGCTGTGTCCAAACTCACCATCGAGGCCTCCTTCGAGGAGGACTTAACTGCCTACGGCTATCAGTGTGTTAGGTAAAAAAAAGAGCTGTGCGAACCCGATGGAAACCGTATTGGCGGTCATTAATCGGTTCTTCTTTAATCACAGCAACAGCATAGATATCATAGAACTCTTTAAAATTTCGTCGTTATTTATTGGCAATAGAATACATAGTTGTTCGAACTGACACTTCAGTACTGAAAGTTCACACCATAAGTATAGTAGGTATATCGATATCAGTTATGCGCTAAATATTTACGGATTATGGGATGACCCTGTTTAATACAGTTGATAATGACAGCGACGAGATACTAATTTACTTACTTCAAAACTTTTTACTTTACCTCCGCACAAGGAATTCTTTGTCTATTGTTGAGGGGTTTACATACATACATAAATATTCAGATGTAGAACAGTTATGTGTAAATTAAATTTTTTTGTATAAATATGTAAATTCTGGGATCGAATCCGCATCGCCACAATCAAACAATTAATCACTGCGTTACAAGCAACAACTAAACTGTTTGTTTGTTACCCGATGTTATGACTGATCTCGAAATAATGTCTAGAATTCCCGATAGTACATTATTTGTAGTAAACTTGTAACATAGTGTTATTTACCTGTTATATTAGGAGTTTAAATAGGTACTATAATTTTAAAAATAACATAAAGTACATACTACACAAAACGATTATAATTTAATCAAAGGCTGTTTATAAAGGCTCAAAGCAGCAAAAAAGATTCATTTAAAAATAATTTGAAATATAGCATACCATATTTTTGATATTTATTGTTTATTCCCTCTGCTAAACATAAACATATACAGCTAATTATATTTGATGTATTAGAAGTTGGCAATCTGAGCCCGAAATCCATAGACAATCTCGTGCCTAAACTCTAACTTCAAAAAAAAAAAACAAAATGATAGTATAGTGGCAGTTTAAATATATCCACTACCCCATACATCCCACAAGTGACGTAGGGGTCGACAAATAAACAAACCACCCTGCCTACCAAACGTTGACAACCTATGCATTCTGTGGGGAGGGGAATGAAAAAAGAAACTGGAATTGCGACTTCGTGAATTTTGAGTACAAGCATCGGATTGTCTCTGAATAGTAGCCACAGACGTCAGCAACTACACTGGTGTCGCGTACACGCGTGGTCGCTCACTCCGCACTCCGCACCTCAGTGGTGGGCGCTGCGGCACACTTCAGGCACCCAATGGGCGACGAGACCGCCCCTCGGTACCGCCTCTCCTCCTCACGCGCACACACTGTCGCCGCACGAGGTGACTGCCGCTCTCCTCCAGTCTTTCCTAACCCGCGATCATTCGTGAATAGTTACCACGTCAATCTGTGCAGTGTGCGCTTGTGATATGTTCCGTCAGCCGAACGTTACTGTCATCGGATACGGTTGCTGTTGATGTTAACAAAACGTTTTGCCGATTCATCGACGACCCAACACAACTACGGTAAAGATATGCAATTCTAGTTCGATGCTTATTGGATTTGTGTGAATCTATCGGATGTGTTTACTGAAATGTGATGATAAGAAATAATTATCTAAGTTCTTTGAAGTACTGTAACAGTTATTCGCATATTTAGTCGTCAAAGCTTTAATGTATTTTTTCAAATGTAATTGGAAGTGATCTCTGATATAAACGTGTCTAAAATTATCATTTTGTATCTGCTTCCTTCTTATCAGATTTTTATTTTCTTTCATACAATTCAATTTGTGTGAATGCATACTTTTCTTTAAACAAAGCAAGATTATATAAATTCAAAAATATTATTGCTAAAGCTCTTGGCAAACCAAATTCTAGCTCTACATAACCAAATAAAATATATAGATACTTCTGATAAATTTATAGCGTTATTAAATTTAGCAAAACCAAATTAAAATTCCTAAATATATTTTGGATTTACTAATCACTAATTCTTCGAAACTTACATTGTGTAAGCTAATGAATTAAATTTTACGAGGGATTAGTTTTTAAAAGCTCTTATTGTATAATAATTAACAATTATTTCAATAATTAAATAACTAATAGAAAAGGACATTTAAATAAATAGGAATATGTTAAGATACAATTGGAATACGTTAATCACTATTAGAGACAACTAAGCAAATAATTAGAACCACGACAAGAGACAGACAGAAGGAACAGTTAAGCTGAACGTTGACAGATATGTTTTAATTTTAAGTTGAAAGTTAATTTTAAGTTGAAAAATATTTTTAAGTTGAAAGTTGATTTAAGTTGAAAGTTAATTTTAAGTTGAAAGTTAATTTTAAGTTGAAAGTTAATTTTAATTTGTGTACGTGGTGGAGCCACGTTGCAGTCATATAATGGTTGTAGCACCAATGGATCGACAGGGAAAAGACCACGCTCTTACAAAATATCAGCGTAAAATGAAGCTTAATTCCAATGGTAAGTGTAAAATACGAGAAATTTTAACTGGATACGAGGCATTTCATCTTGAACCTCAGGGGCGAGAACGCAACTGTATTTTGATTCTTAATAGAGGATAGATGTAGATGTCTATGGTTACGACGTTCATTTACCATCAGGTAGACTGTGTGCTCCTTTATATACAATAACTCAGTATTTTATAGGAGAAGATTACCTAATGATAATTTTTGAACTAAGGAAATCTTAGTGATCGCTGAAATTAGTGTGTATTTATAGACTTTCTTGTCATATGTAATTCATTAAAAAATCAAGCGTTTTCCTAAATTAACAGGCAGATTATATTACTCCAATATTTTACCACATTTACAGAAATATCCACTTCATTCTGGAATAATCTTTGCGTATTATGGTGATAGTTTGCTTGGCGTTTTATTCACATCACAAAAGTTACTAAGAAATAGAACACGCAACCCCCGTGGATTTAAATAACGTTGCCTATATATAATTTGTTTTGTAGTGAAATTACAATAAATCGTTTATATAACACCAGAAACAAGTGACATACTTTAATAATTTTAAAAATTGATATTAAATATACAAATGGAGAAATTAACCTATACATAAATTAATTAAAGGACTAGATTATATATATAGACTAATCTAGAACATCCTCAAGAGAAAAGCCTCCACATAATATAATTTTTAATAAAATTATTCAGTGCCTCGTTTCCAGTAAAAAGGGTCTCCGTATCTCTACACTCACTATACGAACCTCAGCAGCTTTAACCTGCCGTTTTATGCTGGCATTCCACGAGAGCGTGGTCCTTCCCTGGTCGTTTCTATTACACAAAGGCTATTCGCATTTCCGTCGACCAAAAATAATTTTAATTTAAATAAACACTCACGCTCGTCATCCAGAAGTGTAGGTAGTCTACGAACTTCCATTTGGCACGACTGGCACACCTCTCTCGCCACGTCAATTTCTATATTCTTAGTTATTACCTGATATATGACCTATACCTAAATTGTGGCATTTGTTATTTGATACTATTCGTATTATAACAATTTATAATTATTTTTTGGCTTTAAACTGGTTTTTTTTAAAGAATAAATTTTCATAAATTCTGATTCAGTACTTCGAGACGGATAGATCGTAGCGTTTACCGTGTAGTGGCCGTGTAAGAATATCCTCTAGCCATCTCGCGCCGGGTGCCGTGAGAAGTCGCAGAGTGAAACAAATGGGGCGATGGGCAGTAGCATCTTCCTGAGGACAACTAAACAACAAAACTGCGGACACCAACCCGGCTGCCAAGCGTGGCAACGATGGCAAATCTCCCCTTGTAAAGATGAACTCTGTGGTGGAGAGCTGTGGCGGGGACCTGTGTTCAGCAGTGGTCTTTTAATAGCCTGTAATTAGTGAATAAATGGAATAAAATCATATAACAAACTTGTCAACAGCTAACAAGCGTTCTTTGTCGTATCGTTACATATGTAGGTACATACAGTGGACCCGCGGTAAGCCGGCCCCTGAGTAATCCGTCCCCCTTGTAATCCGGCAGGCCTTTAATTTGTAGGTAGATTCTAGTCACGCTATGAATCTGCCCCCCACGGGGAGATGTGTCCTTCGCGAATACGTGGACAAACAGGTTGCAATTAGTTCGCGCCTAAAGTTGTAATGTTTCAAATGTAACTATGGCAGTGGCCTAGTGGGCATCCAAAATCCAAAAAATAAAAATGGATACTGTTTAAGTATCCATTGTGTGTCAGATGAATTTTTTATTATTTTATATTTGATATGTAATCTGTCGGATTACAAGATACTCTTTTTCAAAAAGTTCCGGACTGCCAGGGGCTGTGGCAGTACTCTATAGTCCGACAAACTCGATAATCCGACACCGCCATGCAAAACGTTTGTCGGATTACCGCGGGTCGACTATACCTACATAGACCTTTGTTATAGATTGCCAAAGCCATTCCTATAGATTACATCATAGTCGTGCTAGCAAACGGCAAGGCAACCGAAGTTCTATATTGTTTTGAGCTGTTATCAGAAAGATGCTCCTCTCCATCTCCAGTCTCAGCTTCCCTCTTATGCCTCTCACCCACGGGACGATAATATAAATGAGTAGATTCTTACTACATATTTCACACAATATGAATCGATAAAAGATTTTTTAAACCGATTTTTTTATATTATGTTGGAAAGTGAGATTCTATGGACATTTCGATATCGTTATAACCTATCAAGACCACTCCTGAACACATGCCACTCCAATATATTGACTCAGGGTACTTGCTTCAGACGCAATGCTTCGAAGGCACGTTGGCAATCGCATTGTTTTATTTGTTAGATGTTGGGAAGACTCTGGTGCTCATGTTCTGATTTGATTCCCTCTATCGCCTCTTACGACTCCTACGGTAAGATATGGGCTAGTGTTCATTCACTCACCGCCACTACACGGCCGAGTTGACATTTAATCGTTTTCATTCAAAATACCAAACGATTATACGTGGTAGAGCCATGCTGCAGTTATATTAGTAATATAGTTGTAGCACAAATGGGTCGGCTCGACCGGGGAAGGACCACGCTTTCACAGAATACCAGCGTGAAATAGTAGCTTAATGCTGCTGTATTTCGTATGGTGAGTGTAGAGAACCTTAGACCCTTTTTACTGGAAACGAGGCATTCCATCTTAGTCCTCACGGGTGACAACGCATCTGCATTTTGATTTGTATTAGAGGATGATGATGATGTGTAGATGTCTATGAGCCGCAGCAACCACTTACCATCAGTTGGACTGTGTGTTCGTTTGTCACCCTATCCTATAAAAAAAGCTTTTGTTTTGAGAGAATAACACTAAAATAGCTTAAAATGTGTCGATCTGCTTAAAGCTGATTCACAGTCTGTCACGCTTCCCTGTCTATAGACACTCTATAGACACTCTGCGGTATATTTCGCAGTAATTGCGTAATCACAAGTAATCCCTGATCGGTTCAATTGTATCCTTACCTAAGTTTTTCCATGAGTATGACTAATTACCTCCCAACTTATTCTTATAAATACTTAAGTTTAAGAGGCTTTTTAAATATTGAATATTAAGTAAAACTTGCAAAATATTTTTGTTATTTTTTTGAAATTAATTATATTCTCATATATTATTTCCCTAATTAATTATTTTGTTATAGATAGACACGTTTACTAAGCAAATTAAAGAAATGCTCTTGCAGTAATTACAGTAAATGACGATCATTTCGTAATGACAGTCGGACAAAAAATTAAAAAGAACTCCCGGTGATTGAGTAAATTCGATCCTTTTTCCCCAGACAAATTTAAAAATATTTAAAAACAAAAATAAAAACGGTAGTTGTCATTTTCATTGTTAACTATGTAAATCCCGCTTTATTTAGCAATGCTTGACAAAATCGCCATAAACTACAACATAGTTAATTACTTAAGTAATTACGAATTATTACTTAAATTGCAAATGAAATAATTAGGACCGTTTTTCTTTCATCAATTAAAAACAAAAGTAACTATAACATTTTGCGTTCCATTAAATATGCCAATGTTGCCGTTAACAAAATGCAATAACAAATGGTACAAGTAATTTAATGGTAAGACTACCTAGCCTGAAGCTTCTTTTTACTTTCTTATTAAAATTAGCTTTATTTTGGTAATTTGTACTCTTCCCAATTTTCTTTCTTTCAAATTTCTTTTTTTTTCAATAAGAATCTGTAAAATTTTTAAAAAAAATTTGTCTTGATTTTTAATTTTATTGATACACTACGGTTAATGGGGTACGGTAAAATTATTTCTCGGAATAATTAATTCCCGCCATCAAATTCACTATCGTACATTGTGACAAATTTCTCAATACCATCCACACCATTTGGATGCTTGGCGGTGCACTAATGTGCGATTTTAACCAAAATTATTCTCATCGCATGACTGCTTTGTCGAATCTGCTACAATCGACATGATTTAAAGATCTTCCAGAATACTTTTATAATTCTTGAAGATCTTTAAATCATGTCAATTCTTTTATACGTGGTAGAGCCATGCTGCAGTTATATTAGTAGTATAGTTGTAGCACGAGTGGGTCGACTCAACCTGGGAAGGACCACGCTCTCACAGAATACCAGCGTGAAATATATTATGGTTTAGCACGAATGGGTACGCCCGATCGAGGAAGAACCACGCTCTCACAGAATATCAGCTTAAAATAGCAGTTTTATACTGTTGTGTTTCGTATGGTGAATGTAGAGACCCGGAGACACTTTTTTACTAGAAACGAGGCATTCCATCTTAGTCCTCAGGGGTGACAACGCATCTGCCTTTTGATTCCTAATCGAGTATAAATGTAGATGTCTATGGGACACAGCATCCACTTACCCTCACTTGGACCGTGTGCTCGTTTGTCACCCTTATTCTATAAAAAACGTCGTTTTCTTTATTTCTAGTTATTATCTGAAATCGAGGCATTTATTATTCGATTCGATATCCGTATTATTACAACAACCAATTAATCCCAGCTATAAACCAGAGTTTTTTTTAAGAAGTCCCGTGGAAAATGTGCAAACTAAAAAGTATGTAATTTAGCAGCAAATACTTGCCACGCTCTTATAGAACTTTACCAGCGTAAAATACCAGCTTCATTCAGCTGTGTTTCGTGCGGCGAATGTAGAAAACCCGAGACTCTTTTTACTGAAAACAAAGCATCTACATTTTGAGTCTTAATCGAGGATAAATGTAGATGTTTAATAGAATAGAAAGCAAAATGAAAATAAACTATAAACAAAGTAAACTATACTACGGTTGAACAGACTATATTATGAGCTGAAAGCCTAAGTTAAATAGCCTAAGTTATAATATATTAAGCTTAGCAGCAAGCGAAACCCATTAATTTTCTTTCGGTTTATAATTTGCAATTGTGTCGGGCCTGTTACTAAACTTAGTATTTTACTTAGGTTATTTAACTTAGGCTTTCAGCTCATAATATAGTCTGTTAAACCGTAGTAGAGTTTACTTTGTTTATAGTTTATTTTAATTTTGTTTTCTATTCTCAATATTGTTTCGGTATTTTTAGTGTATTACTTTTAAATTGTCTTTTTTGCAGTAGGGTTTATGATTTTTATAATTATTTATTTTATTTAAGACGTTTTAGTGTCCCAGTCTAATGTGTAAAGGTTTTTAACGATTCCTTAAAAACTATGCCACTTAGAAAGGTCGATGTATTTTTCGTAAAATAAAAAGGGTTTATTTATTACATTTTTGTTCAAAACTTGAAAGTTTACGGTTCAAAATTGATTGAAAACAATTTATTTGTTTCGTTTTAAATACGATTGGACGACGGATATTTATAACTATACTTTTTTTCATATAATAGAACGAGATTCGACACAAACATTGCTCATATTACAAAGCAGTTATCAAAAACTTTATAAACCAATTTATTATTCCTAATTAAATTTAAAAATACATCTTATATTCGATAGATTTGGTAAATTTTTTTATTAACTACTACTACTACTAGTATTACTATTTTGTGCCAAATTCTGCCATTTTGTCTATTTAAAAAAAGCTATCGGAGAACACGGGTTTTTAATACAAATAAAACGTTACATTAATATTGTCGAAATCCATTCAGACGAAAATAAGAGGTAATAAAGAAATTTATAAACATAAATTCATAAACATAAAAGATACGCGCGAAAAACATAACCCTTCCTTGGCAGTCGGGTAAATAGTACAATATAATATGCAGTGTAATGGCGGGGTAAGACATCTCACCGTGGGCGATAGTGAAAAACCGAAACAGGTCATGAGCAACAATATGTTCCTTATCATTGCTCAAAATAAACTGCGGCTGCCCACCCGCTGCCCCGCGGGGAGGCTATGGCAAATATTGCCTATGAGGCACTCCGTTTATTAATCCCTACAACGTAATCAAATTGTATGGCGTTACCTGAGCAATATTTTTAATATAGTATAAAGGTGTCAAACGAACTCAGTTCATCTAATGGTAAGTGGATGCCGTGGCCCATAGCCCATCTATCCTCTATCAATAATCAAAACTCCGATGCGTTGTCACCCCTGAAGACTACGGTGGAATGCCTCATTTCCAGTTAAAAAAGGGTCTCCGGATCTCTAATACAGCGGAATTAAGCTGCTATTTTACGCTGGTATTCCGGGATAGCGTGGTCCTTCCCCGGTCGAGCCGACCCATTCGCGCTTCAATCGTAATATAGCTGCATCGTAGCTTTTCCTAATAAAAAAGTTTCTTACTATACAATGTTTCTTTCTTCTTTCTTTCTTATAGTAAAAACCACATATGAGTGGGTATTATAGTTTTATGACTGATTAGGTACTAATGTAATGTTGTTGACTTACAAATGGGTAGATTTTAGCTTTCAGTATACTGCCGGAGCGATTTAAGTCGGGTGCATCGCTCCAAATGCGAGCATCCACAATCAGTATTGCTATGTTTTTAACACTTTTTTAATGATGAATAAAGCTACTCCTGAATTTTATGACAATTGTCCCTGTTTTATCGTCTTCTTGTTTCTCTAACAGTCAAGTTTTCAAATCAAATCAAATCAAAATTCATTTATTTCAGACAATAAAGGTCCATGGGTTAGTAATACATTAATACTTAAAAACTAAGTGTTAGTATTTTGAAGACAAATTAAATTAATTTATATTTATATTATAATTTAGAAATAAAATAGAATTATAATATATCTAGAATAAATTAAATCTAACTTAGTCAATTGACTTGAGATTACATCACACACACAGACTAAATCAGAAAAAACAATTCTAAATTACATTCTAATTTGTCATGTACCTAAGAGGCACTCCGTGCGGTCGACACCCCGAAGAATTATTATCCACTGTGTATGTCATCGTTCGCACAAAGTGCCTTACAATAGGCGCATGCGGATCCTCTGCCACTGTTCTCAGGATGCTGTTTTCACTTCTCCGTATCCTTCTCATTAGTGACGCTACTTTTTTCCGAACAATGGCATGAAAACCGTCAGTTCGGGTCTGTGCAAACATACCAGAGGCACTACAAAAGCGGGGAAGTGCCAACATCATCCTGAAAACGTTATTGTATTGGACGCGCAGTGTGTTTAACGATTTTTTGGCATACCCAATCCACAGACCACCCGTGTACAGACCCTGGCAATACGCTTTGATTGGTAAGGTTATTTTAACCTGATCTGAACAGCGAGCAAATCTACGGGCCAGCATATTGCCGCGTACCGCCAAAGCCCTACGCTCCCTCTCAATATCCAAATCATCCTTAAGGTCATCGGCAAGAATATGCCCTAGGTATTTAAATTGATACACCCGCTTTAGTTCCGATCCATTTAATCTTATTGCAGGGATAGCTTCGGGATACTTGCCGTCCACCCCAAAGACCATGTATTCACTCTTATTTATGTTATATACAAGACCATGCGAGGCAGCGTAAGTCTCGCAGACCTTCAACATTTCTCCGATCGCATTCGCAGTGGGACTCAGCAACACCATGTCATCCGCATAGCTGATGCTATTGATACTAACAGCACCCACGCGGCATCCAACACGCATGCTACTGAACTCCACTAAGAGATCGTTAACATACGGGTTGAAGAGCTTTGGAGACGACAACCCCCCCTGCCTCACTCCGCACTCCAATCTGTATGACTCGGAGAGACTGTTTGACCATTTAACATAATTGGTCTGGTTTGCATACCAATACCGAAAAATATTAATCATCTCCGCTGGAATACCCCTGTCCTCCATCTTCCTCCAAAGCTCATCATATGAAACGAGATCGAAGGCTTTGGAGAGGTCCAGAAAACAGGCGTAAACAGGTGTCCTCCTATCTGTGTAGTATTGGACAGTATGCTTGAGGCTCAGAATTGCGCTTTCAGTGGATAGTCCGGGCCGGAACCCGAACTGCGCATCATGCAGGTTTAAGTAATTTTGTAGGCCAGAGACAAGCAGACTGTCCAATATCTTAGCTATCACAGTAGCGAGGGAGATTGGGCGATAGTTTCCCTTATCCGAGATATCTCCCGTCCCGTTCTTCAATATGGGCACGACAGTAGTTTTCATTAGATCAGCTGGTAAGTACGAGTGGCTGATGCACATATTGAAAAACAGGGACGGGACCCTCGGTAAATGCACCCCCGCATATCTCAGGTGCTCAATACTAATCCCGTCATGACCGGGAGACTTTCCTCTGCTCATTCCTTTTATTACAGTTTTTATTTGGCTGGTTGTAAATAATAGCAACGGCCTTTCCCCGCGCACGCCGGACCCATACTCTGGCTTAGTAACAGATGGACCAAGTGGTGACCTCACCTTAAAGTGTTCCATGAACAAATTTGCAATATCCCCCGGGTCACTTTTGCCATCGACACTCGCCGGGAGTCCAGGCCTAATATTCAGTTTCCCTATGGATTTCCAAAACCTACTAAAGTTCTTTTCCGCTCTAAGTTTTGCTATTTGGTCCATTTTTATTTGCTCCTGATTATTTAAGCACTATTTTAGTCTGCCTTTAAAGATTTTACGTGATTCGCACATTTGCTCATATATTAGGCCAGAAGGAGGTCGACCATACAAAACCCAGTCTTGGAATCGAATCCTGGCCTCCCGGTGAGCTTCCCTAACATGCTTGTTCCACCCACTCAAAACTTTGTTCCTCCGTGGTTTATCTTTAACCTGAGCCTTTGTCTGAACAGCTGCGTCCTGTAAAATATCCACAATACGTTTATAAAAGCTGTCCAAAACTAGCTTGTGGTTTTTCAGGCTGCATGACCCTTGGCTGCAATCTACAAACTCAGGAGGAAAGTCAACATCACGTAAGCTGTTGTTACATAGATTGCGGTATCTATTTATCTGTGATTCATCTCTTTCGCCCCAAATCACTGCACTACCCCGCATCTCATGTATCACCAGCTTAGGCCTTACAATGTCCAGATTACATTCCAGATAAATGGGCAGATGATCCGAAACAAACACATCTTCCAAAATCCCTACATTAGTTTTCGCATTACATCTGGTGACAATTGCTTGAGTTGTCTCAGAACAAACAACTATTATTTAATAAATAAAAACTTTTATATCTCTTCACCTACATCTGTCGATGTGATAATCGTTGACATAGTCGTTTCATGGGAAGAAGACCACACTTACATAGGTAAATGTAGCTTATCTAAGCTACATTTACCTATGTAAGTGCGGTCACAATTTATCTAAATTTACGACGGAGTAACGATCTGCGCAAGACTGTCAGCACTGGCTGCAACTGGATTCATGAAGCCAAACATCAGGCTAAGTGACTAATGAAAACACTTATTATATTCATCAGTAGACAGCGGATTGATGGTTATAATGATGATGCTCCCGTAAAACTTCCCTTCTGGACATAGTCAATCCATAGACAAATCCTGGGAACAAAAAGATGGGCAGTAGCGTGTCCCCGATAACTTAAACTTAAAATAATGAAAACCGTGGTTGCCAAGTTGAATGCCAAGCGTAGCAGCTTTGGAAAATATCTTCCCTGTAAGGTAATCTATTGCGGGAAGACTTGTGTTCAGAAGTCCGGAATGATTTAATTTATGAATGAGTAGTGTAGTGGTGAGATTGGGTTTAGTTTAGTTTAGGAAGTGGTGTTAGTGCCCGTGACTGTGGATCATTTTGTTATTGCATATGGATTACCAATAACAATTAATCGAATTTCCTCAAAGTAAAGTATGGCGGCTCCGTGGCGCAGTTGCTTAGCAATGAGTGGCTGCCCCGGGATCCGCGGGTTCGAATCCTGCACAGAACAAGTATTTATATGTAATTGTTCCGGGTCTGGATGTTTTTCCTTGTGCAATTTATGTTTGTAAACTGCCTCCACGATACAGGAGAAAATCCTAATGTGTGGGGTAACGTTATTTAAAAAAAATCGGTTAAGAAAATCGTATTCAACTACTCGTATGTCTAACTTCGTTTCTACCCTTTTATATGAATCGTCGTCAATTATGCTTATAAAACACGCGACCAGCATTCGTTCTAAGACGCGCGTTGAAATTGACATATCTTTTTTATTTGTAAATAGATATAAATGAAACAAATATACCTACATAATATAAAATTAATTATATCAGCACAAGCTTATCTCCGTACATCACTGAAAAACATATTCAAATTGATTAAGCAGTTATGAAGACTTGCACAACGCACAGACGAAAAAAATACCAAGCAGTGTGGCTGTTGCTGTTCTATAGAACAATTATTGATAATACGGTCATGGGATTCAGTCTGAAAGACGCAATTGACATACAAAATGTACTTTAAACAATGAAACATCGAGTTGGAAGGAGTCGATCTACTAAATTAAAGTCTTTTAAATTGTACAAATAAGCAAGTTATTGGTAAAATTTTTGAAAATTACAAATTAAACTATAATAAACGTATTCGTCCTCTATAACTGCTTCAAGAGCTTAACGTTAGTCGATACTTGAATAACTCCGAAGAGTTGGTGAATAACAGTTGTAGAAACAATCACTTCTTTCTTTCAAAAATCAATATTCTTCACTTCTGTAACATACCAAGTCTACCAACACATTTTTATAGCGTTCCATTTAAGTATATAAATACCTTTAGATATTAGGAAATTATCGCTCTTTCATATTTTATGACTGCAAGGTAAGTATTAGTTACAAGTACAAAGTGTAACGTACGAAGTGTAATCACTACATCACTAGAAACTTGAGCGCGCTGTTTTGTAAAATTTAGTGCATAAAATAGAACAGAATAATTACAATAATATATCCTGAAAGTCATTTAAGCACTACCACTTCTTCAGAAAAAAATCTCTGTCCAGAGAAGAACCAGAAGGACCCAGTGAGACTTTTATTTAAACATTATTTTACAATATATTTTATATAATTTAATAACCTGATAATTAACCTGAGATCAATTTGCTTCTGATATTTGTGATGCATAGAAGGTTCGACTATCTTTTACTAGCATGCCTTTTAAGTTTTGTCTTTTAAATTTTGAATTTGGAACTGTTCAATATTCTTGTTTAAAGTCAGAATCTCAAAACAATTGAAAGTATGAGAATTAATGCTATTGTTTAGTCACAGAGTCGTTTTGAATGTGTCGTCACGTTTGAAAATGTATCTTACTAAGGAAAATATCCGTGCAATAATTTTCTACAACATTCGTAGAGGTCTAACGCGGCTTTGGTATTTCGAAAAACTTACTTCTGCATTCCATCATGAAGCAACTTGTCTGAGAACTGTCGAACGCTGGTATTTATAATTTCAGGGTGGACATACCAACCTTAATAACAAATCTCGTGAAGGACGTCCAATATCCACGTTCACCGAAGATAACATCGTTGCTGTGAGAAAACTAATTCTCGAAGATCATCATGTGACTTAACGAGAGATAAAAGCGTTATTAGGCATCTCAGGGACAACCATTCAGAAGATCTTGCATGAAGCGCTTGGTTTGAGAAAGCTAATTTTCCGTTGGATCCCGCATTTCCTTTTTGGCGATTATTAGGCGACCCGCATCAGATGGTGTAAGAAAACTCTTCATGGGAGTCAAATCATGTCAACGACATCATCAATAGTAACGAATCTTGGATTTATGAATACGACCCCGATTCTAAATAACAATCTAAAATCTGGGTATTGCAAGACGAGCCCAAGCCGACTAAAGCCGCTCTCGAAGCACTTCAAAGAAAATGGTGGCCACGTTCGTTGCCAAAACCGACCATGTTGCGTTGCGTTGCATTTGAAGATCGTAGAAAATTTAACGCAGAGTGGTATACCACAGTTTGTTTACCACAAGATATCGCCAAACTTCGGAAATCTAAGACAAAGCGATGCATCATCCTACACCACGACAACGTAAGCTCACATAGCGCTGGTCAAACGATTGAGTATTTGAAACAAGAAAACATAGAAATTCTAAACCATCCTCCATACAGTCCTGACTAAAGCCTTAACGATTTCTTTACATTTCCTAAAGTTAAGAAAAATCTTCTTGGTCAGGTTCCAGTCAGAACACCCCCAATTTGGAGTGGAATAAATGTTTTAATATTTGGTTCAAGCGAATGGAAAAGTGTATTAAACTGTGTGGTGAAAACTTTGAAAAACAATATTATAAGATTCTAGTTGTATTTTTTGGTCAAACGACAAAACTTAAAGACATACTAATTTTATCAGCTCGTACCTCGTAGTTACAGCTTACTGCACGTAAGTATACGAGTATTTTTGTCTGTTCTGTGCGACCTTCTGTAGTTTAAGCGGCTTCATGGATTTTGAAATAAGAAGTGCCGTTAGATACGTGTTTTCCAACAATGTGTTGTAGGCAGCATTTTGTGGCAACAATACTTATGTATTTGACGCTCAAAAAAACAATATGGCGCGTGCTTCGAACAAAATCTGACGAACGAGTCATTATAGGTAAATGGTGCTTACTAAATGTGCTTTTTATAATAGTAAATTCTTGTTATGTTTGATAATTTAAACTGGAGTCTCATCTAAGTATTTTATATTCGTAAGGATAAACTTGTGAAATGTAAAATGATATCCCGCTGCGATCGAGTAGAGTACGACAAAAAGTTTAACAATTGTCTACAAACCGTGATATATTTCTCTAGTGATTTTTAGGAGTGGTTGACATAGACGAATCGGTTTCCCCACTTCGCTGTAGCCGCGCCAGAGTGCCTGCGATAAATATTTTTAATAATACAGACGTTATCACAAGACGCAGGGCCCGGTGTGGTTATCGCGGGATCAGTGTGCTCAGCAAACACGTCATAAAGTAGTGCGAGGGCGCGGCGCCGATCCGTTTTGAGTTTTACTCCTGTGCTCTTCAGTACAAAATGAGTTGCTACGAAGAGCTGGAGCAGCTGGAAGGTAAAAGAAACCTTAATGCGACGGCGAGAGGGGGCAGATTTCTGTGAGTGTGGTGTTATTTGCACGCCACGAGCACACAGCGCCTGAGCGCAGTCCTTCCGCCGCGAGCAGCGAAGCACCCGACGCGTTGCTCCAAATTCATCAACGTTTTGAAACCGGTTCATATGAAATACGATGACGTTTAATTATGCGGAGATTACAACAGTTACAGTAATTATAAACTAAACAAGAACTAGTTTCGATAACTGGAGCCTAATAGATCTTAACATTATTTTGCCGAAATTCTTTAAATTCGAAATCATGATATAATAAAGTATTTAGGTTGTGTCGCAGTTTTTTTAACTCGGAGGTTAAGATGACATAATTTTCAATTGTATTGAAACTTTACAAGAAAATATCTACATCCATAAAGCTAAATTAACCTTATTTAACCACATCAGCACATACCATCTCGTCCCATAAGTAGGAAGCGAGTATTTATTTTTATAGAATAAGGGTCACAGCACACCCGACGGTAAGTGAATATTGAGGCCCATACACATCTACATTTATCCTCGATTAAGAATTAAAACGCAGATGCGTTGTAACCCCTGAGGCTGAGGACTAAGATTGAATGCCTCGTTTATTGTAAGAAAGGGTCTCCGGATCTCTTCATTCACCATACAAAACACAGCAGTATTAAGCTGCTATGTTAAGCTGGTATTCTGTGAGAGCGTGCTCCCGCCTCTACCGAGCCGACCCATTTGTGCTAGATTCATAATATAGCTGCAGCGTGGCACTACCACGTTCGCGGATTCGATAGTTCTGCTCTTAGTTATATATTTTTTTAATTTATTTTAAAAAAGAATAGAATAATTTCTATAGAATATAGATTATAAATTATAATACTTATTGGAAGTAATTTTTACTTTTACCATTAGTTTCGACAAAGTCTTGGGAAGAACCGTTTTTAAAAATTCATTTTAAAAACGGCGTGGAAGCCTTAACCACATTTCTAGTGGTATTGCCAACCATTTATTGATATATTACCCTTTTTATGCAATATTTATTTAATAAAAATATTTTACTTGGTAATTATCTATCACCAAGTAATTTTGTTCGTATAATTCATTTATAAAATTGAATTTATAAACGTAAGTACTGTCGACCCGATTGGTCGTTGATCACTGCAGCTAATAGTCACCTGTATCCACCTTCAAACGAAGGAGATATTTTAATGTATATTGTTGCAAACAGCATATACATTACCCTGTGAGGTGGAGTAAATGGTATTACCAGTTGCTATGCATTTGGATATTTAATTTAGTTCCTTTTACAAAATCTTGAGTTACAGACCCAGGCTAGGTCACCAATAGGTGATCGTGCGTGGAGTCAGCGACCGGGGCGGCGCCGGCGCCGGCTCTTGAACTCGTCCCTATTTGTATTTCCGCGGCGACTCTTCCGCTCCAAACACGTACCTCTGTTTGCTATACGACTGGTTCCAATTGTACAACTACATCCTTCCGACGCAAAATCTAACACGCACTTCGGATTTCTAGGTTCTAATGTTTTTTTTTACATTTGTTAACAGAGAATGGAGAACGTAACGTCTCTGGGACGTACCAGCGAAGAGCAACGTGACGAAGATAATGGAAGTGGTGTGGTTGCGAACCATGGAGCCGACGAGGCACTCCAACTCGTAAAGAATGAAGAACGCGTGGCTGTCAGTAATGAAATGGAAGGATCAAACGAACATGGCCCGGGCGGGGAGCCACACTCTGTCATCACATCTCGGCGCTCGCTACGCACTATTACAACCGCGGGCCATATCGCAGAAGCTGGAGAACTACCACCAGACGACGGTGTGAAAGACGAGCCACCTGAACCACCCCCACTGGAAACTGACCAGCAGATGCAATACGTACCCAAACTCGAAGAGAACGTCGAACATCGCGTCTCCCATCACACATATGATGAAGAGCGCCTGCGACTCGCCGAAGCTGAAACCGCCCGTTACCTAGCGTTCAAACAGGAGCCGTACCGAACGCTGCAGTCGCCACTGCCCACCGATAAACGACCGATGCCTCAATTCACACGCGGCCCGCCGAGAACTGCCTACGGACGGGGGCTAGCACTACGTTATGGCACCCCTCATCATGTGATCGTTGCTCAGGACGGCGAGAGCGAGGAGCATGCGCATGACGCATTCTTAGCTCACAAAGACAAGAACGAACAGATGCAAACATACTCGGCGACGAGCGACGCGAACGTGGCTCAGGACGCCCGCCAGTATGCGGTGGCTCTCGGCGAACAGGCGGCGACGCCTACGCTCGAGATGATCCAAACCACGTCTCTGAACAACCAGCAAGCGGTCGGCGTCGCGTATCAACAAGTGAAGTATGAATCGCGCGCTGAAGCCGAGCCGCGACCGACCACGTACGCGAGCCTGCAGCCAGTGACTTCTGTGCATGGTGGTTACTCATATGCTAGTCAGAGCCCGCAGTACGCTGCGAGTGGCGCGTATGGTGCGTATGGCGGTGGTACCAAGGAACTGCTCACACTGTACGGCAGCGCAACAGGAGCGGCGAGAGGGGATGAGTCACCGCCAGGCCAGCTGCTCTACCGCAGCGACCCTACACTCTCATCTTCATCACTCAACTCTCGAGGAGCACACGTCGTGTACGGTTCCGTAGTACCACAATCACAGGCCATGTACGAGGCACCACCCAGTCCAAACTCGCAACAAGTGAGTTGCTGTGCATAGATTACTAAATTAACTAACACACGCACACGCACACACACGCAAAGTACTACTAACTTGTATGATTAAACTTTTAATGAAAAAGTAAAATTGACTACAAAAAACGGCATAATTTCCTTATAATAGCTTCTTGAAGTCAGTGATAAGACGTAGAGTATAGACACACTTCAACCCCGACCTCAGAAGCTAAGCTAAGTGGAAATTATATGTTTTGTTTTTGAATACGTTTTTATTTAAAAAAAAAACTTAAAGCTTTAAAAAGTTCAAGCTAGCTAATAATTATAATGTGGTCTAAATAGTTTCTAACTTGATGATAGGTTTGAAAAACATGATGTCCTATTTTTTTCAACCCTGCCAACATTTTTACGATTTCTAATACTCAGGTCAGGTTCTAATACCCACGTGCAGTTGTAGCTCAGCTAATTTCACAGCACGCAAACAACTCAGATTCGATCTTCGCCCGCACCAACGAAATAGTTAATTCCTATTTCAAATGTTGATTTGGGTACTACATGTTGTTCAATCTCGACAACATATTGAGGAACTTATGAATTTAAAAAAAAATTAAAACATCGAATGCGTGCAAAGTCCGCCAATACGCTGGAGCAGCGCCGCAAACATTCCCTTGTCCTAAAACCCTTTTAAGAAACAAGACGAGGCCTGTGCCCAGCTGCTGTGCATCGGCCCAGTAGGACGCATATACGCAGTCAAGTAGATTTTTGCTAACAGCTGTATGTCGATTACGCCGGAAGTAAGATACTCAGTCCATCGGTGAGCAGCTGCAAACAGGGGGCGAGAAGTCTGGTACTGGGACTTTCAATCCCCTGTCCAAGCGTGATAATATACTTTAAAGCTCTTTTAAGAACATTGAAAGAAAAAATGTATATCGTTACAGCCTTATAAAAGTCCTCCGCTGAAAGCCTCCCCCAAGCTTCACCGCGGTAGGCTCCTGCCCAAGATTGATAGGGACCGGTAGGGAGTGTTAGGTTAGGTTAGGGAAGTAGGGCTTTAGGTCGTTGTAGGCCAACAGTTCCCCTCTTGCAAGATGAAGAGGTCACGCGAACAAAATGACAGAGGGTCGTGGGCACCAGAACAAGAACAGGGGTGTCAAGAGAGACAAAAGAAACTGAATTATCTGGAGCGATCACAGCTACTACATCGAGTGGGGCTACCGCAGACATATTCACGGCACATGGGGTTGGGGAACGAGCAACGAGTGGTCTCTTAGGGGGGATATTTGCCGTAGTTGCCAAACTTGGCGTGTGGGCAAACGCATCTTTTTAATGTTTTAGTAGTTATTAAGAAGCCGATACTGATTTGTTACCCACTGTCGCCTCTTACGACACCCACGGGGCTATACTAGGCTGCACTAAAAGTATCAGGAATGGATTCTTTCCACTGTTCCTGTCATATTAAAATCTTTTTAATTGAAAACTCCTTGGTTTTAAAAATCGAATACTATTTATTTATTTGAAAAAAGATTCTCGGTCTTGTCACAAGGTTTTGTCAAACTTGTTTAGTCGTTGAGAAAATGGAATTGACTCGAGAAAATTCAAGATCGATGATTTATTATGACTTTCGAAGTGGTTTAATACAAAAACAGTGTATTGACCGGATGATTTCTGCATTTGGTGATGAAGCCCCATCCAAATCCACAATTTATCGCTGGTTTGCTGAATTTCAATGTGAACGTGTCAAACTCAGTGATGATCCCCGTCAAGGTCGTCCAAAAACTGCAGACACCCAAGAAAACGTTGACGCTGTGCGTAAGCTGATTGAGAAAGATCGATATGAAATTCAGGCAACTTTAGACATTGGCGTGAGTCAAATACAAATAATCTTGCATGAACAATTCGGTGTAAAAAAGTTGTTTTCCCGATGGATACCGCATTCGCTCTGTGAAGAGCAAAAAGCGGCTCGCGTTACTTGGTGCGTCAGAACTATTGAAAGATTCCACGCAGGATCCTCAAATGCTGTATATAACATCGTATCAGGTGACGAATCCTGGATATACACGTACGAACCCAAAACAAAAAACCAGTCACGAGTTTGGGTGTTCGAAAATGAGTTAAAGCCAACAAAAATTGTTCGTTCACGGAGTGTTGCAAAAAAAATGGTGGCCACGTTTGTCTCCAAAACCGGCATGTTACGACTATTCCTCTTGAGTGACAAAGAACGGTTAACGCAGAATGGTATGCTAGCATTTGTTTACCACAGGTCGTTTCTGAACTCCGTAAAGAGAACTGCAACCGCCGCATCATCCTCCATCACGACAATGCGAGTTCTCACACCGCACACAAAACAAAAGAGTTTTTAGACAAGAAAACATAGAATTATTAGACCATCCGCCGTACAGCCCCGATCTTAGCCCTAATGATTTCTATACTTTCCCTAAAATAAAGAATAAATTGCGTGGACAGAGATTTTCATCACCTGAAGAAAGTGTGGACGCCTACAAAACGGCCATTTTGGAGACCCCAACTTCCGAATGGAATGGTTGCTTCAATGATTGGTTCCATCGTATGGAAAAATGTGTCAAATTTCGCGGAGAATACTTCGAAAAACAATTAATACATTTTTAAATATTAATATTGTGTCACTTCCTTGATTCCCGAAATTTTCAGTGCCGCCCTCGTATAGGAGGTGTCTTAGCCCACCTTTATACGAAAGAAGAAATAGTAGAAGATAACACTTGTAATCGATTGTTTTTCTATCAGGTAACGCTGTACACCCACGGCAACACGGTCCAATACAAAGTTGGAGGGGAGCACTACCTTGCCCAAGGTGGTGGCGTTGAATACGTCCCTGTCTCGGGCTACGAAGGCGGCTTGTTGGTGGAAGGTTACGCAACACCTGCACAAGCGTGGCCCACGCATAACCTTTTACCAATCGATGATGCCTTCGATCCTAGTAAGTACTCATATTATTTTCGGACACACGCGTTTCAAACAATTCATTCATTTATTCTAGAGCTACCAATATGGCCCAATGGATTAGTGAGCTAAAATGGCAATGGGCTGTCCATATAGCTCGAAGAATTGAAGAAAGGTTCCCGAGTGGAAACCTCGTACCGGTAAGCGATGTGTAATTCGGCCTCCGCTAGATAGAATGACAACGTGGTAAGAGATGTAGGAGATGTTGGTGGCTGAGTCATAGACCAGATCCGCCGCTGTGGTAAGGAAGGCTAGTGCTTCTGAGTGCTCGTTTTTCCTGGCCCCATGGCCTTCGCGCATCAGACACGGGGGCGTTCGTTGTGCAGGTGTAGTTAGAGGCTGTGCAGGAAGGTGCGCCAAGTGTTCTGGTGCGCCTTACCTGAAAAGGAGAAGGGGAGGAGTAGTCCTCTCCAGCTTTTCGCCAGCGGCCGGCACTGGTGGGGCCGCGGATGTCTGCGAAAGCGTTACCTTGGCCCTGCCAATATGCGACGAAGGTGGAACACCATGGGGTTTTAGTCGGTGCGAGCCCGAAATAACCCGTCCTTGCCCCCGCGAGGCGGGTATGCGTAGGCCTTTCACCATGTAAAAAAAGGATGCCGATGGATGCAGGTGGGTCAGGACCGTGTTTTGTGGCATACCTTGGGGGTGGACCATGTTCAGCAAAGGACTTGTAAAGGAAGAAAAAATAAAACCGGCCAAGAGCGTGTCGGGCCGCGCTCAGTGTAGTTTCCCGTGTTCCGTAGTTTCCCGTCCGTCACAATTAGTGTTTACTTATGAGTTTAAAGGTGGGTATCCATTGTGTTCGCGTCCATCCAAGTTTAAATTTGATTGAGTTTGATTTTCCTAGAAAGTCCTTATAAAGTTCTACTTTTCAGATTTTTTTCATATTTTCTAAACTTATGGTTCAAAAGTTAGAGGGGGGGGGGGGGACACATTGTTTATTTACTTTTGGAGCGATTATTTCTGAAATTATTGACATAATCAAAACATGATTTTAGGAAACCCCTATTCATTTTTAAATACCTTTCCAACAATATATCACACGTTGGGGTTGAAATTAAAAAAAAATCACTTCCCACTTTACATATACATCTGTGTCTTCGTTTACAGGGGGCCTACCCTAATAAAAAAAAATTTCCAATTTTTATTTTACCACTTTGTCGGCGTGATTGATACACACATTGGTACCATTTTCAGCTTTCTAGTGCTAACGGTCACAGAGATTAAGCGAGGACGGACAGACGGACAGACAGGCATGGCGAAACTATAAGGGTTCCTAGTTGACTACGGAACCCTAAAAAGAAGCTATTATTGCACCACCCCACAAACATCATGAGCACTTAAATTTTAATATTTATAGACATCTCAATTAAAAATAGTATAACAAAATTAAAAAAAGAAGAAAAGAAAACAACAAATTAACGGATATAACATTCCTACGTCTGCACTCTCTCCGGTCGTGTCGGAAAATCGTCCTGTAGGACTGTGAGAGTGAGGGAATATACAGAGCAATGGTGCTTGTATGTACTCAGGCTCAATAATTCCGTCCTGTGCAAAGGCTAGGCTACGTTGAGACTGGCCGCTATGACTGAAACTCGGTCTGGAGGACATTAATGTTACACGAAGTCATTGGGCCTGGAAAGAACCAGCTCTTTTGCCGCAGATACAATTCCTCTGTAAAGTTTAGTTTATATTTAGCCTTTGGATAAGGAAAGAAACAGCCCTTTTGTAGCCAGTCTTGGGCACAGTTCCTCTAGAAACTTCCGTAATTTCCAGGCATGGCTGGTATGGGCGAGGTTAAGGAGTGCGTGAACTGTGCGGCCGCGACGACCCCACTGTGGCGGCGCGACGGCACCGGCCACTACCTGTGCAACGCGTGCGGCCTCTACACCCGCATCAACGGCGTCAACCGACCTCCGCTTAAGGGACAGAAAGCGAAACCTCAACAGGCACTGGTGCGATGTAGCAATAACTCAATACTTTTGCTTATTTCATTTGTTTATCCTTGTTTCATCTCATTTCGTCATCACGCATCATTATTTTATTCTTTTTATGGATAAATGTGACAAACGAGGACACAGTCCACCCGGTGGTGAATGAATGCTGTGACCAATACTCATTTACATTTACGAGTACGCTCGGTTAGGAATAAAAATGCAAATGTGATGTCACCCCTGAGGACTAAGATGAAACGCCTTTCCAGTAAAAATGGTCTGCAGTTCTCTAGTCTCACCATACATAACACAGCAACCCCTGTCGAGCCAACCCGTGTGTGTGTAATTTGGACTATTAAAAGCCGACTGCTGAAGATAGGGCTGCACCCATAGATTACTCACAAGAGGTATCTAAACCCTCATTAGAGAAATAATTTCCATAGTTATCGCACTTAGCAAACGGTTTAGCAACCCAAGTTTTATTGTTATTTGGAGTTTTTATCAAAAATACGCCGATAGCCATCTCCTTTTTCATTTCCCTCTGTTACATCTGACGACACCCAGGGTGTGATGCAGTGATTCCACCGCCATTACACGGCGTCTTCTATTCATATTAAGGTAGTAATTATACTGATAGAATATGTTTCTTACAGCCTCCTAACGGCAACAGACGCTTGGGAGTGACGTGTGCCAACTGTCGCACGTCCAACACGACGCTGTGGAGGCGAAACAACAACGGGGAGCCGGTCTGCAACGCCTGCGGACTCTACTACAAGCTGCACAACGTAAGCGACACTCTATAATACAGATACTAACAGCTAACTGTATGTGTTTGCCTAATGATGGCATGATCTGTCGCATGAATGAGTTCAGATAACACAAAGACGCAGTATCTATTAGCAGCCGGCCCACCGGTGCCAGATAGCAGTATCTCACGTGTGCCGGCGATTGTGCATCGATTACAACGTCCCACTGATTAGGTGACGGCGGCGGAGTACGCCAGGTATCTAATCGGAGCTCTGCAGTCGCAGCTATCAGGGAACTCCTCAGCAAATATTGGGACTGTATAAAAAAATCAAAACACAGGGTCTCATCTAATCTCGCGAGATAAACGCGACCGGGGCTACCGACTGATAGAGAATTATCACTGCGACCACGAATATTCATAATGAGATAAATAATCTTTTATCAATTATCTCCTCGCTAGTAGATACGCTTGTTTGAAGGATGATAGGGGCGCGTGGCGGCAGATTACGAGGAGTTTCCCCGTCTACCGGACGAGTGAAAAGATTGCACGTGTTCGCAGGTAAACCGGCCGCTGAGTATGAAGAAGGACGGCATCCAGACGCGCAAGCGGAAGCCGAAGAGCATGGGTGGCGGGCACGGGGTGCCGCGGCCCGGTGCCGGACTGTCAGGTATGTAGTATGTGTGTGTGTGCGCGCGTGTGTGTGTGTGTGTGTGTGTGTGTGTGTGTGTGTGTGTGTGTGTGTGTGTATGTGTGCGTGTGTGCGTGTGCGTGCGTTGAGCCGCTAACGTGTGTGTTTCCGCAGCGGAGGCACACTCGCACAAGGTGCTGCCGCCGCTGTACGCGGCCGTAGAGGGCGCGGCGGGCCCGCTGCTGCTGCTCCCCGCCGCCCGCCACCAGTCCGACGCCCCCTCGTGAGTACCCCCCACTAGCACTAGCGCCGCTCTACGCACACTTCTCCATCTTCTGACCCGATCTCTTACGAATTAAATTTTCTGTCTTTCTGTGTTATTAAGCACCGCTCTCCTTACAACACTTCTCCACCTTCCGTCCTCATCTACGAAGTAACTTGTCAGTCCTGTTATTTTAACCGGACATTCTAAAGTCACATTTTTTTAGAATAGTATTACAATTACAGCACTGTATAGCTTCAGACCCCACCTCTTACTAAATAACTTTTCTGTCTTGTTGTTTTTACTGAACATTTTGGAGCTGTCCAATTTGCGTTCAGATTCACGTTAGAATCACAGAACTGTGGTTGTGGCATCACTCCTATGGTATTATTCTTATTCTTCTGCTTTTCTATTGCTACAAACAAATATATTTAAAGACAACAACATAATACTGTCGCAACTATATATACGAGTACATAAACTCTAGCTATATTTATTATTAAACGTTGTAATTAAAAATTTACCAAAAGGTACCTAATTCGATATTTTCCTCAATATTGTACTGGTTTTCTAAAATTTACTGAACATCGTGGTTAGAATAAGAATATCTATTTTTCTTCCTCTTAACTGCCTTCTGCAGTATTTTATTTTCGACAACATTTGGTTGTTGACAACATGTTAACACTTCGCTGTTGACCCGAGGGCTGTGGTTCGCTTAGCAGATTACTCGTTTGCTGCAGAGTTTTTTCTAATAACTTTCTTCTTTCAAGCTTTACCTTCAATGTAACAAAACAAAGTAGATTTAGTTGCGCACTTTGTGTCTGACGCTAGTAGAGCAGTTAGAACGGGCGTCACGGTGTGTTTGCACCTGTCTTATCTTATCTCAAGGCTCACACTACGCTTATTAGCACTTCGCAATGTCTCAGTTTCAGCTTTACTTTTATAATATTTGTTAAAGAGTGTCCCCTTTGCATCTCGAGCCTTCAGCGAACGCCCTCTTATGTAACAAGCATTTAAATGTTCGATTTACAAAACCGTTGAAACCAAAAACTTGAAACAATTTATCTCAAAATTTTACGAAATGATATTCGATTTTAGAATAAGTTTATTGATAGTTTTTATATGTATTTATTTAGACTTTATTAGGCATAGTTATCAGTAATTAGATTGATATCACAAAGAGGTATCTAAGACGGCGTTCGATAAAGGTTTTTGGAGGATTGGTTTAATCATATCGGTGTCTGTTTGCAGGGTATCAACGCTAGACCGAGGACCAATGCCGGTGGCAACTACGCACTACCGTCCGCCATAACGTTACTTCGCTACGCATTTAATGTTACAAACAGAAGCAGATTACTGACAGCAGAAGCAACACTGTACATAGAATTTTGTAAAACAATTATACATTACTACCAGTTATATATGTTAATCATCGTTGATTACTACAACGTTAGACAGGTTAGAACTGCGGGTATATTGTGCAAATCTGGAGAGAATCTTTGTCGGTTTTTATTTTGATTTTTGAACTCCTAGACAATGAGGTGTGGTAAGCGTAAAGAGACTCAAATCATCTCATGTCGTCTCAAGGGTAACATGATATAAGAGGCGACTATAGAAGAGGCCAGATTGATCTTATAGCTGATAGCCTGCGGTAGAACCATTATAATTACGCCTGATGACCAGACCAACTAAGCCAAATACCTATGCCAAAACCCTCCTACAGCAGGAGAGGCACATCTTTAGATGTGGATTTCTACGAGCTAGTAAAGACCTAGAAGAATAGATATAAACATAGTCATAGTTATTATTTTAAAGCTTATACGGATGATCACTTAGAAAAATATCTTAAATGATGTTATAACTTTGTCAATCGAGTGCTTACTGAGACTGAGGCACTGACCTCTTGTACATACCAAGGATGGTAATAATGGTGCCAACTCATGACGTCACGCTGATGTCAGCATTAGTCATGTTTTTTGTTTGAACAAAGTACAAATATTCACGTAGAACTCGCGTTATAGTAACATAAGTAAATTGCAAAAAATCTATTTACTGTAAATATATACCAACATGGCCGCTTTGTAGAGGTATCCATTACACTTAAGAGGATTCGTTGAATCTGCCCTATCACTTGGTGTGTATCGTGAGAGGCGGCGGAGGGCAACGGAGCCAACATTGGACAGTAGGATCTCCCTGATAACGGCGCCAAATAATAATAAAAGTTGTTGCCAACGCGCCCGCGATATTCTTAACGCTTGCAAATATCTTTTAATATGCTGTAACGCAAAATTAATTAATTAATTAATACGCTAACATAAATAAAATTGTATGTCTATCTTTATTTCATATTTTTACATAGTTTAAATGGGAATTTACATAATTAAATAATTGATTAAAAAAACAAGTTTCATAGCACAATAACATTCGTTATATGGTCGTATCTCACAAAATCCATGTACTATGTACACAGATTTTACACCGATTTATATAAACTGTAAACAAAATGTAAGTGCGACATTCTTTTAATTTTTAAAGACAAATAAAATATTTGCTCTATGTTTAATTGTCGATGTATATTTTATAATCTTGCTTCTACAAGCATAAACATTAATTATGTGCTCGCTAAAACTGTTTTAAATTTTGTTTTTGCTCTCGGAATGTTCACACTGTTGCTCAAAGATATAACTATAACTTTTATTTGTTAAACATATTAGGTTCTTATAGTTAATAAAGTAAAATATTGGTGAAGCAACTTCATGTGTAAATCCAAATCACAAAAAATGAAAATGAAATTTTGCTAAGTGACAACAATCGCAAGTACTAATTATAAAGTTATACAATTGTAAGTTTGCTAATTATGTTCCGGGGTTTAAATAATTTAATTAAGATTAGACGAACTTACCTTAAGTGAAGTATTGTTACAATTTTATGAGCGGTTATCAGAAATAGACAAAGACAAGTGAAGGGGATACTACACTGCTAATCAATTATATGTCAGCTATCTGTAAAAAAAATATTGAAAGATAAAACGATTGTACAAAATATTAGCAAAACTAAAGCGACGTTGTATATTAAAACTATTAGTATAGTTATAGATAAGTGTCGACGAATTTATTAATATATTTATTTTATAGTTGTCTAAACGTAGTACGGGTGTGTAAAAATGTACATTAAGCTAATTGTTTGTGTTTGTGTGTGTGTGTGTGTGTGTGTGTGTGTGTGTTTGTGTGTGTGTGTGTGTGTGTGTGTGTGTGTGTACACGTGTGGGTGTGTATACGTATGGAAAAAGAAAATATCTAGTTTTATATAAGGTCGGGAAAAAAGTTTCTTCGTATTCTATAACAAATTCAAAACATTCTTTCTCAAAGTTAAATAACATTTAATTATAATATATATTTGCCTTTTTGTTTAATAACTTGTTGCCATCTTGCAGATAGTGACAATCCCGTTGCTGTAGAAATCTTGGTATTTTTTATCAAAACAAAATGCGCCAAGTAGTTTTGACAAATCTCTCTTGATCTTAACCTAACACTACCCAAAGAATTCTAAAGAGACTGAAACAGATAAAAATCTGAAGGTGAAGACTAATCTGAGAATCAAGACTATAATGGTGGATGCATTAACACTTCCCAACCAAGCTCCCTCAATTTTTGCAGAGAAGCCAATGATATGTGTGATCTGGCGTTATCACGATGAAAGAACACTTTTTTTTGTTGATCTACTCCGACCGTTTTTTCTTCATTTCTTGCTTGAGTCTAACTAGTAGTTGGCAGTAGAGATCCGAATAGATAATTTGCCCGGCGGTAAAAGCTCATAATAAACGATGCCTTTCCAATCCCACTATACACACAGCATCACCTTATAGCGTGTTAATCCGGGTTTCGCTACAGTGTGAAGCATTACCATTACACCATTGATTAATCTGGTTAAAAATGGTTCGGTTTTGTTACGCTTTACTAGAAAATCGCAAATGAGTACACAATTCATTAGGTTTCTTTCAGTGAGCTCGTGTGATACCCAAACATTGAGCTTTTTGTATAACGAGACGTTTTCAAATGGATCAAAACTGTTTTGTGGTCAATTTTCAATTCCTCGGCTATATCGTCACTACTAACATGCCGTTCTTGCTCCACTTCTTCAAAAACGGCATCGACTTTATGCATATGAGGGCGGGCGGAGCGAGCTGCATCTTTCACATGCAGAGCGAGCTGCATCTTTCACATGCAGAGCGAGCTGCATCTTTCACATCAAAAATTCCCGAACTGAAAACGCTTGAACTAAGTTCGTGCTACTCTTACTGGAACTGCATTAGCTCCATAAACGTCACAATTTGTTTTCGCGAATTGAGTCGCATTTTTATTTTTTTATAATAAAAATTCAGAAATTATCGAATGTTTTCGTTTTCGATACACTCATTTTGCAGAGAGGAGAGTGTTTTTTACTCTTCATTTTTGTTTTTCTAAATGTCATATTGTAAGACTAGTCATAATAAACAAAAATACATAATTTTTATTAAAATCAGCCAGATACAAACAGTACAACACAGAGATTTTCCTTCAATTTTATACATACAAAATACGAAGAAACTTTTTCCCAGCCTATTATAAGTAACAATTAAGTCAACAATGTCTACAAAGTTAGAGATTTATATGTAAGTTTTTAATATGTGTGACAATAGAAAGCATTTGTCATGAAACGTTGTTTATTTGGACACACTAGTCAGTTTTAAATAGTTTTTAATTGGTCTAATTAATTTCGATTTTTTTCTGTCAATTTAATTTGTTCAATCTAACAGCCCAATGAGGTAGTAAACTTTAAGGAATTGGCAAATCTCCTTCTGGAAACCCATTCCACTGACAGAAATAAAATAAACAGCTTAAATAATATCATTTGCACTTAGCGTACATTTAAGCTTAGTTACATAATAACTGCATTAGCGTTGTGAGCAATTCATTGACTTTACTCGCTTTCCTACATTGTCGCTCCATCTAGTGGAGAGAGAACGCTCTTCATTGTGTTTTTATTTGTTGAATTTTTGTTGATATTTTCGGTGATTAACCCTCCTAAAACCCTACTTATTTATTATTTTTTTTTTGATTGTAATATATCTTGCGCATATGCAGACAGAAACCAGGCTCAGGTATGCTTCACGATCGTTTTGTGCTTAGAAGCTCGCTAGATCACTCTAGACACATCAATATCGTCTAGGGATATTTCGCATTTTCTCAATATACTTAAAATTTATTATAAGCTAGCTATCTGCCCCGGCTTCGCACGGGTGATACCTGGATTCTACAACAGCGCCACCTACCGGGTCTAACTATGCTTATAACCTTCGCATAAGTGCAAGCAATAAGTTGACAAAGTTTTACCGCTATCTGATAAACGGTATGGCAGCGCATATAATAGGTACGAACAAACACAATTTTTTTATATTAGGTAATAACAACATGTACCTATATATTTTTATATAGCCCATTCATCAGACTAGTCTTAGAACTTAGAGAACTTAGAAAAGAACATTTTTTTCTTTGTTGCGTAAATAAATTAAAGACGAAAAGTGTAATCATGGTAAAACTAACGATAAATGTTTTTATCAAGAAAAAGTGAAAAATAAAGCGAAATAATTCTGTTTTTTCCATTGTGCGAAAAATCAGTACTTAGTCACTTAAGTTACCCATGCGTTAACGACGGTCCTGCAACGGTTGTCCGTGCCCTGTATCAAGTTATCAAAGTCTTGCAGCGAGATATTGTCTCAGGTCCTCCTAAGATACCAAAAAAGTACCTCTTCAGTCGCAATGTTTGCAGGAAAATTTTGCAAAGCCTTTTTTTGGAATATGTCCCGCACGTGGGGTTAGGTTTAGTGATTGCGTGGGCCAGTCCAAGACCAATACGCCTTGCTCCGGCAGTCATCACTCGCACCGTGTGTGGATGGGCGTTGTCGGGCATGATCGTGAATTCTTGGTCCATTTGTAATCGATGGGGTAGACTTTTGGTACTAGCACCTGGTTACGGTATTTTTCAGCAGTTAGGTATTTCTGATGAAACGGGGTCTGTTTTTTCACCAACACGAATTCTCACACAAACCGTAATCGGCCCGCCGTGGTCTGGATGGACTTCCTGAGGACAGACGACTCTCATGACCAGGAACTCGCCATACGCGAACTGGTTATCTTCCCAGAGTAAATGTTCGCGACCTCACTATAATCTTCGAGTGGTCTACGAGCATTAAGGTTAGCTCTATGCAGTCAGCTCGTCACAGCTTGGTCACTTACAAGCAACTGGTGCTCTGACTGGAGCCTTTCGTAACATTTGGTTGTCTTCTTGCGACAACTTGCAAAAATTGGTCTTGTCGTTGGGTGGTTATGCGCTTCCTGTCTGGTTGTCTTTCTGCCACTTCACCAGCACGATAATGTGACTCATAACCTTGATATCCCGCATTGTTTTGTTCCAATTTCCTCAGCAATAATATGTTCAGTGGCCCCAGCTTGAAGCATACCTACTACCCTTAACATTTCCTCTCTCGTTAAATGGCGCCGATGCATAAATAATAAATAAATAAAATAATTTTTTTTTCACAAAACTTAAATTAATTTCATAGTTGATCTACATGATGCATACAGTGGCATAAATTCAAAATTAACCGCTAACTTGCTTTAAAACAATTTTAGGTACCTAATTTGACACCAAAAATTACCGAAAACTATGCCTGATTGAAACCTTCGAACTTGGTTAAAGTTATGCCGCGCAAATCTTTGGCTTATGTAGCCCGCATTTACGTTGTCGCTTGAAGTATATTTATTGTAATTTATGCATAGAAGTCAAGGATGAAAAAAGGCCTGGAAGAGTCTTTTGCATTTCAATTTAAACGTGAGAAGTATCTTCTTCTTTTCTCATTCATTAAGGTCTATTTTTACAAATTTAAATTTGGAATCATCCTAAAGGGTCTACAAAATAAGTTTTCTTCAACAAAGTTTAAAACCGGCCAATATTTACTGTGTTTAGGAACTTTAATACAAAATATACCTAGATGGCGTTGATGTGTATGCTTATATAGAGTACCAAAATGAGATGAATTTGCCGCGTATTGACGGTGCAGAATTCAGTACCCCAATTCGTCTTACATACATACATACATAAACACTCACGCCTGTCACCCAGAGGGGTAGGCAGAGACTACGGACTTCCATTTGGCACGATCCTGACATACCTCTTTCGCCTCCTTTACATCCATATATCTACGCATACATGCTCGTCGGTTAAGGGTACTTCTAACGTGGCCCATTTTCAAAATATCGCCAATTTGGTCGACAAACTTTTTTCTAGGGCGTCCCTTCCCGACTCGGCCGTTCACATCTGCCATATAAATTTGCTTTGTCACTCTTTCCTCATTCATTCTTTCTACGTGACCAAACCACCGAAGCATTCCTTTCTTAATCCTGGTCACAATATCATCAATTCAATTCGTCTTTTGAGTGCTATATGAGGGGCAATAACCTATAAAATTTTCACATTAAAATGACGTTTAGCTTGTTAAAGGTAAACCGGAAACTAATTGTTTCATCTATTCCTAAGAAAGCATTAACCGAGAACAACGTGAGTAACCATGCCTTTAGCCAAGTACAAACATCCAAGTATAAAGACAGGTTTTTTTTACTTGGCTTGACCACCATTCATCCTCATGGTAATAGTGATGCAGCAGATGAAAGAAAGACGCATGTGACGACTGTTTGGTGTTGCTAAGTAAGAGTGTCAAATAATTACACAGTCCACCTGGTATACCTAACTAAGTTATTGGATGCTGCGGCCTGTAAATACATACACTATTCTTGATTTTTGTACATGTATATTAAGGTAAGGTAAGGTAAGGTAACGTGTTTGAGCAAAATGCCGCAATAGTCGTTATTTGTCAGATTTTAGGAGCTATCTATTCGTTATCAAAAAGATATATCGACAAATAAAAAATCTATTAGATTTCTCCATAATAGCTAATTCAATTTTTTTAAAAGGAGTAAACACTTGATGAATCTTCTTACAACTGAACCACAGAAATGCGAAATAAAATAATTATTAATAACATGCATCTCTCCATAAAGTACCTAAGCATTATTTTATTTTGCGATTGACACTAATGGATAGGCAATTTATTATTGAACATTTTATGTATTTAATTGTTTCAAAGGACCAAAATTCAATTTTATAAAGACAATATTTTAAAATCTGGGCATATTTCTTACGCGATATGATATAGCGAGAGCGCGTGGAATGTAGGTATAGGGCCGAACGCTCCAGGTCTTTCGCTAGCAGTAGCGCCGCGCCGGTAACAAACGAGTACGTACCTAGTCCTGATTACTGAGACATCTATCTGGGATTAAGTATTAAAATTAAGATGTGTTGTCACCCTGAGGATTAGGATAAAATGCCTCGTAACCGGTAAAAAGGGTCTCCAGTTTTCTACAGTCACCATGCAAAACACAACAGCATTATGTTGCTATTTTACGCAGATATTCCGGGAGCGCATTTTTTATGGAATAGTGGTACGGCCCCGGTTGAGCTGACGCATTCGAGCTAATATAGCCGCAATCCCGACTCTACCACGTTAAAAGAATTCGTGGCTCGGTAGCGCAGAGGCAAAGCGTCTGGTTGTGGCACTGTAGGGCCGTGGGTTCGAATTTCACACGGAACAACTGTTTGTGATTCGTATTATCCGCTAATTATTTCACCGAGTCTGGATGTTTGTCCATGTGCAATTTAGGTAATATTAAAGACCTCCACGAAACAGGAGAAAATTATGCAGTAATGGTAAAGTTTACTTTATATAACAATAACAAGAAAATGAAAATACTTTGTCATCTGAAGCTGTCATTTAAAAGGTCTCTGGTTCTTGTTACTCTGCGTAGCTGCTCCTTTATGCTGATATTCTGTAAGATCGTGGTTCTTCCCCGGTCGAGCGTACCCTTTCGTGCTACAATCACAATATAACTGCACTGTGGGCCTATCACGTTAAAAACAGAAGCAAATGCAGCTTGCTGAACCAAATTTTAAGAAATGCAGATTTATCATGGTATATTTTACCGTTATTGCTAAGTTTATACATCATTGGTTATTGCCGTGGTGTTTCTAATTTTAAAACAATTTTTCGTATATGTCTCATATAGAGTTGCTTCACAGTTTCGTAATGTATTTGAATAATAAACCTCATTATGTACTTACAAAATGGTCAAAAATTCGTTGTCGTTATATAGAAAGCAAATATTTGAATAGTTTAGTTTAGTTACTTTTATCACAAAAGTGAAAGGAAAGTGACTGCACTCTAAGTTAGAATTTTTGCACTTTAAATATTTTTATCTTGATGAGAGTAAAGTTGAAACAAAGTGCTCAGTTTTAATGACCATATATATGACTTAATATTTCTGCGTCAATTACAACTTACGAAACATGTCGAAGCAATATCTAATGTATTTACTAATGCCGTCGCGGCGTTGTTTGTTGCCTGCCCGAAACCACACTTTCGTTCCTAGTAAAATTATGTAAATTGGATATTCATAGTAATTTTTCAATTACCTATAATATCTCGAATCAATCCAATCATCTTTTGAAAATAATAAAATGGCATTAAAATATAGGTATAACCACACATTATAGTTTCATACGCACATATTCATTTACTCGTGATTGCAGCGCGACGCAACGCTATGAACTTTTTTAATAATTTTAAACGCATTACGTGAAAATCTTGTGTTTTATATTGAAAGTAAGCTTTTGGTCTTCTTCTTCTCATTCTTTTTTAATTTATCCCGTTCATCCAATAATCGCTTTGCTAAGAAACAGGCTATATTTGAGCCTTTTCCTGGAACTGGAATAAACCAATTGATTTTTTACCAAAGTTGTTGGTAATGTGGAAGAATTTTATAGGTGATTCAATCAATATAATAAAATTGAAAACGATACAGTTCACATGAATTTATTACATATAACTGATTTTATAAAATGCTCTTATTATTTACCAATTTGTTAAATGAGTTCGTAAATAAAAACATTCTTGTACATATGTTCCAATAATATTGTACGTTACGAAACTATATGTAGCGACCTTAAATGTCGTGCGTAGTGCTGCCATCTATGTGCGTAACTAAAGGTTTTACGTTGAATGCTAGATGGCGGTATAGGTTCTATGATACGCAAATTATGTTTTTTTAGTTTTAGTGGCTTTTAGGCTTTAATCACTTCTGAATCTAATGAAAAACTCCAACTTAGAACTTTTAATGAGTTAATTTATTACACGTATTATGAAAATAATTCAACCGAATCCGATTTTCTTTTTATTTTATTTATTATGTATATAAGTATTCTGATTAGGGCTGTAAAAAATACACAGATTTATTTTACTCTAACATGAATAATATTTAAAAAGTATGAATTAATTTATTAAATCACTCATTCACTGTTTCTGTTCTCAGCCATTAATACCCTCATATCTGCCATAGTCGCCACGCTTAACAGGCGGCATGGCAACCGCAGTGGCTGCGCATTGCGAAAACTATCCTCTACCGTATAATCTAAAATAATAAATATATCATCCCGGTGGTGTCCTAAAAGGCGATAGAGGAAAACTGAAACGGGAGATGGCAGCACCATTTCCTTGGTATGTAACAACTCAAAACTTTTATAAAAATAAAATATCATTAAAAACTGTTGTTGACCCGCCTGTGGGTGGCAACTAGGACAATTATCTTCCCTATGAGGGTACGATTGGAAAAAATCCACAGCTGGTAATTAACCATTTTTCCACAGTCACTTATTATGCACTTTTTACAGATAGTAAATAATTAATAAATGGATGAAAAGTCAGTTATCTTTTAATAAAAGTAAAAAAAAACTGTAAAATGGTAGTTTAATGAGAGGAATGAAATTGCTTTTAAAAACAATATTTATTTTATTCCTTTGTTCACGATCGTTTAAGGCATTCGTTACAACCCTTCATGTTGTATGATCCGTTAAATATTTTCATCATAGTTAGATAGATGGCGCTGCTGGCTATAAAGTGTATCCAATTTAAGGTGATGTAAAGTTCATAATAATATGAAATAGAATGCGAATTATAGCATTAGTTGATTACTAAACATTGTCTTATGCAAATACAATATAATAAGCCGTATAAAATTTACAAGAAGAAAAACCTATATAGGTACGACACGAAATTACATTTTTGTCACTAGATGGCGATACATATAACTTCTCATGCTTTCTGGTTATCAGGTATAAGGTATGTATGTATCCAGCGCCGCCGGTTACATGGCAGTAAATTGTAGTGGCATTTACGATACTACATAATAATCGTGTAGACAGAACACAAGACCCGTGCATGGAAATATTTCCCGATTACGAGAACTACTAGACACCGCAGTTCTAGTTCAATCCACAGAATAAATTATAGCTAAACCTAGATATACCTAGATACTAAGTCATTAATAGGCACCTATAGTAGAAGCGTGACCTAATGCCGTGTGGTGGCAGCATAAAATCATAACCACCCATCATGTCGAGGATACCTTTTAAAAAAAACGCCTTATGAGAAATGCAATAAAGACCTCATGGTCTCCGATAGATGGCGCTACAATGTTACTTTATCGCCATGAACTTGAAATATGTGTATTTTACCTAGACTTTCAGCCCTACGATAGCAAATCCGATTCACTTACACGATTTTACAATGAATCAAAGTAGTTCTGCTCCATTTACCGCTCTATTTATATTGACTAAATGAACGTGAGGCCGTGGATGGAAAGGGGAGATCTCACGCAGTGTGATAGTTTTTTTTTTGCGCCCGAAGCAAATATAGGTAGGCAACCCTCCGGAAAGCGGTGGAGGGAGGCGGTGAATGCTCATAGCATACCACGCAGCCGGCTGCGTGGTTGTGTGGAGACTTTTACCCACTAAACACCGCCTTTATGGATTAGCTTACCGATCTGACGAGAGATCACTAAGCCGTATACGGACGCGACCCTCCTTGGCAGAAAGGAGGGCATGTGTGATAGTTCGGATTCGGAGATGTTCTATATATTATACTGTTTATGATTCGGAATTTTTGATAGCATGGCTTCGGTGTGTTTCGCTTGCGGCGCGACGACAGCGCCGCCACATCACCCCCCTGCTCAAATCGGAGGTCGATAGTGCAGCCTCGTTGCCGACGAATGTGCAAGTGCCAGGAGATTGCCTTGTAGTCTGCGGTGAGTCGAGAACAAGGCAAGTAATCTGCGAGAGTACCGTGAAGCAGAGGCGAGCAGTAAGGCTCAGAGCCGTGCCGAACACTGTATAGCGGAGAGAGTAGCTTGAAAGAACAGGAAGCATTATTATTTCAGTGCTGCGATGAACCTGTGAAGCTAGATGGCTTGCAGGATATGAAGACTGCAGACGATATCTGCTCGGGAGCGAATGGGTGGGGTATTTTTATGATGATGATGAAGCTTGAAATTTCCGAAGGTTGTTGGTTGCGTGTTCAGATCACGTCGGGATGGTCAGCAGTGTTGCCAGATGCCTTAAACCTCTTATCTGTATTAGAAACTGCTAAAATCTGTATAAAATATGTATAATATAATAAACCAAACGAGAGTAATTGATCATCATCATTGCTTCTTTTGAAGAACAAGGAATAACTACTAACGTGATAAGCTGATAAGGTTTGATTACCGTTAATAAAAATATTTTTATAGAATAAGGGTGCCAAACGAGCACACTGTCCACGTGATGGTAAGTGGTTGCTGTGTCCCACAGACATCTACATCTATCCTCGATTAAGAATCAAAACGCAGATGCGTTGTCATCCCTGAGGACTAAGATGGAATGCCTCGTTTCCAGTAAAAAAGGGTCTCCGCATTTCTACACTCACCATACGAAGCACAGCAGTATTAAGCTGGTAATTTACGCTGGTATTCTGTGAGAGCGTGGTCCTTCCCCGGTCGAACTGACTCATTCGTGCTGCAACCGTAATATAGCTGCAGCGTGGCTCTACCAAGAATAAAATATACACTGTACACAAAAAAAAATTATATAGCAAAATTGAACACAATGGGTGCGTTTGGCAGAAAAAAGCGCTAGCAAGCGCTTGTAAGCAAAATGGCGATCGTAAGCGGTAAGCGCTGTCAAATCGTAAGTAGCTATTTTCCTCTAGGACACGATGTTAGTTTTAACCGGGGAACCTAAGCTAATTTAAATATATTTTTGTAAAGTATTCATATTAAAAACTTATCAATCATGATTTTTAATAGCACGTATATGTTTATTCATGTCATTATATTACTTAAAACTAACATTGCACAAAACAACTGATAAACTCTACTTCAAAACAAACAAATTAAATAAGCAAAATGGCGGATTGTGTCAGCGCTACTGAAGTAGCAATCGTGTCCTGTCCGAAAACTATTTTAGCGCTTATATGCGCTTGCTAGCGCTTTTTTCTGCCAAACGCACCCAATAATTTAGAAAAACAACATATTAAAACTCAAACATTTGCAACAAACGAACATATAATTAATTTATTATTTTCAGTCACACATATTTTATATATATACATATTATATAATACACTTGTATGTCTGCCGTACTAAGTAGGTAGTCACTTATTTTGCTTCTTCCTTTTAAGTTGAATATTATGGTAACCCAATCAATAGAGTTAGAAAACTCCGTAGATAGAGAAACCTATAGACTAATGATTAGCGTGGCCTCGAGTGAGAAAGAACGATAACGTAGTTTTAGGTTATACAATAATCTTTATGACTTAAACATATTTAGATAAAACTTTTAATTGTTCTAAGAACTTAAACCAACTTGTAAACTCCTTAGGTTGCTACGAACTGTCAAAGTTGTTTAGCAAAGTGTAGTTAGCTAAATAAAAAAACCGGCACGGAGAAAGGGACAAACAATCACATCTCTCTGTCTAATTTCTATGCAAAACGTATATTGTATAAATCTATCTTTTTCGTGTGCGAATGCGAAAAAAGGCGTCAATTTGTCTATAGGTTTCTCTGTCTACGGAAAACTCTGTATAAAAATCTGTATCCAGTGCTAATCTGTATCACACATCAAAAATCCGTTTAAATACGGGGAAATATGTATATATGGCAACACTGATGGTCACCACTGTGGCCGAATAAGGAAAAGGGGAGATCTCCCGCCAAGCAAGGAGTTCCGCCCGGGGAGCGGCCGACACTCCGTGTAGTAGTTCAGAGATGTTCTATATATACTGTTTATGATACGGAATTTTGATAGCGTGATTTAGGCTTCGGTGTGTTTTGCTTGCGGCGCGACGACAGCGCCGCCACAAACGCATTAATTTCATTAAATGTATAATGGCGGTGTAAGAACATATTGTTCCACGGGTGTCACAACGTACAAAAATATAGTGTTACTAGCTTAGATAATTTGTAAGCTTACTAACTGGTCCGGCAGGTGTTACTCTGCCCTTTCCGGTAGCGCGATATGTTTCGTCCCGAATTCACTCCGTATTTTATAGATTGTAAAGTTATAACTATTTATAACTCTACCACCTATCGGGTCCAGTTTTTGGGCAATAAACCTTTGTAAACGTGAGTCTTTTTAATTTGTTATGAAAATAGTATTAAATAATAGCTACGCTCCATTTATACCTGCTATACTTAGTTGTAGCCCGGTCGGTTCGACCAAGAAAGGACCACGCTCTCACAGAACACCAGGGTACTGCTATATTTGGTATGGTGTGTGTACAAAACTCTTTTACTGGGAATGACGAATTCCTTAGGGGGTGGCAAAGCATCTGCACTATGATTTATAATCGAAGATTGGTTTGAGTGATTTAAGTGTCTATGGCATTCACCTACCGTCAGTTGTACTGTGTGCTCGTTTGTCATCCATATTCTATAAAAAACACAAAATGTTATCCTTGAACCCACAATAACGTCTCCAGCCTCCAACATTATAAAAATATCCAGCGCGGAGTACGAACCGAGACTAATCTGTTGATGACTCCATTCAATTAATACGTTATTTAAGTCCATACATATCTTTCAACAGAGCTCTTTCAAAGGCGGAATTAAGTTTTTAATATTCGTGATTACACACAAGAACATTTTCGTATCTCTTTCATTACATTATTTTACCTACATCAAATGAATTAAGATTTTGGGGGAACGCCTTGTGAATTGATGTTACTCGATTTTGCCTCACTCATTCCCCACTTTTTATTTTAAAAGTGATCAAGATTCCTGTTATATCATCAGCTACCGAAGCTAAAAATAACAACCTCATATAAAATATTTATTTATAGATGTAACCGTGTAGCGGCGGGAGGATCTCCACCAGCCCGGATCTCCACCAGCCCGGATCTCCACCAGCCCGGATATTCCCGTGGGTGTCGTAAGAGGAGACAGAGGGAGACTAAACAACGAGACAGAGAGCAGCATCACATGTGAAGCATTGCAACTGTGGAAGATATCCCCATATGAGGCTACCTATCCCCCTATGTTCAGCAGTGGAATTTTCATGGCCAGTTAGTGGCGGTGAATGCGTTTGTTTATTTAAATATCTTATGCTATCATTGCATAGACATGTATGTTAATCTTTGCAAACCTCGAGTTCAGTGAGTTTTCTAACGTAGCAGTGACAGCGTGCTCGGACGTTCCACTAATAGGCACGGGCCTTATTTCTTAAAGGGCTGTAAATATCGCACAGAAAACGCGTAATATAGCAGCTAAATAGGTTTAATGTTTCGTATAGTGAGTGTGGAATACTGAAAACCCTTTTTTACATTAAGGGTTGATTTTTCAATTGTCAGATAAAATATTATATTTATACGAAGTAGAGCCACGCTGAAGCTTTATTATGGTTGTAGCATAAACGGCTCGACCGGGGCAGGATCACGCCCTAATTGAATATCAGCGTTAAATAATTACACAATGCTTCGTATGGTGAGTGTAAAAAACCGGAGACTTTACTGGAGACGAGGCATGCCTGCTAGTTCCCAGGGACGACAACACATTTAGATTTTGATTCTTCATCGAATATAGATATAGTTTTCGTGATACAGTAGGTATTCCATCACCACCATATGGGCTGTATGCTTGTTTTTAAACCTTATACTAATTGAAACATCGGCCCCTTACTACGGGGCTATTCATGTAAAAATAGTTGTTTCATCGTTTTTTTTTCAATCCCGAGATATAGTCATAAAATAAAGTACAACATAAAAAAATAATTATTACATTTTAATGACTTATCATTAAACTTAAAAAAAATAAAAATCGACCACACACTATAAAATATATAACCATCATAATCGGTTGATTTGGTAAATAACTATACTCCCAATGGCGAATAGTTATTTACCTATTCCTACCTATTCGCCCATCCCATCCGCCTTCGCTAATTAAAGAATTTGATGATTTCCTCATGGGTCCCATCATCAGACCTTAATAAATATATGGGATCATTTCTGAGGTACCTCCTTACTAAAAATAAAAAGAATATTAAAATCGGACAGCGTGCTAAAGAATTATCGCTGAACTTACATAAAAATGTTACGTAGAACTCAGAACCTCCTTCCTTTTTTGAATTCGGTTGATAATAGTTCAATTGTTTCACTTTTTTAACCTGTCAAGTTATAATTTGTTAACATGGATAACTAACTATTTATAGAATACGGGTGACAAACGAGCACACAGTCCACCTGATGGTAAATGTCTACTGTGACCCACAGACAAAACGCAGGCGCATTGCCACCTCTGAGGAGTAAGGTGGAATGCCCCGATCCAAGTAAAACGCATCTCCAATTCACATCAATATTAAACTACAATTTCACGTTGGTATTCTGTGAGAGCGTGGCCCTTCCCCGGTCGATCCGACCCATTCTTGCTACAACTATAATAGCTGCAATGCTTGCAATTTTAAGTGCTGATTTTACCACGTGGTCGGCGGTAAAGGAAAACATCGTGAGGAAACCTGCATGTCTGAGGAATAAGAAAAAAAATATTTCGCAGACATGTGAAGTTAGCCAACACATATTGGGGCAGCGCGGCGGACACTTCCTTGCCCTAAAACCCTCTCAGAAATAAGGGGAGGCCTGTGTCCAGCAGTGGGACGTATATTGGCTGTAACTTTACTTTTACTTTACTTTAACGCTAGTATTCTGTGAGAACGTGGTCCTTCCCTGGTTGAGCCGACCCATTCGTGCTACAACTATGCCTACTACTAATATAGCTGCAGCATGGCTCTACCACGCAAAAAAACTTATTTTATCTCTTAAGCGTTTAAGTTTTCAGTACATCCACGTAACTAAAACTCAGAGACGATTTGTTCTATTGTTCTTATTTGGTTGAATTCCAACGTGTTGAATAACTTGTCACACGCGTAATAATTGTCCGAGCTAATGACTCACATTGTATTGTTTGCGAGACATTTCCTCTGTAGCGACCGGCGTGTTTTTACGTAGATATACTTCGATCAACAATACCAACAGATATATAATAATAATATTATAAAGATATTAAACCACGTTATTTGAAGCTAGGTTTGCTAGCTCTACTTAATAAGTAACCTCTTACATTAAAGTTCTGAATATTGTATGACTACAATAATAATTAAGGTACGTGAGAGTAATATGGTACCTTAAGCTTTGCCACCCTTATAACCAAAACTATCATAAAAGTGACAAAAAAGCACAAGCCATATACTATAACTAATATATTCAGAAAAAAAAAACAAACAAGCTTTGGAAATAATTAGGAACACTGAAAAATCAACTTAAAAACTAACTACACTACACCGTACTAAAACCGACTAAACTAAAATATAAATAATTACTATAAATATAGTTTTTGAGTTATAAGAAATTGACCGTGTATAGTGGTTGAGCCTGCGACATTAATAGGTATAGCGTGAAGCTGAAAGAACTAACAACATTCTTTAATTTCTAAATAAATACATTTGAAACATTGTCATCATCATCATTACAGCATTTCACAAATCCACTGCTGAACATTTTCCTTAAGGAATGCCACAGAGCACGGTACAATGCATTGCATAGGAACAGGTTGTATCTAACGACTTTCTACATCTCTTTTTTGTCTAAGTGGGGAAGACTCTGTCGCTTATCCATCACCTAGAAGTGATCGTACGAAGTCTAGCATACAAGGAAATTCCGAGTTTAGCCCATAGCTCCTTGAGCGACCTTGAGCTAGATCTAAGTCGTCACATCGCTTGAAACATATGAATACTGGATATTTTTTTTATTTTATCGCCATGTTCTTTAATTACGGACTGATACGGCTTAGAGTCCTTCAAAAAAAAAAAAGAGATTATTCATTTCTAAAAGGCCGGTAACGCATCTGCAGTTTCCCTGGTGTTGCAGTTGTTCATGGGCAGCGGTAGTCACTTACCATCAGTAGATGGTAAGTGATGACCTACGAGCACACTACTTAATTAAGTTTATTAAATCCACCTGATGGTAAGTGGTTGCTGCGACCGATGGACATCTATATCAATTCTTTATATATAATCAAATTGTAGATTGCGTTGCCACCCCTGAGGACTAAGATGGGATATCTCGTTTCCTGTAAAAGGTGTCTCCAGTTCTCTACACTTACCGTATCAAACCTTGCAGCATTATATTTGACGCTGTTCTGTGAGAGCGTGGTCCTACCCCGGTCAAGCTGACCTATTCTTGCTGCAACCACAATAATTAGCTACATTGCATTTGCTACGCCTTTGTCAAATTCTCAACATTCCATGGGATCACTGATAGAGAATATCTATTGGCTTTCCGCTTCTTCTATTTTTGTAATAAGGAATGCAATACGTAGTAACAAAAAACTTGATCTATATTATGAGCAGGTATAGTGCAGCTGAGACATTCCAACTTAGTTCGCAGCGGTACTTGCTGCAGGGGCTATTTACCGTCGGATGGACGGATAGTTCGTTCCCGGGTGTCACTACACACTCCAATACATTATATGTTATGTTGATTCATCTTGCACGTGTTTATGGTTCACAGTTAACTTTTTATAATTAGGGTCAGGATAGAGAACTGGACACCCTTTTTAGTGATAAGGAGCATTCCATCTTAGTCCTCATGAGTGACAACGTATCTACATTTGGATTCTTAACCAAGGATAAATGTAGATGTCTATGGACCACAGCATCTACTTACCGAGGTGGACTGTGTGTACGTTAGTCACCCTTATTCTATAAAAAAATTAAATTACAAAAACTAGTTTTTACAAATTAAAAAGTTTCTCTGACCATACTTATAGTCTGCATGAGTAAATAGAGACCACTAGACAGCGGCTGGTCTCTACCCCTTTGTTGCCATATCACGCATTCAAACCAAACGGTCTGCTACATCGTTCATGATTGGTACTACAAAGGAGTGGAATGTTCAGCCAGCAACTATCTTTCCATCAGATTAAAATGTGGGTGTCCCCAAGGTAAGAGTGAACAGGCTTTTAAGTCTATGTGTTCTACTATCTTGGGCTGCATTACCACTTGTGTAAGACAAATTTGTGATAATTTACTTGAAGAGAGCTTGCTTAGCGTTCTCATAGCTAATAACTTCATTTAACTTGTAATAATGTAGTGTTGTAAACTTGTTAACATCCCGTTGCCTCATATCGTCCCGCGGGTTTCGTTCAGGCGACAGAGAGAAATAAACCAGGGTCCTTCTCCTACAGCAGCATCTTTCTAATGAAAATTAAGAAAAAGTTTAGAAAATTCAAAAATGCACGACGTATAATCTCATTTGTTTATATATAAAAAATATCTCTTGTTTCATATTTGAGATGAAAGAAGAGATCCATAGGATTATTTTGTTGTAGAAAAGTACCAGTTGTTTTTTCATTTTCATTAATTACAATTAAGCGACACTAAATTACTCTGTGATTTTTTAAAAGGAATATTAATATAAAACGTCCTGTACGTTGAGATTCTAAATTTAATAAAAAAGAATTATTCTGATACATTAATCCTAACGACTAATCGTGCGCCATCCACACATACAAACATCCGGACACGCTCGAAAATTTTTTTTCAATCAGTTTGTTTTTACACTAAATAGTGTAAATTACTTATAAAAATAATAGAAACATGAAAACGGGTGATTTTGCTCTATATATGTGTATTTTTATTATTCTAAAACTGCAATAGTAAAAAAAGACATTTTTAGCTCAGAAAACTACTGGATTTCCATTAGGTGAGAGTAGAGCAAGACCTCAACGCTTCGCTTATGAGGCAATAAAATTCTGCAGTGGCAAACCCAACCCGCCTATCAATGGTGGCAGCTGTGGCAATATCCCCTCCTATGAGACAATATACGGGTAGGGACCGTGTTCAGCAGTGGACATTTGATAACCTGTTGCGGTAAATAGGATAATTAGATTTTTCCTGTACATTTTTTTTACAACTATGTCAGTTGTTACATTAAACAACGTTAAAAAGACTTAAACAATCGTGCTCATTCATACAGTATCTATGTTTTTGCATAATCATCACTTTAACTTCGCAAATAATATCTAAACGTGCTTTTTTATCTACATTTAAATTATTTTCTTCTTTTTATGAGACGGACTGTAAGCATATACCTTATTTTATTTTATGTTTTTAGGAGAACTTACAGTTGTTTACAGTCAATTGTAAATAACTGTACGTGTGTTTATATGTTTATGCAGAAATTATCCATTATAAAATTTTCACTTGTAGATTAGAAAATGAAAGGGTAGAGTCACATGTTAAGAAAGTTTGCGATAGAGAGCGGCAACAATTGTCTTGTAACTTAACCTAGTGTCCACAAGACTTATAAGTTATGTATCCTCGTAACTAAATCGTTTTCAAAATTCACTTTAATGTAATAGTAGCTACTACATTTGAGCTATACTATATTATAATTATAATACAGAATATATTGTATTGAATATACTAAGTTAGGTGAGAGTGATATGGTCACCTTAAGCTCTGCCGCCCTATAACACCAACATTAGGAGGAGGGCATAGTTAAAAACACAAAGTCATACCTATACTATAACTAAATTATAAAGAAAATAAAACAAATAAGGTTTAGCAATTATCAGGAATACATCTTTATTCTTTAAAAAATCTAACTTCACTACACCATAGTAAAATCGACTAAAATAAATGTCAACTGTTAAAATGACGTCAATAAAGCAGCGCCATTTTGACCCTATTATTTGGTTAACCGGTGAAGAGCCGTCTATGCAAACAAGGCTTTAATTTTTGAATTATAAAAAGTGACCATATTAACTGGATGATGATGAGGGTAATATACCCTCACGTTCTATTTAACACACATTTTATCACCTTTGTATGCGAACTTATTTAATTTCTGAAGGATTGAAAAATGTTTTCGAAGCCTAAAATAACTAAGCTCTTACGAATTTTTATAGTGTTGACAATAATGGATTGATCAGGATCTTTGTGGACTTCGGTGAGAAGACATGCTCGTATGTGTGACGCGACTGGAGCCAAACCAGCAATCTGCGCACGGACACCTGTCAAAAAATTAGCCTAATTTACCAGCGACCGGCCGCCGTAATAGGTAATGGTATACTTTAATAAATCGAGCGGGTCGATAAGGCGGCGGCAGCGCCGGCTTTGAGCCGAGTCTATGCTGCCAAAGATAAAAAAGGAATAAGGCTCACGGCCTAAACCCAGGAATGTTGTACGTTTTTGTTTTAGGCGGGCGCCGGCGCCGGCTGCATTAGTGCCCGCTCGCGACGACAACGCTTGCACATTAACCCCTCGCCGCAATCTGAAACCCCGCGTAAAGGACCAAACGACCACCCAGCGCTTCCCCAATTCAACCCTATATCGTTCACATTCAGTATATTTTAGATTGAATCGCTACAAAAGATATGATCTAATCTGTAAAGTCGTAATCGCTATCGCCCACGTAAAAATGTCTTAAGACACAATAAATTGAAATAAATTTCGTCGTAATGTACCAAACATAAGGTTAAAATTACTTTGTATGTTAGTGGTGGTAAGCGAGCGCTGACCGACCGCGTCTCACGCCCACTTATCGACGAGACAATTTAGTCGATACGCGAGTCCGTATAATTTATCAATCGCGGGCGTTATGCAGTCGGCACGGGGGGGGGGGGGCAGCAGCGAGCGGGCCAGACGCCCCGCGCCCAGTCGCCCGCGGCCTTATCTACAAGTCTGCGATGGCTCCAGGTTTCCGCGCATTTTTATATCCCGTCTGCGCCAAGTCCGAACACTGCATTGAAGTTACCTTACAGGTGAAACACTGAAAGAAAAATGGCTTATGCGGATTTTACCGCGTATATTACAATATACCGGGTATACATAATAATAATAATAATAAATATATAATATAATAATAATAATAAATATATAATATAATAATAATAATAATAATAATAATAATAATAATAATAATAATAAAGGCGTAGGGAAGTGACGACCCCATCGCCCGCTGACGAAACAGTTAAGTGACAAAACTGCTACGTCGGTGCAGTTAGTCTGCGCCTTGCCAAGAGGTGTGAGCGCCGTGCCTCGGCAGTACTCAGGGTGCAAAGGCCCGTTTGTGCTTACGGCCGTACAATGATACAATGAAACGGTGCCGGTCGGGTAATAATAGACCGAGGGTTGTGCGCACCGTTAGAATGGCGTTTGCTGGGACAAATATCAGTTTGTCCCAGCCGGATATCACGCAGAAACTAACGGAGCGCATAGACGACCTGAAGCAAAAGATTGCTGCTTGGGGGAAGCGGATTCGCCGATTTACCGAGAGGTCAAGGCGGTTCAACCAGAATCGTCTCTTCCAGAGTGATCAGAAGAGGCTCTACAAATCATAGGAGCAACCAGAGGTATGTGGAGCGGGCCCAGGACCGGATCAGGCTAACACTGTCGCATTTTGGCGTGGCCTGTGGTCAGAGCCCGTAAACCACAGCGAGGGCCCTTGGACGGAAGTTGTGGCGAGTCAGTGTGCGAGTATTACGCCCATGGACCCCGTCATCATAACGGCGGATGACGTAGCTGAGGCGGTCCGTAGAGCCCCGAACTGGAAAAGCCCGGGACTCGACGGACTGCATCACTACTGGCTGAAGGGGTTCATGGTGTGTCACGCTGTGCTCGCCCGTCAGTTTCAAGAGGCTCTCAACCAGAAGTCGCTCCCTAGCCTCTTCACTACTGGGATCACTCATTTGGTTCCTAAAGACCAGGTTACCACAGACCCGAGCAAATACCGCCCCATTACGTGTCTACCCACCATATATAAGACACTGACATCCATTTTGAGCGCGAGAATCACTCGTCACCTGGAGCTAAATCAGGTGATGTCACGCGCTCAAAATGGATGTCGGGGCGGTGGTCGTGGAACTAAGGAACCACTCCTCATTGACGCGGTCATTGGCAAAGTGGTGAAACGCAACCGTCGGAATTTCTCCGCCGCCTGGATAGACTACAGAAAGGCATTCGACTCGGTGCCCCATACATGGCTAAAGAGAGTCCTCGAGCTGTACAAGATAGATTGTACAGTGAGAGACTTCCTCGAGCAGTGTATGGGGCAGTGGAGTCAATCCTTTGTCATCTGGGTGAGCGGATGATGGCTGCGGAGAACCACATAAGGATAAGAAGGGGTATCTTCCAGGGCGATTGTCTGAGTCCAATATGGTTCTGCCTCTCCCTGAACCCTCTCAGTACTTTACTGGAGGGCTCCGGGAGGGGATTTCAGCTTCGGAAAGGAGGTACAAAAGTGACCCACCTTTTCTATATGGATGACCTCAAGTTATTCGCCTCCAGTCGCTCCCATCTTATGGAATTGCTAAACATCACTTGTGAATTTAGCAATTCTATTGGAATGGAGCTGGGAACGGATAAGTGTGCGGTCCTCCATGTTGAAAGGGGAAGGGTTGCTAACTCTGAGGGCATAGACTTATCTATGCCCGTCAACTTAAGGACCCTTTCCGAGGTTGAAACATACCGATACCTGGGTATGTCACAGAACATCGGTATCGATGAGGCTGGTATGAAACAGTCAGTTTGCGACGTGTTTTATGCACGCTTGACCAAAGTGCTTAACAGCCTTTTGTCCGGTGTGAATAAGACACACGCATATAACGGCTGGGTCATGCCTGTCCTCATATATACCTTTGGCATACTCAGGTGGACTCAAACTGAACTTAACGCCCTGAATAGAAAAGTCCGCACTACCATGAAGTCCCACAGGATGCATCATCCGAGATCGTCGGTAATGAGGCTGTACTTGCCGCGAAAGCATGGTGGGCGTGGCTTCTTGAGCGCGCTCACCATGCATAATCGCGAAGTGTGCAGCCTCCGTAATTACTTCCTGGCGAGATCGGATGATCCATTCTATAAGGACGTCATTTCTTGTGATAAAGGACTTACCCCTCTATCCTTAGCCAGCGAGCAATGGCAAGACCCGGCAGTGCAGACAATTTCCGACCGGGAGACCGTGTGGAAGGAGAAGGAGCTCCACAGGAGGTTCTACAAGGCTCTACATGAGCCTTTCGTAGACACAGTAGCCTCCCTCCACTGGCTACGCTTTGGTGATCTCTTCGGGGAAACCGAGGGCTTTGTCTGTGCAATACAGGATCAGGTTATTAAGACCAACAACTATCGGAGATACATCCTAAAGGATGGCACCGTGGACATCTGTCGAGCTTGTCGCCATCCCGGTGAGTCACTCAGGCATGTCATCTCCGGTTGTTCGGCGCTTTCTAACTCTGAGTACTTGCACAGGCACAACCTAGTAGCCAGAATTCTTCACCAGGAGCTCGCTCTGAAATACGGTCTCGTGGATCGGAAATTGCCGTATTACAAGTACTTGCCGGAAGCCGTGCTCGAAAATGATCGCGCCAGGCTCTATTGGGACCGAGCCATCATCACAGACAGGGCTATTCTTGCGAATAAGCCTGATATCGTGCTGATGGACCGGGCACAGTCAAGGATATTTTTGGTCGACATTACCATTCCGTATGACGAGAACCTCGTGAAAGCCGAAACAGACAAGCAAACAAAATATCTGGACCTGGCTCACGAGGTGACCGACATGTGGGGTGGTCTGCCGACTGAAATTATTCCTGTAGTTGTCTCTGCAAACGGGCTAATCCCAGTCAGCCTCTCGGGTCATCTGAGGCGACTGGGACTACGTGGCGGACCGCTCCGGGCTCAAATGCAGAAGGCGGTGCTCATCGATACCGCCCGCATCGTCCGCCGGTTTCTTTCCCTTTCCCCCTAACCCTCGGCCGTATGGTCTCCCCTGCCGAGGGCCTCCATCTGGTTGGGCTTTTATTTATTTATGTATTTTTTATATTTATTTTATGTTATTGATATTTATGTATATTTATCTTTTCATTTTCATTTATAATTATATATTTATAGAACCCAACCAGATGAGAAATCATATAGATACCCCACAATAATAATAATAATAATAATATTCCACAACTATCACACAACGCCATCTAGTCCCAAGCTAAGCAGAGCTTGTGTTATGGGTACCAGACAACTGATAAACATACTTATATATTTCTAAATACACAAATATTATAGATAAACTACACCCAGACACAGAACAGATGATCGTGCTCATCACACAAACATTTGTCCTGGGTGGGAATCGAACCCACGACCTCCGGCATAGCAGTCAGGGTCACTAACCACTAGACCAACAGGCCTGTGATGATGATGATATTGACAGACCGTAATAATGATATCTTATATTTACGCGAACACTACACATTTAAATAGTACTAGTTTTTACGGATTTTATGGCGGAAGCGAGGGGCTTGTTGTAACAGGGGTAAGTAGTAACAGGCTGTTTTCTCCAGGATCTTAAACGCTGCGTTGTCATCCCTGAGGACTAAGATGGAATACCTCATTTCCAGTAAAAAGGGTCTCCGGTTCTCTACACTCACTGTACGAAACACAGCAGCATCAAGCTACCATTTCACGCTGGTATTCTGTGAGAGTGGTCCTACCCCGGTCGAGCCGACCCATTCGTGCTACAACTGTACTACTAATATAACTGCAGCATGGCTCTACCACGTATAAAAACTTATACCTGGGTTGCTGTACAGTGATCTCGTAAGAGAATCCATATGGTAGGTACTTCATATCATTTCGAGGGCATCGTTAGAAACGACAGAACTGTAACAGTGCAATATGGCCTATAGTTGTTACTAGAAATAGAAGCTTTTTATTTCAATATAGATTATAAATAATACGTAGTGAAAGTCACTCTTGTTTAATTAACACCGGTTTAGAAAATACCTCTGTCCTAAGAAGAACCAGCAAGAAACCCAGCGGGGCTTATTTACACAAAAAGTAACATGAGTTAACTTAAATTTACATAATAATTACTTAACAACACAAAACAAATTAGAAATAGCATTTAAATAATACAAGTTTTTACTGATTTTATCGCGTATATTAACTTTTTTATAAACCTGAAGTTTTGAGTACTTTACAGCACCCATAAACTGTGGTAACCGCGGTTAACTATGACATCTGGACGTTGAACATCTCAGTCTTCTCGTGACCATGGGTGCTCTAAAGTGGTATCATATATATATGTAAGAGGCGTCTATTTGCGAGATGTTTGCGCTGTGAGTGTATGCGACTCTTACTCTTAGCTCTCAGCTCTCTCTGAGCCGCACGTAGGAGGCGACGGAGGGAAACAAATCAGGAGATGGGCGGTAGCGTCTCCCTAATAAAAACCTAAACTAAAAATCTTCAGTTGCTAACCTGCTTGCCAAGCGTGGCAACTATGGCAATCTGTGAGGAAGGCCAATGTTCAGCAGTGGACTTTAATAGGCTCCAACTGCAACGGTAACTTGGGCTATAAGTTTGAAAATTAAAAAAAAATTGCATCTTCCATTAATGTCTTTATGAAATACATATTTTTGTAATATTTCTGTGAGAGAATAGGTACATAAGAGTAACGAATTTACAGTCCACCTGATGATACTACATGGTTACTGGGCATCAATATCTTCAGAGATCAGAGATGGATTGTCACTCCTGAGGACTTAGATGCGTCTCACAGCCATTAATTACCATGGCAACCTCACCCTTCAAACAAGATCACGACACTTCTTTTTTTAAATAAGCAATGTTCAAGTATAGACTTGACGCTTCTCAGCTAGGCACAGGCCTCGTCTTATTTCCAAAAAGGTTGGGAAGGAATGAGTTCCTTCTCGTAATGATTTTTAACGTAAATTGGCAGCTTAATGGTGAAGCGGCGGTAGCTCAAACTAGGCTCGTAATAAATTTTTTTGGTATGCACGAAACCAGAGTTCGATTCCCGTCAGCACCATTCATTTATTATGGCCTTTTAAATAATACTAGTTTTTACGGATTTTATCACGTATACTTAACTTTTTAAATACCTAACGTTTCGAGCACTTTCCAGTCTGTCAGAGGACTGTCCAGTCTCCCCCGTGACTATGGATGCTGTAAAGAGTTCGAAACGTCGGATATTCATAAAGTTAAATATAGGGGAGCGAGGGGCTTGTTGTAACAGTTTTCATTAAAACGAGTATATCTTGAGATCTATTGATTAAATTTCTACTAAATAAAGACGGACGGATACTGTAACTCTTCCTCAACCAAATCAAGTAAAAATAATACCATCACTATTGATCATTATTTTACAATCAATTATTTTCTAGAAGAAGTGCGATTTTACAACTTACCTCGTGCTTGAAGCAAGTTGTAACGTCTACCGGGGCAAGTAGTAATGACAAAAAAAACGAAAATAATACCTCTAATCATTTATTCTTTGTTTATTTTTAACAAAATTGAAATCTTTCTAAAGTAAGTATTATGTAGGTAATTCTTATCGAAAATCAACTCAAATACACTTTTTTATTAATCAACACTTAAAAATTAAGTAATTAACAGTTTTATTTAGTTAAACACTGCTTATAATCATCATGGCACTTTTAAATCACAGTAATTAATTAAATTATTTATATCTAAGGTATGCTTCGTAATTATCTCTTCTTAATAGCTATCTAACAAAGTATTATACTTATGTAAGAATCAACATTTTGTGGGTTTCATTATAATTAAATTCAGTTTTCATCTGAGCTACAACTAATACAAATAAAAGATATAATGTCTCCTATAACACATCCTACATGTGCCCACATCTTACAAATGATACACTCTATCCAATCTTCTGTATTTGTATCTGTGTAAGCTTCACCACATACCAGACAATACCACTCTTCTGATCAGATTCTGAATCTGAACATAAAATCTTGTTTTTAGCTCTGCCCACTCCGATTTTATTATTTGTTGATTTGCCTTTGGCTTTTCCCTTCCCCTTCCCCTTTCCTTTCCCTTTTCCTTTAATTTTGACACCTTTTTCAGTTTATTCTTAATTTTTACTCACATTCCTTTTGTAAAGCTTCCTTTTCAGGAGTGTCCGTCAATACTGTAGATTTTCTTTTGCGTCTGCTATTTGTATTAGTTTTTCTTGGTGGTGCCTTTGGCAAAGATCTAATCTTCGATGGCGAGAAAGTTTTTTGTAGACTTTCATTATTCCTCTTTTTCTTTATGTATCTATAACGAGAGACGTGACATAATCCGAAAGTCCGACTAGCTTTCCGAATACTTCGAAAACAAAAACTTCAGCTGCCGCTAATTCATACACTTCTTGGCTTTGTGTTGACCGCTCTGACTGTTTTTTATACACCCTCATTCTAAAACAAAGGAAAAAAGTAGGTATCTACATCATAACTTGGGGCATGTTGTACACGTTACAAAAAGCCCCGGGATTTTGTTACAACTAACCCTATGGTACGATTTTTAGCAATTATCAGGATAAATATTTAAACAATTTAGCAATCATAAAAACTGTTACACATTATCAGAGATAGATAAATTTGAATGGAAATAAGATAGAGAAAATTTAAAATTAGTCGATATTAAAAACGCAAACCGAAATTTTATGACAGTACAATTTTATATTACCTGGCAGAAATGAAGCGAGTGTACACTTCCGCTCACTGCACCGGCCGGACGCCTGGCTATGGCAACATGATGCAGCGCGGTTTATAGGTCAAATCGAGTCAAAGAAATACGTTAATAGTGTTTAAGATCCTGGAGAAAACAGCCTGTTACTACTTACCCCTGTTACAACAAGTCCCTCGCTTCCGCCATAAAATCCGTAAAAACGAGTACTATTTAAATGTGTAGTGTTCGCGTAAATATAAGATATCATTATTACGGTCTGTCAATATCATCATCATCACAGGCCTGTTGGTCTAGTGGTTAGTGACCCTGACTGCTATGCCGGAGGTCGTGGGTTCGATTCCCACCCAGGACAAATGTTTGTGTGATGAGCACGATCATCTGTTCTGTGTCTGGGTGTAGTTTATCTATAATATTTATGTATTTAGAAATATATAAGTATGTTTATCAGTTGTCTAGTACCCATAACACAAGCTCTGCTTAGCTTGGGACTAGATGGCGTTGTGTGATAGCTGTGGAATATATTGGGGTATCTATATAATTTTCTCACCTGGTTGGGTTCTATAAATATATAATTATAAATCAAAATGAAAAGATAAATGTACATAAATATCAATAAAATAAAATAAATACAAAAACTACACAAATAAATAAGATCCAACCAGATGGGAGCCCTCGGCAGGGGAGACCAAACGTTAGGGGGACGGTTAGGGGGAAAGGGAAAGAAACCGGCGGGCGATGCGGGCGGTATCGAGGAGCACCGCCTTCTGCATTTGAGCCCGGAGCGGTCCGTCACGGAGTCCCAGTCGCCTCAGATGACCCGAGAGGCTGACTGGGATTAGCCCATTCGCAGAGACGACTACAGGAATAATTTCGGTCGGCATACCACCCCACATGTCGGTCACCTCGTGAGCCAGGTTCGTTCGTTCGTTTCGTTTTTCACGTTCGTTTATCTGTTTCGGCTTTCACGAGGTTCTCGTCATACGGAATGGTAATGTCGATCAAAAATATCCTTAACTGTGCCCGGTCCATCAGCACAATATCAGGCTTATTCGCAAGAATAGTCCTGTCTGTGATGATGGCCTGGTCCCAGTAGAGCCTGGCGCGGTCATTTTCGAGCAAGGCTTCCGGCAAGTACTTGTAATACGGCAATTTTCGGTCCACGAGACCGTATTTCAGAGCGAGCTCCTAGTGTAGAATTCTGGCTACTAGGTTGTGCCTGTGCAAGTACTCAGAGTTAGAAAGCGCCGTACAACCGGAGATGACATGCCTAGGTGACTCCCCGGGATGGCGACAAGCTCGACAGGCGTCGACAGTGCCATCCTTTAGGATGTAGGTATCTCCGATAGTTGTTGGTCTTAATAACCTGATCCTGTATTGCACAGCAACAATATATTATTATTATTATTATCATCATCATCATTACAACCCTTCACAAGTCCACTGCTGAACATAGGCCTCCCCCAAGTAACGCCACAAAGTACGGTCCTGAGCCACCTGCATCCATCGATTTCTTACCAGGTCGTCACTCCATCTAGTGGGGGGTCGCCCTACACTACGCCTACCGGTACGAGGCTGTCACTCGAGAATCTTCCTTCCCCATCGGTTATCGGTTCTTCGAGCTGTATGGCCAGCCCATTGCCACTTCAGCTTACTAATCCGTTTGGCTATGTCGGTCACTCTGGTTTTACTGCGGATATCCTCATTTCCGAGTCTATCACGCAGAGAAACTCCGAGCATAGCCCTCTCCATAGCTCGCTGAGCGACCTTGAGCGTCCTCATACGGCCAGCAGTGAAGGACCACGTCTCAGATCCGTAAGTCATCATTTACAACGCGCACTGGTTGTACACTTTAGTTTTCAGAGATTGAGGTATACATGACGAGAAGATGTGTCGTAATTTCCCGAACGCTGCCCAGCCGAGTTGAATCCGTCGATTGACCTCTCGGTCGAAGTTGGACTTACCTAGTCGGACTATTTGTCCCAGGTAAACGTACTCGTCAAAAACTTCGAGCATAGTGCTCCCAACAACTACCGGCATAGGTGTGACATGGACATTAAACATGATCTTTGTTTTGTCCATGTTCATCTTAAGACCTATCCGTTGGGAGACACCATTGAGGTCATTGAGCATAGTGCTAAGGTCCTCCAGCGATTCTACCATAAGGACTACATCGTCGGCAAATCGAAGGTGAGTGATGTACTCGCCATTGATGTTAATACCGTATCCTTTCCTGTCCAGTAGCTTGAAAACGTCTTCCAACGCAGCGGTGAAGAGTTTCGGGGATATAACATCACCCTGTCTTCGACCTCTCTGCAGTTGTATAGGTTTCGAACTCTGGTTCTGTACTCGGATAGCCATCGTAGCCCTACTGTACAAACACTTCAGCACTTCGATATACCGACAGTCAACTTGGCACCGCTGAAGGAACTGTAGCACCGCCCAAATTTCGACGGAATCAAAGTTGTTCTCAAAGTTCACATATGCCAGGCAAAGAGGCAGATTGCACTCTTTGGTCTTCTGTTCAATCTGCCGCAGGGTATGTATATGGTCTATGATACTGAAGCCTTGGCTTTTTCAGGAGGCTGGAAGTCGTCGAGTCTGCGTGCGAGACGATTCGTAATGACTCTCGAAAATAGCATGTAGACGCGGCTCAGAAGGGAAATCGGTCTGTAGTTCTTCAAGAGTGCGTTGTCGCCTTTCTTAAAGAACAAGATCACCGCGCTTCTGCTCCACGCCTCCGGAGTAGTGCCACCATGGAGGACGGAATTGAAGAGCTTCTGAAGGACTTCAAGTACCGGTGTTCCACCCGCTTTCAGAAGCTCCACTGTAATTCCATCCTCGCCCGGGGCTTGCCGTTTTTAAGGTGGTGGAGAGCCATTCTAATCTCGCTCAGACTGGCGTCCGGGATATCATCGGAATAGTGTCGGATAAGACTTGCTCTTGGATCGATACTCACACTTGCGTGTGGCTCCAACGATGATGTGTAGAGCTGCCCATAGAACCTCTCAATCTCACTCAGAATCTCAGGTGTCCGGGAAACGATGTTGCCACACTCAGTCTTCAGCTTTGACAGTTGGATCTTTCTGGCGGACAGATCTCTGGCAAAGACTTTGGAGCATTGGTTCCGCTAGATCGCTTCTTTAATACGAGCAGTATTAAAGTTGCGGAAGTCTCACCGCATGCATTTGGAGATCTGTTTGCTAAGTTGCCTGTATGCTGTCAAATCCGTTGACGATTGCATCCTCATCTCCCGTCTAACAGCCATGAGATTAAGAGTGTTATCAGAGAGTTTTTGTGTCCTTCTGCGGCGGGTCTTGCAGAACTTAGCTCCAACCGCATGGACAGTTTCCACGAGCTTTTCATTCAAATCGTACATTGCAATCTTCTAGGCACTGAAAGCGGTTACGTAACTCGAGTTGAAAAGTTTCGGGATTCTAGATTAGAGCACGAGGGGGACCGAACGTTGACTTCATTAGACGAGACCTCTCCAACTTAACGTTTAGGTTCAGTATGCCTCTAACCATTCGGTGATCGTGCCAGTTTTCACCCTTGCGATCACTGAGACATCACTGAACAGTTGGCGTCTGGTCGTCATAATGAATTCAATCTCATTTTTTGTCGAACCGTCGGGGCTCGACCAGGTCCACTTCCTGTGGGGCCGCTTCTGGAAGAAAGAGTTCATCATAAAGAGTCCCTCTTTCTCCATAAAGTCGGCCAGCTGCTGGCCCCTTCGGTTCCGCTGCCCTACTCCAAATTTCCCTACCTTCAGCTCACCGCTTTCTCTTGTGCCTAGTTTTGCGTTGAGGTCTCCCATCAACACCGTGTAGTGGGTTTTGGAGGAATGCATGGCTCTGGAAATATCTTCATACATTTCCTCCACCTCCTCATCGGGATGTGCCGAGGTTGGTGCGTAAACCTGTATGACCTTCAGCGAATACCGTTTGGTGATTCTGAGTATCAGGTACGCGACCCTCGTTGACACACTCCCAATCTTTACAACGTGGTGGTGTAGAGACTTGTGGACAATAAATCTGACACCTCCTTGCGACAGATGGTCGCCCTTCCGGTGATAGAACAAGTTGCCTTGAAGACTCGAGGATTGCCGTGTCCTCCCCCTCTCTTCGCACCTCGGATAATCCAATAATATGCCAGTGCAACTTGTCTACCTCTTTTTCCAGCTCCAGTATCTTTTCTTCAGTCCTCAGGGTGCGTGCATTATATGTTGCCAGGTCGAGTCGTCGTAGGTGGCAACCGAACCTCCACCGGAGATTATTAGCACACCCCGCCCCGCCGTTACCATGGTCGCCACCGTAGCCAGGATTAGCGGGGCCGCCGGGGACTGGGGGCCGTCTGTTTGCGTCGTTGTTCATGGGGGGATATTTGCCATAGTTACCACGCTTGGCGAGCGGGTTGGCAACCGCAGTTTTTTATTACATCACAGTTGTTATCAGGAAGACGCTGCTGCCCATCTCCTGCCTGTCTCCCTCTGTCGCCTCTTACGACACCCACGGGAAGATATGGGGTAGTGGATATTCTCAACCGCCACTACACGCACTATTACAGCCTGGTGGGCTCATCACGGCTGTAGAACTCTTACAGACATAAGTTTGTTCAGTTAAGTTATACCGAAAATCAGTGCAATCTTTCAATCATTTTGTTTCTAGCAGTCGGTGGAAGCAGAACACCTCTGATGTGCGAAACAATTTTTGCAACAAACTAAATAATAGAATAAAGTTTTATTTATATTTGTGTGTTATATGTTTCGTTCTGTACGTTTTCATGTTCTCATCAAGAGTTTTTGGAAAACGCTTGCCATGAATTAGTTTATCAAAAATAGGGCCAAGTGATCTCCAAGCCAATTTTTTGTTTCGAAGAGCTTAAAGCAATATTAGTACCATTATGTATTCCGTAATAAAAGAACACATAATAGTACCACGTAAGGAACGGCCACTCACCTCCCCGCACTCATTTCAAATACCGCACCCCACCCCGCACTTCGTTGTAGACAACACTGACACTTGAACGAGGGCGAGCGCGATCGGACGAACCTGAAGCGAACACATGATTTTACAATTTAGAAGATACGTAATTGTGTTTTTCATTAAGATGATTGTATTTTGGTATTTGGATGCTTTTCTACTTCAAGGAATGATAAAGACAGGAGTTTCTTTCGGTTCCTATTACATGTATTATTATGTAGGTATTATATTCTTGTCATATATTATTCATAGTTTTACTATTATACATAGAACTTCATCGTTATACCATGCATACGTAACTACTTACAATTAGCATTTCCCTTACGATACGATCATTTAACGCACTTCCCTACTAAATTTCACGCACACATTGGCGCGTGTACAAACGTCATTTGCCTATGTAGTAGTAGTAGGTAATTAATTTGCGAGTGTTGTATGGAGTGCCCGGGGTGTGGCTATATCCTACATCCTACACCAAAATTCTGTATCGTTTAAGGAAATAACCCTATTAATGTATGAATATATGAAGAAATCTCAGTAATATATCCGTTTTCGGGTGACAAATAACACCTAGACACCTACATCTACCCTCGATAAAGAATCAAAATCTAGATGCGTTGTCATTAAACTGTGGACTAAAATAAATGCCATCTTAACAGTAACAGTAACCAACAGGGTCCCTACGGTTCAAAATAACCTTAATGCTCACTCACCATACGAAACACAGCAACATTTTGAGCTTCAATTTAGCTCCGGTATTCTGTCAGAAGGAGGTCCTTCCTGACCTATTCGTGCTACATCCATAATATAATTGCAGTGTGGCTATACTACGTTATATTACAGTAACAATTTAAGCATGAGACCTGTCGCTATTATATGTATAAAGCTTTTTCCTAAAGACTTGTTATTTACAAAAACTGCAACGTTTCCAGAACTTATATATGATTTACAAAGGTAAAGAAAAATATATTAAGACAATTCTGATTTAATATTAATGCCATCCATAAAAACTGATAATGAAACATGGGTCCATTAGTTCAAAATGCAAATTGGATAGCAGAAATGAAGATGGAGAAAAAACAAAGAGACAAACTTTTTTTTAAAATAAGGGTGGCAAACGAGTACACAGTTCACCTATAGTGGATGCAGTGATGAATATCTAATCATAATCATAAAATTTTATTTGCAACAATCACGGTATAAAAAGATCTTACAATTTGTCTAGTGCAATCGTGTTTCGCTAACAATGGTAAATAGCATGCAAATACAGAATCATTCTATCCTGGATTAGGAATTAAAATGCAGATCATAATCAATCAGAGATGTTTGTCCTTGTGCAATTTATGTTTGTAAACTGCCCCACGATACAGGAGTAAATCCTAATGTACGGGTAATAAAAAAAAGAAGAAAAAAAGGCGCTTTGTTACCTAAGAAGGCCTTGTTTCAAGTAAAAAGGTGTTCCAGTTCTCTACACTCGTATACGAAAAACAGCAGCATGGAACTGCTATTGCACACATTCGCGGTAGAACCATAACATAGTTGCAGCATGGCTCTACTATTAAAGTCTAGTCTATTATTTCAGAGCTTGTTTTCTTGGCGATAAGACTCTTTTTTGACTAAAAGGACGTCTGGGCGCAGACCGACTTCACAGTCTGAAGGGTGTTGTAGACAACCAGTATAAATACATGATGTATTTATACTGGTTGTCTGTATACTGGCATTCTATGTTAGTGCCGTGAGGTTACAACGCATCTAAAGTCTTCTTTGTTTTAAATTGACTTAATGTGTCCTACCTAATAAATGGACAAAATCGAGAAGCCAATGGTTAATCGGTCCAGAAATCAATTACAAAGCCGCGGAGTAATTGCAACACACTGTCACGAACAAGACAACATGTCAACTGCTCTTATCACCTACCAACTTCTGGTAATTACTTTTTAGTATTAAAAAAAATAATTTATTTATTAAATGATCATACATACAATATAACTTGGGATGGGGTCTTTTTTAAGTATAAAAACTTGCGTTAAAAGATCACACTCTTCCATAGCACTTACATCACTATTTTTATGACCTTTACGTAATAATTTACAATAAAAGGTAAAAAAATATATATTTCATGTTGTTTAAAAGAAGTATTACGCTTCAAAATGCTTGCGGAATCCTAGCAGACTAAATGCAAACGCGATGACACGAAACAATGAGCTTATGTTTGTTTTTGTATTAATTATTTATTTAAATTTGTAGTGCTATTGTTTAATCCTGTTGGAAATAGTGGTTGTTTTTGTCTTGACATTTGACGTTCAGTTTAGCTATTGTATTTTTTTACTTACAATAATAATAATGTTCTCCAGACCGAATTTCTGCCACGGCGGCCAGTCTCAATGGAGTCTGGCCATCTGCGCAGGACTGGATTATATAATACTCGAGTTTAGCGCAAGCTCAGGTGCATTTGGTGGTAAGCGATATTGAAAGCCCAGATAGTAAATCCCACTGTATTAGCATCACAAAAACTTATTCACTCTCGCCTTGACGATACCCAATTTGTCATCGGACGGAAAGACAGACGTCGCAAATTATTCCACTCGTTTCATTCTACAAGGTAGCGCCCTCGGTCCTATTCTCTTCTTAATGCATGTAAATGAATTATGTAATCCTAATATAAATAACTGTAAGATATTTACATTTGTCGATGATACATTACTAGTTTTTCATTGTAAAGCTTGGGAGGAATCTGGAAACAAGGCTGAAATGGGATTGCAGCAGGCAATGAAATGGCTTCAGAAAAATATATTTACCTTAAACGCATCGAAAACAAAGTTTATTACTTTTGTAATATCTCAAACTAACATTCCTAGGAATATTTTTATTAAAGCCCATACTTGTGATAGTCTTCATCCACACATAACATATTGTCAGTGTGTAGTATTAGAACTTACAACCACATTAAAACGTAACACCAAGGTAGGTGTGATTTTGAATCAAACCTTAATGTACATATCACAAATTAAAATGATATCAGGAAAAATTCGTTAGCTGATTTGTATTTTCAAAACGTTGCGGCATTTTGCTGACATCGAGCTTCTAAAATCAGTCTACTATGACCCATACCGTAATATCATACTGCATAAGAGCGCGCGAAGATGCTAAAAATCTAATCTATCTCTCCAAATATAAAAAAGTTGAAAGTGCGCAACGTACATTAAACCTTACCACCTTTCCGATTTTTCAATGTTAAATTATATGCTATGTATGATGTGCTAACAGTAAGACCACTGTACTTAGTACGACCTTAGACCAACATAAGAAAGCCTCTTACGACCCTAAACAACCCCAAACGCGAGAAAAGGGAAAGCGTGTCTTAATATTTTTTATAGGAGAGGGGAAAAATGAGCATACGGTTCATCTGATAAAAAGTGATTACCGCCGCCCACGAACAACTGCAACACAACAGGAGTAAGCTCTTTTTTGAAAGGTACCTAAGTCGTATCGGTCCGGAAAATCTCTGGTGGTACTCGATTTCACAAGGAAGTTGTGCGAGGAAGAAAACTTCTTTTAAATCGCACGGCACAGCCATTCATCCAGATGGTGACGCGAGTTTTGTCGCAATGTGCGATGGTGAAATTGTGTGGCTGGAATTAGTTCAAACAATTCCTCAGCGCACCCCCCGTGGTAGGTGCGATAAATAAAATATGCAAAGAGATGCAAAATCTCTTCGTAGTGCTAGTGAGTCAAGCCGATCGGAAAGAGCTCGGTCGCCGACAATTCAAACTGGTCCGCGCTGGATGCGATCAAATGAAAGGAGCTAGCACTAGGGAGCCCAAGCCCAGAGATGGGAACAGTATTTCATGTGTGGCCAAATCTGCGCCTTGTAAACTTTACAAGGCGCTAGTTAGGCGGTGAGCCTGGATGAAATACTGTCTCGCTGTGCTAAGCACTTCAAGCTTTTTAGAGGCCAACTTGGCCTTCTCTTTCAAGTGATCACGACACTGCACGTCACTCGATATGTCGACGCCGAGGATTCCGATACTTGCTGAGGCAACAAGGGGAATGCCTTAAAACTGAGAAGATATAACGAAGGGGTTCTCTTTAGCGGTGAACACGCAAACTTGTATCTTCTAGGGATTAAACTGGACTAGATTTAGTCGCCCCTAGTCAGAGACTTTGTACAACAGTCTCGACTTCAGACACAAGTTTGTCCCGGTACTCCTCGACATTTCCCCGAAAAATATTGGCACGGCCGGTGTACAGAGCATCACCAGTGCTGTGGTCTGCATAGCAATGAATGTTACCGGTTTGCAACATACGAGTATCATTAATATACGGAAGAAACAGCGTTGGTGATAGCACGCAGCCTTGTGGAACACCAGCGTTAATCGGCTTGTAATCGGAGTATGCACCGTCTACTAGGACCTTGATGCTCCAATCAGCCAGAAAACTGGTGATCCAATTGCACAATTTCTCGAGAAGCCCATAGGAAGAAAGCTTCGTAAGAAGCGCTTTGTGCCAAACCCGATCGAAGGCCTTAGACTCTACTGCCTCCAACCATTTATGAGTTAGGTAACATTAAAAATCACTAGCCGTACTGGTGGTCACTAATCAGCTGGTGGTCTTCAAGGTATTGCATGAGCTGGCTGTTAATAATGGATTCCATTATTTTACAGAACAAGGATGTGGTGGCGATAGGCCTATAGTTGGACGGATCAGAGCGGTTACCTTGTTTAGGGGTCAGGTGCACGAAGGTTATCTTCCATGATTTCGGTACCGTATAAGACCGCCTTTTGTAATTTTAATGTGTATTGATGTACAATGAAGAATATATTCATAAAATGATTTCTCGTTTGAATTTAAAAATGTATTGTAAGACATTTTTTAATACTAACAAATAATACCAGAAGTTGTTTGTGATAAGAGCAGTCGTCGTGTTGTCTTGCTCGTGACAATGTGTTGCGATTGCTCCGCGGCTTGTAATTGATTTCTGGACCAATTAACCGTTGATTTCTCGATTTCGTCCATTAATTATCTGACAGTCTGCCGATATGCACTACGAAACTTGTTAAATAAAGGAACATATTATCAGCATCCGACACAAGCAATTAAGGAACTATATTGATGAAGTTAGACGTTTATTTTACAATAAATTATTCTAGTTAACTAAATAAAAATATAAAAAATAAAAATATAAATTTCTTTGCAACCTTCCGCTAAATAAATACAATGATGTGTCTTACCTGGATTGAAGAGCACCTCCCGCCCTCCCTCAATTGCATGCACTAACTCCGTCACCACTAGTCCCAACACCACTACTCCAAACACCACTATTCCAGGTAAGACACACCATCGACGATAATACGACACGTGTTTTGCCTCTACACGATGCATCTTCAGGTAATGTAGACTCTACGGCAACTGACCGCTAAGCGGTAGCCGCCGTAGAGTTTAAAGAGAGAGCGTGAATTTTGTAAGTTTGTATAATATACGAGTATATGAAGGTAATTTCCCAAGCCACAGCACCTATTTTTAAAATACTTTCACCATTTGAAAGGGACATTATTCCAGATGGATATAAGCATATAATGCTATATATATATGGATATATAATGTCTAAAAGTTATTATGATATTAGTCAACTGAATACAAAAAAGTCTTGAATCTTGGAAGCTTTAATAGCGTGCGCTTAATCAATGGTTAAAGTTGCACGAAAATAATGTATGCCTAAGTTCCTTCTCCTGAAAAGTTCTAATAAAAAGTTCGCGCTTGTATGTCTATCTTCTAAGGATAAATCATAGGAAAAAAAATGTAAAACTTTCGCACGACTAAATAAATATGGTGGTGGTCGGCGAGGCGAGGGGAACACGATTTAGATTGTCCTACCCGGGCAAAGCCCGGGCGGGATGCTAGTATATAACATAGTGAAAGTGCAAGAGGACTGATTTCACGCGACCATGCGCAAAAGCCATAAAAGGATCATGAGCTTTTGTATATAAAATTGCAGTGAGTGTAACTTACAGTGGACCTGATGGCACGTGGCGACTGCAGTACAAAGAATGCAACATAACATAACATAACAGACGATTCATCGCTGATGATTAAGATGGAATGTCCCAGTCTGCAGTTATACTGGCTCTCTACAACCTCCAGATCCTGCGGACTTTTTATAGAATAAGAGTAACAAGCGAACACACAGTACATTCTGTGACTATAAATACAGCTTGCTCAACATACAAACCTAAAAATGTCCCACCTTTGTTTGATTGAAGGCAATTTGTTAGTGGGTGAGACAAACATGATCGAAACATGTATATAGTATACTCAACGTCAACGACACACACCCTTTCTGATAGCAATATATTACTATTTTTGCGCGTCATAATTAGTGTCTGATACATGGAGACATTAGTTACCACTAGTGCCCTCTAGTATCAAGTAGCAGTACTAGGAGAATCAAGATCCTTCTAGAGATTTCTATGCCAGAACTTTCTACACCTAGTCAGTCGGGACCGGTACGTACTCGAACATTCTAGATGTTTCAGTAGAAGAGTAATGGATTATGGTTCAATTTTGACCACTAGGCGACCAATAGTTATAACAAGTTAAGTAAAATTTTGAATAGTCTATTTGAATTCGGTCAACTACGCTGCTTCATTGAAAGCTGCTTTTGGTCGATGTGTCAGAGTTATTCTCGACACATCTATGGCCATTCCTCTTACTGTGACCAAGAAACCTTTCGCCTAACCATGATCTCGTTATTTCGTAAGATTGGTAGTGAGAGAATTCAACCTCTGTACCCATTTACTTTCTTTCCATCTGTTACCTTAGACCTCATAATATAGGCATCGCGTATCCCAAATGTAATTTTTTACGTCATGAGACTGTGAAGTGGCGGTGTTATAACAAACATTACCCCACACTGCCCCGTGGGTGCCGTAAAAAGCGACATAGAGAAACTGTAAGGGTGGGTCTACGATAGACGAACCGAGCACGATCGGAGCATGAGCCGAACACAAATTCGTGTTGTGTGGACCGACATACAAGCCTCGAACGAGCGCGCTTCGAGCGTTTGGTTCGTCCTCGACTGTACTCTGACGAACACAAAGAAATTTGCATCACATGAATCGCTTTGCATGTTGTAGGCTGTTGTTCGTACACACTTGACACCGCGAGTAAAGCGGTTCAGCTTGTGCTCAGCTCGTGCTCGGCTCCTCTAGCGTAGACCCACATTAATACGATGACACAACAAAACCGCGTGACAAGATTGTCAAATATTCCTTCCCCTATCAGGCAGTTTGTAGGGGAGGCCTGTGCTCAGCAATGGACTTTTATAACCGTAAATAAAAAAATAAAGTGGTTTTTTATCAATTTTCAGGAAAGTGAAGCACTCTCTGGTTTTCATTTCTTTTAATATTTATGTTTTGTTATTAAATGATTACAAAGCTAGTAAATATATACCTAAGAACTAAAGGGTGATACAATAGGAAGGGAAAATCTGGCAATTTTAACCCTTTACAATTTCCAGTATAAGTGTTGACTCTCGTCCAATTATATAATTGGTGGAGTTGTGGAGAGTTAACAACATATGAAATTTAATAATGGTGCTTCGATACGAAGGGCGAGGGAGAGGGATAAAGAGAGAGAGGTTCGCGTGGATCGTGCTCGTTATCGCACCCCTAAATTAGTTAACGTACGATGCCTACGTCGTGACTTTAGCCCCTATCGTAGTTTGTTTCATTAAGACCCGTACCCGTTTTATACGTGGTAGAGCTATGTTGCAGCTATATTATGATTGTAGCACGAATGGGTCGGTTTAACCGAAGAAGGAGCATTCTCCCACAAAAAACCAGCGTGAAAATAGCAGTTCAACGCTGAAGTTTTTATATGGTGACTATAGAGAACTGGAGACCATTTTTAATGGATATGAGGCATTTCATCATAATTCTCAGAGGTGAGAACGCATCTGCATTTTGATTCTTAGTACGAGATAGATTTTGATGTTTATGGGCCACAACATCCGTTTACCATCAGGTGCACTGTGTGCACGCTCGTCATTTTTCTTTAAAAAACTTAGCAAGTTACGCAACATGCTAGTAGTTACTGTTCTATACGTGTGAAGGCTACATAAGATTCATCTGAATAATTTCTATGCCAGACGTTAACTGCAATCTTTTTGGATCTTAATGTACAGTACAATGTACTCTTTTATGTGCAGATTAGGTAATAAATACTGGTTAGTATTCAAATCGGTATTGACAATCAATATTGACTATATCATGATGAGGAAGTATATTGTGTACTATTAAATTGTACCGTATTTTCTCTTACGCACTACGCCCAAATGGAACCGACAACTATCATCATCTCAATTATCACATAGGATATTAACAAATTTACATGCATTCAAATGAAATTCACTATCGCAGCATTTAAACGAGTAATTGTAATTTGTTAAATAACACTTGTTTTTATATTCATATAACTGTTATAATTTATTAGGTAGTAGTTTTATTACATGTAGCTTAGCTATAACATCACATTGGTTAAATGAACTGTAATGATGTAATAATCATGTAACAATTAAAATGAAAATATATATAAAAACATATGTAGTATTAAAGAAAAGCAAGATTCATAATATACATCGATGACATACCCGCTATAGGTTGTTGTCTATTTGCACTCTTCACTTCTTAATTGCTGCTTTTCGAAGCTTTTCGTATAACATCATATGTAGTAGAGCCATGCTGCAGTTATATTAGTAGTATAGTCGTAGCACGAATGGGTCTCCTCGATCGGGGAAGGACCATGTTCTCACAGAATACCAGAGTAAAATAGCAGCTTAATGCTAAGGTGTTTCGTATGGTGAGTGTAAAGAACCGCATACCCTTTTTACTGGGAACGAGGCATTCCATCTCAGTCCTCACGGGTGATAACGCATCTGCATTTTGATTTGTAATCGAGGATAGATGTAGATGTCTATGGGCCTCAGCAACCACTTACCATCAGGTGGACAGTGTGCTAGTTTGTCACCCAATCCTATAAAAAAACATTTATTTATATGAAAAAGGTCTACACACAATTACTATTATTTAACGTACAGAACGTTAAAGTATAATATATAGTATTATTAAAGATGTTAAAATGTTGTTCTAGTACTTATATAGTGTTATTATAGTGGGCACGATTAACACCGTTGAACCAAAATTAAAAAAATACTATGTACTATCTAAAGAAATCTGAACATCATTTATTAAAGAGAAATAATGTGAGAGTTAGCAGTGTGGAACATAAAAATAAGCATTATATCTAACACGTACACATGCGAAACATATACGAGGAATCAAAATGTAAATCACGTTGAATACTGACCCTTTATTATGAAGACACCAGTAGTGCACATATTATTACATTTTTATTAAAACTTGGCTTAATCTGGAGTCTGATCTGTGCACTCGTATAGCACAGTGTAATAAAGACATGCGTCTCAAAACACAATACCTAAGGATAATAAATAACTAACATAATAAAACCATGCAAATAAGTAAGTAGCAGCTTTTAAAAGTCATGGAGACATATATAACAGTATCTATGACTTTTGCTTCATTATAAATGTATAAAGTTTACTCAACCTAGTTACAGGAATATAACCTAGAACAGCTCTACGAAATGGGGAGTATGTGGAGCTTGCGAGTGTGTCCAGGCGTCTCTGAAAATTTAAGTAGCTTAGAAATTTGGGTCAGTCTACTAGAATTCTCAAAATTTTAGTGTGGAAAATAAAAGCGAGTTACAATCAATGTACGTCTCACTGCTGGACACAGGACTCATCTCATTTGTAAGAGTGCAGTAGTTAGTCCACCGTGCTGCTACGTGTGGTGTTCGTGAGATTAACATGTCTTCGAAATATTTTAGTCCTTAGACATGCGGGTTCCCTCACGATATTTTCCTTCATTTCACACGTGGGAGAGCCATGCTTCAGCTATATTATAGTTGTAGAACCAATAGGTCGGCTCGGCCGAGAATGGGCCACGCTCTCACAGAAAACTAGTGGGAAATAGCACCTTGATCCTGATGCGTTTCGTATGGTGAGTGCAGAGAACCGGAGCTCATTTTTGCTGGATACGATGCATTCCATCTCAGTCCCAAAGGTTGATAAAGATCTGCATTTTGATTTTTAATCGAAGAAAAATGTAGATGTCTGTGGGCTATAGTATTCTCTTACCATCTAGTGAACTCTGCACTCCTTTGTCACCCTTAATTGAATAAAAATGTAGATGTCTGTGGGCTATAGTATTCTCTTACCATCTAGTGAACTCTGCACTCCTTTATCACCCTTAATTGAATAAAAATGTAGATGTCTGTGGGCTATAGTATTCTCTTACCATCTAGTGAACTCTGCACTCCTTTGTCACCCTTAATTGAATAAAAATGTAGATGTCTGTGGGCTATAGTATTCTCTTACCATCTAGTGAACTCTGCACTCCTTTGTCACCCTTAATTGAATAAAAATGTAGATGTCTGTGGGCTATAGTATTCTCTTACCATCTAGTGAACTCTGCACTCCTTTGTCACCCTTAATTGAATAAAAATGTAGATGTCTGTGGGCTATAGTATTCTCTTACCATCTAGTGCACTCTGCACTCCTTTGTCACCCTTAATTGAATAAAAATGTAGATGTCTGTGGGCTATAGTATTCTCTTACCATCTAGTGAACTCTGCACTCCTTTGTCACCCTTAATTGAATAAAAATGTAGATGTCTGTGGGCTATAGTATTCTCTTACCATCTAGTGAACTCTGCACTCCTTTGTCACCCTTAATTGAATAAAAATGTAGATGTCTGTGGGCTATAGTATTCTCTTACCATCTAGTGAACTCTGCACTCCTTTGTCACCCTTAATTGAATAAAAATGTAGATGTCTGTGGGCTATAGTATTCTCTTACCATCAAGTGCACTCTGCACTCCTTTGTCACCCTTAATTGAATAAAAATGTAGATGTCTGTGGGCTATAGTATTCTCTTACCATCTAGTGAACTCTGCACTCCTTTGTCACCCTTAATTGAATAAAAATGTAGATGTCTGTGGGCTATAGTATTCTCTTACCATCTAGTGAACTCTGCACTCCTTTGTCACCCTTAATTGAATAAAAATGTAGATGTCTGTGGGCTATAGTATTCTCTTACCATCTAGTGAACTCTGCACTCCTTTGTCACCCTTAATTGAATAAAAATGTAGATGTCTGTGGGCTATAGTATTCTCTTACCATCAAGTGCACTCTGCACTCCTTTGTCACCCTTAATTGAATAAAAATGCTATCAAGCAGTCCATCTTACTCCTTAGGATGGAAACGTATGTGTATCCTTCTTTGTTTGAAAATGCTCTTACCTTTAACAGCTAGACGTTTAAAGGTACGCTGTTAACTGAAAGTTTAATTTCAAACTTTGCCAATAATTATGATAAGTACTTTAACCAACATAAGACTAAATAAAGAAACACTTCAATTTTTTTCATAGGATAGGGTGACAAACGCGCACACATTCCACCGAGTGTGAGTGGTTGCTGTGACCCATAGACATCTACATCTGTTCTCGATTACGAATCAAAATGCAGATGCGTTGTCACCCGTGAGGTATAAGATTGAATGCCTCGTTTCCAGCAAAAAGGGTCACAGGTTATCTACACTCATCATACGAAACACAGCAGCGTTAAGCTGCTATTTTACGCTGGTATTCTGTAGTAGCGTGGTCCTGCCCCGGTCGAGCCGACTCATTCGTGCTACAACTATAGTACCTAATAACAGCTGCAGTACGGCTCTACCACGTAAAATGTTCAATGAATACAGAAGAAGCAAACATAATTTTGAACTTAATAACGTTGACAGTCGCTTATTATTCAAGATATTCAAGTATTCATTCGCTCACTAAGTACACAGTACACAGGATCATGATATATATCATAACCGTGTTGTTGAGGTATAGGAATACCTACCACCACATACCGTCCCGCGGGTGCCCTAACAGGCGACAGGGTGAAACTGAAACAGGAGATGGGCACCAGCATTTTTTTGATAACAGTCAACCCGACAGTCAAGCGTAACAACTATAGCAAAAAAGCCCCCAGTGGATAGATACATTACATGGAGAATATAACCACGGTTATATATATCACGGATATAACCATCCAAGACCTATATATGGTTATATAGGTCTTTGATACATTACAAATACATATCACTTACTAACCTACGGGGGTATAAATTAACTAAATAACAAAAAATGTACCTATATATTTATTAGGTATTATCTCTTTATATGAAAACCAATTACTGTCCGTTGTTCTCGCTAAAACTCAAAAACGGCTCGAGCGATTTTGATAGTTTTTTTGTGTGTATTGGAATGGGTTGATGATTTGGATTCACTATCGGACTACCGGATCAAAATGTGAACTTGTAGCATGGTGGCGCTGTTGTCGAAATCCAGAAATAGCCCATGCGAAGCCGCGGTAGATCGCTAGTTAATAATAAAATAAAATATTTTAACGAAATATATTTATATGAAGGTAATAAGACAACATAAAATTAAGATGTTTATTTATATTTAGACGAATCACAGTTTTCTTTGAATCAATAAAACCCGGGTTTACGACCTCATACGAGACAAACGCGCCTCGGCGAAAGTCAGCTCTGACGACCGCTGCGACCCTTGTGCGTAATGCTAGTTTTACGACTTTAGGGTAACAGATATAGAGAAATGTTCCCACAATCCCTTCTTGTGAAGTTATTCAAGTGCCATAAGAGAGACAAACTGACTTTTTGTAATGCATCTTTTGACTTTCATCACTTAAAAAGGAACAACTAAGTCAACTTCGTGCGTGAATAACTAATTCAAAACGTGCAGATCTATAAAAGTGGTCATTTTGCAAGTATATCAAATATCAAACAATGTTAAGTTATTTATGCATGAATAGCATGCATATAACCCTCTGAATTCAAAAAAGGCAATTAGACAGACATATAATTCAATTTCATTTTTTATATATATACATCATACAACTAGGTGTGTCTGGCATACCGTCTGATCCCTCTTTTTGTTGTAAATTTTAAGAGAGCTCGTACAACAATTCACCAAAGTTTCATGAACGAAGAAGAAGAACAAACAAACACATATTCATTTCGATATTATTATATAAAATTGGAAAATTCGTACGTAGACCAAGTAGGATAATCGATTAAAAGAGTTCTTAAAGCTGAGTTAATGCAATGACATACACAATTTAGTAGAATTATCTTGTAGATCGATAAAAAACGTGTCAAACGGCGCGACGCGATGTGATAAGATAGCGAGGCGCATCTGCATAACGCCGCTAGCGAAGCACAATAAGTAGACGTCTGACCCACCGCTCACCATACTGATTAGCATTGTGCTACCGATACCACCGGAAAAAACTGCTATGTTTACCATTCTACTGGAATACCTAGCTACATAGGGCGTGCTACCTAGCTAAATAGCTGCATATTACAATTTGTCAAACATAAAAATCACATTTTGTATTAATTAAAAAAATTTGCCATCAAGGATAACAAAATACCGTAAACTAAAAAAAAATATGGCGAGAAATCGCGTGTCAATTGATTTTAATCACAAGTAGAAATCTGTCATCTGAAGCAAAAACTTTAATTAACGGGAAAAGTCGATGCACTTTTAGGACGCAAACACACCATCTGAGCACCGCTGGGCGTTGTTGGTATGCAGAAATTAGTAGCGACTGTTTTTCCCTCGAGATTTGGAATTCATGAAGGTCGACCCTCAATTGAACGGCAGTGAACCAGGCGAGGATGGAATTACAGCGGAGCTTCTGAAAGCGGCTGGAACATCGGTACTTGAAGTCCTTCAGAAGCTCTTCAATTCCGTCCTCCATGGTGGCACTACTCCAGAGGCGTGGAGCAGAAGTGCGGTGGTCTTGTTCTTTAAGAAAGGCGACAACGCTTTCTTGAAGAACTACAGACCGATTTCCCTTCTGAGCCGCGTCTACGTGCTGTTTTCGAGAGTCATTACGAATCGTCTCGCACGCAGATTTACATATCGAAGTGCTGAAGTGTTTGTACAGTAGGGCTACGATGGCTATCCGAGTACAGAACCAGAGCTCGAAACCTATCCAACTGCAGAGAGGTGTAAGACAGGGTGACGTTATATCCCCGAAACTCTTCACCTCTGCATTGGAAGACGTTTTCAAGCTACTGGACTGGAAAGGATACGGTATTAACATCAATGGCGAGTATCACTAACCTTTGATTTTCCGACGATATAGACCTTAATCACGATAAACGATAAAGCAGAATCGCTGGAGGACCTAAGCACCATGCTCAATGAACTCAATGGTGTCTCCCAACGGATAGGTCTTAAGAGGAACATGGACAAAACAAAGATCATGTTTAATCTCCATGTCACACCTATGCCGGTAGTTTTTGGGAGCACTTTGCTCGAAGTTGTTGACGAGTACGTTTACCTGGGACAAATGGTCCGACTAGGTAAGTCCAACTTGAACGAGAGGTAAATCGACGGATTCAACTCGGCTGGGCAGCGTTCGGGAAATTACGACATATCTTTTCGTCATGTATACCTCAATCTTTATAAACTAGATTGTACAACCAGTGCGTGTTGCCAGTGATGACTTGTGGATCTGAGACGTGGTTCTTCACTGTTGGCCGTATGAGGACGCTCAAGGTCGCTCAGCGAGCTATGGAGAGGGAGCGAGCGAGCTAAGCTACGGAGTTTATCTGCGTGATAGACTCAGAAATGAGGATATCCGCAGTAAAACCAGAGTGACCGACATGCCCAACGGATTAGTAAGCTGAAGTGGCAATAGGCCGGCCATATAGCTCGAAGAACCGATAACCGATGGGGAAGAAAGGTTCTCGAGTGGCAACCTCGTACCGGTAGGCGTAGTGTAGGGCGAGCCCTCACTAGATGGAGTGATGACCTGGCAAGATATGCAGGAAGTCGATGGATGCAGGTGGCTCAGGACCGTGCTTTTTGGCATTAATTGGGGGAGGTCCATGTTCAGCAGTGGACTTGTGAAGCTGTAATGATGATGATGATCATCATTTGCGACCTCTGAGGAAAATTTCGCTACAATCATGTGACGTGACTAATTGAAGACAACCGATGAATGATCTATGAGGAGATTCGAGGACATTTGGGAATTGTATGAGCCAAACTCAAAAAAGTTACATCAACATTTGAAGGTCAGAAAAACTTGTCCTAGGTCCTATTAGATTGGTGTAGAAACTTTTTGTTAAAGAATGATCACAGACATCCAAATTCTGCGCCCGAAGGCGACAGCAAGCCAACGAAATAAAATGTCCCTGCGCAACAAGCGAATCCTATAAAGGTCTGTATACGACCCGTTATGACCTACGCGGCCCTCATTTTCACACATGCTACACCCAACTTAATAAATGAACTTCAAATAGTTCAAAATATCTTCTGTCGTCGGGCTACGAACTCACCCTATTATGTCCGTAACGCCAACCTCCACCGAGACTTAGAGCTCCCTACGATTCATCAATTTCTCAAAACACTCTCTGAGAGATTCTTCAAAGCCTCAGAGTCCCACTCAAATCGCCTCGTTCGCGAGACCTATGCAGCCCCTCTTCACATTAGCTATAGTGTGCGCAGGCCGAGAAACTCTGTCTCGGACCCTCCCAACAAGCTTTCGGCTGACCTGAGCTGCCTCATGGCGGCTCAGGCCGAGCCACATAGGCATAACACATCCAGTAATCTGCCTTAGTTAGGCACACTTCTAATATTCACACGTCACAGTCACTACATCAGATTTGATAGACCGCAGATCCTCGCTAAAGAACACCGATTCCTTCCAGGGATGATTCGCGAGGCTATTGAAATCAAAAAACATCCTAATTTCAATAGAGAAGATGGCTGGGTACTACCATCTGCTTGGGATCCTATAATAAATAAAATTAAGTCCCAACCCAAGCATACAACTGCAAGACTTCAAGATACCATAAGTTCATACTGCATAGATCGGAACAAAAGTTAAATTTTAATCTATGGTAACCGCGGTTAACTATGACATATGGATGTTGAACATCTCAGTCCCGCCCGTGACCATGAGTGCTGTAAAGCGTTCGAAACGTCGGGTATTTAAAAAGTTAAATATACGCGATAAATTCCGTAAAAACTAGTATTATTTCAATGTGCAGTGTTCGCGTAAATATAAAAAATCATTATGTAAACCAGTACGGACTGGTAATACAGAACACATATACCCCTAAAGGGGAAGAATAACGACTCCATACAAATTTTATAAGGAATTTTTTTCTTACCGAAGGGCGCCATCTGTGGACAGCCCACGAAAACTAAACAGTAGAAGCTAGGGCGGGAAATTCACAGCACAGTGCATTTTACAGATAGGTATACGTTGCATTGCATTTTAGGCACAACTACAGTGCGTTTCTCGATATTTTCCTTCAAGATGGTCGATTGTTGCTCAGCAATTGACATCTGAACAAAATCATTACCGAGAAACACAGTGTACATGTGCATACAATGCTGAAAGCAAAATTTAAAGAAACAGTTTAATAAAACAAACATTAGTGTACGACTTTTTTATTTCGCATGATATTAATTATAATTTATCAGATTTTCATTTGGGAAACTATGAAATTTTTTATAAATAAATGTTTTTGGATTATATATACATTTGGGACAAAATGTTTTCACAAGTCACAAGTAACGTGTATTTAAGCAGTTAAGCTTAAACATAAATATTAAATATATTCTAGTATTATCTTTCTGCGAACTCATCGCTAAAATAAACACAAATTCAAACAAGAGTCACCATCTCAACACCGAGTCTATATCTCACAAAAACACTTAATTTCACCAAAACGCAGCCACGGAGCAGCAAGCTCGACTCAACATTAACAATGTATGTAGAATTAAATGGAACTAGTTTATTTATTACAAATAAACATAAATACAAGACAAAATGGTGCTCAAGCGCCGGCAGACATTTTTCATGTGACGTCATAATCATAATCAATATGGCGTGCGGACATTACTGTTGCCACACATTATTGCTTTATCTTTTTTGTTTTTGTGAATTGAATACGTAATATTTCTTAGCAAAACATATTTTTTGGCATCAAAATAATAACAATAGCTATTTTTAAATGCAACTTACTTTAAAAATCAATTAATAAGTTCATTGTTTTGAAGGATACGAAATTTTTATTTTTGGTGGTAACATTATATAATTCATCTCTTTTACCTGATGTTGTTGCCTCTATCTTGTTTCCTAGCCCACCTACATCTTGTTTGTAGAACAAAGTTGACAGACCCTGCTGGTAATTGCAAATAAAATACGCCGATTAGAAGATCTAAAGACCAAGCGCGCAAGATATCTAACAGCCTTAAATTTCTTGAAGAGATGCCGAGACCATAATCTCATTCCTACGTGTGTCAAAATATCAACCAAAAGGACATTCGAGGAAGCGCTAAGATCTTAAATCAGGCGAGTAAAAAGTTGTTACGGACGGTAATCCAACAAAAACGCTCCGATCTATATGACATAAACAAATCCATAGACACATCATCCAGTGAATTGAAGAAAGTTTTAACGACGTTTGACTATAATTTTTGCATGGAAACATTAAATAAACGCGAAATTAGTAAATATAATGAATTCAAAAACAAACATATAGAAAAATATCAAAAATTAACGAACAAGTCAAATGTCAAACATCTGAATCAATGCCAGAACCGAAAGCAACCATTGACAAACACAGATCATAGATTAATCGCGCTCTATAATCTATCAAAACAAACACTGGATGATGCAACAATTAGGGTTTTATCCAAAGGCCTCAACTTTGCAATTACACCCCACAAATTACCGTACGAAGAAATTATCTGTAGTGTCGAGGACTGTTTATTTAAAAACAATATGCGGAAAGAAGATTTGGAGGCGATACGTCAAGATATTTCGTCTATGTTACGTCGATGTTCAGTGCCTAAACCGAATCTTCCCAAAGACGAATTTATAGCGTTAAAGAACCTACGCAATAAACACGAACTTACGATTCTCCGCGCAGATAAGGGAAACGCCACGGTAGTCATGGATACGTCAGATTATAATTCTAAAATACAAGAACTTTTGTCGGATGTAAGTACTTATAAAAAGGTTAAAAACGACCCAACAAATAGCACACTAAAAACAACTAGTGAACTCATAAAGAAACACTCCGAAAAATTAAATCTGGACGTAAAATGGATAATACCTACGTGCGCCAAATCACCAAAATTGTATGGGTTACCAAAAATACACAAGCCCAATGCTCCATTACGTCCCATAGTGAGCCAAATCGATTTACCAACTTACAGATTGGCTCAACACTTAGCGAAAATACTCTCACCACTCAGGGGACATACAAGAGCACACATAAAGGATCCCTACCATTTTGTCAGCGAGATTAAAGACCTACATCTGGCAGACAATGAAACTATGGTCAGTTTTGATGTGCAGTCATTGTTTACATGCTTACCTGTTGAAGACTGCATCTCAATTGTAACTAGAAGGCTGGAAGAAAACAACATGCCCGTAGAATATGCAGTATTACTCAGACACTGCCTTACATCTGGCTACCTATTGTGGAAGAAGGAGTTCTACAAGCAAGTAGATGGTGTGGCGATGGGCTCACCTGTATCTCCCATTGTCGCCGACATATTCATGGAAGACTTTGTGGAGAAAGCCCTGCTTAGTTCTCCCATAAATCCAAGGTTCTACAAGCGGTACGTAGACGACACTTTCACAATTCTACCTTTAGATAAAGTAACTGCATTTTTAGACCATCTTAACTCTATAAATTCTAAAATTCAGTTCACAATGGAGTTAGAGGCAAACAATTCCTTGGCTTTTCTAGATGTGTTAGTAATTCGGAATCCTGATAACACCTTGAGCCATACTGTGTATAGAAAAAAGACCCATACAGATAGATATTTAAACGGTGATTCTCACCCCCATCCTTCACAGCTAGCTACCGTGGGTAAATCTTTGCTTCAGAGAGCACGAGGGATCTGTGACAGTAAACACCTGGCTGCAGAGCTCCACCATGTCAAGCAAGTTTTGCGTGACAACAAGCTTCGAGTCCCGCGCCTACGTCACAGTGAACGAGTGAAGCCGGCCACAGTCGAGCGTGTACCTGCTGTACTGCCATATGTTAGAGGAGTCACTGACAAGATTGGCTACATCTTGAAGCGCGCTTCCATCAAAACATACTTCAAGCCGCTGAAGAAGATTGGTCAGTTTTTATCATCGGTCAAGTGTAATGTCCCTCTGCAAGATGCAGGAGTGTACAAGCTTGATTGTGAATGTGGTCTCTCCTACATAGGGCAAACTAAAAGATCAATAAAAACCCGCGTTAAAGAACATATAGCTGATGTGAAGAATCGACGCTCCGGGAAGTCTGCAGTCTGTGAACACGTACAGGATCGCCGACGTCACTACATCAGATTTGATAGACCGCAGATCCTCGCTAAAGAACACCGATTCCTTCCAAGGATGATTCGCGAGGCTATTGAAATCAAAAAACATCCTAATTTCAATAGAGAAGATAGCTGGGTGCTACCATCTGCTTGGGATCCTATAATAAATAAAATTAAAACCCAACCCAAGCATACAACTGCAAGACTTCAAGATACCATAAGTTCATAGTGCATAGATCGGAACAAAAGTTAAATTTTAATCTATGGTAACCGCGGTTAACTATGACATATGGACGTTGAACATCTGAGTCCCGCCCGTGACCATGAGTGCTGTAAAGCGTTTGAAACGTTGGGTATTTAAAAAGTTAAATATACGCGATAAATTCCGTAAAAACTAGTATTATTTCAAAAGGTGGTGTTTAGTGGGTAAAAGTCTCCACATAACCACACAGCCAGCTGTGTGGTATGCTATAGGCATTCACCACCTCTTTCCCCCGTTATCGGAGGCTTGCCCTTATTTGCTTCGGGCGCAAAAAAAAAAAAGCCAACGGAATTAAAACAAAAAGCGTGGTCAAAAAATGATTGTGTTTCTTTTTCTTGTGTCGTGTGCTTTTGCACGATCGCACTTGATCAGCAAAAGACAATTAATGCTGACTCTTTGAATAAAGACGGGGTAGCGACCAAGAAGTCGCATCTTATTGCAGTTTTTTAGCTTCTAAAAAGATGGAGCTTGTGAACCATCCCGCATACAGTCCAGATCTCGCAACATGTCATTTCTTTATATTCCCAAAAATCAAATGTTTGATGAGAGATTTGACATTTAAATTACTAGAAGAGACGGTGGTATCTTTCAGCCAGCATGCAAAATACATTACGTCACACCAATGATCTTTATGTTTTCAAGAATGGTTTAAGGGAATGAAAAAGTGTTTAAAATGTAATGAAGAATAGTAGCGTTAATATATATTAGTTTACTCATAATTCTTTTTATAGAATCAGAGTGAACGATCGAGCATATGGTAAGTCACCACTCGCCACTCACCTGATGGTAAGTGGATGATGTGGCCCATAGACTAAATATATAATAGAGAGAATCCAAATGCAGAGGACTAAGATGGAATGATTCCTTTCCAGTAAAAATGGTCTTCGATTCTTTACAGTCACCATACGAAACGCATCATTAAGTAAAAATTAAGTTGTTTTATTTATGAGTTAAGCAAAATATTTAGAGTACTACTCGTACTTATTTTTTTATAGGTAAGAGTGACAAATGAGCAGGCAGTCCACCTGATGGTGAGTCGTGAAGTCTATTTGAGCTACACTCATAGACATCTACGTCTATCCTTAATTAAAAATGAAAATGCTGTCGTTTTTGAACTTTTTGAGCTTCACAATCCCAAAATGGTGTTTTAGGCCGACGTTCTGAGACAATATTGAATTTAAGCTTAAACTGCACAATGTGAAAATTTAAGTTGAGAACATACTATGTTACATAATTATGTCCTAGCCTCAAATGATTACAATGTTAAGTTTGGGTTTAACCTCGAGATCGTTTATGAACACTGGCCTTAGTGTCGATGTTGACACAGAATGAGAATGCATTATGTAGTGTAATCGTTATCTTCATATAACTATGATATTCTTAAAGAAGCACATACTAAATTCTATTTTTATATTACGTGGAAAATAATTGAAACGAACATAACTAGTCGTCCACTCCACAGGTACAGTTGTAAATTGAACCCAAACCACTTCAACTGCGTCCACTTAGCCATAGGATCAATTAGCTTGGCAGTTCGTGCCTTATTTATGTTCCCGCACCTAATTTATGCAGTCGAGTGCATGCGAGTTATGCAAATTTTACTCCACCGAGAACTTATAAATAAGTGCCAATTTAAAACCAAGATGGCGACTCACCAGGCAAACCTTTAAAGTCGAGAATAAAGTCTAGATAAATAAATTTACCACGCCAAATGTCACATTATTTCCATTAATAAAGGTAGGTGTACCTTAATACAAATGTGCGGTGAATTCCTTAATTAGATTTGGAGGGAATGAAATGTAATAATGGAAATCGTTTATAAAACGCAGTCTGCGTCAGTCGCCGCAGGTGAACAGTGACCGTCACCCCCCCTGTGGGTCGGTATGTAGCCGGCGGCAAGGGGCCAGCGTGCGTATTTCCATAATCATTATTATGATTATTTATGAAGCGATGTCGCGGCGGTCTCTAGCCCGTGGGGCGGGGCACGAGACCATTGATCAAGCAGCCATTTATGTTATTTATAGAAAAAAAATGTTGATACATACGAGTTTGATAAATATTAGACTTTCAAGTGCGTAGGCGTGAGATGATTCAATAAAGTGACTATGTCCGTTTTACCAACACTCGTAATTTATTGAATTAATATTTTTGTGACTGAAATTCGAACCGTGAGATATTATATTATGTTTAGAGGATTTTAGCTAATTAATTTTTAGCATCTTTAATAGGAAATTATGTTGTCGTATGCGGAGTGTTTTCTTTAGCACACAGTATTAATCAATGAACGAGGCATTGACAGTGGCAGTAAGAAGCGGCGGTCAATTCTACTAAGGTTGGCCATCTCCGTGTGAAAGGATTATATTGCACGAGTGGGTGCGCAAGTAGAATGTATTCTATTCTACTCACATGCACACTCTACTCTATCACTTCTTTGGGACAGCAGTCTGACACGAACGGAGAGTGATCAGGCTTTTCGAAGGCACGGGGACGGAACATCGACAACTTCTCGACTCCGGGCTGCTACTAAAAATTCCTTGTAGCTCGACAAGGGATTCAAATCAGAGACCACATGATCAACAGTCTCGTTAACGACTACCAGACAAACGGGGGCAATTGACAACATGGTATTTTATCCATTCGAAAATGCTAAACCCTAATCGCACCTATCAGTGATTTGAGCTTCCTCATACGCCCAGCAACGAAGAAGCATGCCTACGTTCCTGTCACACCACAAAGTGGTGTCCCTCGTTTAGTCAATTAAAAAGTGGCTCTTAAAAATAATAAAAATCCCGGAGTTTCTTGCCGACTCTACTGTGAGAAGGTCTTGTTTTTGCGAACCGTTTTATTTTAAAATTCGTAATAGATTTAAATAAGTGCAAATAAAACTGGATGGCTTAAACACTGGATAGAAATTGAATGATGGACCCAAAGAAAAAGATTTGGCTTTGACTTTAAACTTAACTTTTCCCTCTTAATCCACTATTGCGTGCAGGCCTGTTGAAAATGCACCAGCTGATATTTGAAAGATTACTTCAATTTAAGACGAGAACATCTTTGCATAACATTCCATTAAAATCAAAAACGATCATTCAAACAATACTTACATTAAAATTGAAAATGATTGCTAACAATGTCTAGGTCTACGTAAAATTATATATATATATATATATATATATATATATATATATATATATATATATATCCCATATATAAATTGTTATCAATTTTTATCAGATTTTCTATAGGGTAAGGGTGGCAAACGAGTACACAGTCCACCTGACAGTGGATCCTATGACCCACAAACATCTACATATATCCTCGATCAAGTATCAAAATTCAGACACGTTCCCTCAGATCACAACCATCCCTGAGGACTAAGATGGAATGCCTCGTTTCCGGTAAAAACAAATCTCCGGTACTCTACACGCGTTACTTTACGTCATCTTGATAGAAGTGAAGCAAATCATTAAAACTGCTTGAGCAGTTTCGGCGATTAGCCTGAGCGAACATCGTGAAACGTGATTTTTATATGTTAACACCAGCTCATAACTTCAGTCAATATATTATTTCCATAATTATGTTTTTTGTTCTTTCTTTAGGTTTTATTAGAGAAAGTCAGTTGTGACGAACGTCGTTAAATGCCATCGCGAATCATTACACGTGTTGAGACGAACGTACATATTTCCAACCAATTCATTCCCTTATCACAATGGCAGTAAGTTTGTTCATTTTATTGAAATTATTAAAACGACGCCTCTCGAGTGGATATCTCTAAGTAATTTTAATTATTTTTTATGCCTTTTGTTATACTCGGCCCAGGTGTTTTTTATAAAACTAAATTTAGGATTGAACTTACAGTCCATCTGATGGAAAGTAGCACACGAACCACCTGATGGTGTTCGTGTGCTCGTTTGTTTTGTTTTGCACCGGATGGTGGCGAAGTGGATGCTGTGGCCCATAGACATCCACATTTACCTCTAAGAATCATCCGCCATCCATCCGCGTTGTCACTCCTGAACACTGACAAGGAATGACTCGATTACATTAAAAAAGATCTCCGCTTCTCTACACTCGCCACACGAAACACAGCAGCATTGAACTGCTATTTTACGCTGAGATTCTGTGTGAGCGTGGTCCTGCACCGGTCGAGCGGACCCATTCGTGCTACAACCATAATATAGCTGTAGACCACGTCAAACAATGAAGAATATAGATGCGTCGTCATTTTTGAGGGCTAAGATAGAATGCCTCACAGCCGGTAATTGTTCTGACTCTCTTCAGACTGGTACCGAACAGTGTTTGAACTGATGTTTGGTGGCACCTAGTAAAATATATAGATATATACCACCTTTTAAAAAATAATTCATGAAAACGTACTGAAAACATTATTTCCCTAGTGTGGTTTGACGGACTATATTACAAACATAACATAACATAAACACTCACGCACGTCACCCAGAGGGATAGGCAGAGACTACGGACTTCCATTTGGCACGATCCTGACATACCTCTCTCGCCTTCTTTATATCCATATATCTACGCATACACTAGTCCACTAACGCAAGACGTATTGGTAGATTGTGTTCCTCGATCTTCTGTACAATCTGCCGAGGAGTATGTATGTGGTGGTACTAAAGCCTTTTCGAAAACCAGCTCGTTTGGAAGGTTGGAATTCGTCAAGTCTGCATGCGAGAATATTCGTAGTGACTGAGAAAATCGGTCTGTAGTTCTTCATGAGAGCGTTATCGCCTTTCTTGAAGAACAAGACCACCGCACTTTTGCTCCACCTCTCCGATATAGTGCCACCATGGAGGACAAAATTAAAGAGTTTCTGAGGACTTCAAGTACTGGTTTTTCGGGTTTTAATTCCAGCCTACCTGAAAACTTGCCGCTTTTAACATGCTAAAAAGCCATACTAATCTCGCTTAAACTAACGTCCGGGATAAAAACGCAGTAGTTTCGGATAAGACTTGTTCTCGGATCATTACTCACACTTATTTGTGTCTCCAACGATGATATTTACAGCTGCTAATAGAACCTAAGATTATAAGAAATCATTATGCCCATAGAACCTCCTAATCTCGCTCGAAATCTCAGGTGTTTCAGAAACGATGCTGCCACAACAGTTTACTCTTTCTGGTAGACAGATCTCTGGCAAAGACTTTGGAGCCCTGGTTTCACACGGTTGATTCTTCAATACGAGCCGTATTGAAGTTGCATAAGTCCCACTATCTATCAGTTCAGTTGCCTGTATGCCATCAAATTTGTTGAAGACTGCAGCTTTATTTCTCGTCTAACAGCCATAAGACTAAGAGTATGATCGGAATGTTTTAGTGTTCTTCTGCCATGGGTCTCGCAGAACTTAGCTCCCCTGTTTTCCTTAATAAAATAAATAGAGTCCACGACAAAATTAAATTTTAGCTTGAATTGGAACAAGATTGCTCTCTTAATTTCCTTGACTTAACAATAACAAGAAAAGAGTCTACGTCTACTGCATTGCAGTCTTCTAGGCACTCTCTATTCTCTGGATGTTAGCGCTGTTAGTCTATACGACTCTTACACCTTCATCTGACTCAGGGCTCACGGCCTGCAACGACGTCCGTGTCGACTGTGTCCTCCCCCTCTGTTAGAACCTTAAATAATTGAAATTCTATAATATTCCAGCGCTACTTGTCTCTCTTCTTTTAGCTCCGGGATGTACTCGTCAGTCTTCAGGGTGCGTGCGTTGTATAGTGCCAGGTCGAGTAGTCTTAAGTGGCAACAGAACCTCCATCGGAGATCCTTAGCACCTCCTGCCGTGGCCAGGAATAGCGGGGTTGCCGGGAACTGGGAGCCGTCTCTTCGTAACTCTCATCATGGAGGGTATATTGCCATAGTTGCCACGCTTGTTAAACGGGTTGGCAACCATAGTTTTTTATTGTTACTTTGCTGTTATCAGAAAGTTGCAGCTGCTCATATTCTGCCTCAGTTTCCCGATATCGCCACTCACGGCACCCACGGGAAGATATGGAGTTATGGCTATTCTTGCCACTATACAGGACAGTGTAGTTTTTAAGATGAACATGGATAAAACAAAGATCAAGTAACTTCTATGTTACACCTATGCCGGTAGTTGTTGGGAGCACTATGCTCGAAGTTGTTGACGAGTAAGTTTACCTGGGACAAATAGTCCAACTAATTAAGTCTAACTTCGACCGAGAGGTAAATAGACGGATTCAACTCGGCTGGGCAGTATTCGGGAAAAAACGACACATCTCGTTGGGTATACCTCAAATCTAGAAAAAGAGATTGTACAACAAGTGCGTGGTGCTAACGATGACAAATGGATTTAAGACGTAGTCCTTCACTGTTAGCCGCATGAGAAATCTTAAGATCACCACCAAGCTATGGAGAAAGCTATGCTCGGATTTTCTCTGCGTGACAGACTTTATAATAAGAATATCCGCAGTATAACCAGAGTAACTGACATAGTGTATCGAATCAGCTGAAATGACAATGAGCATTTAGCTCGGAGCATCGATAAGCTCTGGGCAAGAATGATTCTTGAGCGGCAACCTCTTACTGGTGAGCAAAGAATAGGGCGATGTAGTGAGGATTTCTAAAACATGCAAGAAGCCGATGGATGGGGGTGGCTCAGAACCGCATTTTCTGGCATTCCTTAGAGGAAGGCCTTTGTTTAGTAGGGGTCTTGTGAAGGGTTGTAATGATGATGATTATATTATCGTGGGTTCTAAATACCAGTGGCAGCATCATAGCGGTAAGCGAAATGTAGGCCGCCATACACTTTTCTCATCTTTACAAAATCAAGAACATCAACATTAGGCTTTGACGATGGTGATAGAAATAGATAGAAAAAGAAATGCTCCGTTTTCAATTATGATGCCTGCATGAGACGTCACATGTTTAACAATAGATATTCTTGTTAGTGGCTTCGCGTCTACACAACACCATAAGTTTATATGTATGTTGATGTGTGGATCTATCCCATAATTTTTTTAATTTTTCTTTTATTTTTGTGGTGTTTTAATGTATTTTTTTACTTATCCTAGTTATAATTTAATTTCTAAATAATACACTTATGACCTCTGCCTGTGCAATATAATAATAATGTGTTACATTAGTGTATAGTATTGATTACGTTGGTATATTTAATACGTATTTATGTATATATATTTATTCTTTTTTTTTTTCTTTAAAAGAACGTTACCCCACACTAGGATTTTCTCCTGTATCGTAGGGACAGTTTACTAACATAAATTGAACAAGGACAAACATCCAGACCCGGAACAACTATTTGTAGGCCATGCAAATACTTGTTCCGTGCGGAATTCGAACCCACAGCCCCCAGCGCAGGTACTCATTGCTAAGCCAGTGCGCTACGGAGATGTCGAAATTATTATAACCTATATATACATATATAAGCCGTCGAAGCGTAATATATATATATATTATGTATACATATGTATATTGTTACATACATGATACTATATTATTATTTATATTTTTTCATTAAGGTTTAGGTATAATTCTTACAATTAAAAATAGAGCAATTTGAAAGGAAAGCATTTCTTTTTGTTTAAAATGTTTCAAATAAATATTTTTTCTTATTGGCAAGAATTCTCTAACTTGAAGCGAGCAACCCTTTTTTGAACTACATCCACAACGACCACTAGTAACGGCCAACCTCTTCGTGAACACAAGCATTAACGCTTTTGACGGTACACATTACGTACGAGCTCCATTACTGGAAGCAGACAAGATCTCATTTCCCTGCTTCATCGAATACTAAGGCAGTTTTCTGTACCCAACCTGTGGAAAAGGAAAAAATAGTGGAGACATTTGGCCAGAATCCATAATCACACCGGGCCCGATAATCGCCGAGCAGGTCAAAGGTTACCCAGGTGAGTGTTTGCCAGGTCTTATGTGTACATAACATAATTATTTTGATCCTTGCGAGCCAAATTTTTCCTTTCAAATAGTGCTGTCTTAGTAAAAGTGTTATCTTTAATTTACACACAGTTAAAATTTTTGAATTTAACGTACATACGTACTTTCATCGACGTATCATATAGGCTATCTTTGCAACGCAAAATGCCGAATCCAGCATTAGGTGAACAATCTATGTGTGATGTTTCATGCGAGCAGGATATGTTCGAACGCGATATTATTTTAGATGATTTAAAAAGAACATTACAATTCGCAACGACCGATGAACAAAAGTTCCGTTCGCGAACTAAAGATCTTACTGCACAACAAAGAAAGTTTAGTAAATTGCAAACTAAAATGTCTAATAAGGACAAAAATTTTCAACAAAGATGAACAAATTAAAATTCGTAACGATTTTGATGACGCATACTACGCTATTGTCACCCATTTGAGCAAATTAAAACAGGATGACGAACAAGGCAGGCGTATGAGTAGATCCTTTAACTCCGAATCCTTTTCACTATCCCACAATCCAAAATTACCTAAAATTCCCTTGCCCAGTTTCTCGGGTAGTAGTACGGACTGGAATTCATTTTATGACTCGTACATAACAATAATGCCTACACGGATGCAGAGAAATTCAGGTATTTACTCCTTACTTTAAAAAATGAACCTTACAATTTAATTAAATCAATTCCCATTACCGACGCGAACTATTCAGTAGCCTTACAAGTATTAATTTCACGTTATGAGAACAAAAGAATTATAGCTTCCACCCATCTCGACAAAATTCTCGATGTTGAACCTTGTTCAGAAAAATCTACAAACAGCTTACGTAGCTTACTGAACATTTACCAAGAAAACATTAAAGCACTTGAAGTCATGAAATTTCCTACAGCCGAATGGAGTTTTATTTTATTAAGGATTTTACTACGAAAAATTCCCTCCTCTATTTGCAAACGTTTTGAGTTATCATTAAAATCACCATCAGAAATTCCTGATATCAACACAATAATATCCTTTTTGGAGCGAGAATTATCCGCAAGCGAAATTTGTCACTGGAATTTCGGTCAGATTACTAAATCCGAGGGTCAATCAAAATCAAACGCTCCATTAGGCCGCGTCGATAGCACGACGGCATCTCCGGGCGCACGCCCTATATTTATATCAAACAACACATCTCAGCCGGTCTCAGAGTCTACATGTAATACACCAAACAAATTTCCGAGTGTTAAATATTGCCGTTGTGTATACTGTGATGCTCAACACACATTAACTAAATGTCCAACGTTTTTAAACTTATCACCCAAGGAGCGCTATTCGTTTATCTGTGATAAAAACGTTTGCTTTAATTGTTTGCGTGTTGGACACGACGTTAAGCAATGCAGATCAAATTTTCTGTGTCGAACGTGCAACAAACATCACCATACGCTAATTCATTTCGATAATCAATCTTATGTAGGTGCTACCGAGACAGCTGATCCGCATGACAGCTCCGCATCACTCCCTCCCACAGCGTACGATCCCGCTACGTTTAACGGTTCTCAGCTGGTTATGACGTCGGTAAATCACAATACTCGCGACGCTAGCGCGCAATCTAGTTCTGCTCCGTCGCTACGAACGAGTACATTGCTACTGTCAACAGCGCTCATCGATGTTTACGTAAATAATCATAAGCGATCGACCGTGCGTTGTCTCATAGATTCGGGAAGCCAGGTCTCTTTTATTAGTGAAGCATGCGTACAGCGTTTGGGTTTAACAAGAAAACATGTCAATATTTCTCCTGTTTACGGTATTAATGAAAACAAACCGGTCTATCCAAAAGGCTTAGTTTCGTGCTATATTACACCAAAAAATCAAACACAACCGGCGGTACAAATCAATGCCTTAATCTTACCGAAGCTTATTACTACACAAATGCCTTCTTGTAAATTACCATATAAGGAATGGTCACACATAAAAAATTTGACATTGGCTGATCCCGATTTCTTCACACCACAACCAGTAGAAATGTTGCTTGGAGCGGACATACTTCCCCAAATTTTATTACATAACACGGTGATCGAGCCGCCGGGTACACCCATAGCAATAAATAGTATTTTAGGATATTTGCTGTTAGGCAAGCCAGATTTTAATATTCACTCCCCAGTTGCATTCCCTGTTCACGTATTACACAGCTCCGTTAACGATGAATTTGATCTCCAGCGGTTTTGGGAAATAGAATCAATTACAGAACAAAGGTCTCTCAGTCCCGATGAAGTTTTATGCGAGACAATTTTCGAAAACACGCATACGCGTAATGATTCAGGAAGATATGTAGTCGCTCTGCCTTTCAAACCTAACGCCTTGCCCCTTGGTGAGTCGCGTGATATTGCTATCGCCAGATTTCGCAGATTAGAATATAAGCTTGAGCGCAATCCACCACTGAAGTATAGCTATCATGCATGCCTACAGGAGTACTTGGATCTAAATCACATGGAACCTTGTGATGGCCCTTCACCGAAATCTGGTGGCTCGTATTATATTCCGCACCACTGCGTGGTGAAGGAATCTAGCGAGACAACAAAGATGCGAGTGGTCTACGATGCAGGTTGTAAGACTACCAACGGGAGCTTCCTGAACGACGTTTTATTTACAGGACCCAAACTTCATCTAGATATAATCGACGTTCTATTGAAGTTTCGAATTCATTCTATTGCTTTCACAGCCGACATTAAACAGATGTACCGCAACATTTTAGTTCGTGATACAGATAGGGATTATCAGCGTATCGTATGGCGTACTTCTCCTGACGAACCTATACGCGATTATCGTCTTCGTACAGTAACTTTCGGAGTTAGTTCCTCGCCTTACCTCGCACTTCGTACAATGCGACAGCTTGCGCTTGATGAAGCTACGCGCTTTCCACGTGCTTCTCATGTCATAAAAAATGACATATTCATGGAAGACATAGTGTCAGGTGATAATACGGAGGCAGAAGCTCTGGCTTTACAATAGGAGTTAATAAACATATGTCAGGCTGCAGGCTTCACTCTTCACAAGTGGCACAGTAACTCGCCTGCATTACTCGCTGCGGTTCAGCCCACAAGTTCTCATGGTGAGCGGCACCATAACGTACCTTTTGCGGAGATGGAAAATGATATGAAAACTAAAGTACTTGGTCTTCAGTGGAATCTCCATTCAGATTCATCTACTTTCAGTGTTCAAATTACCTCTAACGAATGTACTAAGCGCTCGATTCTATCAGAAATTGCTAGAATTTATGACCCACTTGGCCTTGTATCGCCAGTCACTATTTTTGCTAAACATTTAATCCAGTTGTTATGGATAGCACGTGTAGGTTGGGATGAACACCCACCTCAAGATGTAATAAATTCATGGGCCAATTTTACTAATGAGCTCCCACTCTTATCAAAAGTGATTTTTCCGCGTCATGTATTTACCCAAACTCATTCTGTACAGCTTCACGGCTTCTCAGATGCATCTGAGAAAGCGTATGCCGCGTGCGTCTATATTCGCGTGCAGGGAGACATAGGTGCAGTGGATACTTACCTTCTTCTAGCTAAAACACGTGTGGCGCCTACTAAACGTATGTCCATACCACGTCTAGAGCTCATGGCAGCTCTATTATTATCTCGATTAATGAAAGCTGCTTTAAACATTTATGGGAATCGCATACCTCGCGATCAGATATACGCGTGGTCGGATTCATCTGTGGTACTAGCGTGGTTGCGTTCTTCTCCACACGAGTGGAAAACCTTTGTTTCCAATCGCATAACAGAAATTATAAGTAATATTCCGTATTGTCGTTGGCGGCATGTTCCGTCTGCAGATAATCCGGCAGACGCAGCTTCACGTGGAATGCTTCCCGCCAATTTTTTAAATCACATCATATGGTTCCGCGGTCCTCACTTTTTACAAGAGGACGAGACTACTTGGCCTGTTTCCGAAGTTACCCGGACACAAGAACGGAACGGAACATTGCAATTGCTTCCAATCCGTGTACTTCTTCTTCCACTAACGAAGACGTAGAAATTATATCACGTTATTCATCCATGGGTAAACTGGTTCGTATCACTGCTACGTTATTCCGTTTCTATAATAAATGTAAGAAGGTCCAAACTCCTCTTTCTAAGCACATTTCCGTAACCGAGTTCAATTTTACTTTAAATCGACTTATATTTCTTGTTCAACATTCTGTATTTCGTGATGATATTCCATCAAATCAAATAAGACGTTTAAAACCCTTTATTGACTCAATCAATTTTCTTCGCGTAGGTGGGAGGATACATAAGTCCCTTTTACCATATGATTCAAAACATCAATTAATTCTACCTAAAAAACACCCGTTACCGATTCTAATTATTAATTACACTCATGAATCTCACTTACATGCTGGTGCGCAGAGTACCCACTACATACTTCTACAAAAATATTGGATCTTATCCGGTCGTGACGTCATCAACATCATCATCATTACAGCCCTTCACAAGTCCACTGCTGAACATAGGCCTCCCCCAAGTAATGCCACAAAGCACGGCATCCATCGGTCGTCACTCCATCTAGTGGGGGGTCGCCCTACACTACGCCTACCGGTACGAGGCTGCCACTCAAGAACCTTTCTTCCCCGTCGGTTATTGGTTCTTCGAGCTATATGGCCGGCCCGTTGCCACTTCAGCTTACTAATCCGTTGGGCTATGTCAGTCACTCTGGTTTTACTGCGAATATCCTCATTTCTGAGTCTATCACGCAGAGCAACTCCGAGCATAGCTCTCTCCATAGCTCGCTGAGCGACCTTGAGCGTCCTCATACGGCCAGCAGTGAAGGACCACGTCTCAGATCTGTAAGTCATCACTGGCAACACGCACTGGTTGTACAATCTAGTTTTTAGAGATTGAGGTATACCTGACGAGAAGATATGTCGTAATTTCCCGAACGCTGCCCAGCCGAGTAGAATCCGTCGATTGACCTCTCGGTCAAGTTGGACTTACCTAGTCGGACCATTTGTCCCAGGTAAACGTACTCGTCAACAACTTCGAGCATAGTGTTCCCAACAACTACCGGCATAGGTGTGACGTCATACGTCAATGTATTCATCGCTGCGTCCGTTGTTTCCGAGCACGTCCCGTGCGCCCGCAGCCCAGCATGGGTCCATTGCCTGCCGCACGCTTTCGACCTGAACGTCCCTTTCTTAAAACTGCCGTAGACTTCGCTGGTCCTTTCTACGTCCGAGCTAACAAAGTAAAAAATGCAAAAATAGTAAAATGTTACGTGTGTGTATTTGTATGCATGTGCGTCAAGGCCATACACATCGAAATAGTTTCGGAACTTACAACAGAGGGTTTCTTAGCGGCATTACGACGCTTCACATCACGCCGAGGTCTATGTAAGGATATTTACTCCGACTGCGGTAAGAATTTCATCGGCTGTGACAGATATCTAAAGGACTTGTATGCCTTCCTTCGGAATGACACTGTACAAGGCGCGCTCCAGAACAAGACTCTGGAGGAAGGAATAACATGGCATTTTCAGCCACCGTATGCAAGTCATTTTGGTGGACTTTTTGAAGCGGGCGTCAAAAGTTTTAAACACCATTTTCATCGGGTAGTAGGTCCTCGTATTCTAACCTATGACGAGATGCACACCCTATTGTGTCAAATAGAGGCAGTGCTAAACTCGCGTCCGCTTTGCGTATTGAGCTCCGATGCGCAAGATCCCCTCCCTTTAACTCCGTCTCACTTTTTGATAGGTGAACCGCTAACAGCAATCCCCGACATTTCGCTTGTGGATGAAAATCCGAGTAGGTAGATTAGTCAGGTGGCGTTTAATACAACAATCGGTTCAACATTTCTGGAAAAAATGGAGCTTATAGTATTTGCATGAAGTTCAGCAACGTGGCAAATGGTTTACTAACCGTGGAGATATGGTCCGTGAAGACATGATTGTGATGGTAGGTGATGATAACCTTCCACCTTTACAATGGCGGCTTGCACGTGTACACTGCCTACATCCAGGCTCTGATGGGATCCCGCGTGTTGTAAATCTCCAAATGGGGATAAAATATAGAGTAATAAAAATGTAAATAATAATTAAGATTTCGTATTATACTTTCTTTAGAAATAGCTTTAAACATTTATCATTAATCTTAAGATATAGTTTTTAATAAGTACTTTCGGGTATTACTTTCAATTTTGCTTATACATTTTCATTTTATGTCAAGGTACTAGTTTTTAGTGAAGATTCGTTTTTTAATTAAAAGATACTGCGTACTTTTAAGGTGAGCGGCATGTTACATACATGATACTATATTATTATTTATATTTTTTCATTAAGGTTTAGGTATAATTCTTACAATTAAAAATAGTGCAATTTGAAAGGAAAGGATTTCTTTTTGTTTAAAATGTTTCAAATAAATATTTTTACCTACTGGCAAGCACTCTTTAACTTGAAGCGAGCGACCCTTTTTTGAACCACACCCACAACGACCACTAGTAACGGCCAACCTCTTCGTGAACACATGCATTAACGCTTTTGACGGTACACATTACGTACGCGCTCCGTTACTGGCAGCAGACAAGATCTCATTTCCCTGCTTCATCGAATACTAAGGCAGTTTTCTGTACCTAACCTGTGGTAAAGGAAAAAATAGTGGAGACATTTGGCCAGAATCCATAATCACACCGGGCCCGATAATCGCCGAGCAGGTCAAAGGTTACCCAGGTGAGTGTTTGCCAGGTCTTATGTGTACATATATATATAAGACTTCCTCGGGCAGTGTATGGGGCAGTGGAGTACAACTTTGTCATGTAGGCGAACGCATAACGAATGCGGAACATTTTCCGGAACAAGGATAAGAAGGAGTATATCCCAGGGTAATTGTTTGATTACAATCTGTTTCTAGCCCTGTCTGAACCTTCTCAGTACCTTATTGGAGGCATCGGAGAGAGGACTTCAGCTTTGCAAGGGAGGGACAAAAGTAACTCATCTTTTCTATATCGATATCGTAAGTTATTGACCTCCAGCCACTCAGATATTATCGAATTGCTAAACATAACCTGTACTGGTACTGGTTACATTATTATTGCTATCATAGGTGAGTGAGTGATTGATTTTTGTTGGGCGTGAATATGACACATGCATATTAACGTTTGGGTCGTGCCTGTCCTCATGGCATATGCAGGTGAACTCTAACTGAACTTAACACCCTGGATAGAAAAGTTAATTCTGCCTTGACATCCCATAGAATACACCATCCAAGATGGTTGGTAATGAGGCTGTACTTGCCGCGAAAGCATAATGGGTGTGGCTTATTAAGCACGCTCACCATCTATAATCGCGAAGTGTACAGCCCACGCAATTACTTTCTGACGAGATCGGATGATCCATTCTAAAAGGACGTCATTTCTTGTGATGAAGGGCTTACCCCTCTACCCTTAGCAACTGAGCAATGGTTGAGCGAGACCCGGCAGTATAGCGACCGCGAGCTATATGAAAGGAGAAGGAGCTCCACAGTAGGTTCTATAAAGCCCTACACGAGCCTTTCGTAGACACATTTGCCTCCCTCTACTGGCTACGTTTCGGTGACTTCTTTGGGGAAACCCAGGTTTTCGTCTGTGCGATACAGAATCAGGTTATTAACCAATAACCGACAACTATCGGAGATACCGATCGCACTGTCGATATCTGTTGAGCTTGTTGCCATCCCGCTGAGTCGCTTAGGCATGTCATCTCCTGTTATTCGGCGCTTTCTGACTCTGAGTACTTGCACTGACACAACTTAGTAGCCAGGATTCTACACCAGGAGCTCGCTCAGGTTGGAAACTGCCTTATTATATATAAGTGCCAGAAGCCGTGCTCGAAAATGACTGCACCAGGCTCTACTGGGACCAGGCCATCATCACAGACAGGGCTATTCTTGCGAATAAGCCCGATATTGTGCTGATGAACCGAACACAGTCAAGAATATTTTTGGTCGATGTTACCATTCCGTATGACGAGAACCTAGTTAAAACTGAAACAGATAAGCTAACAGAATATTTAGAAATTATTCCTGTGGTTGTTCCGGACTCAAATGCAGAAGGCGGTGCTCCTCGATACCAGTTAGTTTCCATTTCTCTCTAACCCTCGACCGTTTAATCCATCCTGCTGAGGGCTTCCATCCGGTTGAGTTGTTATGTATGTATTTATGCATTTCTTTTTTATTTATTTTAATTTATTGATATAGATTAATGTATATTTATGATTTTAATTTATATATGTATACCTACAACCCAACCAGATGAGGAAACTGTATAAACACTCTAATAGTAATAGTACGACAATTCCAACAATTCCAAAAAATAATAAGTATACAAGGTCTCTCTTTTACCAAGATTAAGTATTTTATTGAATACATAATTGTTTTAACCACTGGAAACGAGGTGGTCCCTCTTAAGCTATTTATTAAGTAAATAAATTATGTAAGTAGTTTATACAACTTGTGTTTTCTTGTAAAAGTTTGTTTAAAAAGTAGTCCGGCAGGGTTTCTTGCTGGTAATAAAAGTAAAAACGACTTTCTATATGAATTGATTGTAATTATGTAATATATTGAAGAAATAATTCAATTCAAGTAATATTAAATCATGAATGAAGATAATATAATATATCTTTATATGAAATTAATTGAAAATGAAAATTATAAAAAATATTTGTTATATATAACCTTAGAAAATTAAAGTATAAAATATACCACGTAAGTCATAATTTCACCGAAATATTTAAGAAACGTGTGAACTTGTAGACGGAGGCGTCGACATCGAACAAAAGACTAAACAAGTAAGTATTCCCTAAGCTCATTATTGTAGGAGGTCATTGTTGCATTTCAAGTGAAACTCAAAGCTGATAACATAATCCTCATATCCTTTACATAATGTGTTTGAATTGTTTTGCGTCTGTCTGTTGTTGTGTGCATCAAAAGAAGCGCCGCTACCAACCTCCGATAGTGAAACCATTTCAGGGTCAGTGGATAATGGGCCACCGAGCTGCAACAATGGCGCCGTGGTTGAAACCACTTCGCTTAAATAGATTTCATTGCAAAAACCCATTGTCCGCCATTATCTTGAATTTTACTCGGACAATACAAACAGTGAGCAAATATTTAAACCACTTGGGAGATCCGACATCTTTATAAACAAAACACCGTATTTCACTACAGTAAAGTTTGCAAAAAGAACCTTACATGATGTTGAGGTGAAGATAGGCCATTAGTATAGCCATCGGAGATCAATACCTTTCCAATACTAAAATGATACTACTAAATTACTAAATATTTATGACAATTATATATTTATTCATATTGTACATATTAAGTAGGTATGCAAACAGGTAAAATCGGTAGGTGTTTATGTTGTGTAGTGAAGATTTATTATTGCTATTTTTTTCTATTTTAAGACACGATGCTTGACACGGTCCGACCTGGTGGTAAGTGGTGATGCAGCCAAATATGGTAAAGCACAATGTATTAGCTTAACATAAGCCAATTCCCTCTAGCCTTGAAGATACTCTTATTATAACAGGCTGGGAAAACAGATTATTCTATTTATTTTCTGTACGCACTATGAACGGCAAAGGAAATCGTTTAGTTCGAATGTGTGGCATCTCGACAACAAACGAATGGAGATCAGCCGAGCTTATGGTGAAGAGGGAGGAATTATGTAAGTCACGCAATTCCTACGCACATTCTTCGAAATGTATCCTGTGAAAAACTGTGCTCGAGACTGTGGTTGTCACTTGCTTGTCTTCTCTCTGCTTGCCGAGTAGGGTTATTGGTTATTTAGTCTATTGTTATTTCCAAGGTATATGAAGTTCACCGATACGCATTAGAGCAGCGCGGTAGATACCTACTTACTTTCTTTCCCAAAATACGTCTCAGCAATGAGATAACGTCTGTGCCTAGCAGTAGGAGATATATAAGCTGTAACTTTATTTACTTTAAAAGTCATATGGCACCTTTAAGTGTATCTATCTGCCGCCCCACGCTTTACGTGTTCCTTTATTAAGCCAATTAATATAAATAGATTAATGAAAACGAACATAGCGTGCCGTGCTCGCATCTAGTAACAATGGTGCTACAAAACTTCACTCCGTTAACAATTCAATAAATTAGATTTGAATTACGATCTCTAGAATGTCAGCACTTGTGTACTGCTTATTGTTATCGACCGTGTACTGTTTTTATACGTGATTGTAGCACGAATAGTTCAGCGCTCTCATGGATCACCAGCGTGAAATAGCAGCTTAATGCTACTGTGTTTCGTATGGTGAGTGTAGAGAACCGGAGGCTGTTCTTACTGGAAACGAAGTATTTCATCTTAGTTCTCAGGGTGGTAGCGCATTTGCAATTTGATTCTTAATCGAGGATAGATGCCCCTCGATATCTACGAGCCACAGTGTCCACCTACCATCAGATGAACTGTGTGTGTGCTAATTGTGACAAATGAGCAAAGACTACTAGTTTTAGTTTTAGTTCTATGATTATATTTTGGCGTCGTCTGAACGATTGAAACAGTGATAATACTCGTATAAACCAAGTGGTCTGACCAGTCGCGGTGGTCAGAGTCTCCGTTACAAAGTCTTGTAAGCTATTTAGAGATGTTTTCAGGAAACACGACGGACTTTGGTCCCGATTTTGATCCCATGGGATAGAGGAAAAGTAATTATTTCATTTTAGATTGTATCGCGTTTAATTTTAACTGAGGTGTTTGACGTCCTAATGTCTTAGTTACCGAAGGAACCTTCAACTTTTAATTCATTATTTTTGGTCCTATCCACACCTTTAGTATTGTACTTGGATTTCGATTTAATTTTATTAATTTGGGGACGACGGTAAGCCCAGCAGACGGCAGCTGCCAGCCATCGTTTCTATTGACATTAGGTTTTTTTCAATTTCAATAGCCTAGCGAATCCTTAGTAAAGATCGGTGTCTCTTGTGCTAGGATTTGTGGTCTTTTAAATCTGATATATTAGTTGGGACTGACTATTGTGAATATATTGACATGTTACAGACTTCCCGGAGTGTTGGTGCTTCACGTTCTAATGTGACCGCTAGGCAACCACTTGCTTTAATAATCGTTTGTTTTTTACATTACATTTTGGTCTTTATTTTAAACTATCAAAGCTTGTTTTTAATCTTATCATCGTGAAATATAAATAGAAAATCTTAATTATTAATTAATAACTAAATTATTAACAGCCGTCACAATGTTTATTTCTTTATTTAAGACCACCAAGAAGAAAAGTACCATAATATCATTCTATATACATGTGTATTAATTGATTTTACTTACAACTTAGTACAAACCTCACTTACAGGTAGCCTTAACATACACAGTTATAAAAATAACAAATTAAAGTAAGACAAAACAGTACTAAAATATTAAATTATAACAAACAACGATAAAATATGGATTAAATTTAACAAAATACTTTTGATAACATTAAATTATTTTATATTACAATATAAACATTGATAAATAATTATATTCTTAAAACGAACATTGAAACGAGCAAGATCTTGAAAGGTGTCATCACTGGGAAAATAAACTTCTTTCTTTCTCGGTCGTCCAGGTATTATCCGCCAGTATATAGTTTTTGTACAGTGTGTTTAACATTTTATCTAAATTCTATTTCTAATGAGTGCGAGCATAACGTCCGATGATAGTTTTATAAAAGTAACTAAACTGTATTGATAACGATTATTCTCTCGATTCTAACGATTATTCTATATGTTATATTATGAACACTTCAAAAAGAAGCAGACTTCAGAAAAGACGTGGTAGAGCCATATTGCGGGTAGAGCCATACTGCAGGTATGTTGTTACAACAAATACACAAAGTTAAACCTGCTTAAAGTTCAAAACATTTATTCTAATAAGTTTGTATAAAAAGGATTATTATAATATTAAGGAATTTATGGATGATAATAACCTATGGGAATAAGGTATCCGCTACCAAGCTATTTTGTAATTAGCTGTATTGTTAATTGTAACATACATGATTGTGTCGCCCAGCACTGCGCTAGCTAGTGCAAGACTTACCAGTAAAAATTTTCATATCGGATGCCTCTCTTATTTTGATGCGTATAGCGGATAAGCGCAACGAAACGCCGAGCGTGGTCTTTTTCCATCGCACGCTGAGTGGTTTTAAATTTATCGGACACGAAGATTTTTTGCAGTTTTCCAAACGCAGCCCTTTCAGCTCTCGGTGGATGTGGACTACCTAAACGTATATTTACACCTACCAGTCACATATTCCCTTCCTGGGTACACATACTCGTCAACTCGTGCCAAAGTACGCACATAGTACTTTCTAGTTCTTCCTTCCATTTTGTGTGCAGTTCGTTTTACGGAATAGAGTTCTGTTTTATAGAATAAGGGAGACAAACGAGCACACAGAACACCTGATGGTAAGTGGATATTGTGGCTTTAAGAAATCTACATTTATCCTCGATTAAGGATCAAAATGCAAATACGTTGTCACCCCTGAGGACTAAGAATAAATGCTTCGTTACAAAAAAAGCCTTCGGTTCTCTACACTCGCACAAAATACCGCAGCATTGAGCTGCTATTTTACGCTGGTATTCTGTGAGAGCGTGGTCCCACACCCGTCAAGCCGACCTATTCATGTGCTATAACCATAATATATCTGCAGCATGGGTTTACTACGTTTAAGTTCGCTTTTCTACCCCAGTTCCATTTTTGGACTGCACGTTGTCTCAAAAGTTATATGTTTTTCTCTGACATCTGACAGTGTTCTCCCGATCAGATTGAGCACAAAGTAAATTAAAATGGTTTCACTGTCAAAACGTCGGGACATTCTGGATTTACAACATTTATCTATAATATTCAGAAATAACTTAGGTTGCCCTTTATTTAATTTCCGTATCCCAAGTAGATATCCTCGTAAATTGGTAACTCCTCTTTCGCCGCCCCTTCGTAGAACCGCACTAGGATTTGATTCCTCAATACCCAGACTTCGCAGACTTTTAAATACTTATAATAATGTAGTAGATATTCATCAGAACTCCTTTAACGTTTATCGGCACAATATTTATCATTTTATTAAAATTTCTTTGTAGTAAAATTACCTATTATTGTTATTATTTTGTATATTTCAGTTATCTAATAACGTTAAGCTTGTAAGAAATGCTGTGAGCATTGAGCATGTAGTGTTTACCTATTATTAAGGTGCACTTAGTTAACAATACTGTCTTAGAATTAAGCATAAGTGTAATATATGTTTGTTGTGAACAAAATAAATAAATCTCCAAGTGAAATTACCTTTAACCATTTCAGTAAAGGCATTACGGTAGGCAATTTAAGGTAAAGGAAACTTAAATTGCCTACCGCACTAAGAATTATTCACAAGGGCCGTGTGATTATATCGTTTCTATGTAAGGATTATTATTTACAAAGAATTTTTTTCAAAAAATCCTATACAAAATTACTTCGCATTAGAAATATCCCCTGTCGTGATAACCAAGTTAACCCCATAATTGAGTCTGTCTCACTCACACAGGTCAAAACAACCCCTCGTAGCACTGATGTAAATGAAAATATTGGTACAGTGCACGAAACACGCAGAGTACTATGTCATTGATTGTGTTTCTTAAGATTTTTCAGTGGTCATTAATTATAAGTATATTTAGTGAACAAAGAATATTTATTACTTAACTACGAGTAAGGCCATCAAATTCAAAAATTGTATTTTGAATTGTAACAGTAACAGAAACCGAAACGTTTTTTTTCAATATACTTAGATTATAAATAGTACTAATTGAAAGTTACTTTTTTTAATTTACCACTTATTCGGAAAAAGACCTCTGTCCTGGGAAGAACCAGCGAGAAACCGAGCTGGACGTTTTTTAAAAGACAGCTTACAATCATATATGTTACAATTAACAATTAACTAAAAACTAAAGCTATAATTAATTCACGACAGTTTACACTATGATTAAATACGTATAATTATAGTTATTAAACTTAAATGCTATATTTATTTATGTGTGGTAGTGATATGATGCAGTTATGTTATAGTTGTAGCACGGATGCTGCGATTCGTATGGTGAGTGTAGAGAATCCGAGGAGACCCTCGGGTAGACTGTGTGCTCGTTTGTAATTCTTGTTATATATTGAAAATATAGCAAAATGCTATAAATTCCATTATCTTATGTTTTTTTTAAATATTTTAATCAAGTATATATAGGTTATGACAAAAGTAGTTCTTGATTTGAATTACAAGGTTATTATCTAATACATTCATAAACTGCACGTAAAAATATATAATACCAGCAATCGATCCCGACTTCGCACGTCCAAAGGGTCCAAATGTGAATATAAACCGTCTAGGGACTCGTTCAAACACACAAAAAAATTTCATCAAAATCTGTTGGATGGTTTCAAACTCTATATCAGACATAGATAGAAATATTTTTTGAGTTTTTTATAGACAGTCCCGCTCCCCACGGTATACTGCCAAGGACGCTGGTTTCCTTACCTCGCAGAATGGTTTTGCTTAACCTATGCTGAGATAGCCCTCCTTTCAGAACCAGCCTTCTTGTCGCCAGCGGCGTCATTTGAGACAACACGTGAAAATTTATCTTTCTAAAATATTAATTTCCACTTGACACAGATAAAATCGGAAAACGAGAAAGTAGAAGTGAGTCTTGACATAAAATAGCATAAATGATGCATTAATATCCGTGTCATCGACGGTGGTGTGTATTAGCACGATTGTACTAAAGTGGTTGGCGGGTCCCGTGGGTTGCGTGACGCGACAGAGGGAAGGAAATAAGACAGGAGACCCCTGTGCCAACCCGCTTGCCAAGCGTGACAACCGGGGCGAATATGGGGAATATTTGATGAGGAATTTTATGGGGCAGGACTATGTTCAACAGTGGACCTTAAAAGACTCTTACGGTAACTTTAACGTAAGATACATAATTTTCACTGTATACGTGAACCTTAGCTAATTAATCTTTACATCTTTATAACCTTAGAAACAACTCGATTCTGTTATTTTCAAAATATTTCGTCGTTTGAGGTATTAGATATTAATTCCATTCCATGGAATGGTTTATCACAAAGGTCATTATGTTGGTGCATTCCTTTGAGCGTGGGAAGCGGACACTATAATGACAGGTAAGGGTGAGGGGTGGGGGATGAACTGTGCTTACGTCACTACTGCGAAGGCACATATCTTTTAATAACCTTCTGAGAACTGCTTACACTGTGATAGCTGATTTGTCATCGTAATACCAACCAGATCTAAAATAAAGTAGATTGTTTTTATCGCTATTTTGTTAACGTTTAAGTTTAATCTCAGAAATTAGAGACGACCGTGCCCAACTGTGGGACATGTATAGGCTGTACCTATTTTGAATATAGCACGTGAGGGTAAATTGGTCATCTGGTTAATATAGATACTTTCTTATAACTCTAAAATTACAGCCTTGTTTACATAGATAGCTTTGTGATACGATAGTTCTTCATCGGTCAATGGAATAATAAAGGGTCAAAAGGACTCAGCTTTATTGACGACATCTTGACAGTTGACATTATAATAAATATTTTAGTCGGTTTTAGTATGATGTAATCTGGTTAGTTTTTTTAAGTTGATTTTTCAAAGTTGTTGTGTGTTTGCAATTTTTTTTCTTAATATATTAGTTACAGTACCTATACGACTTTGTGTTTTTGTTTATTTTTTTGTCCTCTTCCTAGTTTTGGTTTTATAGGGCGGCAAAGCTTATGGTAACCTTATTACCCTCACGTACCTTAGTTTGAGTGGAATAAAACTGTCAATGGTTTTCATTCAACATTTTGTGGTAGACCTACACTGCAGCGTACAATGGTTATATAATGAATTGGCCCGTTCAACCAGGGAAGAAACATACTCGCACAGAATCGTCATCGTCATCATCATCATTACGGCCCATCACACGTCCATAGCTGAACTTAATCATTCCCTGAGGAATGCCACAAAGCACGGTTTTCAGCCCCCTGTATCCACCCACTTCTTGCATATCTTACCAGGACGTCACTCCAACTAGCAGGGAGCTGCCCTACACTTCGCTTACAGGCACGAGGTTGCCATTCGAGAACCTTTCTTTCCATCGGCAGTCGACTCTTCAAGTTACTTATATGGTCGATTCATTGCCAGAAATACGGATAAAGAATATCAATAATATATCATATTTTATATAGGGTTGCAATCACCTTAAATAATAGGGTCACAAAGGGGGGACTTAATGCCTTTTGGCATTCTCTTCGAGTCAACCCCGGGCGTATGTAATAAAATTAAAATAAAGTGTCCGACTATAATATTGAAATAGATGGCTTCTCTTAAGCTCAGGGTGTTCTTTATTGGTTATATTGGTTTAGTTCCTTGGAATAAGTCTAAACTTCATAAAAAGGTTTTCAAACCCAGCACATTTGCTCATTGCACTCCCATTCTTCATTAGGGATTTTAGGCAGCGAAACGTTCATTGTGGCCATTGTTGCCTGAAGGGCTTCCTCTAGGCGTGAAATCTTTCCAACATTAAAAAAGTAGAATTCCACCTATTGGGTACCGCTAAACGTGGTTTTAGATTGTTGTATGTTTTGATTGTTAAAATCATATTTTAATAGCTTTCCTATGGTACCAACCAATAAAACCGATTAATTCCAAAGAATTTATTAATTCCAATATTATTTTATGGTTCTTTGGTTATTAGCAATCTATCAAGACTTAAGTAACCATTTTTAATCATTTTGTCTATTTGTCTGTGTGTCAGTCTGTCGGTGACTATAAATCATTAAATTAAATTGAACCTGTAATTAAAATATAAGAACAAACAATATTTCAACAAACTGATTACAAGTGTAATTTGATCCCGTTCACTAGCGTGGCTTACCATCGAATTGTAGCGCAATGGGCCGCGGGTTCGAATCCCGCATGGTATATAGAAATAGAAACTTTATCAATAATTGCTATTGATAACTACTCTTATGTTTGAATTACCACTGGTTCTGTCCTGGGAAGAACCAGCAAGGAACCCACCAGTATTTGAAATAAAACATTTTACAATAATTAAAGTTTATAATCATTAAAGTAACAATAATTAACAAAAAAACAAATTAGAAATAATAATAATTGAAATCTGGCAATGATAATGATTTAGAAGCAGAACGGAAACAGGCAATGCTGGCAAAGGGTAAATATGCTCTTACTGCTGAGTGGGGACGAGTTTCAACATTTAAAGAAAATCAAGAGTTTATATTGTGTTTGTGTTTATATTGTGCTAGTGAAAAAAATTAATTTGTAATAAATATGTGAAAAACTAAAGAAAATGCAGTGCAGTTAGAAGGTCACGTTATATCTAAATTAAATTTATACAACACTGTTTCCAAGACAAGTATTTTCATCTTTTATTTTTAAAGATAACTATATGTTATGTTGAAAAAACTGCTATACAGCGTAAGTATTTAGGCATTTATGAATCTGGTAAATTTAGTAAATCTGGTATTTAACCGAATAAAAACATTTATACAACTAAAAATTAAATAGTAGACATTTTGCAGAAGCTATAACAATGCTTATGCACTACCGGTATTGCTATATTCTTTTGAAATAATAAGTTATTAAGTTTAGTGACTTAAAAGCATTGACATTGAAACAAGGAGAATTCTAACAATTAAGAAAGTACATTTCCGACAAGCTGACGTAGATAGACGGTTACTGAAGTTAGAAGAGGTTTAATGAATGTTGAATATATTGACAAGTCACAAATTATAAAATATAAATAATATTTCCATAAAGAGAATGATCCCAAGCGGTACACATGTGTTATGAACATCAATATACCAGACCACATAGAACTTACAGTTCTTTTAAAAGCGTATAAGTGTTGAATAGATGTTGTATCCTTATAAGAGTGGCTTCTGAGTTATTATACAGTTCAAGCTGTATAATCTGTATTATGGGATCTAAGTAAGCTTAGGGTTCTTTATCGGAATACGAAAATTCTAGTATACAACTTAAAGTATTTTGTAACACATCAATGTGATTGAAGCTTTTTTTTCATATTATCCCTTGCTTACACATATTTTAGTACTTATTCCCGGGTTGCTCGCGTACTGTGAAATTTACAGCGAGTGCTAACCATCTGAGCTACCACGGCTTTTTATCGATCCCCACCGACACCAATGTAATTGTTAATTACAATTTTAAGTGCTGATTTACCACGTGCTCGGCGGTGAAGGAAATCATCGTGAGGAAACCTGCATGTCTGAGAAATAAAAATAAAATATTTCGAGGACATGTGAAGTTCGCTAACACACATTGGGACAGCGCGGCGGACACTTCCTTGCCCTAAAAACCCTCTCAGAAATGAGAGGAGGCCTGTGCCCAGCAGTGGGACGTATATAGGCTGTAACTTTACTTTTTAACTTTTAGTACTTATACGAATTTTATTTCCGAACAATGGTGTATGCAAACTCCCTTCCAAAACTTATTTTTATAGTGTAGGTAAGTAAATTAGTTTTATGACTTCTCGACTTAAATCTGTATAAGTGACAGAAATTCGCCATTTTGCATGCGTTACGTGTTTATATTTTGCTAGTGAAAAAAATTAATTTGTAATAAATACGTGAAAAACTAAAGAAAATGCAGTGCAGTTAGAAGGTCACGTTATATCTAAATTAAATTTATACAACACTGTTTCCAAGACAAGTATTTTCATCTTTTATTTTTAAAGATAACTATATGTTATGTTGAAAAAACTGCTCTACAGTGTAAGTAATAAAAATACTTTATAATAAATCTGTTTACAAACCACTTGCTTCATGGTATAATCCATAACAAACATAGTACAGTACAGCTGCTAAGTTTCTCTAAATACCGTTTAGGTTGTTTAGCAAATTGTCACCATTTTAAGACCCATGAAAACAAAATTTAAAATATAATTTTGGGCATACTAGACATTAGTCTTAGCCTATACCATTACTTTCAGTTTGACGAATGATCACTGTGCCCCAATGTGCCATTATATCCATTAATTTTTTTATTCTAACCTTTACAATCGATATTTTTTAAATTTCGTTATATTTCTATATAAGTTATATTCTGTTAGTTTGCTGTCACGACAACTTTTTGATAGAAAACATATACAAGTTCACCGTTAAATCTAATTTTGCACTTTTTATTCACCAATTATCATTGTTAAAAGTGAAATCCAATCTGAATATAATATTAGTTAAATATATGTCAAGACATTAAACGTCGCCATCATTCATTAAGGTATATAAATACAATCTAGTCATCTAAAATAAAGTTCTTTTTGTTTTGTTTCATTTGTAATTACCTACAAAAACCAATTTAGAACGCTTACCTTTAAAAGCTACTTAAAAACAATACGAGTATCTGTAGTGCAACAGTTTCCTTGCAAACCAAATAACAGCTGTAATATAGCAGTTATACTCGTTTATGTTTGTACAGCTACTGTACAGCGCTACTAACACATATATATATATATATATATATATATATATATATATATATGCATAATTTGTGCCATTTTTTTAATTATAAGAACTGTATTAGCACTTATGCTGTCTGAATAAACAGCCTCTAGCATAAAAGCGAACTTCAATACAGCTCGTATACAGTTTGTCTGCTGTTTGGGATTACTTAATATGTAAAAGCGATAGGAAAGCATGATCGAAAAACTCATGAACTGAAATATTCTACAATAGCGGGATCGTCAAAATTTGCACAGGATTTATATCTTACAGAAAATAATATTTAAATTGATAAATATGAGAGAATAAAGAGAAAACTAATTACCACGTGTGTGTGTGTGTGTGTGAGTGCGTGCGTGCGTGTGTGTGTTTGTGTGTAATTTAGTGTGAATGTGTGTATCTGCGTATGTCTTTGTTAGAATTTAAATATTAATTAACTTCCTTGTTTCCAGGTAGGTAATTAAAGTTTGGCAACCAATTTAGAACTTTTCTTTGCATTTGTTAAAGGACAAAGAGTAAATATTGTTTACTACAAATATATATTTCAAAAACAAGCGGCCGTTCAGTCCTCTACAACACTGAGAAAGGTTCTTGAAGAAAACATGTTAATAAGAAACTGGTGATTCGATTCGATAGTAAGCTTCGAGCTTCGCGCGGGTGATTTCGGGATCTACACAGCAGCGCCACCTCCCGGTTCAATTGAATATTTAAACTATCCAGGGACTCAGTAACAAAAAATCATCAAATTCATTCGAACTGTTTTCGAGTACTAGCGAGGCTATCGAACAGCAATTGATTTTTATATATAAAGAAGAAGATTATGATATGAATGTGTTTTCATTTATATCATAATCTTCTTTTACTAACAAAACGTCTTAAGAAGCAAAAAAAGCACTTAATACTGTTAAATTACAAAATAATAAATACATAATAACGAGGAAGTTGATCCTATCCTTTTTGTTAGGGTCTTGAGACGGGATATTTACTTGAAACCGACATAGAGTCGAGTAAACAAAGACAAAAAACTAAATCATTTTATATAAGAATAACTGAAAAAATAAAAAATAGCATGGGAGCGATCATCTCATTCTCAGAGGTAATTAAATTATTATACCACCTAGACATAAATGTTCCAGGACTAGATATTTGTCCTTGTTCAATAAATGTACGTACCTAAGCTGCCGCCATGATACAATAAAATTATTGTGTGAAAAGATATATTTTTAATTCGATATTTATGATGCAAAATATATATCTATGCGTATTTAGTGTTTAATAAATTATGATAAAAACAATTGTAAAAAATTCTTGTGTGTGTCGCTTAGTAGAATTTATAATCAGGTTTCCCAATCATATAATTTATTTTTGATATTTGGCAAGGATCCACACTGCATAGGTCAGCATTATAAACTTTTCAAAGAAATATACTTTACAATTAGTTACTTTGTGGAATTCTCGCATTTCATGCAACGATTTAGCGACCTTCCGATGACAGTTTGCGTTATCTAAATACATTTGAATGTTTTTGAAATATCATTATATTTTTTAATAATAAACTTTGAACATTTATATAAATTTTTAATTAAAAAATAAATTATATTAAAAAAAATTAAATTATAAACAATTTTAAAAATATAAAACGACTTTAATCATACAACACATACGGCTTATTAATCTTTGTATAATATATATAAATTCCGAATTGATCATCTCTCCTTTTTTCGAAGTCGCTCGTAGTAATGAGGAATCAGGAACTATTGTCTTCTTTGCTGGGGATGCTATACTTATAAAATAAAATCGAAACCCAAGCATACCACTGCAAGACTCCATGATACTGTAAGCTCATTCTGCGTAGAACGGACCAGAATTTAATATTCTAAAACTGAAGGTAGCAGGGCCAACTACGACATCGGGACGTCCAAACAACTCAATCACCCCCGGGGACCATGGGTGCTGTAAAGCATCCGGAACATAGGGGATTAAATAATTGAAATTAAACGTGATAAAATCCGTAAAATTAGTTTCATTTAATGTGTAGTGTTCACGTTGATATAAGATATCAAAATATGTTCGGTAGTTTAGTCTTGATTAATTTACAATGTATCTATATAAGTACATCCTCACAGTTTTATTCTTCATTTGCCTATCCTTATCCCAAGTTATTTGGGATGGTTTTATACGTGGTAGAGCCTCGGTAAACCACACGTTCCGAGACGTAAAACAGTTTAATACTGCTGCGTGTCGTATGATGAATTTTCCTAGATTACCGAACTTCTATTTACTGGAAACGAGGCATTCCATCTTAGTCCTCTTAGTCGCTAGGGAAATGGCAACGCATCTTCATTTAGATTTTTAATTGAGGATAAATGTAGGTGCATATATGTCACAACATCCACTTGCCATCAGGTGGAGTGTGTGCTCGTTTGTCACCCTTATACTATAACAAATGAATATGTACCAAAGTGTTTCACTAAGCACTCGAATTTATTTTCTGCCCACCAGTTCGTCTGGACTACACCACTCTCTTAACTATTTCTGTCGCTATACAGCAGCGCATGCACAGTGCGCTGCCGTGTCCTGCTCTGGAGGAGAGGACCAGTATAATTAAAGATTGTGAGGCGTTTAGTCTTTACTCTCGGAGCTCGTAGGTGACAATACATCTGTAGTAGTCTCTATTTGAAGTTATTTGCAGGTTTCCACGTCACTTCTACAATAAGTTGACTGTTTTTGTCAAGAAGAATGCTAGCATTGCATTTTACACTATAAATTAATATTCACTTTGGTCAATAAAAATAAGCTTCAAGTTGCACGCAAACAACCTGCTGCACTCCGCCCTCTTCGAGTATTGGTGCGTGAATGCAAATACACTGTGAAACAAGTTACGATGTCATTTCCATAGCAAGCTGGTGTCAAGTAGAGACAGCTCTCTAACTAACGAACAAAGACATATCTATTATAAAATAGTTTCCAGTATCGACGCAGGTGTAGGTGATGTCTTGTTTGTTTGGATGCTCCTGGTGGAACAGGCGAGACTTTTCCATTAACTTTACTGTTGGCCAAAGTGAGAAGCAATCGTGATATCGTTTTTTTTTGTTTCTTCTTGATATCGCTTGAAGGTGATAAAACTGCTCGCTCCGTGTTTAAACTTCCTCTCGATTTGACAGAAAACGAAACCCAGTGGGATTTCGGTTTGTATCAATTAAAATTCAAATTTGTGATTAAAACTACTTTTACAGATTTTATCACGTTTATTTTTACTTTTTATTTGCTTTTATTTTTAATACCCGACGTTTCGGGTGCTTTCCAGCACCCGTGGTCACGGGGGACTGAGATGACTGACGTCCCGATGTCATTGTTAAACCCGGAGTACCTTCAGCTTTTTTAATTATTGTTTATGGTCCGATCTATGCAAAATGAACCGACTATGTCTTGAGGTCTTGCAGTGTTATGCTTGGGTTTAGTTTTAATTTTATTGATTAGTATAGGATCCCAAGCAGGTGGTAGTACCCAGCCTCCTTCTCTATTAAAATTAGGATGTTTTTTAATTTCAATAGCCTCACGTATCATCCTTGGTGGGAATCGGTGTTCTTTCGCGAGGATTTGTGGTCTATCAAATCTGATGTAATGTTTGTGGCCGTCTAGGATATGATCACAAACTGCAGACTTCCCGGAACGTTGATCCTTCACATCAGCTATATGTTCTTTTACGTTGGTCCTAATTGATCTTTTTGTTTGTCCTATATAAGAGAGACCACATTCACAATCAAGCTTGTACACTCCTGCATCTTGTAGAGGAATATGACACTTGACGGATGGTACTGTCACGTAGACGGTCACTGTGACGTAGGCGCGGGACCCGAAGCTTGTTGTCGTGCAGAACTTGCTTGACGTGATGAAGCTCGAGACGTGGCCAGGTGTTTGCTGTCACAGATCCCTCGTGCTCTCTGTAACAAAGATTTGCCCACGGTAGCTAACTGTGAAGGATGGTGGTGAAATTCACCGTTTAAATATCGGTTTGTATGGGTCTTTTTCCTATACACAGTGTGACCAATGGTGTTATTAGGATTTCGGATGACTAACACATCTAGGAAAGGTAAGGAATTATTTGCCTCTAACTCCATAGTAAATTGAATTTTAGAGTTTATGGAATTAAGATGTTCTAAAAATGCAGTTACTTTGTCTGATGGTAAAATTGTGAAAGTATCGTCTACGTACCGCTTGTAAATCCTTGGTGTAACATGTGCAGTAAGGAGGGCTTTCTCCTCAAAGTCTTCCATGAATATATCGGTGACAATGGGAGATACAGGTGAGCCCATCGCAACACCATCTACTTGCTTGTAAAACTCTTCCTTCCACAATAGATAGCCAAATGTAAGGCAATTATACTGCATATTCTCCTGGCATGTTATTTTCCTCTAGTTTTCTAGTTATAATTGAGATGCAGTCTTCAACAGGTAGGCATGTAAATAGAGACTGAACATTAAAACTGACCATGGTTTCATTGTCAGTAAGATGTAGGTCTTTTATCTCACTGACAAAATGGTATGAATTCTTAGTGTGTGCTCTTGTGTGTCCTCTGAGTGGTGATAGTATTTTAGCTAAGTATTGAGCCAATCTGTAAGTTGGCGAATCAATCTGACTCACTATTGAACGTAATGGAGCATTAGTTTGTGTATCTTTGGTAACCCATACAACTTCTGTGTTTTGGCACATGAAGGTATTATCGAATTAACGTCCAGATTCAATTTTTCGGAGTATTTCTTAATTAGATCGCTAGTTGTTTTAAGCGTATTAGTTGTAGGGTCTGTTTTGACCTTTCGATAAGTAGTTTCATCCGACAAAAGTTGTTGTATTTTAAAATTGTAGTCTGACGTATCCATTATAACCGTAGAATTACCTTTATCTGCGCGGAGAATCGTAAGCTCTGGTCTGTTGCGTAAGTTTTTCAACGCGTTAAATTCATTTTTGAGAAGATTTAATTTCGGCGCTGAACTTCGACGTAACATAGACGAGATGTCTTGACGTATGGCCTCTAAATCTTCATTACCAATATTATTTTTATACAGACAGTCCTCAACACTACAGATAATGTCCTCATACGGTATTTTTCGCGGTGTTATTGCGAAATTAATACCTTTTTCTAAAACTTTTACGGCGTCGTCCAATGTTTGTTTTGATAAGTTGTAGACAGCGCGTTGTTTATGATTCGTGTCTGTGGTCAACGATTTCGTATGTTGGACATTTGATTTAGTTATTAATTTATGGTAGGTATTTATCAATGTGTTTATTTTTGCATTCATTGTATTTAGTTGTTTCGCGTTTATCTAAAGTTTCCATGCAATTTTTATAATCAAATGTCGATAAAACTGTCTTTAATTCACTGGACGAATTGTCTACGGTTTTGTTTATGAAATATAGATCGGTACGTTTTTGCTGAATCACCGTTATTAACAACTTTTTACTAGCCTGATTGAAGATCTTAGCGCTTCCTCGAATGTCTTTTTAGTGGATATCTTGACACACGTAGGAATGAGATTATGATCTCTGCATCTCTTCAAGAATTTTAAAGCTGTTATGTATCTTGCGCGCTTGGTCTTTAGATCCTCTAATCGGCGTATTTTATTTGCTATTCCCGTACTGGTTAACATATTGATTTCTTATATTTACGCGAACACTACACGTGATTAAAACTACTTTTACGGATTTTATCGCGTTTATTTTTACTTTTTATTTACTTTTATTATTAATTCCCGACGTTTCGGGCGCTTTCCAGCACCCAAGGTCACGGGGGACTGAGATGACTGACGTCCCGATGTCATTGTTAAACCCGAAGTACTTTCAGCTTTTTTAATTATTGTTTATGGTCCGATCTATGCAAAATAAACTGACTATGTCATGAGGTCTTGCAGTGGTATGCTTGGGTTTAGTTTTAATTTTATTGATTATAGGATCCCAAGCAGGTGGTAGTACCCAGCCTCCTTCTCTATTGAAATTAGGATGTTTTTTAATTTCAATAGCCTCACGTATCATCCTTGGTAGGAATCGGTGTTCTTTCGCGAGGATTTATGGTCTATCAAATCTGATATAATGATTGGGGCCGTCTAGGATATGATCACAATCAGTCTGCAGTTTGTGATCATATCCTAAACGGTAATAATGTATAGTGTTCGCGTAAATATAAGAAATCATTATTCAAATTTGTATCAATTTAATGATTTATTAATCAAAGCGATTCATTCGTTTTTTCAAGTTATAGTTTGTTAGGATAAAACCTAGGCTAGATCTTTCCTGACATTGCTCTCTATCCGTTAGTAAGGTTTCGTCACAATCAGTTCAGCCACTCCGAAGGTTAGCGCTGACAGGCTGACAGAGAAAATTTAAAAAACAGAGGCCAAGTGCAAGTCGGACTCGCCCATGAAAGGTTCCGTAGCAGCAAGTAACAAAATAAAAAAAAGTTCTTGTGGTAGATTGGATGAAAGGTAAATTGCCGTTTAAGATTTATGACGTATTAAAAAAAACTACTTACTAGATCTCATTTAAACCAATTTTCGGTGGAAGTTTACGTGATAATGTACATCAATAATTTTTTTTAGTTTTATCATTGTCTTATTTTAGAAGTTACAGGGGGGAGAACACAGCTTTTACAACTTTGGAAGTGTCTCTCGCGCAAACTATTCAGTTTAGAAAAGAATGATATTAGAAACCTCAATATCATTTTTAAAAACCTATCCATAAATATCCCACACGTGTGGGTTTGATGAAAAAAATTGTTTGAGTATCAGTTTCAAGTAGGGAACCCCCAAAATTTATTGTTTTTTTTTCTATTTTTGTGTGAAAATCTTAATGTGTTTCTCAAAATACATCTACTTACTAAGTTTTAACAGCATAGTTAAGGACAAAAGTGGCTGTGACATGACGAATCCATAAAGATTCCGTTTTTGGCTAAGGAACCCTAAAATGGTAGTTTATCTGGTAATAGCATGCAAACAATCTCCTGAACTTAATAGAATCCACTTATTTTTATAATATTACAGACAGCTTCTACAATTTTATGTATATGTTTTTTTATAGAAGAGGCGGCAAACGAGCGTGCGGTTCATCTGATGTTAAATGACTACCGCCGCCCATGAACAACCGCAACACCAGGAGGTCAAGAGTGGTCGTACATGAAAGAAACTCCTTGTGAAGCGGTGGTGGACCGCCAAGCATCCAGATGGTGTGGTATCGGGAGGTTTGCTGCGTAGTGCGTTCATGAAATTTGGCGGCTGGGATTAATCCGAATAATTCCTCTGAGCACTGTATATATGCTCTGTAATATATGTAATAGTGTATAGATTAGCTTCACAGTTGCAGGTTACATTGGGTGTTTTCGAATCCTTAAAACTCGATTGTCTGTATGCCTGTATGTATCAGTGTTTTTGCATAAGCTTGTCAGTTTGCAAGTTTGTGAACTATGTCGTAAGTATCCCATAGCTCGAAAACCAAAATGAGAGTAATGTGATCTCCATATCATTTTTAGACCCGTAAATGCATTATGAAAATTTGTTAAAGCTGTCATCGATTAGGTATACTTTATCTCATTTTTTAATTTTCATATAAAATTTATTCGTAGAATAAATAAAACCTAAACAAATTAAAAATGACAGTTTTTTTTACAAAATAGTTCAATTTTTTAGCTTTTATATTCAGTCGAGTTATAATTCATTTGATGAATAAATTTATTAACTCATAATTGAGAACGCGACCCTAAGAGTAACACAACTGAGAGTAAAGTAGTGTAAGTACCTATAGAAGGTAAAATACCTAATTATTTAAACATTGCCTGCAAACACCATTGCTAATGATGACTGATGTCTTATGGTGTGACAGAAATGACGACCGCAGCTCTGAAAAATAACACAGAACCACCAGTAAGAATGAGTAGGTACCTAGATATCGGCTTTGCGTTAATCAAGGAGGAGTGTTCTTTTCTTTTTTCTTTCTTGGAAAGTTTTACACCAAGCAGCGCATAAAAGGAATGAAAAAGCAGTTAGAACATTAGATACCTATATGATAAATTAAAATCAGAATGTAATTTTTGTCCTATACTTACATAGCATTAAAATAAACAATAACTATATATATATAGTTATTGCTAACTATATATATATATATATATATATATATATATATATATATATATATATATATATATATATATATATATATACAAAAAACTAAAACTATAAACTTAAATTATAACTAACTTAAAACTGAATTTCATAACACAGGTTATCCCAGCATGAAAGTCAGGCGATCAACTTATCTATAAGTCCCTTATGCTAGCCATTTTGTTACAATTAATCTACGATTATTATTTTTAAGTTATGCTACAATACTACTTTCTGTGGTATAGTGCTAAGAACGCTGGCACTTTTCTGCATGGCCTTTAGCACTCACTAGCAGTAGAGACGCGACGGGCTCCAATTAATTAGATCGCGAGTCGTAAAGCAGCGCGCACTTCCATTAGCGACGCACCCCGCCGATAAATCTCCGCCCACCGTCCTTCCCCCGCGCTCTTACCGCCGCCCGCCCGCCCGCCCCTAATTTATGAGAAGCTAGTTTCCGGCCCCGCCCGCCGCCCAGCGCGTCCACACCACCGCAGTCGCCCCGCGCGCTCCGCACTACACGCATGTGCGTCCTCACCAGTGAGCAAGTGCTTGGTGTCCCAGTGTATCCCGAACAAAGTATACCAGTGTGACAGTTTACTTTTTAGTTCATCCTCTCCACAACCGATCAAGGAATTCTGTAAGTTTTTGTGTGTGTGCTCCTTTTTTTACGCCAAATCGATATTCCTTACCAAAGTTGGTTTTGGTGTTAATATATTTCATAATTTGAGTAAAAATGTTAATCATTAATGTTTGATTTTTACATTATGTACGTGTATTCATGCTTATTTAATAATTATAATTTGTAATTTCCGAGAAATTTTGCGCGTATTCTGACGGAACTTAATATTATGCAACAGTAACACTACGTTTGTACTATTGTACTTTTATACTATATATCAATTAAAGATTAAAAAAGGCAAAAATATCTTAAATGTCAAATGCGTAAGAGGGCCAGCACAGAGTTTTTATTTTGGAGTACTTATTCAGTTTTGGCCTGGTTAAAGCCTCGACGCGCCGCGCCTTGGCCACCTTTTAAACTTGTATTTTTATGACATCACTTCACGTAGAGCCACATGTGCATTTAATTACCAACTCGGAAAACTCAATCAAATATAGATATTCCATTGCTCATATTTAAAAAGTTTCGGTTTTGAAATGATAGACATAGGTAGTATAATGGATAATATTAAAATATTAGTGCATAATGCATATTAAAAAACCTTTCCAAATGTTAGTAGGCTTTGGAAAACTTTCACATCAAAAGAACGGGAGTCTATTTACCCATGTTCTACGTCCAACAGACTAATTGCTTGCAACTTGTTAGTAACCTATACACAGATTAATTAACAGTCAATTTCTCTATATTACACTGTACAAGTGAGGCTGGCAAACAAGCACACGGTTCACCTGGTGGTTGATGTGGCCTATTGGACCTAGAGACCTGTATCTAACCTCGTTTAAGAATCAAAATGGACAACTTAACATAGAATATCTTATTATTAATAAATATAGTTCACGGTTTTTGTCACTGGTATTCAGTGCCTACGTGGTAGTGCTTCGGTAAACCATTCCACGCTACAGCTACAGCACCCACAGCTGCGGTGTGGCTCTATAACGTAAAATTTAATTAAAAGTGGACACACAATAATATTAATAATAGTATATTAATAGTGGGCTGGCTGAGTGATCTTATAGTGATGTGAGAGACTGGTGCCTAAATTAGGTTTCTGAAAAAATCTGGTCACCAGTACCTCCACTCGGAAACACAGTACCATAGTTAAATACACTGTTATAATTCTTCTGTTTAAACTCCAACGGTTTATAAGTACTTATTATTTTTTATAGTGGTAACCGTTCGTCATGCTACAAAACATTCGAATAGTTGGTATTTTATAAAATAGAAAAAAAAACTATATTGCCCAATTAATTGACTTAATTACCATTATAAATATTCCAGTGTCCATATTAGTCGGTGAATAGAACACATTAATAAATGTTGCCCGAGTCCGATCGGGTTGGTTTTATTTTTATAGAACATCCGTGACATTAAAACTTGTAGTAAGTTTTGCCGCGCTGACGATATAACTTTATTTCTATTCTAGCCTCGCGTTCCGGCTTCGAGTGGTTATTATTAATTAAGATAAAAATAATTTAATTTAGTTTTGGTTATCTTAAAAAAAAATCGGATCAAATATAGGTTAGATAGATACCAGGAGGTGTTGCCTTCTATCCGTTCGACTTGTTGAATTCAACACAATTTGTTCAGTCAGAGGGATAAAACATTCAAAAATAGTTATATCTAAATACCATACAAATGGCCCGCTGAAGTCAATAGAAACAACTTGCTTCAATACTACACACAGACACTCCAATTTTGTTTACATGTATTTCATATTTAGATATATTACAATATATAAAATACAGTATTTATAATCGTTTTATATCATCTAGTATGTTTAGTAACTGTCTTCAAAAAAGAGGAATTTTTGAATTCGACGGTAACTTCTTGTATTACCCGACATTGGCCCAAGACTTGAAGTGCCCGGGAGCCTCTACTTAACTTTATTCGACTGTAAAAGTTAAATTGAACTGAGACAGTTAATAAATTCAATAATAAAAAGATTCAGTGTACGTTGACAACAACTCACTTCTTTTTCTTTTTTTACAACTTTACCACCCTTTTTGGATATTACAGCATTTATTACATTTAATAAGCCCGTGCCTAACATAATTTACATACTGAATACAATTGTTAGTTTTGAGAATTGAACAATTAATCAAAATTAAAAAAGAGTTTATGTACTAATAAAATAAAAAATATGTAATTAGATATTACCGTGTATTGGCGGTTGAGAATATCCACTACCCCATATCTTCCCGCGGGTGTCGTAAGATGCGACAGAGGGAGACAGGCAGGAGATGGGCAGCAGCATCTCCATGATAATAGCAAAAGTACAATGAAAAAACTGCGGTTGCCAACCCGCTCGCCAGGCGTGGCCACTATGGCAAACATCCCCCCACGAGCAACTACCCAAATAAACGACCTCCAGTTGGCCGTCGGCCCCTGCTATTCCTGGTTCCTGTGGCAATTATAGTAACGGCGGGGTAAGGGGTGCTAATAATCTCCGGTAAAGGTTTAGTTGCCACCTAAGAAGACTCGACCTGGCATAATTTAACGCACGCACCCTGAGGACTGACGAGAAAATCCTGGAGCTGGAAGAAGAGATAGACATTATAGGATTATCTGAGGTCCGAAGAAAGGGGGAGAACACGGTAATCCTCGAATCCAGCAAGTTGTTCTATCACTGGGTGCATGAACATCTGTCTCAAGCAGGGTTTGGATTTATCGTCCACAAGTCTCTCGTTAACAACGTTGTTAAGATTGGGAGTGTGTCAACGAGGGCTGCGTAGGTACCTTATACTCAGAATCACCAAACGGCCGACTTCATGGAGAAATAAGGACTCTTTATGGTGATATCTTTCTTCCAGAAACGGCCCCACAGAAAGTGGTCCTGGTCGAGCCCCGAAGCTCCGACAAAAAATGAGATTGACTTCATTATGACGACTAGACAGCAACTACTCAGTGATGTCTCAGTGACCGCAAGGGTGAAAACTGGCAGTGATCACCAAATGGTTAGAGGCACACTGAACCTAAACGTTAAGTTGAAGAGGTCTAATCTAATGAAGTCAACGCTCCCTCCCCTTCGTGCTCTAATCCAAAATCCCGAAACCTTTCAGCTCGAGTTACAAAACCGCTTTCAGTGCCTAAAAGATTACAATGCAGTGGACGATATGAATGACAAACTCGTGGAAAATGTCCATGCAGTTGGAGCTAAGTTCTGCAGGACACGCCTCAGAAGGACACAAAAACTCTCCGATCACAGTCTTAATCTCATGACTGTTAAACGGGAGATGAGGCTGCAATTGTCAACAGATTTGACAGCATAAAGGCAACTGAATAGACAGATCTCGAAATGCATGCAGCAGAACAACGCAACTTTAATACTACTCGTATTGAAGTGCCAGAGATCTGTCAAAAAGAGCCAACTGTCAAACCTGAAGACCGAGTGTGGCAGTATCGTTTTTCGGACACCTGAGATTTTAAGTGAGATTGAAAGGTTCTATGGACAGCTCGCGATCCAAAAGCGAGTCTTATCCGACACTATTCCGATGATATCCCGGACGTCAGTCTGAGCGAGGTTAGAATGGCTTTACAGCACCTTAAAAATGGCGGGGCCCCAGGCGAGAATGGAATTACGGCGGAGCTTCTGAAAGCGGGTGGAACACCGGTACTTAAAGTCCTTCAGAAGCTCTTCAATTCCATCTTCCATGATAGTACTACTCCAGAGGCATGAAGCAGAAGTGCGGTGGTCTTGTTCTTCAAGAAAGGCGACAACGCTCTTTTGAAGAACTACCGACTAATTTCCTGCTATGCTCGAAGTTGTTGACGAGTTAGTTTACCTGGGACAAACAGTCCGACTCGGTAAATCCAACTTCGACCAAAAGGTTAATCGACGGATTCAACTCGGCTGGGCAGCAATTGGGAAGTTACGACACATCTTCTCGTCAGGTATACCCCAAAATTTGAAAACTAGATTGTACAACCAGTGCGTGGTGCCAGGATGACGTACGGATCTGAGACGTGGTTCTTCACTGTGGGCCGTATGAAGACGCTCAAGGTCTCTCAGCGAGATATGGAGAGGGCTATGCTCGGGGTTTCCCTGCGTGATAAACTTAGAAATGAGGATATCTGCAGTAGAACCAGAGTGGTCGACAGAGCCCAGCGGATTAGTAAGCGGAAGTGGCAACGGGACGGCTATGTAGCTCGAAGAACCGATAATAACCGATGGGTAAAAAAAATTTCTCGGTTTATCGGTGATGGTAAAGGTACGAGGTGACAGCCTCGCACCGGTAGGCGTAGTGTAGGGCGACCCCCCACTAGATGGAGTGATGACCTGGTAAGACATGCAGGAAGTTGATGGATGCAGGTGGCTCAGGACCGTGCTTTGTAGCATTCCTTGGGGGAGGCCTATGTTCAGCAGTGGACTTGTGAAGGGCTGTAGGTTATGATGATGATGATGAATTGGATTTATTGTGGAGTTATTTATTTATGTACATATTTTTCTAAATTATAAAAACAGCATTGTACTTAATAAATACTTACTACTTAGTACTAGTACTTATTATATGGATGCAATTTGTATTCGTTTCTAATATTTATAGGTAATTTCAATAAGATTCGTCAGAGTCATAGGCCATAGCTGAAAGTATGAATGCAACGATGTTGACCTTCATAGGGGCTATGCCCAATGCTAGTCTAATTTCGATGTCGGACTGTGAAGAGAACCAGATATCCTTTTTACTCGAAACGAGGCGATCATAGTTTCCAGGGGTGGCAACGCATCTGCATTTTGATTCTGCATCGAGGATTGATTGAGTGGTCTGTAGGCCACAGCATCCACTTGCCATCACGTGGACTGTGTGCTCGTTTGTCGCCCTTATTCTATATTTAAAAAGAAGTTAAAATCCATGCGGAACAACTAAACCGCTCAGGAGACGCGGCGAGATCGTAAATCATGTGCGCAGGTTCTATTTCGCTGTGTGTGAATTTCAACATTTTTATGACACCTTTTTTGCCTTAATGTAGACTTTATATAAAATTTTATAGCTTTTTAAAGACGCTTTTTAAAATTATTTAAACTAGTCTAATATATTACGCAGTTCCTATTTTTGGGTTAATGACCGGGGCCGAGAGTCGTTAAGGCACGACGTTTGTACCTTTATTGTAAGATGAAATTATCATACTTAAATACTTTAAAATAAATAATATATAGTATTTAAGTACGATAATGGTGATATATTGAAAATGGTCCAAATTAGTATTACCCTTAACTGACGAGAAAGTATGCGTAGGTATATGAATTTTTTTTTGGGAGAAAGGTGACAAACGAGCACACAGTCCACCTGATGGTAAGTGGATGCTGTGGCCGTAGTAATTTACATTTATCTTCGATTAAGAATCGATATAAAAATGCGCTGTCACCGCTGATAACTAATATGGAATGTCTTGTATCCAGTTAAAAAAGTTTTTGGTTCTTGAAACTCATCATACCACACTAGAAACACAGCAGCGGGTTCAGCGCATCTCGCATACTGCTACCCGTCGCCATTACGGATGTTTTAAGTCTTGAGTAAAAATATTGAAATGCCACTATCTTTCCTAAGTCACAAAATGACCAAAATAAATGAGCGGAAGGGTAGTCTCCAATACGGAATTCTAGAACGAACAGCTCTCCCCTCTAGTAAAACCACTTACGCACGGATTCTCCAACGCGATGATCTAAACTGGAAGGTTTAGTTTCATTTCCACAAGCATAAATAACAACAATATTAAAATAAATGCCAAAGTATGTTTAGGAACCATTCGCACCGCACCGGTTACGTAAATTGCAACGGTTTTATAACACGTACAAGTAGATGTTTTTTTTGGTTATTGCTTTTACCTGAACGTGGAAGAGCCATGCTGCAGCTACGTTACGGTTGTCGCACGAGTGGGTCTGCTCAACCGAGGAAGGACCACGCTCTCACGGAATACCAGCGTAAAAGAAAGCTTAATGCAGCTATGTTTCGTACGGTGAGTGAAGAGAACCGTAGAACTTTATTACTGGAAATGAGTCATTCCATCTTAGTCATTTTGATTTTCTATTGAAGATAGATAAAGATATCTATGGGTCTCAGACTTTACTTACCACCAGGCGGACTGTGTGCTCTTTTGTTACATTTATATTTAATTAAAAAAATCTTTAATTAACTTAAAATTAATCCGGCCCCGTGGATCTATCACTATGTTTTTTATTTTTTTCTTCGATGTATACATTATTTTTGAGTAAATATCGAGAATATTAATTTCAATATGCATAAATATCTTAAACATAGATTATGTTAGGATGTGCGTACACCAGTACACGCAAGTTATGGAGGTAGCGACTGCGTTGCGGTGTCAGGGTTGCTACTTACAGTTTCATGCTTTAGACGATTTGATAATATTAAAGAAAGGACATAAGATGAAAATATAGGAAACCATATTGTTTACAATAAAATGCTGATATAGTATCAACATTAGCGACATTTATTTATAAAAAATAATGTTAATACGCAATGTAGCGAATTTGTCTCTTTAACATCGTGCGTCACCTCAAAGTGATTTTTAAACTCTTTAACCTCAAGTCGTAGGAAATGTCGAATACGCGCGATATTGTCTTGTTCTCTTTTATGGATTGAAAATTCGGGGACTTTGTGGGTCCGAAATAAAACGTGCTTTAAAATAAAGGACGTCTGGCAACTGTCTACATCCCTATGCGGTGCGAACGTTACTTTACTTGTCGAGTACCTGTAGCCGGCGCCATTGTCAAGCACGGCACGGCATTCCGCGCATACTAGTCCGTTGACACGTCACTGACAAGATTGCTCGCGAATAACTTTAACTAAACCGCTAGTTAGTAGTAAACTATGTGGTGAAGAAATTAAGTAAAGCTACCTGTTTTAATAACTGAATTAATTAACTGTCCCAATCAAGTAATAAAAATAAAACTGTAATAGTAAAAATTAAAGTAAGGTTATTGCCTATATAGGTACCACTGATGGGCATAGACTTCCTCTCATTTGTAAGAACGTTATGGAGCAATTTGTCCGTCTGCTCTAATGCGTGCTGGCTGCTGGTAGACTTCACATAACTTCAAAATATTCTTATTTCTTAGACATGTTTATTTCCTCACGAACTTATCTCCACGCAGAGGACATGGTAAAGCATCACTTAAAACTATAATTTACAATTTGATTGGTGTCGAAAAGAAATCACGAACAAACGAAAGCACTCGAATAAAATAATTTCATTAACTCTCAGTAAACAAATACCAAGACGCGTGGGCAGACACTACGGATTTCCATTTGGCTTGATCCTGACTCATCTGTCTGTATAAATCACATTAGACTAAAATAACTCTATTATGTAGCAGGTGTCCTCATATTTTTCAAAGCTTACCCTCCATGTACTCGTACATGGAAAACATCCAGATACAAAACAATCTTTTTGAGTTTGAGTTTGAATCACTTGTAGGCCATACTAATGCTTGTACCACGCGTGGTTTAAAACCACAAGTGCACTTAGCACTAAATAGCGCCACGATCTGTAGAAGTGATTTATAAACCTTTAACTACTCAAACTTTATCATATATTTTTCGCTTTGAGTCAACCGCAAGACACTGTTTTTCAATACAACGTTTTCAAACTAACTTTTGGTTAAAATACCGATCATTGTGTAAAAACAGCATTTAGGCGCCACTTCACTGTGACCGATGAATTTTTTTATGACGCCCATAAACTTGCCTTGCCGAAGCCTTTTGCCGAACTTAAAACAAACGTACACCTTAACGCAAAACTTCTAAAGGTATAAATTTGCTTGTTAAAGTTAAACTTCTTTACGCACGCTTGACTTGGGCGGTTGGCGAATGCGTGACATAAGCGTTACGAAAGCGAAAGCGTTACGTTTTGGGTGGACTAAGGCATGGCTCAAGGCAGCAACCAGAACGTCATCTTAGTACGTACAGTATGACTTTGCCCGTATTTTGCCACCCTTAGGGTAAAAAAGTTTATAAAACTTTATACAGGATCTGCAAAGTACATAATAAAAATAACCACGATTGATGAAGATATCGTATGTGTACTACGACACATACAAAAAAGAAGAAAAAAAACGTACAGTTGAATTAACAATCTCCTTCTTTGTCAAAGTCAACATAGTTTTATTTTCAGCTAGAGGTGATTTACAAAATTATTATTTAGACTTGCTATATTGCCTTATTTGTCACTATATATTCAGAGCTAGATTTTGTTAAACTCATAAATACAGAGTGCAAACGCTGCTGGCGTTTTCTACAATGGCCTCAAAATTTAATTAACACTCGTGACAAAAACTTCTAAAAATGTTGGCAAATCTATGTAATATTTAAGTTGATAACAATTTAGTATTGTATAGTACAGAAATCATTAGTAGTTGGAATTTATTTTACAAATTGTATTGCGTGTAATTTGAAGTTTTTAATTCCCGGCGTTCACGTCAATTTTTAATTAAGTTTAAGTTGATGGTAGCCTTTGTTAACTACGACAACGTACTAAAAATTAATGTTTAAAAGTTGATGGTAGTCCAAGCTAACTACGACATCAGGACGTCAAACACTTCAGTCTTCCCACCCACCCCCCACCCCGTGACCACGTGTATATAGTGCCGGATAAGTCCGGAAATTAAGAAAGTTATAAAAACACAATAAAATCCGTAAAATTGGTTTTATTCCACGTGTAGCATTCGCGTCAAAAAAAAAAAACATTATCACTAGTAATTGTAAAAATGTAGGAAACCCGCATTGCAGTCTGTGTCCAACTTGTTGCGGTGCTGTTCGAACGTGCTCGCCTGCGAGGGCCACCGTCTCGATTGTTATTGAAGTAAAACTTCTCTACGCACGCTTGACTAGGGGAATAAGCTGGCCAACGCGTGACGAAAGCGTTACGAAAAGTGTGATTGGGCGAGGCGAACGGGAGTAGAGAGGAGGATATAAGCAATTCGTCGATCGTTCTGAACAATTTTATGAATTAATATTTTGTACAATACATTAAATACTCTACGTTTAAAGTGAATAAAATTGTAAATTCTTTTTAAAGTTCATGTTTTGTGAATTTTCGGGTGAAAAGTAACAAATTATGGAAGGAAGCCGATAATAAATTTAAACATTTGTAGAAAAGTAAGCACACTCGTTTTTTGTACATACAGCTTGTTTTAAATAAAACCACTTTTACCTACAATATATTGATCACTATGTGCCCACCATCAGCCCACCATCAGCCCGTGGATCTCGAAAGAGGCTACTGAAGAACACTGATACAAAGTACGGGTAACAGCATCTTCGTGAAATATTCATAAATAATTAAAAACTTGCTGTTGCTGAATAGCCAGCCAGAGTGATAATTATGGTAAATATGCAGCTTTTTATACATGGTAGAGCCATGCTATAGTTATATTAGTAATATACATAGTTGTCGCACGAATGGGTCGGCTCGACCGGGGAAGGACCATACTCTCACAGAATACCAGCGTAAAATAGCAGCTTAACGCCGCTGTGTTTCGTATGGTGAGTGTAGAAAAACGGAGACCCTTTTTACTGGAAACGAGGCATTCCATCTTAGTCCTCACGGATGGCAATGCATCTGCATTTTGATTCGTAATCGAGGATAGATGTAAATGTCTATGGGCCACAGCAACCACTTACCATCAAGTGGACTGAGTGCTCGTTTGTCACCCGAAAAATGCCCTTATAAGGGGGATGTTCAGCGAAGATATAATGGACTATACCTAATGATGATTGATGGTGTAATAAAATGTATATTGTACAATATTGCGCAATTCAGAGGTTGCGCAACATTAGTTTGCAAAAATACACATTTTATTTCAAAAGAGTATCATTTAGAAGGCGAGGAGATTTGTCAGAAAATTGGTGTCAAAAAGAGTAGTTTCTTATAGTATGAAATAAATCTAGCTCATTTTTGAAAGGGTTTGAAGCAGAATGAAATTCTTCACGGTTCCTTATATTGTATTGTAATTTCTCCACCAATTTTTAAGTTGTTTTCCTTTTTCGTGGAGCATGCTGTATTCGTATTAATACACTCAAAATTATAATTAAACTATCGATAATGCTCAAGGGGATGTGGGACTTTAATCGCCAATTACATTGCGTGGCGATCACGTCAAGCCTCCTTACTAGGGGAGCATCTATGGACTAATTAAAAAAACCGGCCAAGAGCGTGTCGGGCCACGCTCAGTGTAGGGTTCCGTAGTTTCCCGTCCGTCACAATAAGTGTTCCCACTTATGAGTTTAAAGGTGGGTATCCATTATGTTCGCGCTCCAGCAGCGCTCCGCGCTCCTGCAACTGCTCCAGGTAGTGGGTACTGTTGTTTCCATCCAAGTTCAAAATAATTTTCCTAGAAAGTCCTTATAAAGTTCTACTTTTCAGATTTTTTTCATATTTTCTAAACTTATGGTTCAAAAGTTAGAGGGGGGGGGACACATTGTTTTTTACTTTTGGAGCGATTATTTCCGAAATTATTGACATTATCAAAAAATGATTTTAGAAACCCGTACTCGTTTTTAAATACCTTTCCAACAATATATACCACGTTAGGGTTGAAATAAAAAAAAATATCACTTCCCACTTTACATATAGGGGGGCTACCCTAATAAAACATTTTTTTCCAATTTTTATTTTACCACTTTGTCGGCGTGATTGATACACATATTGGTACCAAATTTCAGCTTTCTAGTGCTAACGGTCACAGAGATTAAGCGAGGACGGACAGATGGACAGACAGGCATGGCGAAACTATAAGGGTTCCTAGTTGACTACGGAACCCTAAAAATCAGGCGTTACTGTGCATAAATCAATTATATTGAAGATAGGAATTATTTAAACAAGTTTTTTTTAAATATTTTCAATGCCATTAACATGAGTGACAATCACTTTAGCCACTCCTGGTAAGCTAAAGATGCATGAAGATCGCCGTAAAAAAATAATGTGAGACACATTATTTTTCTCTATCTAGGTTGAAGACATCTACAACTATCATTGTTTAAGAATCAAAGCATCTGAGGACTAAGATGTAATGCCTCGTATTCGGAAAATAGGGTATCCGTTCCTCTACACTCACCATACGAATCACAGCAGCAATACTCAGCTATTTTATAATGTCATTTGTGCTGCAAGCATAATATACCTACGGCGTGGCACTACCACGTGTAACGTTTACTTCTGGATCAACAAAATACCAAATTTTATCATCCATTCTCCACAGCCTATCAAAGTCACTGCATAACATAGGCATCCCCGTAGATTGTCTCATAATTTTTTTCACTGCTTGCTCACACCCTCCTGAATTGCATGCAATATCCCCGTCTCCCACTAATCCCAACACCACCACGTCCAACAGAAAAGACACACACACACCACCATCGATGATACGACATGTGTTTTGTCTTTAAACCATAATTAATGATACATCTTTTGCGCAGGTGCTCTTCAAACTTTATTTTTACGAGAATATTATCTATTCAATTTCAAATATTTTTAGTCTGTGAACTCTTTATAAACGGAGAAAAATATTTATTAAAATTAAAATGTTATATAACTTTATAAATATTTAAGGAGATTTAATTTCAATGTAATAAAAAAGTCGTATTATAAACCATATATAAAAATAAAATATAAATATAAAAATATCGGATTAATAGATGCTAAACGCGATAATACCCACAAAATTAGTTTTATTTAATACTTCAATGCTTTCATCGTCATAGTTTCTTATTGTCGGTCTGTATTTACTTGTCTCGGTGATGTTAATGCTGTCATTCATTTGGCAATAACAGCTTTATTGACTCGGCTCGGAAGGTCGTCCTAATATATTACACTATCATGCTCTTTGAACTTTTAAGACCTCGTGCGAATTAGAAAAAAAAAGTATTCTATTATAAGATACTAAACTATTTTTAAAGATTTTTTAATAGGATAGTGTTACAAACGAGCACTGACTCCACCTGATGGTAAGTGGTTGGTGTGGCCCATAGACACCTACATCTATCCTCGATTGCGAATCAAAATGCAGATGCGTTGTCACCCGTGAGGACTAAGATGGAATGCTTAGTTTCCAGTAAAAAGGGTCTCCGGTTCTTTACAACCATACAAAACACAGCAGCATTAAGCTACTATTTTACGCTTGTATTCTGTGAGAGCGTGGTCTCTCCCCGATCGAGTCGACCCATTCTTGCTACAACTATACTTCTAACATAAATTCAGCATGGCATATTAATATTAGTTGGCTAAGATGAAGAAAAGAAAATAATGTGCGTGGACTATCACTGCCGCCACTAGTTCCTGCTACACTCCGGCTGACACTACACTAGGACAGACACCTCACTGTCGATAAAATGTTGTGACACGGTTCGCTTACAACAATACGAGACACGTAATTTAATTTTTCATCCGGATCTAAGCAAATTTACTTTATCGTCTTTAACTTAATGAATTTTCGCAGACACACGTGGTTCTATTAATTATTATAAAATATTTAAACCTTTATGTATAAATAAACAAGATGTGTATCAAGTTTGCCACCACTCCCTCACCAGCCCTTAGCATTTCGAGTAACACTCCAACATATACGGCTGGCTTAATTGCTTTCATGTTTTTCATTGCTTTCATTATTTCATCTATACTTATATCCCTACCTCTTTCCTATTCTTTCGGAATTTCTAGTTCATTTAATTCAAACGTCTCCTCACTCATAAACACGCTTTCAAAGAATTCCTTCCATCTCTTTAAGCACGAAACTTCGTCATTCTGCATACAGCCATTCTCGTCTCGTCTAGACTGTTTTGAATTAATAAATCTATACTAATAAAGCGGAAGGGTTTTGCATGTTTTTTTGTTGGTTTAAATACGCCGATCTCTAGAATTAACAGTCAATTCGAAAAATTATTTTTGTATAACTGATGGAAATAAGGATATCCGCAGTGGAACCAGAGTAAGCAGCAACGCCCAACGTATTGGTTAGCTGAAGTGGCAATGGACCGTACAGCTCAAAGAATCGACAACCGATGGGGAAGTAAGGTTCTTTAGTGGCAGCCTCGTACCGGTCAGCGCAGAGTAGGACGGCCCACCACTAGATGGAGTGACGACCTGATAAGATATGCAGGAAGTCGGTGGATGCAGGTTGCTTTGGAGCGTGCTTTGTGGCATTTCTTGGGCGTGGTCTACGTTCTGCAGTAGACTTGCGAGTAGCCGTAACAATGTTGGAAATGATGATAATGATGTCCATATTTAAAACAACGATCACGCGTTTTTAGGATACTTACACGGAATACCAGAGCAAAAAGCAGCGTGATGTAGTGGTTCGTGTGTGTGTGTGTGTGACGAGAACCAGTGCCCCTCTCTGGAGGCACGTTATCTTAGAGTACTCAGAGCATCTGCATTTTGATTCTTAATCAAGTGTAGATGTAGATGTCTATGGGCCACAGCATTTATTTACTATGCTATCAGGTGGACTGTGTGCTCGTTTGGCGGCAGTATTCCTTTAAAAATATCACATATGATTTTCAAACCTTAACTAACATATAATAAATAAAACTTCTATATGTGTATATTTACTATTTATGACATATAATCGAAGTTGTGATCAAATAAAAATCGTATTTTATAAACTGGAAAGTAGCATAACATACAGCATTTGCTGTAAGAAGATTATAAATCCCTCGTAGACCACCTATATCAACTTATCCTAATCATTTTCATAGCAAAATGTTGTATGAGAATCCACTTTCGCGAAACATGGCTTATACAAAGCGCTGTTTTGCAAAGAAAAAAAGAACATAAGAGCCAAAATTCAGGGAAAAGTTTATAAGAATAAGTAGTTTTTAAATTTGTACTCTCAATATATTGGAAGTACAAAAACATAAGTAGCTTTTAAAAAGATATATTCATTATGTAAATACAATACGAGTAATAATCACAAGCTAGTAATACCAGTTAAGTCGACTCCATTGAGCCACTGATTCATTCTTGAGGCAATTTTGGCATGGTACTTTTAAATCACAGAAAATATGTAATATTTGCCTGTATTTATTTAATTAAAAAAAATTAAAGTCAAAACATAGTTATTGTCCGTTCATCGTAACTTGATGCGTGATCCGATTGGTAGCCTTGTAATTTACAGTGTTGCATGTTTCAATGCGAATGGCGTTCCCGAAATGTAGGGACAGGTATTATAGAACGGGATATAAGAGCATGTATGCATGAAGCTCAAGCACGAGGTTGCGGGTTCAAACTTGGCATGTACAGTCGAACGCAATTAGCGCTAACAGTTAAGCCTTAAAAACGTCTTTATTTCGTATGAGTAAGGGCATTAATTTCGAAATTCAACTGTTACTACGGAGGTGCTGATGACTATGCTTATGTGATTTTTTAAGTGTCATAGTGTATTCTCTGAAACAATCCATATATCAATGGGGACATTCAGGTTAAATTAATTAAGACAGGGTTAAAAGAATCACAAATCAAGGTGTAGTAAAGGGATCATATTTTCTTCAATGTTACTTGGATGCTCATTGTCACTATCACTTTCGTCAGTGTCACTGCTAACCCACAATAAAAAGCGATCACTTCCTTCAACTATTATTTTATCTTTCACTATGTACTCATCTTCAATTTTTGTAACATGTGAACACTCTTTATTCCAAAGCTGATTGCTTATTGAGCCAAACAATTCTTTTATAAGTGATTACTTTTGATCATCATTACCTCAATTGGATTTAAATGCGCATGATATGGGGACAGTTGCAAAACATTATGACCATGTGATTTAATTAATTTTTCAGCTTTATATATGGACTTTGGTTTATTTTTTTATTAATTCATATAAAACATTTTTGGCAAATATGGTGAAAACAATAGTCCCTTGTTTTGAAGCCACTCTACCATATTTACTTTGAGGCTTGCCATATTAGGGCTTATATGTTTGAACAGTGTGATATGGTTCATTGTCCATCACAATCACACAATTACGTGGCAGGTTTAGTAAAACAGTCGTTATGGTAGTCTGTTGATTTAGTTTGTGACTTGAATAGCAGTAACTCATTATTAATAAAGCAGTATGTAGTTCCTGAATCTGCGTATGTACCTGAATCCTCTGACCAATACACATTCTTCAGAAACTGACTGCCAAATTTGCCAAATATATATATATATATATATATATATATATATATATATATATATATATATATATATATATTTCTACACTTACATTTATTTTAATTTCATTTAGCATTTTACAAACTGTTGTTACTCTAAATCTTTGTAACTGATCACCCTAAAAATATACCGGTCATGGCGGCAATTCGGGCACCAACATGTTGCAATGGCTAAATCAGCTTGTTTTCCGCCTTTTCTTTTTACAAAAAATGCATAAACTTGAAGAATAGTTTGTCGTTTAGCAATTTTAACCACTTTCATCATTTTTAAAACTAAGATTACATAATTAAGAAGCAAAAGAGCACACAGATAGCAACCGATCAAGTTCAAAGAAAAATGACGGCTAAGGAAGCAGTGCTACCAATCACTCACGCGTCAAGTTAAGATGAACGGACGATATAACCATTCCTGTGAACAAGGTTGTCTCTAACATAAGACCTTTATAAGTTCAAATCCTGATTTAATGAAGCATAGTAAAGTAATACCTTTATTTAAATCTGGTAGTACATTGGACCCCTCTAATTTTAGACCTATTTCTGTACTGCCAACACTTAGTAAAATTTTTGAAAAAATTATTCTTGATCAATTGTTAATTTTTTTTAATGTAAATAAATTACTTCATAAAAATCAATTTGGTTTCACAAGGGGTCGCTCGACAACTGATGCTGGTGTTGAGCCGATTAAATATATATTTAATAAAAAAAAAAAATAAAAAAAATAAAAAGTTTTATTCATAACCACGGTCTGACAAATACATATATCATGGTAGACTTCTTCTATTGAGCGCATAATGCGCCCGTATCAGAAGTAAGCCCCTCTTCCATATCATAAAATTTACTAAAGCTAGAACCGCTTGTACAAATTAAAGAAAGTAAAAATAATATATATGTAGTGTGTGTGTATGTAGTGAATGTGTAGTGTGTGTGTAGTATGTGTGTAGTGTATGTGAGTATAATGTGTTGTGTGAAAGTTTACATACGTTTCCCCCATGCACAGCCCTACGACATAAAAGGTCTTGGGATCAGCGTAAGCCACTGAGCAGAGGTGGTAGTTACATATACAAGTACATGGAGGTTATGATGTGTGTATGTATGTAATGAGTGAGTGATTTACACAAAAATAACCTCATATCAAAATTCCAATTTTAACAGATTTTCAACTTCAATAAATTCTAATGTCTTCAGCCATTCAGTGAGTTTTAGTTTACAGTTTCTATAAGTCATAGGATATATATCTAGTATTTTATTTATTTGATTATATAAGTGAGACGAGATGTTTTTGTACTGATTGCGAGCAAATTTAGTCTTGGTGTAATTTAGTGTGGCGACTCTATCTTTTCTTCTTTTAGTTAAAATATTGGTGTCAACATTAAAGGACATATGTTTTTTCAGAACTACGTGCAATATGTATAGTTTACGAACTGACAATAAATCTGCATATAAATACAATGAATTTGTTGAAAACTGACGTGTTTTGAAATACATAATTTTTAATAATCCCCTTTGAGCTCGTTCTAATTGTATAAAATGAGTTTTTACTGCACCCCCCCATATCGTTATACAATAAATCAAAACAGATTGTGCCAACGCAATATAGATCTGATCAAGTAACTTTTTACTTGCAACGTGTCTTAGTGTTTTAAAAATCCACATTAATTTACGTAATCTGTTAGAAACTAATTCGACATGAGACACCCATGAAAGTCTCTGGTCCACTAAGACACCAAGGTACTTCGTAGAAGTTAGTCTAGTTATAGTGGGGCAGTTGCAATTCGTGCTAACTAGCGGCTGACAGCAATGAATCTTAATATCACTGGGAAAGTCAGGCAGACTGTTTTTTATGGAAAACAAAATATAGTTTGTTTTAATGGTATTTAATGTTAGTAAGTTAAGACTTAGCCATTGCGAAATCACAGCCAAACCGTACTCTGTATTCATCTTTAAATTGTTGAAGGAGTCGCCTGTAAACACAATGGCAGTGTCGTCAGCATATGAGAATATGCTAGCATGAGGGATCTTCATATTGCAGAGTTCGTTTACGTATATTAGAAACAGGGTGGGCCCTAAGACGCTTCCTTGCGGTACGCCATAAGTAAGACCAGTTTTTTGACTTATATATGAACCTATTTTTAACCTCTGAGTCCTCCCAGTCATATAACTTTTAAGCAAGTCAAGGGGCACACCTCTAATCCCACAGTTTTCTAACTTTTGCAACAGGATGGGTGTAGACACGGTGTCAAATGCCTTTTTAAGATCAAGAAACACTGCGAGGCAGTTTGTCTTTTTATCAAGATTATCAACAATTACAGAAGTTAGGGCTTCTACAGCGTTTTCAGTCGATTTCCCTGCTTGAAAGCCAAATTGTGAGCTGGATAAGATGTGGAACTTATTGAGGAAACTTATGAGCCTCTTGTTGATAAGTTTTTCTATAACTTTCGATATTGCCGGCAATACCGAAATTGGTCTGTAGTTGTTGATATCCTTCTCATCTCCACCCTTATGCACAGGTGTTACTAGGGACTCCTTGAGCAAAGACGGAAATATACCTTTGCAAAAACAAAGATTCACTAAATGACAAAGAACCGGCACGACTTCTGCTCTTGCAAGTTTTAGGAAACTAGCTGGAACGTTATCCCAGCCTGGTGCACTGTTAGATTTTAATGACATCAGAATAGAGTGTACTTCTTCCATATCTGTATCGTAGAGAACAAAAGATGATGTCTGAGTATTTGTACAAAAATTGTGCATAAATTGTGTCTTGTTTGGCCGGACAATCGCATCGGCCAAGTTTTTGCCCACACAACTAAAGTAGTTATTAGCTTGATCAACGGAATCACCTGCGCAAGGCCCAATCTGCAGTAACTTTGTATTATCCCTTTTAGAGTGCTTCCTATATGTTACTTTAGCAATATTTTTCCAGAGATTCCTAGAATCACCCACCGAGACCTCCAGAAGCTTCTGTTCATATTTCCGTTTCAAATTTCTAACTAGATTTTTGCAATAATTTCGGTATCTTCGGTAGGAAATTCTAAGAATCTCGTCGTTGGGACTTTGACGGAGCTTTTGCTGTAGATTATTCCTATGCCTGATACAACGCAGCACACCTGGAGTCATCCAAGGCTTAATTATGCGTTTACATTTAGGTACAAGAAGCAGTCTTGTATTTTCTTTTAAAGATTGCATTAGTTTTCCTAACAATAATTCGGTTAATACATTTGGATCATTACATAAAAGCAGTTCATGTATGTTTTTATTTTTTAAATCGATTATAGCTTTTTCAAAATCCACAATACATTTTGTTTTATTATACACTAATTGAGGTTTAACATTAGTTATGTGTAGCAATACCATAGTATGATCAGTTATTGTCGTGTTCAAAACTGCAACTTGGGCCACTTTATCGTGCGTAAGTTTAAGCATTATATGATCTAAAGAACTATCTTCCCTAGTAGGGAAACAATGTCCCATCATTACACTATGAGTACCTAGCATATCTAGATATTTTAATCGATTATTCCGCTCCAAACTTTGTTCTGAGTCTTTGGAGATAATATTAATATTTATATCACCTGATAATATGATATTTTTACACATACTTATAGATTCCAAATGATCATTTAATGAATTTATAAAGATGTCTGCATTTGTATTAGGTGATCTATAAATAGCCAAAATTATAACTGTTTCTATTTCTATTTGAAGACACGAGGCATTTTGAAGTAAAATTTCCTTTACATTAACAGCCATATCATTCTTAACATAAGCCACTACTCCATCACTTTTATTAAAATATCGAGTAGAAGAGTATGATACATAATTTGTGATAGCTGGTATTGATTTGTGTTCTGAGAGCCAACATTCGGTCAAAATAATGATTGATGGACAAAATTTAAAACTAGTTAGTGTAGCAAGCAGGTCATCAAAATTGGAATAGATACTACGAACGTTTTGGGTTATCATCTTGAAATCCTCATAACTTATATTTAATAACTTTTCAACATCTTCAACATTACATTTTATTGATCGTGCAATTTCTAAGTTGTCCATGTTAGTTATAGTATTTAATGTACTAATCATTAAAAATAGATATTGAAGTATAGAGTGGTAGCAAACAGTTTGTTTTTCTCGCAACATTATTAAGGTTATTTACGTTTATAGCTAAGTGATTTGGTGTGTGTGTGTGAAAGGGTGTATATATGAGGGTGAAAGTGAATGTGTATGTGTGGTTATGTGACGTTGAGTGTTTAACAATTAATTTTATAAAGGGGTTAATGCATGGGAGAATTCACAGGATGCTTTGGGTTTGTTCTGTGACCTATCCAAGGCCTTTGATTGTGTTCACCATGAAACATTAATCAGGAAACTTCAACACTACGGTGTAAGAAATGATGCTCTTAAATTAATTATTTCATATTTAAGTGACAGAACACAAAAAGTTGTTATTAATAGTATGAGTTCTTCCGGGTCGATTGTACAAATGGGCGTTCCTCAGGGCTCAATTCTTGGCCCCTTTCTGTTTCTTGTATATATTAATGACTTACCTTACATAGTAGGGGATAACCATGATATAGTATTATTTGCTGATGATACTTCATTAATTTTCAAATTAAAACGACAGTTATTAAATTACGACGAAGTAAATAATGCTATAGCTAAGTTAGTCAATTGGTTTAATGTTAATAATTTGCATTTGAATGGAACTAAAACTAAATGTATGAAATTCGTAACTCCTAATGTTAAACATGTCAATACTAATGTAATTTTAAATGGGGAGGAGCTGAGTCTTGTCGATACCACCATTTTTCTTGGAATCACACTGGACGCAAAGCTTCAATGGCTCCCCCATATATCAAAACTAGCTAGCAGACTTAGTTCTGCAGCATATGCTGTAAAAAAGATTAGAACTCTTACCAGTGTTGAAACAGCTAGAATAGTTTACTTCAGTTATTTCCATAGCATTATGTCGTATGGTATTTTGCTATGGGGACACGCGACTGACACTGAAATTATATTTATTTTACAGAAGAGGGCCATTCGAGCAATATATAATTTAAAACCAAAAGAGTCACTGAGACAAAAATTTAAAGAAATTAATATATTAACTCTGGCCTCTCAATACATTTATGAAAATGTAATGTACGTACACAAAAATAAAAGTAGTTTTGCGAAAATAAGTGATATTCATTCTGTAAATACTAGGAGCAGACACAAGCTGGTAGTACCTGTTACTCGACTCACCGAGTCAGTAATTCATTCTTGGGGCGATGTATACGCTTTTACAACAAAATCCCAGAAAATATACAAAATTTGTCATACACAAAGTTCAAAAATGTTATTAAACTAAGTTTGTATAAAAAGGGTTATTATAATATTAAGGAATTTATAGATGATAATAACCCCTGGGAAGGGTGATCGCTACCAAGCTATTTCTAATTTGTCTTGTGTTGTTGATTGTAAACATGATTGTAAGCTATTATTAAAAAAAAAGTCCCGCTGGGTTTCTTGCTGGTTCTTCCCAGGACAGAGGTTTTTTTTTGCGAACCAGTGGTAAATTAAAAAAGTGACGTTCAATAAGTATTTTTATAATCTACATTGAATAAAAAAGTTTCTATTTCTATTTCTATTTCAAAATAGTAATTTTTAAATAGAAATGTAAGAAATGGTTTTAAATTTAATGTTTTTTTTAAAACGCATTCATAAAAGAAGGAATTAAAAATTTGACTGACTTTGAGACTATTGATACGCGATATTTCTTATCTTCGTCAATTCTGAACCCATATTAAAAATAATAAAATAATTTTTCAAAATCGGGACTTTCATTCTTTTATAAATTATGTTATATCATGTTATAACGACTTCAGAATATGATATTGTTTAATTCTTTTTTGTTCTTTGGAGTCAGATCTAAAAAAAAAAATTATAAACGTGTAGCATTACATTTTAATTGACTTCAGCACAGAGGTTTGTTGTAAATTATTTTCCAAAGTACTTTTTACATAAATTAGCACGAAATGAAATTCTAAGTTATAAGTGCGTAAACCGTGCGGTACAGATACGAAATTAGTCGAGTGAGTAACACGTGAGACTCGAGCCCTACCTGGTCGCCGTCCGGTTCCGGACACTAGACGACAGCCTTATCACGTCTCGCATCTCCCGGCACTGAGTTATTGCGCGGCTCCTTCCGCAGCCTCCCGTCAGCTGACTCACGACCAGATCTCGTTCGGAGATACGCGCAACGTAAACAACTGATTACCTGAGCATTTCTTGTCACAATTTGCAAGACTACTCGGACTTGAAGGTGTCTTTAAATTGAAGAAAATTCATTAGAATTATCGGTTTTTGCTGGATGTATTTTGTATACTTTCTCTTAGTAACCTGCACTAAAGATGTTTGGAGAATCAGCATTTGTGTGGTTCTTAAAACGTCACTAAAGCCTGCCTGTAAATCAAAGTAGAATTTGCTTAGTTCTTTTAGTTTTGTGTTTATTTTATAATAGGTACATCAGTACCTATTATGTAATCCTAGCTGTAGCGGCTTAGGTCTTAGGTTCGAAACTCGTCATAAATTTCGCAGTACTACTCATTTATTTTCACAGTACATTTTATGTATTAATGTGTGTGTGTTTGCATAAACATATACGTGTACCTAATTTTTTCTGTTTTTTATTTCTTGCTCCTCAACAGGTGTTGATCTTATTAAAAATATTTTTATTATCTGAGAGAATTCGCAAGATGCCTTAGGTATTCTTTGTGATATTTTCAAGGCTTTTGATTATGTTCATTATGTGACATTAATCTAGAAACTACAACATTACGGTATCAAGTAAAGTAGTCGGCTTAGACCTATTATTTCATATTTAAGTAACAGACTCAAAAAGTCTTTAACTATGGCAAAGGTTCCTCCGGATCAGTGGTATCAATACAAATTCCTCAGTGCTCGATTCTTGCCCCGGTCTTGTAGAGGATAACCACAATATAGTATCGTTTGCTAATGACATCTCTTTAATTTTCAAACTCAAACGGCCGTCAATTAATTGTGAAGATGTAAATAATGCTCTATCGAACATAAACAAACATAACATAAACATAAACACTCACGCCTGTCACCCAGAGGGGTAGGCAGAGACTACAGACTTCCATTTGGCACGATCCTGACACACCTCTCTCGCCTCCTTCACATCCATACACCTACGCATGCATGCTCATCGGTTAAGGGTACTTCTAATTTGGCCCGTTTTCAATAAATCGCCAATTTGGTCGATAAATTTTCGCCTAGGACGTCCCTTTCCGACTCTGCCATTCACTTCTGCAACATAAATTTTCTTTGTCACTCTTTCCTCATCCATTCTTTCCACATGACCAAACCACCGAAGCATTCCTTTCTTAATCCTGGTCACAACATCATCTTGCAAACCACACTCTTCTCTTATCACACAATTTTTCACCCTGTCATTCAGATTCAGCCCTAACATACTCCTTAACGACCGCATTTCTACTGCATTTATTCTACTCTCGTGCTTCTTCTGCCATACCCAACTTTCACTACCATACATTAAAGTAGGGACCAACACAGCATTGTGAATTGCCATACGTGCCTTTTTTGACACATTTTGACTCTTCATAATAGAGTGCAGGGCCCCATTTACTCTGTTTCCTGCGTTCACTCGTCGTTCTATATCCTTATCATATCTCCCATCCCTGCTAAATACGCACCCTAAATACACAAACTCATCTACTTGCTCGATCAACTCCCCTTCTATTCTTATTTCACATATCGTTTTACTTTCATCTCTTTCAAAAACCATAATTTTCTCTTACTTGCGTTCACTTTCATACCCCTTTCTTTTAATGATCTGTTCATTAATGTAACCATCATTTGCAACTCAGCCGCCGACGACGCAAGAATAACTTGATCATCGGCGTACAAAAGGCATTTGATGGTTAACTCACCCATTCTTAATCCGCATTCTTCAACTTTCAAATTTTGCAAACAACTGTCCATAAATAGGTTGAACAACCACGGGGAAGCAACACAGCCCTGTCTGACACCTTTATGGATGCCAAACCAGTAGACCGAGTAGACCCCGTTGATCCTAACACAAGCACTAGAGTCCCTATAAAGAGATTCCAATGCCTGTATCAAGCCAGCGCTCAACCCAAATTAGTTCAGTGTTTGCCATAGCACATTCCTATCCACTCTGTCATAGGCCTTCTCCAAGTCCATGAACGCACAAAAAACCTTTTGGTTTTTGGCCAAAAACTTCTCCGCGATCATGCGCATGGAGAAGACTTGATCTGTACATCCCATTCCCTTTCTAAATCCCGCTTGCACATCCCAAATTTTTCCATCGGTTTCTTTCATGACCCTTTCAATTAGTACCTTGGCATACAGTGTTCCCACGATGCTAAGAATGCTGATACCGCGGTAGTTTTTACAGTCCTGCTGCGACCCTTTTCCCTTATATACTGGGACTATCACGGCTTTGCACCAGTCTCCCGGTACCCGTTTTAGTTCCCAGCATAAATTAAACAAGGTGTGCAGCAGGCCTGCCACCACTTCCTCTCCAGCCCTTAGCATTTCGAGTGAAACTCTATCATATCCGGCAGCCTTACCTGCTTTCATTTATTTATTTATTTATTTATTTATTTATTTATTGACACACCAACAGCATAACATACAAAACATTACAATAATCTTCGTCTTATAAATAGTTTGGTATGCATGCCAATTACTGGTGCATACATCACTCTCATTAGAAGACATTAAATTAAATTAAGTTCAAAATAAATTTCAATTTACAAATTTTGAGTTGCAGCAAATTAATAAGTAAAAATCAAAAATCAAAAATCAAAAGTATAACAAAAAGAAGAAATTTAGTAGCATAAATATAAAATTACAAATCTAATTTACCAACAAAAATGTGCGGTAAGCTTTTTTTTCAGATTTGTCACTGAGTCATGAAAAATATCAAAATCTTTAATGGACGCGGAAAATCGATTGTACTCAGAACACATCCTTGATAATGGAGAATGTTTTAGAGCATTTGTTCTACTAACTGGTACAACAAGTATGTTAGTGAGAGGATTTCGTGGATATCTGTACGGGATTTTGAAATTTATTTCATTAAGCAATTCACTGCATGCCATCTGTCCTGACAACAGCTTTTTGAGGAATGTTATATCTAATATTATGCGGCGATTATAAAGTGACATCATTTTAAAGTGTTTCAGCCGCAAGTCATAGGTGGCCTTATGAGAGATGCCGGAAGTGTGATATGTCAGGTATCTAGTAAAGGATCTTTGTAGTCTCTCCAGACGTTGAGATGGTGCCGCGTATTGGGGACTCCACACAACTGATGCATATTCTAGTTTGCTGCGAACCAGTGAGTTATAAAGGATTATTTTGGTTTGAGGAGAAACAAATCCTTTGGTATTTCTTTTAAGGAAACCTAACATCCTGGCCGCTTCTTTTACAGTTTTGTCCATGTGCACTTTGAATTTCAATTTCGTGTCCATTGTTACGCCCAAATCTCGAATCTCCTTAACCTCCTGTAACGTATCTAGCTCTAATTTATACGATGATGGCAAGTGAACTTTTTTCTTTGTGTACTTAATGTGATAAGATTTCTTCGTATTAATAATCATGCCGTTCAATTTGCACCACATATTTATTCCATCGAGATCAGCTTGGATGAGCTCCACATCATTATTTGAAGTAACGGTTTTGAATATTTTTAAATCATCGGCAAAAAGTGAGTATTTACAGTAATTTATAGATGAGGTAATGTCATTTATAAACACCGATTTTTTCATGCTTTTCATTGATTTCATTATTTCATCTATACTTATCTCGCTACCTCCTTCCTCTTCTTTCGGAGTTTCTATTTCATTCAGTTCATACGTTGTCTCCTCACTCATAAACATGCTTTCAAAATATTCCTTCCATCTCTTTAAACTCAAAACTTCATCATTCAGAATATAGCCATTCTCATCTCTTATAGCATTCATTTTAGGCTGTTTTGAACATCCCCTGGCAGTTCTTACGAGTTTCCAGAACATTTTAATATTTGCCTGGAAGTTATTCGATATTCTTCTATCATTTTTATCCGTTCTTTCTTGCTTTTTCCTTTCAACTACTTCTTTTACTCTTTAATTTAGATGTCTAAAGACTGCCTTTTTTCTTTCAAAATCATCATTCGTACCGCTAGAATTACCAGCCTTAGTTGCTAGTAAATCTAGCCATGCTCTCTTCTTTGCTTCAACTTCCGTACGTATCTCATCATCCCACCATAACGTATTATTTTTCCTTTCGTTCTTTCTTTTACTAACACCACATACTTCGGTAGCTGCATCTACTAAACCTTTCTTAACATTTTGCCATACATTCTCCAAGTCTAACTCATTCATACATAATTCATCCAAACCACTTACGTTTTCTTTCAGTCTACATTTAAACTTGTTTTTCTCACCTTCATCTTGTAATCTTTCTGTTCTAATACGCTGTAACGCAGTGGTAGACACAGGTGACCGATGGCGCCACCGCCTGAATAGACCATTAATTCGGCATAAAACCAAAAAATGATCCGTTCCTACGTTTGACCCCCGGTAAACCCTTGTATCGACCACTGCGCCCCTCAATCTTTCATCCACAATTATGAAATCTATCATGCTTCTATCATCACCTCTTTCCCAAGTGTACATGTGAATCCTCTTGTGGCGAAAGAAAGTGTTCGTCACAAAAAGATTCTTTTCCATACATACAGTGAGGAGGCTTTCACCATTCTCATTTATACTTTCATCACCAAACGTTCCCAATATCCTTTCATAACCAAGCCTCCTCACCCCAACTCTTCCATTAAAATCTCCTAGCATAACAACATTTTCATTTCCCTTACATTTCATTAATACCATCCTTACCATTTCCCAAAACTGCTCTCGGATATGAGTGGGCTTAGACATGTCTGGGGCGTAGACCCCTAGCACAAACAACTTCTTTAAGCCCACTTTCAATCGTATCCATAGCAGTCTTGGGCTTACACATTCATACTCTTTCACACATTGCACCATTCTTTCTGATAGGATGATACCTACTCCCTGGCATGTCCGCTCGAGCTCGTCTACACCAGACCAGTATGCGGTATACATGCCATGTGTACCACATCCTTCCCCTTCCGTTTCGTCTCATTTACACATAACAAATCTATTCCTCTATCATACATCACCTCGCATACTTCATCCATTTTATCATTCATTGCTCCATATACATTCAACGTAGCCAGACGGGCCTCTGCAATCCACTTTTCGCCCCTCCGGGAGACAGAACGGACGTGACGGGTGGCGAGCCTCGTCGCTGGTTTTCCTCCCGGAGATTCTTCGCACCCCTGCCCCATCAAAGGGGCGCCGGGAACTCGGGGCCATTTCTTTAATTTGATTCCTCATGGTGCGAATAGGGTGGTATATTTAACGCCGCTACCACGGCGAGGAGCCGAGTCTGTGCTATCGGCTTGTCGCTCATTTAGCACCACCCGGGGGACACGTGTAGGGTGGGCCTAGGATTAGGTGGTCAAAGCCTACGGACGCGAGTGACTTATCCCCCTATATGTCTCTATCGAAATAAATATATTGTCTGAAAGCAGACAATTTACTCTTAAACACAAATAAGACAAGATGAATTAAATTAAAAATACCTAATATTAAACATTCGAAAACCAAAACCTCTTAAATGGGGACGAGTTGATACCACTGTTTTTCTCGATATTACTGTTGACGCGAAGCTTCAGTCGGGCCCCATATATCTAAATTTGCAGGTAAACTTAGTTCTGCAGCATATCCTGTAAGAAATATTAGAAGTCTCACCAATGTTGATACAGCTAGACCAGTTTATTTTTGTTACTTTCATAGCGTAATATTTTATAGAATTTTGCTATGTGGTAATGCGACTTATAGTGAAGCCATATTTGTTTTGCAAAAGACCGTAACGGCGATTAAGCCGTACGGGCAATTTATAACTAAATTGTAAAGAGACCCTCAGAGAATTAAAAAAACGTATTAACTTTGGCATCGCAATATATCTCTTACAGAATACCAGCACAGCGTAAAATAGCAGCTAATGCTGCTGTGTTTTGAATGGTGAGTGTAGAGAACCGGAGACCCTTTTTACTGGAATAGAAGAATTCCATCTTAGTCCTCACTGGTTACAACGTATCTGCATTTTGGTTCGTAATCGAGGATAGATGTGGATGTCTATGGGTCTAAGTAAACATTTACCATCAGGTGGACTGTACGCTCATTTGTCACCCTTATCTTATAAAGAAATATTTATGAAAATGTAATATATGTACATAAAATATGAATAGCTTTAATAAGAATGACAATGTATAAGTATTATGTAATAATCTATATTGGATAAAAATCTTTATTCTATTCTAGTCCGATACAATGATGGGGTGATCCCGAACTTTTTGGCATACTGCAGACTTCCCCGAGCGTCGGTGCTCTACATCAGTAACGTGTTCTTTTACGTAGTTTTTTTGGGTCTTTTGTTTGTCTTATATAAAAATTAAAATAAAGTAAAATTTTGTTTTGTTCCATGTATGTTCGCTTGAATATAAAAAAATTATAATGCTCCTTGCGAGTCGCAGCTGCGCACTTAAATTAGTCGCATAATGTTACTAAGTCCCTTCAATTATTGTCTTTACTCGATTCAGGTTTTTTTTTCATATCACTGGCAAGAGATACTCAGCGTCCTAACGACTAAATAAATTTCAAATACCTACACGGAAAGCCGATATAGAATCTCATATTCGGTCCATAGTCTTATTCAAATGCTTGAAGTGCGGTACATAAATACGAAATGTACTGCCAATATTACAGCGGGCTTATAGCCGATGTATAATTACAATATTGTATCTCGCTTGCCTTTTAATCGACTGAAAAAAGAAAGAGGATTCTGAATTCATCTACATTTAAGTTTTTATGTGTGTTCGGGTATACCGTATCCGTAACAGTCTATCAAAAGTCCCCTACTGAAGATAGGCCTACCCCACAGATTGCCTCATTAGAGGGATATTAGCCACAGTTGCCACGCTTAGCGGTCTGGTTGGCAACTGCAGTTGTTTACTTTTTTGTTATTATATGGAAGACGCTGCCGCCCCACACCCACGGGATGATATACTAATCCATATCCCGATCAGGATATACTAATCCATATCCCGATCAGGATATAATAATCCATATCCCGATCAGGATATTCTTACACCGTCACTAAATGGTCCGTGAACAACTTCTTTGTTTGTGAACCGACAGGTAAATAAAAATAGGTTATTTTGGGGGCAATATCTGTTTATACATTCTACAGTTATAGAGTGGACTATAGGTGGTCCGATATAATTTTTTTGAAAAATGTTACCACTCTTAAGGTTAGGGAAAAATAGAGAATGGATTTGTAAAGTAACCATTCGGGCAACACTTTAGTTGTTACCTTAAATTTGTTATATTCCTGTTCATTAAAAAAGTCTTAATTTGTATGTGAATCAAAATATTTGAAACCTACTTCAAAACCTAAAAGTAATAAAATAATTAGCACATAACTGAAGTTATCGCTTTAATTCTTCGATACACAATCTCGTAACACTGACTTCAGAAGCTTCTATGATGAAATCAATTTATTATAAGCAGGTTCATAATTTTTCAAAGTTTGTTTTTCATTCGATCCTTCATCGCCGACTCCAGCGCTCGTAAACACAAAAAGCGAAGGAAAGCGTCTCCAGGATGGAGATATTTCGCACTTAGCCGCGGAACTTGCGCCGTCTACTCCGACTCAGCAATCTCGATACTAATAAAATTTGCATTCAATATACTTTTTATGGTATGATCCAAATAAATTTTCTGCAAATGTAAAATAGTGTTTACTATTCTTAGACGTAAGTATTTACGTATAAAATACTTTAACACTTTATTTCTTAAATATTTTAATTTAAAGATCTATTCTGTGTCATTACTCACTACTTGTATTCACAAATAAAAAATTGAATTCGAGTTAAAAATTTATACCATATGATAGCGACGTAAGGAATCCCATCTGCTCATTTCGTGCCGTGGATGTTATAAGAAGCGACCATGAGATATTTTTTATAAAATAAAGGTCACAAACAAGCACACATTATACCTGATGGTAAGTGAATGCTGCGGTTCATAGACATCTAAATTTAACCCCGATTAAGAATCAAACTGGAGATCTGTGGTACCCCATTATTTATACGTGGTAGAGCCATGCTGCAGTTATATTAGAAGTATAGTTGTGGCACGAATGGGTCGGCTCGACCGGGGAGGGACCACGCTCTCACAGAATACCAGCGTGAAATGGCATCTTAATGCTGCTGTATTTCGTATGGTGAGTGTAGAGAACCGAAGACCCTTTTTACTGGAAACGAGGCATTCCATCTTAGTCCTCACGAGTGACAACGCATCTGCATTTTGATTCGTAATCGAGGACAGATGTGGATGTCTATGGGCCACAGCAACCACTTACCATCGGGTGAACTGTGTGCTCGTTTGTCACCCTATCATTTCCAGTAGAAGGATTTCAATAAAAAGATATGCCGAAATTTTTATGGCTTTGAAGTATGACGGTGAAACCACTTCGTTTACATCAGGCGTAAAATATCAAGATTACGGGCAAACAGCTTCAAGGGTATAGACATGAGTCGTTACGCCTGTGAGGATCAAGGGTAATCTATCTCTCTATAATAGGAGTGACCCATGTCTAGTGAAGTTCTTCTAAGGGAACAAATAAGATTTCTTAAAACATAAATGAAGATGCGCTTTATCTTTGAACTATTTAAGAATTTCTAGTTTGATCCGGCCAGCAACAGTGAAGTTGTTACTTGCTCATGTGTTGATGAAACGAAAGATATCAAAAACAAGTGGTAAAATTAAAAAAAATTGTTCAACCGGTTTCGATATAAAGAAAATGAGAAAATTATCATGTATTCGAAGTCAATTAAGTACGTTTTATCAAGGGTAACTGGAAAAGCACCAGCTTTCTAATAAAAAAAAAAGAATTATCGAAATCTATTCACCTAGAAAAAGTTCTGAATTGAGAACCTCCTCCTTTTATTGAAGTCGGTTGAAAACTATAAACTTTAAATAAAAATAATGATACAAATTTAAAGGACGTAATGATGTAGGAAAAACAATATTTAGGTTCTTTGCTCCAAAGCTCAATCTGAAATAAGAGAAAGTGTTATATTTCGAATTTCATAATGTAGAAGTACAGAATTTGTAATTTGAAAGTACCTAAATATTGCTTGACTTTAGCTCTTTTAGTTTTGTAGACTCTAGCCAAACTGGCGAGATTCATCATCATCATCATTAAAGCCCTTCACAAGTCCACTGCTGAACATAGGCCTCCCTTAGGGGATGTTACAAAGCACTGTCCTGAGCCACCTGCATCCATCAACTTCCTGTATATCTCACCAGGTCGTCACTCTATCTAGTGGAGGTCACACTACACTTTGCCTACCGGTACGAGGCTGCCACTTGAGAACCTTTTTTCGTATCGGTTGTCGGTTCTTCGAGCTATATGTCCGGCCTATTGCCACTTCAGCTTACTAATCCATTGGGCTAAATAGTTCATTCTAGTTCTACTGCGGATATTCCTATTTCTAAGTTTATCACGGAGAGAAACTCCGAGCATAGCCCTCTCCATCGCTCGCTGAGCGACCTTGACCGTCCTCATATGGCCAGCAGTGAAGGACCACATCTCAGATCCATAAGTCAATCGCTGGCGAGATTCGCTAGCCATAAATGATTAAAAATTACTCAGGCTGTATATTAGCTTTAATTTAAAAAAAAAATAAACAGCTTCCGTGATTTTAAAAGGATCTAACACGCACACAAGTAAGAACGTACTTACTTATTATATAAATAACGGATACCGTGCGTATTTGTGGAGCCATTTAGATAAATATGAAGCAATTTGCATGATCACCGTGTTTACTATGATCCACGAGAGATTACAATGTACAGAGATAGTACTGCATAGCCTGTGTGTCGCTGATTATTAGTCATCCACATTACCATTCCACGATATGTCATTCAGTAAGCGCGCTGTATTAATTATCAGAATAAAGTCATTCACTTTTAGATTTTTCAAGCGTTTTTAAAATAGATTGTGGTAGAATAATTTCATAAATTACGTAAAGCAACTAGGCCAAAGTCTCGCTCCAATTCAATATGTTAAATAATACAACAAAAAATTATAAAAATAGCTCTTATTCAATACTTTTGACTATTTTATTTTTCGTATTGAAAATTCTAATTCTTGTAAGTATTTCTCTCTCTCTCTCTCTCTCTCTCTCTATCTCTCTCTCGCTACGATTGTAACATTTAAACGTTAATGATATAAATATGTATGTATGTGTGTGTGTGTTTACTTATTTTTATTCAATATTGTTGTTTAGTTTTCTAGTTTTCCATGTGGTGATGGCTTAAGAAAATCAATCTTCTAATTTTTTCCCACTAGTCACCTCTTAAGGTGGGATTGGAAATGCAAATAAATATCATGATATCCGAAAACTGACGGTAATTTTCAAAATGTCAACGTTTCAAAGTGTGGGAGACACTAGAATTATCTCCCGTATCGTGGAGGCAGTTTTCAAACATAGATTGCACTCTGTGACTCAATGAAAAATGTAATACAAACACCCAGATCCGGAACAATTATTTTTAGGTCATACAAATACTTGTTCTGTGCCGGATTCGATCCCGGCACCCTCAGCGCCGCAACTCATTGGCAAGCCAATGCGACACGGAGCCATTTATAGTGTAACCCACGGAGGGCTTTAGCCAGGCGACAGGGAACAGCTTTGAAGGAGCGAGACGTCTGGTTCTGTGATCTCTAGGCTGCCCGACAGGCATGGCGATTATATCAACTCATTTCTACCAAAGAAGAGAGATACCTACCAGTGGAATTTTATGGGTTCTGAAAGCAATTAGTAAGTTTTGTTTCTACAAAGACATTTTTGTTGAGATAGATTAAGCTTTCAAAATACTTCTTACTGTCGACTATCATCTCTCTTCCATTAATCCAAGTATCATGTAGGGTCGGTCGAACCGGGCGAAAAAAGCGTGGCGCCTGCGCATTAGGAGCCTCGTTATTTATAGCGGGATTATTGGGTTTGTTTCTGTCTCTCTCTTGCGGTCGCGGTGCGCATCTACTTGTCTCCGTTGCCCAGACAATTAGCCGGCGACCTCCCTGTCACGGACACGAACGGCTCAATAGCGCTGTTGGGACAATGCGTCACTTTTTGCTTTCCAAGACGCAAGGCTTGTGCAACCGCTGGCGCGTGCGCGGCCCGCCCTAATGGCATTCCGGTCTACGGACCCTTTTACTTCTAAAAGCCATCCTGTTATTTATCCTGCCATTATCTGACGTGTCCGTTTTATTGGGCAGCGTTTTACGGAGGGAATTTGCCAAATTGATGAATGTTGTCGTTAGTCACAGCCGATGTATAGACGAATGTTTATAACTTATAACCGTCGCAATTTAATAGATAAAAGTTTTTTTTTTTCACTCAATTAGTAAAGTTCTCCATTGATGCTGACGTATTGGGTTAGATGTCTAAGTACTTTATTTACTTTAGGTACTGGATTGGAATATGAGCCGGGATCTAGAAGTATACGTACAAATCACTGATTTTCGAATGTGTGCACGTTTTCCTCTATTCTCGGTAGTATTTTCTTGATAACTCCCGATATTATTGCATTAACGTTATAAGACTCTGAGTTTAGAAAGACAAACTTTAACTGAACTTCTATTGAAAAACGAAAATTTGATTTCTTAAGTGGAAGCTCTTACAAGGAAGCCGCTTCTACCGATCTCCTAGTTTGTTTCCGCCGACAGTAATTCGCAAGTATCCTTATTGTATGTATCAACTAATTGAATTTCTATCAACGATATCGAATTCTACAATAAACGATCAAAAGGATTCCTACCATGCATTCGTTTAAAGTCTGGAAGTTATCTAATCCAGATGAAATCTGAATAGATGTACCCATATCAAGATGTTGAAGTTGTTATGGATTTAGTGCCTTATGGAGAATTATTGCATCCCAAAGATATCCGTAACAGAGAGAATATATGTAGAGCGAGAGGGCTACATGACGATCACTATTGTATTGACTGTCTCACAGTCAATTATATTATATTGAGTGTCTCACAGCCCGAAGCTATAATGAATGAGCAGATTGTTGCGTGTTCTACTGATCAGTAGTTTGGAAATATTAATTGTTTTCTAAGTACCACATATATTAAGGTACACCAGTAACGGTGACAAACACCTAGAACTATCCTGAGTTAAGAATACTACTACTTACCTACTACTTAAGAGGAATTGCCTAATTACCAATAAAAATGTGTCTCCTGTTATTACTTACCTTACAAAACATAGCAAATATTATGTTGCTATTTTACATTGGTAATCTGCGACAATGTGATTCTTTTCTGCTGCTGACCTAAACATAACACAGATGCAGCGTAAAAGGTAGCTCCTAAACGAACTTCTAGACATGAAAGCAGCTTCTAGCAAAGATACTACATATTTTAAAGTCTAAGCGACAGTACGAAATTTAAATATTTTACACGTGGTAGAGCCATGCAACAGCTATAGATATTTAGATGTAGTTGTAGCACGAATGGGTGGCTTGACCGGGGCAGAACCATGCCCTCGCAGAATATCAGGGTAAAATAACAGCGTAATGCTGCTGTGCTGCGTATGGTGAGTGTAGAGATCCAGAATCCCTTTTTACTGAAAAGGAGGCTAAAATGTCAATCAATTGAAGTCTATAGGTCGCAGAAACCACTTACATGTGTTCGTTAGTCACCTTTATTTTATAAAAATAAGTAAATCAAAATAAATAGGTTCGGAAAATGTTCAATAGTCATGTCAACTCGAAGATGACTTGTACGCACACCACATAGTCACAGCACCTCAAGTGGCGCTAGAGTGTCACCATGCAAACAAAAAACGTAACAAAACGCGCGGACAGACGCCTGTTCGTGTTATTGAGCCGGTAACGACAGTGTCGGCGGCGCGGCGCGGGCCCCCAGCCCTTTATTTGCCTTAAGTGTAGTATCGTGTAACTGCATTCATCAATGCTGATAAATTAACCTACGTGTGTTTGTATGATTGCCTAGTTTTGGTTTCATATAAAACATTTTATAGTTACGTAATTATCTCCAAAAGTAGGTAATAGTTGAATAAAATTTTAAGCGTCCATGAATATTATTTTAATTTAAACTATTAATTAATAATATATGTTAATATTAATTTAGTTATATGCAGAAAATTAAATATAACACACTTGATTAATTATTTATGTCATTATCGTTTAATATTTATACTCTAATTTAATTAAACAAGAAGTCTAATCCTTGACTTTAAATGTCTACATATAAATTACTTTATTTAAATAATCTCTTAATACATTTTATTTAAATCTGTATCATGAAAATATATAAAACGACTTCAATAATGTATTATCATTACCCTCGTCCTCAAACTTAGTTTCATTTAATGTGTAGTATTCACGTAAATATAAGAAATCATTATGCGACTTTAATTATGTTAGGATCCGGTTGAAGTTTCTATAGGAGCAATGTTACAGTATTTTCTTTGGCTGAAAAAACAAAAGGCCAAGGTCAATAGTTAAAACAGTAATTAAAAAAAAACTCAATAGCTTAAAAAATTTTACGGAAAAAAGAATCTAACGACACACACATACATACACTGTACAAAAGTTACTCTCCTTGTAGGGCAGTCGGGTAAATAATAAATATTATGTATATGCATTATATGTATATTCATTAAAAATACAGTTGTATTGATACTTTCCTCATGTTTCAAGTTGCTTAAATACAGCAAAAACCTGGCATGTTGTTTGTAAATAAGGTTATACAATTTCTCATTACATTACGTATTACATTTATTTAGCTCTGAAATTAAATTGACATTGAAGATTAAAAATAAAATTACTGCCTCTATACGTCTCACTCCTAGACCTGTGTCCTCCGCCCTCACTGCGCCTCAACTAATTTCTGGAAGGGATGTAGGTAGCACAAGAAAGTTTTCGCCATGCTACCCGAAGGCATGGCGTAAAACACTGACAACTTCCTGACTATGGGCTGGTACTAAGAATTCCTTGTCGAAAAACACAATAGCTGAGTTTGTCCCGGGACCTGGGATTCAAGCCCGGGCCCTCAAGATGTGGAGCTGCGCTTACGACCGTAGACCGACGAGGCAGTGGATTACGATTCATTCCACATAATGAAAGTCAAATCAAAGTACATAAATCTAGAATGTCACTAACATTCTCTGAAAATAAATATGGTTATAAAGCAATTTTTGTTTTGTTTCTCTTTTTTTGACAAACGAGCACATAACTAATGGCAAGTGTTTACTGGGACTCATAGACATCTACATCTATCCTAGAGTACAAATCAAAATGCAGATGCGTTGTCACCCTTAGTGACTAAAATGGAATGCCTCGTTTCCAGTAAAATTGGTCTCCGCTTCTCTACACTAGCCATACGAAACACAGCAGCGTTGAGCTGCAATTTGACGCGAGCCGACTGCAGCATGGCTCTACCACTTACCTATATTGCTACGCCTACGCCTTATTCATACCATTTTTTCACTTCCTATTTTAGTGTAATAAGAAGTGTAATTAAGAATAAATAAGTTATCTATTAAATTAATACGATATAAATATTTAACCTTATGTTTTTATTGTTATTTGCGCGCTCTCATAGCACTAATATTAATTAGCAGCAAGGTACGAGAATACGAGACGATATCTTACTTGGTTCTAACGACGTGAACATATTTCGAATTGCGGTACAAACATGGCCTACTCGAAAGTATGGTGTAATATCGACGTTTCCGCAGACGAAATCGACCTTCAACTTTCGTGACATCGCTCATGCGTTATTCATTGCGAAATAACTTTTGTAATTATTTTATATTCGGCTATTAAATAACAAAATAATAGCAGATATCATCTAAATGATTGCAAATGAATATTAAAAAGAAATTTATAAAAAATTGAATTAAGTTTCGTACAATTTAAATAGAATAAATTTATTTCGGAGAATTAGTTAAAAAAAAACACTGACAGCAACACTCTAATTTTAAAATTATTTACAGTCAATGTAAACTAATATGTACAGTACCTACACGCTACCTCGCACGTACACATATTCACGAACACATTCTTCTTACTCAGTCATAAGTCATCACACCGACGTCAATTTAAGTAATTCTTGAAGTCGCTCTCTCTCTTTTTACTAAATGACAATAGGTAGCAACAGGTATGGAGATAATGAATATTGACTTAAGTAAGACATAATCAACGATTATGTGTAAGGCTGATATCTCTTATATTTTCCCTTTAAGAAAATTCTTTGAGATTGTTAATAAAAAAAACTCTAGAAATATAATAGAGGTATATATATATTACATACATATATAGAAGCGTATATACGTATAAACTAACATATTTTTATTATATTATACAATTTTAAATAATATATTCTTCAAACAGGCTTGTTTTTTTTTTCTTTTTGTTACTGTTTTACCCATAGCTCTTAGCACACTACCAAAGGTTAGGAGGCAGATAATGCGTTTTTCACATTAAGATTACCTTTGTAACAAATTTTTGTAAGTATAATAAAGAATTTTCTACCAATCCATTTATTATTCCTAATCTATTAGTTATTTAGTTAGTTATTGCCTATATACGTCCTACTGCTGGGCACAGACCTCCTCTTATATCCAATGTTGGTGAACTTCACATGTCTTTGAAATATTTTTTTAATTCCTCACACATGCAAGTTTTCTCACGATGTTTTCCTTCACCGCCGAGCAGGTGGTAAATCTGCACTTAAAATTACAATTAACAATTTCATTGATGCTGCCAGGGATCGAACGCGGGTTGTTCGCGTACTGTGGAATTTACAGCGAGTTTTAACCATCTGAACTACAACGGTTCTGTAGGTCATAATCTATATTGAATAAAAAAATGACTATGCGTTATAAAATTTTTGAGGGGTTTTTTATGGTGAGTGACGAAAACCGGAAATCCTACCCTACCCTACTAACGAGGCATTACATCCACCTCCAATCCTCAATATCCGGTACTTATAAATACTTAAATTAACACAAAAATAATTAAAGAAACATTCACCACTATGGACACAATGACAGATAATGTTTCCTCAAGATGGATTTGAGCTGCGACTTAGTTACGCTTTCGTCATATCCGCTAGCTCATTGATTGCCTTGTACGCCGTCCAAAGTAATTTTCAGCCCTAGGTATGAGATATTTCCTCCTTTGTGTAATTTGGCGCTTCGGCATTATGTATGTCCTAGGTTTCTTAAATGTTACCATACCATGCTGTTCTAATATGATAATGGATTTTACTTTCATGTCTATGTGAATAATTTTGCAAATTTTAAATAACATTTCATAATTTTTATCTAGAGTAATTTTCGTTTTAGGATCAACTAATATCTTTAAGAATCTTATCTGTATATTACACATATCATTATATCACAGATGTTTGTCTGAAGAAATGATAACGCATCAGTAAAAAAGTGATTTGCTGACAGCTTAGAGTCGATAAGCGAAGTCTTAGCCACTCGCGCCTAGCCCCCTAAGTCAAGTGATGACGTAACGACATGCATAAAGGCATTCCTTAGGGGAGGCTCATGTTCAGCAGTGGACTTGTGAAGAGCTGTCATGGTGATGATCTTGAATGTTATATTTTAATTATGGCAGTTAATCTCGCGCCTTATCTTTTATCGAATGCGATTAATCCGAATTTAAAATAATTTATTGCAATTTTATGTGCTTATATTTCAAATTAAGTTTTAAAATTGAATTATTAAGTTTTTTTTTTTATTCGAGGTTGTTTAAAAATTTATGTCATAACTCGAAGTGACTACCTAGTCGTTAACGCAACTGCTGATCATTAGGTTCCGGGTTTAAATTCGGCTCGATCCCAAAAAGCAATTATTCTGTCAAGAAAGTCACAGGACCGCCAACTTCCTGATTCCGGGCAGCTAGCCCGGAATCAGGAAGTTGGCGGTCCTGCGCCCGATCTCTGTCGGGTCGTGTCGGTTTTCTATCATGTCGAACTATTAAAGTTCAGAAATAGAGAGAAGTGCACCTGTCTTTGCCTGTACATACACTCGGGGACTATAATCCTGTTCTGTGCAGATGGTCGTTATCCATTGAGACTGGCCGCCGCCGTGACTGAAATTCGGTCTGGAGAACATTATAATTTAACTCTAAGTAAATTTATTATAAAAACTCACGTCTGTCACCCAGAGGGGTAGGCAGAGACTACGGATTTCCATTTGGCACGATCCTGACACACCTCTCTCGCCTCCTCCATATCCATATACCCACGCATAGGTACATGCTCGTCGGTTAAGGGTACTCCTAATGTGGCTCGTTTTCAATAAATCGCCAATTGGTCGATAAATTTTCGCCTAGGACGTCCCTTTCCGACTCTTCCATTCACTTCTACAACATAAATTTTCTTTGTCACTCTTTCCTCATTCATTATTTCCACATGATCAAACCACCGATGCATTCCTTTCTTAACCCTGGTCACAACATCATCTTGCAAACCACACTCTTCTCTTATCACACAATTTCTCACCCTCATTTCATTTATATATAAAAACTTTATTTACTATTTTAAATCACTGACAAATATATTATGCTTTACTGAAAAATGTTTTAGAATTCAGTTATATTTGACCTCGACATTTAATTTAAAAATAAAGAGGCGAGAAGTGAGGGAGGTATCCGGAGCGGACACACGTGTTTATCCTGTAATGTAATGCAAGTAGGTACGAGTACCTAAATATATTTGTGCATAAATTTCTTATGGCTACTTCTTTGCAAATAATTGTTATTAGTAGTATTAGTAGAATGTTTTTAAAGAAAAAGGTTTTAATTAATCAAAATGCATCGATATATTATCATGACATCTCAAAAAATAAATTAATTAATTAAATAAACCTTTAATTCTTGGTCGTGTATTTAATTAATAAAAGTGAAGTATAAATATTCAAAACACACTTAATAATTCTTAAGCTGTTTTTATCTCATGTTATGTTAATTATTTAGTTATTTACATATGTAAATACTTGTTAAAATTAATTTATATTTGCTTCAAATCTATTTGCTCTAATAGATAACAAATGCATAGTGAATCAAAAAGTCTATGAAGCTAAAACGACCTAACTTTCCATACAAAGGCCGCAATACGTCACATTTTAACTAATCACACTCATAAAGTAAGCGCTGTTACTTTATCCGTTATAAGTACTTGTTATAGGGGTACATTTGGTAACACTTGGGCCCGCATTCAAGCTCTATCTAATTTATATCCGTCACTGGAAATACGTTTCGTTTTGGAACATTTTAAAAGTCCATTTTGTTCAACAGCAAGTATCTTACTCTTGAATTAAGGAACTCCAGTTCAGATTATAGTCGCTGGCTTCAGACATTATGAGCAAAATAACTAGTTATCCTGCCGCCTGCGGTTACCAGTCGTAATCAACACTTGTGCAAATACAACATTTGTGCAAACACAATAAGTGTACGGGACCAGCTGTGTTGCGAGTATCCTCGGGTCTCTGACACTACATACAAATCTAGTCCCAATATAAGTGCATCATAATCACATCAGTAAATATCACAAACTCGCGTTTGATTCCCGCCAAATCTTATGACATTGGGTAGTCGACACCATTAACAAATTACTACGTTATATAACTTGTATTTGCTACTTTTAATAGTATCCAGTCTAGACTTTTAAGTACTCCACAACCCTTTCAAAATGAGATGAGACCCTGCAGCCATTGCTGGGTTCAGGTCTCATCTTAATTTTAACATAGCAAAAGTTGTTACTTTCATTTGAATGCACCTACCTATTACTATTTAAGAGTTAAAGAAACATTTAATTTTCACTTTCTTTAGAAAAACCGTGACTCTCATTCAGAAGTAAAATGTAAAGCGAATATCAGACTTTATACGCATTGATAATAAGACACAAAGTTGAAAAGCAAGGCGTATGATGAAACAAATTTTAGTTGGTTTATTTAATTAAGTAAATGACCAACACAATCTAATAGTTAATTTTAAAGAATTAGAGTGACAAACGATCACACGGTCTACCTGATGGTAAGTAGACGTTGTGCCTCATAGACATCTAAATCTATCTTAGATTAATTATTGAAATTGAGACGCGTTATCAACCTTAATGTTTAAGACGTAATGCCTCGTTTCCAGTAAAATGGCCACCGGCTCTCTACACTCACCACACGAAACACAGGAGCATACTGCGAGGTAGACATTCCGGTTAAACACTATAAAATGTTACGTTCAATTTTACAGTTAGATAACGCTATACAATTTCCACGCTCATGTCAATTCATTATTTACTGTTTAATTTTTTTGCAACAAATTAAAAAACCAACCGCTACAATGTATCTCTATTAGCACAAGACCACGTCTGCGTATCGTGAACGTCATCGTTTGAATGCTAAACAAGTCTCCAAACGCAGTCATCATTAAAATAAAACCACTATAATTAAAGGTATAATTAATTTAAGGTACTGTCCACATTGTCTTCATAGAAGCGACTAAAAGCACTACCAATAGTGTAAAAAGTTTGCCGTTGAAAGGTTTAGTTAAAACTTAAACGACTTACATTAACCACATCTGCACATATTATTTAACTCATAATATATGATGGTGATAAACGAATACACAGTCCACCTGATGGTGAGTGCATGCTGTGGCTCACAGACATCTACATCTATCCTCCATTAAGAATCAAAATTCAGATGCATTGTCATCTCTGAGAATTAAGATGGAATGTCTTATTTCCCATGAAAAGAAACTCTGGTTCTCTACACTTGCCATACAAAACGCAACAGCATTAAGGTGCTATTTTACACTGGTATTATATGGTCCAAGCCGACCCATTCGTGCTGCAGACATAATACAGCTGCAACAAATTTATTGCAGCATTTCCTATTTATGGCAATAGAATTTTCAATAACATTAGACCTTATTTTATAAGCTCTATTATTTCGCTTCTCTACGACCAATGTGTCGCGGATTTATCTCTTAGCGGCAACTCGAACTTGAAATAAAATTAATGGAACAAAAACGAAAACTAAGGTCGCAGAAGCACATTTCTCATTGAATTTGAAAATGTACAAACCAAATTATAATGTGTAGTACCAAATTGCAATGTGTAGGGAAACAATGTTTGGGGAGAATGTTGAGGGAAAGAGTGATTGCGATAGACAATAGACTGAAGTTATATCTCCTAATTTATTTCAAGGGGTCTCTGTTAAGATAATTAGTTCTTATGATAATTCTCCTCACATTAATTGATCTACGAACATTAACACTAGAGTTGCTTAACTTATAGATCTTTATCACATGCTTAAACTTTAAAAATCAAATCAAAAGATACGAAATGCAAATTTTTACCTCTTAACACTGATTTTATACAAGACGTATTATAATTATTAGGTGTGAATATATGAATTAAAGCAAATTTATTTATAACGAACGTAACATATAAATGTCAGTGAACAGGTTACCTCGATACGAAGGGTGAGGGCGCACTCGACTACAAACTACTAACGAAGTGAATAGAGATCGTTTAATCCACGTCAACGTGCCACACCTGTCGTGAACAAACGTTGCCACAAACAAATTAACTAGTTTTAACGATTTCATTAGTGGGAAATAGATCGATAATATAGATTAGTTGAAATATTTTTTTGGAAACCGTATGATCTAGTGATCAGTGTTACTGCAAGTGAAAGTGATATTCAAATATGACCAAAACTAAAATTGTCCAATAATATCTATGATGTTTGTTTTATTCCTCGTATATCGGTAACAAATGATCGTATCGGCTCTGAACTAAATTATTCAACGGGCCATTGCATAATAAACGCCTGTTATATTTTCATAAAATTCGATTAAACATTCTTATATCATTTTTTTTTAAATAACGTTACGCCCATAGCTGGGTTTTCTGCATATTAGTAGTGTCGCTATTACACTTCCGGGTTAAGATGAATCTTACAACATACCATACTCGTACTTCAGAATTTGTTGAGCTATGTATAATAATGGTTACCCTAAGGTATACTCCTTAGGGTAATTGTAAGTCCTAGTTGCCTATTTCTGTAGCTATCCACTGCGGTTCTGGTTTGAAGGGTACGACACACAGTGAGACATTTTTAATCTGTTGTGTTCTATTGAGTTGTAGTTGTCCAAGGCATGTAGTACTGTTGACAATTAGTTGAACTTTTCTCGGCTATGACAACGAAGCGTAACTTGGATCGTTATTAACCTCGTTTAAAAAATATAAAAGCTTTGTTTTGATCATGTTTAGTGTATATATATTATATTGTATATTTAACTTTAAAGTGGATTTGCACTCTTGTAATTTTGTCAATGTCAAGTAATAAGTATATAATCATCCCTAAGTCAAGTTCCCGCCAAAACTTGGTTTAGTATAACTGTTTTAATTAATGTAACAGTATCGATTATAAGCCCATACTTTTAGTAACAAAATAACAAACATAATGAAAAAACCGGCCAAGAGCGCGTCGGGCCACGCTCACTGTAGGGTTCCGTTGTTTCCCGTCCGTCATAATAAGTGTTCCCACTTATGAGTTTGTACAAAAACTGTTGTTTCCATCCAAGTTCAAAATAATTTTCCTAGAAAGTCCTTATAAAGTTCTACTTTTCAGATTTTTTTCATATTTTCTAAACTTATGGTTCAAAAGTTAGAGCGGGGGGACACATTGTTTTTTACTTTTGGAGCGATTATTTCCGAAATTATTGACATTATCAAAAAATAATGGTAGTAAACCCCTATTCATTTTTAAATACCTTTCCAACAATATATCACACGTTAGGGTTGAAATTAAAAAAAAATCACTTTCCACTTTACATATAGGGGGGCTACCCTAATAAAACATTTTTTTCCAATTTTTATTTTACCACTTTGTCGGCGTGATTGATACACATATTGGTACCAAATTTCAGCTTTCTAGTGCTAACGGTCACAGAGATTAAGCGAGGACTGACAGACGGAGAGACAGACATGGCGAAACTATAAGGGTTCCTAGTTGACTACGGACCTCTAAAAAAGCTGTAGCGCAGTCATTTCCATCGGCAAAAGTATTTCTCAGTGTTAAAAATCACCCTTAAAGTCAGACTTGTCAATCAACTTGTAACTTGTGACTTGTAAATCAATGAAACCCTTAAAAAGATTGGCGATTGTATTACGTATTGAACCGGTAACCCGAATTGTAGAGTCCTCACTAGATGGAGTGTCAACCTGATAACACGTGCAGGAAGTCAATGGATGCAGGCGGTGCAGGACCTATGCTTAGCTTTGAATTTATGAAGGCTTTAATGATGATGATGACGTATAACCACAATCAAAAAATTTGTGACTAGGTTTAATCACAGAGCACGAATAATTTATGTGATAAATTGCTTTATCTTTGTTTGTGTTAGATTTAAAGAAATTTAATACTCTCAAAAAACATTGTTTACTTAACGATGAGTATATATAGGCAACATTAAGATGGAAATAGTGGTTAAGTCATCTGGTTTCCTTATCAGATTACAAGGCTACGCTTAATATGCTTTTTAAGTTTAAGTAAACTTTTCTTATATCTTTACGTAGTGGGTTGTATAATTGCACCCCTTTAAACTGTATAGATTTTTTTAAATAGAGTAAGGGTATATGATAAACGAGGACACAGTCCACCTGATAATGGTAAGGGATAAAGGGATGCTGTGGCCCATAGACACTAAGTTTATCCTCTATTAAGAATCAAAACGCAGATGCGCTGTCACCCCTGAGGACTAAGATGGAATGCCTCGTTTCCAATGAAAATGGGTCTCCAGATCTCTAGTACATTAGTATTTTGTAAGAACATGGTCATTCCCCAGTCGAGCCGATCCATTCTGTACAACCATAATATAGCGTGGCTTTACCACGTAAAACATAGATTTGTGTTCGCTACCGTTTCGAAAGTAGTGTAGAGTGGCAGGTGAAGATTTCTCGCAGACAAGATGCATCTTATTGACCCGTCGCTGTTCCGCTGCCAAACTGTATCCAATTATTAACTAATTTATTGCATCGTTAACTATATATGCACGCGGCGCACGTCGCATATTTTAACACTCAATTTTGTTCTATCGGTTAATTTAACATAAATTACGTTTTACACTTCGAATGCTGCGGATAAATTCCGTTATGCTCTCTATTAAATTAATAAGGATATTTATTAAGTGGTGACATTTTGTACAATTGATTTTGTGGGTAAAACGCGTGCTATATGTATGTTAAGTACTTAATGTATGGTAACGCGTGGACAACCTACCAGCAAAAAAAGTTTAAGACGAATATTCGGACTCATTTTTTAAAAATGGTTCAAATCTCCTAATCTCCGTCATCATTACAGTTATCTGTTTTATATTTATCATTATTGCCTAATCATATATATATATATATATATATATATATATATATATATATATATATATATATATATATGCGTGTGTGTGTGTGTGTGTGCGTGTGTGTGGGTGTGTGTGTGTGTGTGTGTGTGTGTGTGTGTGTGTGTGTGTGTGCGTGCGTGCGTGCGTGCGTGCGTGGTGCGCAAGATCAAAAAATATTATTTATACGTATTTCATCAGTATGTAATTTGTATCTAAATATAATTTCCAAAACACACGAATTAAAAAAAAATCGAGCGAAAAATACCGAGCAAAGCTCGGTCAACTAGGTACTTCATTATTATTTAAAAAGTTATCCGGCCCTCGAAAAAAATAGTCATTAATTAATTTGTCAAAGTCATTGCGTCTTTCATCTTGAATAGAAACGCTCGTATGTGGTTTTGACGAAGTGGAGTGTGCTGTGCTTACGTTCTCGATGTCTCCCATACCGCAGTTAATCAATGCTAGATAAAGGTACATTCAAACATAACGGGAACGCCTATTTAGGCCGCGGATTAACGCTAGCTTATCGGCTGAATCGCTGGCTCGTGGGTGCCAGCGATTTATTTTCACCCGACAATTGATTGGGTTCATATCCGTTCTGTTTATCGTCATTTCAGCAATGACTTGTGACCAGTGCTGTGCTAGAAGTGTTTTGATAACACGTGTTAACATAGAAACGTTTAAAAAAATAATAATTTTCCTATAAATCGAATAAGAGTGACAAATAAAAAACCAGTTCACTTGATGGTAAGTGGATGCTGTGGCACATACGCCTTACATTTAATCTCAATTACGAACTGTTCCGTTGTCACCATTGAGAACTAAGATGGAATGCCTCGTTTCCAGTAAAAAGGGTATCCGGTTCTCTACACTTCTTACACACTTAAGGTGCTTCCACATTTGAGCCAACTCATTCATAATAACAACCAACAATAGGTGGACTCGACCGGGGAAGACCACGGTTTTAGAAAATACCAGCGTAAAATAGTAATATAATTCAATTATTTCATAAGGTAAGTGATGAGAACCTGGACCTTTCTAATTGTAACGAAGCAAGCTGCGTCTAGGTATATAAAGAGTAGTCCTAGGCAAAAGCATTTTAGAAACAAAAAGTCAGTTCAATTACCAGCAGCTCTGCTGGCATCGTAACAGAATCCATCGCCCCATTTCATCCAGTAGCTGTCATGAGAGGAGACTACAGGAAAGTCCAAAACCAGTACAACGATTGCATTCACGCCTGACGTAATATGTCTACACCAATGACGGGATTCTGTTTAGGTTGTTTTTTGGTTCATCCATACACCCAAGGGATGTACCTTCGACTGTCCACTGATGAACATAGCGTTTTAAAACGAATTAATATTCTAAAACGTATATAGCGTTAGCATTACCTACCACACGTACCACGTTGTGTCAACGCTTCAACACTGTCACATACGTTGCGTCACAAAAAACCGTTAAGTTAGAGGTTCTCTATGAAGGGGACAAAATAACATGTTTTCACTGTCAACAACACAACAAGGATACCCCTTTTTTATTTAACGAGAACATTTCATTAATTTTATGCGTCCGTTTCCTCAATTCGGACATACAAAGTCAATTCGTTCAGATTTTTAGGAAAATAGAATATTAATTAATTAAATCACAAATACCAATCTTAGTCTTAAATTGTATTTAATATAATGTAATGGTTTCTTATATTTATGCGAACACCACACGTTGAATAAAACTAATATTACGTATTTAAAATAATTATTATTTTTCTGTAAAAGTAGTAGTTTGTTGAGGTGATGCATTCGCGCTGCCGCAAAAATTGTTAATCGCAATTTTAAGTGCTGATTTACCACATGTTTGGCGGTGAAGGGAAACATTATTATGAAACAACATATCTGAGAAATAAGAAAAAAAATATTCCGAAGTCATGTGAATATCGCCAACACGTATTGGGGCAACGCGGCGGACATTGCCTTGCCCTAAAACTCTCTCAGAAACGAGAAGAGGCCTGTGCCCAGCAGTGGGACGTATATAGGCTGTAACTTTAACTTTAACCGAGGATAATTGTGTACGAGCCACAGTATTCTGTAGTCACCCTAATTAATTAACTATGAACGAACAGCAAACGTTTGTTTCAATATGAAACGATTGAGCTCCACTCTCCTACATAGTGTAATCGATTAAAAAAATAACATTCGATACGGTGGCCCTCGCAGGCGAGCACGTTCGAACAGCACCGCAACAAGTTGGACACAGACTGCAATGCGGGTTTCCTACATTTTTACAATTACTAGTGATAATGTTATTTTTTTTTTTTGAAGCGAATGCTACACGTGGAATAAAAGCAATTTTACGAATTTTGTTGCATTTTTATAACTTTTTTTAATTTCCGGACTTTTCGGGCACTCTTATCACCCATTACGTTTTTTTGTATGTGTCGTAGTACACATACGATATCTTCGTGAATTGTGATTATTTTTATTAAGTACTTCGCAAATTCTGTATAAAGTTTTAGAAAGTTTTTTACCCTAAGTGTGGCAAAATACGGGTGAAGTCACCCTGTAAGTACTTAGACGACGTTCTAGTTGCTACATTGAGCTATGCCTTAGTTCACCCAAAAGCATTTAAAGTTAAAAAAAATATTTAAATTTACAGTCGACCCCAAATACATAAAAGGAATAAAAAGATATATATGGATATCTTTTGCGCAGCTTCTGAAGTCGGGGGTCGTGTTCCTTCTAAACACCATGTCTGTACCAGAAACTTATGAGGAAATAATTTTATTATTTTTAGTAACTTGAAGTCGGCTTGTGGCATACCTGGAGGGGTACGCCGATAGGCCTACGTTCGACAGTGGACTTGTGAAGGGCTATGATGGTAATGATGATAAAGACGGTTTTTATTTTTTATTTAAAAACCGTTTTGGTTATAATGCGAATTATCTGCTTGAGAATAAATTATTTACTTAACATAGAACATTTTGTTTAATCAATTAAACCATTTAAGAACATAGACAAACATGTCCAAATTACTATCATATTATTTAATTATGTGCTCATATTTTCTGTTCATAACATTTTCAATTTTCAAATTCATTCATTTTTATATGTGATATTTCTCTAAGTGCATCTTTACGAAACAAAACGAAATGAAGTAATAAACAGAAGTGATACGAAGATTGCGTTACCTACTTGCAAGACGCTTACAAAATAGAGCTACAAAAATATTTGATTTGCGAAATACATGAACATGTTACTGATAACCGTGTAATTCTCAGTTCAAAATTACTGAAACTTCAACTGCGGCATCGACTTATTGTGAGCGACACGAGTGGAAGCGTGCCGACGGTACTCGTATCTATGGTAAACAGATGACAAGAATTTTTTTGATGTGTCCGAAATTTCACCCCTCTGTCAGGGATACGAAAAGGGGAATGCCCAGTCTTCATAGACACTTCGGCCATGAGTGCCCACATATAAAAGCATATAGATATGATAATATGCAATTAAAACAATGAAATGGTAAAGGAATGGCTTTAAAAAAAGTCGGGGTTTTGAAAATATTTGAAGTTTTTATTTTCACAAATGCAGTTTTTTTAACAACTACTTTTATCGATTTTATCGCGTTTTATTTCTTTGATTTTTAATTCCAGACATTTCGGGTGCTTTCCAGCACCCATGGTTACGGCAGACTGAGGTGACCGACGTCCCAATGTCAGTGTTAACCCGGAGTACCTTCAGATTTTTAATTTTTATTTATTGTCCGATCTACAGAATGAACTTACTGTGTCTAGAAGTCTTGCAGTGGTATGCTTGGGTTTTTAATTTCATTAATTACAGGGTCCTAAGCAGGTGGTAGTACCAAGCATCCTTCCTAAAAAAGAATTTATATATTAGATATTATATAGAATTTATATAATAAAATACACTTTACGACTAATAGTGATGACTTGCAATTCTAGCCCTAAGTAAAGATCAGCTAGGGCTTAACTTTATTCCTTCCATAATGCTGCTCCTCTGGTTATTACAGAGTTCTATCCGGTAGCAACCATTAAATCTTATATGCTCACCATAATAGTAGCGAGCTTGCTTTAATTGGTATGTGACACAAGCAATTAATATTAAGTCGCTGTAAGTTAAAACAGGAAATTCCCTAACATTTTAAAGTCTACATTTATATTTCTAAAGTCTGCCTGCCCTAGCTCTATTTAGATTGTTTTCCCTAGCATACTCAGAAAAATCATTATTTGTCTCCATATTTTGATGAACTATTTCAAGTATTTGAGCCGCATCATCCCTGTCCCTTATTTTTGTGTGGAATTTATTAACTATAGCAGAAGCCACAGCAGTCTATCATCAAATGTGTAGAAGCCCTGTTAAAGTAATTTTGATGAAATATTTTAAATTCAGTTTTAAAAATGCCATTCACCACCTCTACTACCCATATCGACACATAGTCACGGCTCTGGATTTATTAGCATATCTTGTCATTAACTGAGATTCACCATCTGCTTTTTCATTTCTCAGACATTCTGCAGACATTTCTGCGACCCTTAGACATCCACATCTATCCTCGATTACAAATCAAAATGCAGATGCGTTGTCACCCGTGAGGACTAAGATCATTTTCTCGTTTCCAGTAAAAAGGGTCTCCGGTTCTCTACACTCACCATACAAAACACAGCAGCATTAAGCTGCTATTCCACGCTGGTATTCTGTGAGAGGGTGCTCCTTCCCCGGTCGAGCCGACCCATTCATGCTACAACTATACTTCTAATATCACTGCAGCATGGCTCTACCAAGTATAACACACATACATAGTGCTTGTCACTATGTATGTTTGTTATCGCAAAATGTAGTTAATCACAAAAGAGACATACTTGCAATGCTGATGGAACTGTTACAACCTGGTAAAAAACATTGTGCTTTTATATAATTAGTTAGCAGTACACTGTGTGATGTATGATCTAAGCTTTGTTGTTCTGGGTGCAATACATTACTCACTTCAGATTGCAACGAGGACGGACTAGATGATTCAGATGGTTCCCGTTCTGCAGTTGAACATGATGCTGTTCTATCAGTTCATTGCCAGCAATTATGATATACACGGCATGACAACTGAAACAATGTAAAATACAAAAAATGAAGTCAAAGTGAAAAAATAAAAATAAAATAGATATATTTCAAACTCAAATATAAATAAAATATTTATCAAGTTAAATGTTACTGCACAAGGACGGATTTAATGCCCTATATTATTTAATAATTAAGGACTGACAGACTACCAGCAGTCCAAAAACAATGAAAAATCAACTGTCTCCTTTCTTGGTAGTTGATAAAACTGGTTAATCTCATAAATAAGCTAGTATGTTTGTCAGATATAGCTAGGGCAGATGTGAAAAAATAAAACAAGTTCTTGAGTTGATATACAATCAGTGTAAAAACATGTATAATTATCAGATATATGGATCACATTTAATAAATTGAAATGTTAAACATGTTAAACACTTACCTCACGTAGCGCAAATAATTCCTCACGTGGAAAATCGAAGACAAACAATGTGTGTGATCTTATTCTCATAAGTGTCAGTGCCACAGCTGATGTATAGATGTTCAAGACGAACTATTGGTGCATTTTGCGAGTGCCACACTACACGTTCACTGTACTCGAAACTTGTACCTAATAAAGAAGCTACAATTATTATATTGATATTATTCAAGTAAACTCAGTTATAAAGCATTTCTTAGAGGAAGACATACCACATCGTGATATGTACCAACTATTTACCTGCTGTGTTCGAACCAATTGTTGAGAGATCAACAATTGCATTTTACTTTTACAACAAAACAATAACACGATAACAACACGTAATTTAATTCTTGTGACATAACAGTGACAGCGGCCTACCTGTCGGATACGATGTTGCCACTTAACGGTCATAAAATCTATGGAATGATATCGATTTTTATTCGATTAATAATATCATAAAAAGAATAATCTTTGACGCGTTTTAAGTTCTGCACGCTTTTTAAAATATAATTTCCTTTATTTATTGAAACTCTATTTCAAATGTATTTTTAAGAACAGTTAGCTTGTGCTGTATTGTTTTGTTATGCTTTAGAGAATTCGTGGTAAATCAGCTGGAAATTAACTTCTTGAATTATCATAACATGATTCCATTTTAAATGTTATGTTAAAAACAGATAAGAATAACAGTTAACTTGTGCAGTAGCGTTTTGTTATACTCTAAAGAATTCTTGGTAAATCAGCTAGTAATTCGCTTGTTTAATTATCATAACTATAAATGTGAAGGTTGTCAATGAATTCAACCGAGCCTATAACAACGGTTGTTTTAGTTTTTAATGGTTGACTGCCGCTTTTGATGACTTGAAATTAATAAAAACCTATTTTGCGCAATAAGTTTTTTCTCTTTGGTAATGAATAAACCACAGAAACCCCTTTAATGTATAATAGTCCTTTTTTGATACAAGTAGCACATTTTAAGGAACCGCAAAAACAACTTTGTTATTTATACAAACACTATGAAAAACAAAATAATTTGTTGCTGGCGATAATGATAGTGGTATTTTGACTCGATTTAAAATATATGCTTGTTACTACTGAACTCTTCATGGGCCTGCGAGTCCGACTCGCACTGAACCACTTTTTTTCAACATTTAGTTTTGACGTGACAACGTCTTATAAATTGGTTTGCCGGGTGACACTTCAAGAAACTGCGTTACGCTCCGCTCACGTTATGCGCTCACAATGAGAGCGAGTGAGAGGCACGCGTCCCTTCCACTCGGGCATGGTTAGCCCGCCTAAGAGCGAGAGAGACAGACATAAAAAGTGTTATTTCATCCTTCTTCCTACTATACGAATGAATATTCACATTAAAATTATTTTACCACTCAAAGTCGTTGTCACGTAAAACTTTCGCCCGTATACCGACTTTACAGGCAACCAAATTTTTATTATTCATACATCATTTAAGGTAGATTACTGGTTTCTTACTACTGTTCAGTTCGTAGCACAACTAATTTTTATTCTAATAAATAGTTTTTTCGTTTAAGCGGAGCTCTTTTACTTTAGGTTTATTACCTCTTTATCTACAATAATCAATCTGAGTAAGTAAAGTGTGTAAATACGATTCTTAAATTGTAAAAATAATAATTGGATTTGAACATCTTAGGTAGGTATTTAGTTTTATTTATTTAGAAAATATTAATCTCACAATTATTTATTGTAATAATATAATTTATCACACAGCTAACGCCCTCATTAGCAATGTAATGGTGAAAGAATTTTCAAAATCGGTCTAGTAATTTTTGAGATTAGCCAAAAAACGTATTCATTGAAAGTAGCGCCCTCTATAATAAAATTAACCCTATATTAGATATCTAAAATTATACATAACAATCTAGTGGTGAAAGAATTCTTAAAGTTGGTCAAGTACTTTACGAGTTAAGCGAATAAAATATTCTTTGATAGTAGCTCCCTCAATAATAAAATGCATCCTACGTTTTAAGCACCATAGCAAAAAACGATTCAACATAGCCTAATCCGCACACACAGTAAAAACATAACCATCCTTTTTCGTCTGTAGTCGGTAAACATTTGGTTAATAACGGTTGCGTATCGACTGCTTTGGATAAATATCCATTGTCAACGGTTATTTTAAACCTATATCATAACATCGTAATAATTATCGAAAGATCATATAAGCATTGTAATAATGACACCATAAGTAATCGATCGAAAAGGGGAATCGATTTTTTAATGATTTTTGTGATTGGCAACATTTTTTATTTTATTCACAGAATGAATTACGTATTTACCTAATTTTATTTTTATCTTTTCGGTACTTTTAATTTGTGCAAAAATATTCCCATTGTTTTAGGATAAATGAATACCGCGATTAATAACCATAAATAAAGATATATTTTTTTAACAAATGCACATTGTTGGGCGTTCCATGGCCTAATATGGGCATCCCCCTTTGTTACTGTCAGAAATTTTTAAATAGAAAGAGAAAAATATAAGAAATACAAATTATAATATTTATTTATCAGTTTAGTTACAAAATATAGTAATAAGAGAATTAAATCTCAAAAATAAAATTATTTCATTCATATGATCCGGCTCGTATTTTTTATTGCTAGATATTACGCTTATGTCAAGTGCGCGAGTTTTTAAAATTATATATCTTTGCCGCCTCCTCGTCAATGGCAGGAAATTAATTGAAAAGTCAGGGATTTTGTCAGGAAAATTTATATTTCGGATCTAAATACTCTACTCGTATTTTAATAACACTTGTTTCTCTCAAATTACTCTGTACAACGTAATTCGAACATAAATGTCGTCTCTAGATAGCTAGTACCTATACATTTCCCATAGGAATAGTTTAAGTAGGTACCTAACTCTTTAAATAAATAAAAAATATTCCTATTAATATCACGATGTCGCGAACTACTAAATACTTTATACACAATTCTAGTAGATGACGAATAAGATAAACTCGCATTTGTAATTGTATTATCATGTTTCTTAGAAATATAATATTACTACATTAAGGTAAATCTACCTTAAGTTAACTTGAGACAGAAGGACCCTTAAGTAGGGACTGAATAAATTAACCAACTTGTTATAACATGGATGTCACAACTCTTTACGGTAGAACAACTGAGTTGCGATGCTTATGTTTATTATCGAGAATATGTTATAAGTTGTGTTTTTAATGTAATTTTATTGAATCCTATATAAAATTACCACGATTCGACTAAAGCACAGGCGGCAAACAGAGGCACAGAGGCGCTCGGCGTAATCAAAATGGTTTCAAGCAAACTGTTCGAGCCCCGCCAACATCGTAGAAATTTTTATTTGAAATTTTATGTGCTAATTTACCTAGTACTCTAAAAACATCATGAGGAAACTTGTAATATAAAAACAATATTTCGAAGACACGTAACGTACAACACACATTCGCGTAACGGACACTTCCTTGCCTTGAAACTTTCTTAGAAATGAAAGGAGGTTTGTGCCCAGTCGAAGGATGTATAGACTAAGTGTGTTATTTCTTTTATTAAGTTAAAAATACAATCACGTGATATGGTATGAGTGACTAGGATTGTGCGATTCACCATCTAGAGCTGCAACACCACTTACCACCAGGTGGGATTGTGCTCAAGTACCTACTGGTTTATAAAAAGTTAAAAAAACCGTGATTCAATCGTCGCGGCATCCATTAAGGTTTATGCGACCTGTGAGCTGTGAGCGGCGTGCACAAAGGGTGCAGTCGCGGCAATGTCCGGTTCAGGTTGCGGGTTGCGGGTTGCGGGAGGCGAGGCTGAGGCGTAGCGCCGGCGCTGACGTCTCTCTAAGAACGTTGACACACTTGTCGCACTTTGTACTTTACAACGCACTAAAGAAAGCAACAGCTAAACTTACGTTGTAACTATTATTTAATCTGTGAAATTTATTAAAAATGTAACTTTTATTTAAAAGTAAATAAAGTAGACTTCAAGGAAAAAATAAAGTCACATACTGAAGTCGGTATTGAGATATATTGTGGAGATGAATTACTTCTTTATGTAGTAACACAACACAGCAATGGAACGAAAATGACATTCGTACGTTATAAATAATTAATAATAAAATAATTTTTATAAAAGTAAAAGTCGACTCCAAAGATCTAAAAAGAACTAAAAAATTGACATCCTGATGTCGGCACTAAGATCCGATCGGTGTACGGAAACATTAAGGCACTGACTACAGAATGTGAAATTATTTTATTCACTTTTACGACATTTAGAACGTTATAATAATATTGTTAGTAAAATTATAGTGATTTTTCCGTAACATATCGTATCTGAAATGGAGAGATCGTTCACTGTAGTTAGTAGTGTCACTTGCACTTAAATATCTAATTTACTTATGTCTGTTCCCAGCCTCGAAATGATAACACAGCTATTATACTCCTTTGCAATTAACATTTACTTTGTATAGAGTTATCATTTTAAAGTACATCTAGTAGCGGCGCGGTGTGTCGCGGGCGGCGGCGCGGCTCAAACGACGCCTCGAAAGCCTTTCCGTGTTCCGCCGCGCCCGCGCCTCCCCCCACAGCCCTCACCCCGGGCCTCGCCTCCACAATTAAATCGATCTGCTGATGAATTCCCGCGCGAGAAAGCCTACTTATCAGTGCTTCGGTACCGGCGCCACGTCTGGAGCTGGCCCACTCTTGTGGAGTCGGTCAGATAAGTCTCCTGAGATTTGAATATTCACCAACTTTGATCTCTTCGACAATAAATTAGTCCGCTTGTATTTATTTGTTTACAGATAAAATAAGAATATAACAATATTATTGTATAGTTTACTGACATTAAAATTGAAAAATAAATATCTTAATATGCATGAATGAATTATTTTGATATAAGAAGAAGAAGAATTTCAATTATTTAAGCAACCAAGCCTCATATTTTGTTAGTATTACTTATAACTATGTTAGTATAATATTATTTATGAAGTATAAAAAAAATACATTCATATTTACATGTGCGATTTTCTCACCAATCATACAACCAACCAACAATGCACATGTATAGGCAGTCCAGTCTGCTAGCAATCACTTTCAGGATACTATTGTTGCTCCCCCGCGCCCTGCGCACCGGAGACGCGCACCTTTTGCGCATAGTCGCGTAAAAGCAGTCCACTCGCGCTTCCGCGAACATCCCTGATGTACTACAGAAGGGAGGCAGTCCCAGCAGCAGCCTAAATGCGTTGTAAGAATAATAATAAGATAATCGAACATTATTTACTTTATCAATTTCTCGTTTTGTCAAAAAATCTTCAAGTTATTCGGATAATATACAATATGTAACGTAATTAACGCACACTCTCAGACACCCCAATTAGTATATTGTGTTATAATCATAATACATACACTGAATTTTTAGATAGACATTTTTATGCACTGATTATTTATAAAATTAGTTATACTGATTCCGGTAGAATGTTGTGGTCACAGTACAAATCCACGAACGCAAAGACTTTAAAATGCTTGAAATAAAGTTCATTTTTCTTTATTTGTATTGATTGACAGAATTAGTAATAACACAAATAAAACTACACTCTTAAAAGTCTTATTGCCTTAAGTAACGGTCCATTTCAGTTTGTTTTGACTGTACAGATTTAGTGTGACTGTAATTTACGTATTTTTAATTATTTTTGGGATAAAAAATCACCTATATATAGATATAATTATAATTCAGTAAACGATCATTATAATTTATAACAGACAGACATTTCAATTTTGCTGTATATATGCAGTTAAAAATCTAGTATTAACATGCTTACTATACCGGGATCTAGCAGCCATAGAACGCGGGTTCCATCCGCTGACACTAGCCGGGAATGCCTTTGTGCCGGCCTCGCCGACCCCTAATATGTTAATCCACTCTCGTCGCGTTGCCCTCTTAATAATATCCAACATTCACTCTCCCTCTCGCACTAACAGAGACGTTCATTGATTAGAACAAAACAAAAACACCTGAATATGATACTACGAGTTACAATAATTTGAATTATTAATGCGAAGTGGGCGCGGTCGGTAGCGAGTGCCGCCATTTAATAACGTCACGAGTTTTAGCGGTGTTATTATTTACGTTATTTATAACGCTACGTTATTAACTTTTATAACATCTTGTTATTTAAACCGGTCGTAGTATTTAGGTGACGCAATTGTAAGTTTTCGTAGTGGCGTAGGTTACGGTTTTTGATTACAAGTTACCACGTAACAGTGATGGGCTAACTTGATTTTAACCGACTTCAAAAAGGAGAAGGCACTCAATACAGCTGTATGTTTTTATGTGTGTTACCTTAGAACATTTTTCTAGGTGAACCGATTTTGATGGTTCCTTTTTAATTTGAAAGCTAGTGCTTCTCATGATGTCCCATATAAATTTGATCACTATCGGACCAGTAATTTTTGAGTTATCCTTAATAATGCGTATTTAATTGACTTCGAATACATTGATAATTTTCTCATTTTATTTATATTGAATTCGGTTGCACAATTTTTTTTTTACCACTTTTGTGATGAACAATACTCGTTTAGTACAACTTTAAGGTAAATACACTAAAAATTTATTTATTTTACACTCAAATACTGCATGTACTAATGCTCATGCCAAGAATAAGGAGCAATTTTCATTTTTAAAAATATTCGCAGACTGTAGAGAACAACTAATTAACCGCTTTTTTAACTTTTAATAAAATTGCTAAAAATCTTATCCTGTCGTCACACTTATCGTGTCTAATTCACGGAATTCTTCTTTTTTCCATTACATATACTGACTTTTCTCTTATCACACAATTTCTCACCCTATCCTTTAGAGTCAGCACTAAGATACTCCTTAATGACTTTTACTCTCTTGTTCCTTCTACCACATTCAACTTTTTCGACCATACATTAAAGTAGAGACAAACTAACACAAAATCTAACAAAGGAAAAGTTTGTTTATTGTATCATCTGCTCTCCCTCTTGCAAAATTTCCATTTCCTGCTGAAAAGAGCTCTTTACACAAATCTTTATTGATTGAAACAGAATTCGTATCGAGATAACGACCATTAAGAAGCGAAATAACTAATTACCGCATTAGGTAGCGGCTCATAAAGCGCACTCTAGGGCTAATGAGTCGCTCGGCCGCCATTTATACGTTATCGCACACATCTCGGCTTTTTTCGGCGACTCATTTGTAAGGGCCGCGGCCACTTCGACAGGACACCGTCCTGCAGTTTCGTCTAAGCCCCAAGGTTTAGTAGCGTTGAGATATCACCCGGCGCCTCTTAATTGAACGGCTTAACTTTTTATGGAGATAGCTTTCGGATATTCATCAATTTCGAGACTAGCACCGGTGAACCCGATCTACGGTTTTTTTCCTATCAAAGAGCTTTTTTTGTAAATGTTTGTGTAACGTGGGTTGTTTTTGTTTGACAGGTTTGCAACTTGTTTCTATGTTAATACGCGGGCTAAAGTTCTAAACTAAAACCTTTTCTTTGTTTATTTACAACCATAAAGTAGACATATTTATTTACTAAAGATGTATACGATGAAATGCACATATTTCACAATTGCCTATAAGTTTTTAATTTTGTTAATAGCAGTCTTATTAACACGAAACTTTCATGCGCAATACTCATTGATTAGGGCATTACAGGCATTTAAATCAAGATGCCATCAATCAATTGTTATATCATAGCAACTTTTATATCATCTTATATCAACTTTCAACAAGTGTGAGAATACACACAATAAAACTTTCTCTATATATTTTATAACTATTATTTATTTGTTCGTTAACATTGTTATGGTTAAACAGTTTTCACGGATGTGACTATACCACGCGGTATTCAAATATTAACCATGGTGTACTTTTTAAGCACCGTTATTTTTTTATAGAATATGGTTGACAACTGAGACAAATTTCACAACACAGGAGCGTCCCGGGTTCGATATCAGCCTGCACCAATTAAATTGTTTATTGTTTTAATAATATACCTGCTGATTTACCACGTAATTCAGTATTTCGAAGAGTTGTGAAGCCCAACAATATGCACTGGACTAACGTGGATTAATTATTTCATAACCACGAGCTACGCTGCTATTATAGTTGTAGCACGAGTGGCTCGGCTCGATTTGGGCAGGACCACGCTCCCACAGAATACTAACGTTAAATAGCAGCTTTATGCTGCTGTGTTACATATTCTGAATGTAGAGAACCGGAGACCGTTTTTACTGAAACTCATTTCCATTCCATCTTCATTCCGTTCTCAAGGGTGACAGCGCATCGGCATTTCCGTTCTTAATCAAGGATAGATCTAGATGTCTATAGGCCACAACATTCATTTACCATCAGGTGAACTGTGTGCTTCTTAAAAATTAGTTATTACGTATCTATATATGATTTTCTTCTTTACCTATAAAATCTACTACTAAGGACAGGCCACTAGATTTTGCCAAATTGACTTGGTACAAAATGTCTCGAACATTTTATCCTTCGGTTTTATAGGTGTTTTATAAGTACATTTGCAATATTCAAGATACCTCCAAGGTACCTAAGTGCAGTTTTGCCGTTTCCAGGCCCAGCATCAATGACGAATCAACTGATTTCCTAAGAAATTAACACTGCAAAGCAATAACCGAACGAAATCGTGTAATAATTCTTTTTAAACCGGCTCATTTAATAGAAAGCGCAAGCTTTCTAAATGTTTGTTGTAATATGTGCTGTTTTAATAATGCTTATAAGATTCCACTCAGTGGTTATAGTGATCATAAAACCTGACTGTAACAAGATTTTATAGAATAAGGGTGGCAAACTGGCACACAGTCTACGTGATGGTAGGAGGATGCTGTGCCACATAGATATCAACATCTATCTTTGCAGATGCGTCGTCATCCAAGAGAACTGCAGAGAAATGCTGACTACACATGTTTATTTTCGTTTGGCAAGGACATCGAGCAGATCATTAAACAAGCACAGCAAGATTTGGATACACTCTCTAGATGGTTCCAAGACAATTTACTTACTTTTAACACATCTAAAACTAATTACATAAATTTCAGTGCTAAGAACAAACAAACCGAAAATCACTTAACTCCTCGCATAAATAACGAACCCTTAATCAAAGTTAGTACAGAAAAGTATCTTGGACTCCACCTAGATAAACGCTTAACATGGCAGCCGCACCTAGATACCTACATTAAGATCTAAGCTATCTTCTATCATAAGTGCGCTTCGAGGTAATATTCGCTGTTTGCCAAAATCCGTGAGATATGTTAAGTATATACAACACCATGATAAAACCTCATCTAGACTACCTGATAGAGGTGTGGGGTACTGCGGCTAAACCAAATTTAAAGCGAATCGAAACATGTCAAAACAAAATAATCAAACTACTATTCTATTATCACTGTTTAACTCCCACTGAAAAAATTTACAAACATAGTGTTACGAGCTTGAGGTTCGTGACAATAAAAATTGCCGATAAAATTACCTAAATTAACACTTTAATTTACTTTACACAAATTAAAGTTAAAACACTAATAATTAAACACACTAATTCACTTAATTCCGCTCCGAAGCTTCGCTTGTTTCGTCAAATCAACTCTGCCTGCTCGCATCTTGCGCCACCTATTTATTTAAATTAGCAAAATATCCGGATTGTTCAAGTAAACACGCGCACGGTACCGAGAGTTCGAGTATAGATTTTCTAGAAACTTAGTTCTTCGGGTGGCGCTGTCGGTTGAGAGATCTGTGATGTCATTCTCTGCAAAGCTCCCCTCGCTCTCGTTCCTGACACTAGATGGCGCTAGTTGACTTATTCACACAACAATAGGTACTGAATTAATAACACTGTCGCAGATTTATAAATATAATACATGCTTATTAGTACTACATAAACTATTAAATAAAAATATACACCCTAAAATAACGTTTACAAAGAAAGGACTAACACAAAAACGTATTACTAAACGACAAAATAATATTTGCCTAAGACAACCACGAACTAACTAAGGAAGAAACAATATGACATACGAAGGAGCAAAGTTTTATAATAAATTGCCTAATAACATAAAAGGGATCCAGTCCTTTACTTCATATAAAAAAATTTAAAGCACCATTTTAGAAAATATTTTTCTAGATTTTACATACCAACAACTTATTTAAAGGCTAATATTATTTCTTTCATTAATTAGATTTTAACACTTAAAATATAATACGAGTATATTAATATAAAAAATACCATCTAAATTGCTTGCGAATATGAACAATGTGTAATTGCTATAGACTTCCTTTCAATAACGATATGTGATAACGATACACCTACTTTACTTATTACTCACAACAATGTAAGAAGATTGTACATATCTGCTACGTAATTATCATTTACTAGGTACCTGCCGTTCTTCATAAGTTCATCTTGTTATTTCTCAAGATAAGTGAATTGTATTCTTTTTGAGAAATAAATGTCTTAAACCGTAAATTGTAGATAAGTAGGTTTTCTTATATTTTTTTTTCTTAACCGCCGAGTACCTACAACATGGTAAATCAAATTTTGAAAGAGTTGTTTAAAATATCGTTGGTTTCGGCGAGGATCATAGGAGTTTAGCAGTAGGCATATTATACTTCCTTTTTTCAGTCCCAAGAATTTTTAAAATTTACACTGTCGTGAAATTGAAAAATTACGTTATCATCCATCCAGTCCATCTGATGATAAGCGGATGCTGTGGCCCATAGACATCTAGATTTATCCTCGATTAAGAATCAAAATGCAGATAAGTTGTCACCTCTAAAGACTAAGATGGAATGCCTCGTTTCCAGTAAAAACGGTCTTCGGATCTCTACACTCACCATACGAAACACAGCAGTGTTAAGCTGGTATTCCGTGAAAGCGTGGTTCTTCTCTGGTCGAGCCGACCCATTCGTGCTACAACCATAATATAGTCGCAGCGTGGCTGTACCATGTATAAAAACATTTTATCTGAAATCCATTAAGTTTAAATAATAGTCTAAATAATAGCCACATTACTAAATGCCGCGCAAGCGAATCCGGGCAATGTAGCCTAATATTAGAAATGAGAAATATAGGTTTAATTGTAATTCAAATAAAAATATCTCTACCTTGCACTGTTTAACGCAGACGACGAGTGTGTTAATAATATGTTAAGAACTTCCGTGCAGGTTAGTCAGCCGTAAAATAATTCCTGCAACTAGAAGCCACGTGCTCTTTGTACATAGATCGATTGCTTCGTTAGGAGCGCCACCGTATTTCACAGAACTAAGAAATCAATGGACAATCACATGATTTCAAACGGCATTTAATTACTGGTTCTACGAGAACGAAGTATAAAATAAAAAGTTTTGATCTCCATCGCGTTTTACATCAAGACAGAAAGATCGCTGTCAGAGCAAACCACACGTTACGCTTTAATTGACGCGCAAGTTTAATTTAGTTACGATTAACATTCGCAGTGCAGTTCCTAGAACATATTATAGAAATGAATTCTATTGCATACCTGCGCTTATGTGCTTAGAGCCGTCGATTTGCGTTCAGAAATTATTGCTATTTTAGTTTTCACAGTGATTTCACCTGTGATCACAGGCAATGATTTTTTAACTACAATGACATGTTATCTAAACGTGGTAGAGCCATGCCGCAGTTATATTAGTAGTTGAAGTACGAATGGGTCGGCTCGACCGGGGAAATACATGCTCTCACAAGAGAGAGAACCGGAGACCCATTTTCTGGCAACGAGGTATTCCATCTTAGTCCTCACGGGTGACAACGTATCTGCATTTTGATTCGTAATCGAGGATAGATGTAGATGTCTATGGGCCACAGCAACCACTTACCATCAGGTGGACTGTGTGTTTGCATGTCACCCTGTCCTATAAAAAAAATACTGTCACACTTGCCATTTTGCCACTGGGAATGAAGTACGAATTTTATTTTACTATGAATAATAAAGATTAGTGATCACTATCATTGGTATTGCTATATAAAATAGAGCTGGTGATATTGCGTTAAAGCTTTATGCCGATTTTCCGGGCAATAAACTTGCCCGCAATAATATTAACACGCACCTAGTGACCAGAGAACGCGCGAGACAAGCAAAATTTAATTCACAGTTTTTCATTGCCACTGATCGCACGCTGCCATTAATCATCGCAAGAAAATCAAATCTTTACGCCAGTTTATATCTATATTTTATTATAATTACGGTCAATACCGGTAAAAGTTTACGTTCACTCTCTAACGATAGTGCGATTCCATAGTACTCGCTCCGAACTCCCAAAGACCTGGCATATCACAGATTGTGTTAGAAAACACTCTCAAAGCTTTTTAAATAAATCAGCATTCAATAACAACTTTACGTTATAAAATATTTATAGAACGTATTAATTATTGATCGAAGGTATAACGCTAATTACATTATATTGTAGGTATCACCGAAATAAATAAAGTACGCAATACCAACATCGCTCACTACGATGTGATACAACGTCATCTTTGCTTGCTAAAGGAGTTGGTACGTACGTACTCGTACTAGACTACGTACAGAATAACAACAACCGTTACCAAACACCACCCAATTAGTTGCCTACGCGGTAGTTTATACTACTTGAATAAGTATGGAAGTTTTAATTTTATTGTTTTCTACACTCACTTCAGCAAATGTTGCTACTTGACCATTTGTAGGAATAAAGCATCCCCTTCTTCATTCCGTGAGTTACAATAACCGAAGATAGGTACTTCTACCGGAACGAGGCATTCCGTCTTAGTCCTTAGTGATTTTCTGAATCCTTTTTTAATTATTTAGCGCGGATAAACTAATAGGTAACACAAATTAATTTATTATTCGATTTAATATCATTCAGAACAAAATTAAATATATCAATAATTAATTTATAAAAATTTTCGACGTGGCGTGGTAGAGTAACGCAGTATTATGGTTGCGGCACGAATAAGTTGGTTCTAAAATCTCACCACATGAAATACAGTAGTATTTTATGCTGGTATGCTGTGAAAGCATGGTCTTTTCTCGGTCGAGCTCGGTGCTACAATCGTAATATAGCAGCATGACACTACTACATACATCCTTCATGTTACATTTACCTTTTTTATACAAACTTTGTTTAATTAAGTTTTTTTTAACTTTGCGGAGGTCAAGTGTTGTTGGTTCTTTGGAAAATCAGCAATAAAATTGCGATTTCAATTTCAATGGTTCCGGCGGACATCGCACCCTGATTGCTCATGTATTTTGAAATTTAGAGCGAGCGTTGAGCTACCACGCCTTTAAACTACATAGTAAATACTATTATAACGTTTTAACTATACGCATGAATGAGCCGCAATGTTTCGGTATTATAAATACACGTATTGACAAACCGCTGCGTGTTCTTCACCCGTGTTGGTACTTTAACTACATTGTTACCAATATTAAAGTAATAGTACCCGGTTGACCGAGCTTTGCTCGGTATTTTTCGCTCGATTTTTTTAATTCGTGTGTTTCGGAAATTATATTTAGATACAAGTTACATACTGATGAAATACGAGTAATTTTTTTGATCTTAGCGACATAACAGAAAAAAACTGAACTGGTTATTGGAATAAAAAATCATGAGTGCAATAAGTTTAATTTAAATTTTCGTGTTTTTAAAAAATACTAAAAAATGGCTCGAAAAAATAGATTTTCTCAAAAAAGGAAGGAACTTGAAAAAAATTAAAAAAAAGTCGGTCGGTCGGTCCAGGCTCGAACCATGGTATTACGATTTTGTGACCGCCCAATATACCAATTAAGCTATTTGTAATCGTTAATAAACTGTCAAAATTTACCTTCTTATTCTAACAATATTGTAGCAGTTTTTCATTGCCTAAAAACACGGACAAAAACACATTTTTTAAAAATAAATCCTAGCTAGATCGATTTATTGCCCCCGAAACTCACTGCATACAAAATTTTATGAAAATCGTTGGAGCCGTTTCCGAGATTCCAATTATATAGATATATATATATATATATATATATATATATATATATATATATATATATATATATATATATATATATATATATACAAGAATTGCTCGTTTAAAGGTATAGGATAATATTTACTAAGTACAAGAACAGACGCCGCAAATAAAATCTGCGCGTTGTCTGTTCTATAAAAAAAAAATTCCAGCCACAGACTAAGTTTAATCCGTGAGCTGGAGCACACTACGCGTGCTGCTGGCAAACAACCAAGTGTCGGTGTCTCTTCTAGTACATACTTAAATATTTGCCAGCAAAGGTTGAACACGTTTACAATTTAATTCCAGACATTGAAACAAAGAAAGGGACGTTCGGTACTGCGGTGGCCATACGTTTCGGTATTGCGTTATACAAAGGAACAAGATCGCGAAATTGTAACGCGCTCGTACAGAGAGACCGCGCCCCAATTAATTACCTTCGACATGGAGAGTTGACAAAAAAAGCAAAACAGATCGTTGTCGCGGGCTAAGAGCGGCGGCGCCAGGGCTCTCACGTCGGCGCAGGGATGCCGGGGGGGAGGGGGGGGGGGAGGACCGGGGGCAGAGTGCCCGCGGTCACTAATGCAGGCGCCACGCGATAAGGCGACTACGCCAGCATGGGAAAGTGTCCCCGGCTAGGGTTGACCGGTCGAAGTGCCCGGACGATCCCGAATAAGTGTGCGTATTGCGAAGGTTTAAAAGTATTTCGAAATCATTAATTATAGAAAATAACAATGAATGAAATGTAGTCATGTTCATTTACAACTGTAACACCCCGATCCTCACGTCGTACAAAATGTTGTTTTAAATATTTTCAAATTCAAATAAACTCACTCTTTTGCAATGTATGTGCTACAATAGTGCTCAATAATTTCAACAAATACAATCTTTAGTTAAGCAAACCAATTAAAAATATATAGAAATACAAGAATTTTTAATAATTATAATGGAACGTTCTGATGATTAAGTATTACCAACATCAATCATATATAACTAGCACCATAATTAAATATACTTAAGTGGCATAAAAATCAATAATATGATAATGTTAGTTAACATTAAATAAATTTTATGATTTATTATGGAAATCACTAAAAATTCCTTGATAAAATTCTTTTTGAAAAGTAATATTTAAATCCTATAATTGTTAAATTTTCTTATTGTAAATAAATGGAACTTGGACTTAAATAGATATTTCGTATCTCGTCCTGTATTTAGTACGGTAGAATATTTGACTCCTGTATGATGTATAACAGTATATTTTTAAATAATTGATCTAGATGATGATAGTCTTAAAATCATAATATATATAACAAATTTATAGGTCCTTAAATTTAAAAGGTATTATGATAAGATAGACATAATTTATATATTGTTCGTAAACAATCTCTACAAAATTCAAATAAAAACATAGTTGTAAGTAGTAATTAACGCATCGAACTTCTTAGCTGAGAAAATTTAATTTATTACTAAATTTCAAGGTACAAAGACCATGAGTTTTATTTCTGTTTGGTAATAGGTTGTTTGTGTTATTTAGTAATAATTATGTATCAAACAATATGATATAAGTTTCATTAATTGCTGGGCATATTCATTTTACAGGCTTTTATATAAGGGCAATTTATTTTTTCTTCTATCATTCTCATCATTTTATTCATATCATATAAAGAAAATTGATCTAGCATTAATGTGCCCGTCCCTAGCACAAGTCTCACATCCAACCGCAGTTTCCTGAAAGGGTCAGCCCTGCCCGGACCCGCTATCTACGGCCACATTATGCAGATGAGTCGTAAATTAGCCGAGGCTCTCGCAAGAGCTTTCTTTCCATTCAACTATATTCTGTGCCATAAGTGCCTAACGCCTAAGCCTTTGAGCGCAACGACCGTCTCTCATTTTCATCTGAATGGTCTCTAGCTCTCTTATTAAATATATTCATTCCTGTGATTCGATACAACAATATACCCTTTAAAAATATTGGTAGGCGCTTTTTTCCATTGAATACTATAATACATAATGGTTTTCTAAAACCCTCAACTAACCAAAATGTTAACTTTGAGAATTATCCTTAACGGCTTATTTTGTTCTAAGCCGACTGCATAAATAAAATTAATCCGAGTCCGATTTTGCAAATCGGAAATTTTAATATAGATATATTATAATAGAATATTTTTACTCAAAAGTGTAAAAGAATAACTTTTAATATACATAATGTATTTTAACTTTTAATATATAATATAATTTTAATAACCATTTTAGTAAAAGTCATTTAAAGTAGTCCAAAAGCAAGTCAAAAAACATTTAAAGTAAAAGTCGACTTTAGGCGACTACAAAGAATAAAATAACTACGCATTCTGAAACCCGACTTTTAATTCTTCTACATTCCATCTTAGTCCTCATGGGTGATAACGCATCTGCATTTTGATTCTTAATTGAGGTTAATTGTATTTGAGGTTACAGAATCTACTTACTCGTACAGTCAGGTGAACTGTGTGCTCGTTCGTCACCCTAATTCTATATAAAAAAACCATATATTTTTGCACCCACTTCAGAATTTCATCCATTCATTACAGTCCATAAAAGGCCACTGCTGAACCTGGGCCTCCCCTACAGATTACCTCATAGGAGGGATTTTGCCATAGGTGCCACTCTTGGTAGGAGCGTTTTTTAAAAATAATTTTAAGTTGATATCCGGAAGTCGCTGCTGCCAATCTCGCGTTTCAGTTTTTCTGTTTAGTCTCTTACGACAACGACGGATCGATATAGAGTAGCGGAAGTTCTTGCTCTTTGCAAGCTATTATTTGAAAAATAAATAGTCCCGCTGGTTTCTTGCTGGTTCTTCCCAGGACAGAGGTTTTTTGCGAATCAGTGGTAAATGAAAACTGACTTTCAATAAGTATTGTCTATAATCTACATTGAATAAAAAAAAATTCTGTTTCTTGCACCGCCGCTGTACGGTAAATTTCAGAACGTTTTAATTTATTTCTAAAAAAGGTTCTCGAGTGGTAGCCTCGTATCGGTAGGCGTAGTGTAGGGCGGTACCCCGCTAGATGGAGCGACGACCTGGTAAGACACGCAGGAAGTCGATGGATACTGGTGGCTCAGGACCATGCTTTGTGGCATTCTTTGGAAGAGGCCTCCATTCAGCGGTAGACTTCTGTAGAGCTGTAAAGATGATGATGGTGATTTGTAAAATTATTTTATTCTTTTTAGTTGTTTGAAGTCGGCTTTACTTTTTTATTAGAACATAATTTTAATACCTACATTATGTTACAAAATGTATATTGTACCTTTTCCTTCAGTAAATACAGTTCAATCTTCTATAAATATGAAATGACAAACGGACTTATCGTTCACCAGATTGTAACTGGCTGCTTTTCTTTAATAGGGGCGACAAACGAGCACACAGTCTACCTGATGGTAAGTGGATGCTGTGGCCCGTAGATATCTACATTTATCATCGATTAAGAATCAAAACGCAGATGCGTGTGTGAATACCTCGTTTCCAGTAATAAAGGGTCTACGGATATCTACACTCACCATACGAAACACAATAGTATTAACATGCTATGTTACGCTGGTATTCTGTGAGAACGTGGTGCTTCGCCGGTCGAGCCGACCCATTCGTGCTACAACCGTAATATAGCTGCAGCGTGGCTCTACCACGTCTAAAACTATAATAATAATAATAATAATAGTCTTTATTTGCATAAAGACTATATTACTATATACGATATTATATATATATATACCATACTAAACTAGCTACTGGTAATAAACTTACAACCAAATTAAAATGAAGAAGTCTAGGGATGCGTAGTCACCTCTTAGGACTTGGATGGAATGGCGTATAGCAAGCCGTGAGACGCTCTTTAAGAAGTTTCCGAGAAATGGGCAGAATTTCTTTACAATAACAGTTCGTATTGTTCAGAATTAGAACGCTAGGTGGCAGCACTGCGTACTAATGTTCCTGCTACTAACTCTTGTACTAATTTTCCTGCCGCCAATTTGATTGAAGCTTGATTGCAATGCTGTGTTACGGCCTGAAGGGTGTATTTAAAGGCATATAGGATAACCAGTACATAAATAGTAACAGACCGTGTGGCACTGCATCTTAGGCCTCTAGACGAGGTGGCAATGTGTTTATAGCCTTCTTTAATTGAAGTTGGCTACAGAAGTCCGTAAACCGCAGTAGCATATAAGTTCCTTTAGTAGGAATTTAAGTTCCTTTAGTAGGACAGTTCCTTTAGTAGGATTTTAAGTTCCTTTGTGACTGCAGTTTAATAAAAAATAAATGCAATAAAACGCATAATAGTTATTTAATTTTTAAATATTATAATATATAATTTCTAAATACACAGGGATTAAAATCTGGCTTGTTTACCTTGTTCATATTCCTAATATTTAAATTATGACCGCGGAGACCCTTTTTACTGGAAAGGAACCATTCCATCTCCTCCAGTTCTCACAGGTGACTACGCATCTGCATTTTGATTATTAATCGAGAAAAAATGTAGATGTCTATGACCACAGCATCCACTTACCCTCAGGTGGGCTATGCGTTCATTTGTCGCCCATATTATAAAAAAAAACGATGTTGGCTGAAGCAGCAATAGAAATGCCCTGAAATCGAGGAGGTACGACAAAAGGGTCCTTTTAAACCTATGTCTTTCGAAGGTTAAACGAAAGATTATAAAGGGATTTAATACCCAATCCGAGACTGTTCAATAAAGATTCGACTCCAGACATAAGTATGTTCCAGTACTCGGCGATGTGCTCCCAAGAAATATTGGTACGATAGGTATAAAAAACATCAGTGCTTTTGTTCGCATAGCAATGTATGTTACTGGTATGCAACATATCACTGATATGTAGAATGGGTTAACATTGATATCGGGATGTCAGTCACCTCATTCCCCCATGACCATGGGTGCTGGTAAGCACCCGAAAGGTCGGGTATTCAAAATAAAATAAATTAAACGCGATTAAATCCGTAAACGTACTCTTAATCAATGTTAGGAATGTTAAAAATCCGAATCCATTTAAAAACACATTCATATGTGTCTTTAAGTGGGGAAAAACTAAGCCCTATTGAATCTCCTGTTTTTCTTGGCATCAATCTCAACGAAAAGCTTCATCATCATCATCATTACAGCCCTTCACAAGTCCACTGCTGAACATAGGCCTCCCCAAGTAATGCCACAAAGCACGGTCCCGAGCCACCTGCATCCATCGACTTCTTGCATATCTTACCAGGTCGTCACTCCATCTAGTGGGAGGGTCGCCCTCACTACGCCTACCGGTACGAGGCTGCCACTCAAGAACCTTTTTTCCCCACCGGTTATCGGTTCTTCGAGTTATATGGCCGGCCCATTGCCACTTCAGCTTACTAATCCGTTGGGCTATGTCGGTCACTCTGGTTTTACTGCGGATATCCTCATTTCTGAGTCTATCACGCAGAGAAACTCCGAGCATAGCCCTCTGCATAGCTCGCTGAGCGACTTTAAGAGTCCTCATACGGCCAGCAGTGAAGGACCATGTCTCAGATCCGTAAGTCATCACTGGCAACACGCACTGGTTGTACAATCTAGTTTTTAGAGATTGAGGTATACCTGACGAGAAGATATATCGTAATTTTCCGAACGCTGCCCAGCCGAGTTGAATCCGTCGATTGACCTCTCGGTCGAAGTTGGACTTACCTAGTCGGACTATTTGTCCGAGAAAACGTACTCGTCAACAACTTCAAGCATAGTGCTCCCAACAACTAACGGCATAGGTGTGACATGGACATTAAACATGATCTTTGTATTGTCCATGTTCATCTTAAGACCTATCCGTTGGGAGGCACTATTGAGGTTATTGAGCATAGTGCTTAAGTCCTCCAGCGATTCGGCCATAAGGACTATATCGTCGGCAAATCGAAGGTGAGTGATGTACTCGCCATTGATGTTAATACCGTATTCTTTCCAGTCCAGTAGCTTGAAAACGTCTTCCAATGCAGCGGTGAAGAGTTTCGGGGATATAACGTCACCCTGTCTTACACCTCTCTGCAGTTGGATAGGTTTCGAGCTCTGGTTCTGTACTCGGATAGCCATCGTAGCCCTACTGTACAAACACTTCAGCACTTCGATATACCGACAGTCAACTTGGCACCGCTGAAGGGACTGTAGCACCGCCCGAATTTCGACGGAATCAAAGGCTTTCTCATAGTCCACATACGCCAGGCAAAGTGGCAGATTGTACTCTTCAGTCTTCTGTACAATCTGCCGCAGGGTATGTATGTGGTCTATGGTACTAAAGCCTTTTCGAAAACCGGCTTGTTCGGGAGGCTGGAAGTCGTCGAGTCTGCGTGCGAGACGATTCGTAATGACTCTCGAAAACAGCACATAGACGCGGCTCAGAAGGGAAATCGGTCTGTAGTTCTTTAAGAGAGCATTGTCGCCTTTCTTAAAGAACAAGACCACCGTACTTCTGCTCTACGCCTCTGGAGTAGTGCCACCATGGAGAATGGAATTGAAGAGCTTCTGAAGAACTTCAAGTACCGGTGTTCCACCCGCTTTCAGAAGCTCCGCTGCCATCCTCGCCTGGGGCCCTGCCGTTTTTAAGGTGCTGGAGAGCCATTCTAATCCCACTTAGACTGACGTCCGGGATATCATCGGAATAGTGTCGGATAAGACTTGCTCTTGGTTATCGTTACTCACACTTGTGTATGGTTGTTTATCGTTACTCACACTTGTGTGTGGCTCCAACGATGATGTGTACAGCTGCCCATAGAACTTCTCAATCTCACTCAAAATCTCAGTGTCCCGGAAACGATGCTGCCACACTCAGTCTTCAGCTTTGACAGTTCGCTCTTACTGGCAGACAGATCTCTGGCAAAGACTTTGGAGCCCTGGTTCCGCTCGATCGCTTCTTTAATACGAGCAGTATTAAAGTTGCGTAAGTCTCGCCGCATGCATTTGGAGATCTGTCTATTCAGTTGCCTGTATGCTGTCAAATCTGTTGACGATTGCAGCCTCATCTCCCATCTAACAGCCATGAGATTAAGAGTGTGATCGGAGAGTTTTTGTGTTCTTCTGCGGCGGGTCTTGCAGAACTTAGCTCCGACCGCATGGACAGTTTTCACGAGCTTGTCATTCATATCGTCCACTGCATTGCAATCTTGTAGGCACCGAAAGCGGTTACGTAACTCGATCTGAAAGTTTTCGGGATTCTGGATTAGAGCACGAGGGGGACGGAGCGTTGACTTCATTAGACGAGACCTCTCCAACTTAACGTTTAGGTTCAATGTGCCCCTAACCATTCGGTGATCGCTGCCAGTTTTCACACTTGCGATCACTGAGACATCACTGAACAGTTGGCGTCTGGTCGTCATAATGAAGTCAATCTCATTTTTTGTCGAACCGTCGGGGTTCGACCAGGTCCACTTCCTGTGGGGCCGCTTCTGGAAGAAAGAGTTCATCATAAAGAGTCCCTCTTTCTCCATAAAGTCGGCCAGCTGCTGGTCCCTTCGGTTCCGTTGCCCTACTCCAAATTTCCCTAACTTCAGCTCACCGTTTTCTCTTGTGCCTAGTTTTGCATTGAAGTCTCCTATCAACACCGTGTAGTGGGTTTTGGAAGAATGCATGGCTTTGGAAATATCCTCATACATTTCCTCCACCTCCTCATCGGGATGTGCCGAGGTTGGTGCGTAAACCTGTATGACCTTCAGCGAATACGAATAGCTTCAGTTCCTATGTGTCCAAACTAGCAAGCAGACTAAGCTCTGCAGCTTATTCTGTAAAAAATATTAGAGATTCCACTAGTGTCGAGGCAGCTAGATTAGTTCATTTCAGTTAACATAAAGTCTAGTTAGCATAATGTCTTATGGGATTTTGCTATGGGGGAATGCGGCTGATTTAGAAACTATTTTATGTTTTGCAGAAGAGAGCCATAAGAGCTATTTACTACCAAAAAAGAGTCTCTTAGAGAAAATGTTGTTAAAGAAATAAATATAATAACTTTGGCCTCTCTGTTTATTTACAAAAATTTTACGTTTGGTTACAAAAACCAAGGATGTTTAGTAGGAAAGAAGCTAATTTAGTAATAAAATATGACAATATAATGATATACATTGTACACTCTGTAAACACTAGGAACAAACACAAGCTAGTGATACCAGTTTCTTGACTCAATTGAGTCAGTAATTCATTTGTGGGGCAAAGTACACGCTATTACAAAAAGGTCCTAGAAAATATACAAGCTCTTTATTACCAAATTTAAATATTTAATTAAAAAAAACTTTATAAAGAGGTTTATTATAATATAAATGAGTGCATGGTTGATAATAACTCCTGCGAATGAGGTGGTCGCTTCCAAGCTGTCTCCAAAACCAATTTCGGTAATAGTTTGAAACTATTCATATTGTCAAATTTATTTTTGTTAAAAAATACGGCTGGGTTTTTTGCTGGTTCTTCCCAGGACAGAGGTTTTTCTCCGAACCAGTAGTAAAGTGAAAAGTTACTTTCAATAAATATTACATCTGATCTATATTGAATAAAGAGTAATTCTATTGTACCCTGTTGTATTCTATTCTATTAAATACTTAGTATTGAAGAATTTTTTTTTCTGTATGAGTTTCCAAATCATATGCATCTTCCCTGACAACATGCGCAGGAAGCTACTTTACTTCAAATAAGCTTTTAGTGCTTTTAATAGTAGTAGTTCACGAGCAATATGACGATTGCGAACCCAAGACTTTATAGTTTCACAAACTGTAGCCTTAACCATAAGGTTAATGTAGCTTTAAATAATTAAAAAAATGACGAATGATAACAACTCTATAAAAAATCTAGTTAATTTAGACCAATATGTAAATAAAGGTTTATATTCGGGTGCATGCGTCAGTTTCCTTTGCCGCTCAATTAAGACAGAAATGAAATCTATTAAACGCAGTCATCAGTCTTGCTCAGAAAAAGCTCTTAGAAGACTTCAAACGATATGAGTCAATCGTATTAATGTTCAGAATTTGCTCCGTCACTTAATAATAATTCAAGTATAAAATTTTACAATTTAAATAAGTAATATCATCATCATCATACTGTCCTTCACGAGTCCACTGGTGAACATAGGACTCCCCAATGGAATGCCACGCCAGCACGGTCCTGAGCCACCTGCATCCATCGACTTCCTGCATGTCTTACCAGGTCGTCACTCCATCTAGTGGGGTCGCCCTACACTTCGCCTACCAGTACGAGGCTGCCACTCGAGAAACTTTTTTCCCCAATGGTTGTCGGTTCTTCGAGCTATATGGCCGGCCCATTGCCACTTCAGCTTACTAATCCGTTGGGCTATGTCGGTCGCTCTGGTTCTACTGCGGATATCCTCATTTCTAAATTTATCACGCAGAGAAACCACGAGCATAACCCTCTCCATAGCCCGCAGATTTTGAGGTATACCTAACGAGAAGAGGTGTCGTAATTTCCCGAACGCTGCCTTGTTGAATCCGTCGATTGACCTCTCGGTTTAAGTTGGACTTACCTAGTCGGACTATTTTTCTCAGGTAAATTTAACCATAAGGGGTATTATTCAATTCATCGAAGTTCTGAAAGTGACATAGGTTATATTATTAGAAGTTTTCCACTTTTCATCAGCAAACTTATACTATAGGCAGGCTAGTTTTTTTTTCCGAGGTAAAATAGTGGCTTAATGCTGCTGTGTTTTGTATGGTGAGTGTAGAGAACCAGAGACCCTTTTTACTGGAGACGAGGCATTGCATCTTAGTCCTCACGGTTGACAACGCATCTGCATTTTGATTTGAAATCGAGGATAGATGTAGATGTTTATGGGCCGCAACAACCACTTACCATCAGGTGGACTGTGTGCTCGTTTGTCATCCTATCCTATAAAAAAAACTATATTCTATGTTTTATTTATAGCGAATAGTTTTTGTCTGTTTTAAATGAAGATCTCGTCAACAGAGTATCGAAATTTCTCTAACTTTTTTTCTGTAAACTTCGGCACCCACGGGAATACATAGATGCCTAACTTTAGGTTAAATGTTTTACGATGTGTTTGATTAAACTTTACGACACATAAAAAGGTATATTCATTACCATCATATCACTCCATACCTAAGTCCTGTGCTGAACCTCACTTTAGGAATACCATAAAACACGATTCCAAGCCACCAGTACCCGCTGACTTTCTGCATGGTGTAGGTACCTCATCGTCACTACTGGAAGGCTACTCTACACTTTTAACTATCGGTATAAAATTGCCACCCGATATTTTTCCTCGTCAACTGTAGGTTCTTCAGTATAGTATAGTCGGCCCATTGCCACTTCAACTTACGGATCTTAGGCTACGTTGCTTGTTTCGGTTATACTGTGGACATCATCATTACGTATTTTGTTATACTTATAGTGAAACTTTAAGTATATATAACAAAAAACAAGTGATTTAAAAGTTTTGACAGTTGACCCTAACCTCGCAGCTTCGCGTTCGGGGTGTGCAATATAGTAAATATTGCACTGTGACCCTAGCATATTCCATCTTTTTTTATAATGTGCGAGTAGTTATGCAGGTCTAGGGAAAGAGACCAGTATCACTGCGACCTAAAAGATCTATTGTGATCGCTGCTATGGCTATAGCTCACTGCTAAGCCCTATGTCTTTAATGAATAGAAGGAGTTGCTTAGCTGTAAACAATTTCACTTCATCTGAGCGGAGTACATCGCTTCCCAAATGAGTGTTACGTTTGCGCATTAAGAGTATGCAATCAGGATGTACAGGAAGCGTTCTTTCCGTTATGGAACAGAACCGACACATCCCTGAGTTGCTTAGTCCCAGGATGGACATGTGCTTATGTTATAACTTACTTTTTTTTTAAATATAAAAACAAAGGTATGTATAATAATATATAAAACAAGGGATATAAATAATATATCATTTGTTTTATTGATTTTTCTGTTGTGTTATGTTGTTTGATTAGTTAGCGAAGGTAAGACTTTTGGTTTTTATACAGCAATTTTTCGTTGTCTGTTTTTTTTGTGTTGTTATTTAAAATCTTAGTCGGATTTGGGTTTTATTTCTATAAATAAATTTGCCTGTTTTATCTGTAAGTGCCAAAGATATGTCTCATTCTTTCTTTCTTATTTCCTTAAATAAGCTTTTTGTAATATTCAATCAAATGTAGGCATAAGTGAAGATGCATCACAATAAGTGATATTTTTTGGAATATGTCGATAAAGTCTCACAGAAGATTTTTTCAACACCAGTGGAAGTGTGAAATTGGTTAACATGCTGTGGTCATATAGTTATTAGTGAGTATAAAATGCAAATAGTCGAAAGACAGGTGTCAGTGTGGGCCGTGCCGCCGGAAACAAGATGTCGAGATAGTACAGACCCGACCGACGGCTGTAGTTTGGCTTACTGAAGACAACGCTACATCTGCACCATTCTTTCATTCGTATGAACATATAGATCAATTGCAAAAGTAGTCCATTAACAATTCAAAATATATAAGACTTTTAATTTACAGCAGCGTCAAATAGCAGCTTCATGCTGCTTTATTTCTTATGGCGGGTGTAGAGAACAGGATAACTCTTTTACCTGTGGCGGCGCTATCGTCGCGCCGCAAGCGAAACACACCGAAGCCTAAATCACGTTATTAAAAATTCCGAATCATAAACAGTACATATATGGAACATCTCCGAACTATCACTCGGAGTGTTGGCCGCTCCCCGGGCAGAACATCTTGCCTGGCGGGAGATCTCCCCTTTTCCTTCCACGGCCACATATCCAAGACATTCCACCTTAGTGCGAGCTCGGGATTGACGACGTACCTGTATTTGTGATAGAGAGATAGATGTGGATGTTTATGAGCCATAGCATCCACTTACTATCAGCTGGACTGTATGCTCGTTTATTACCTTTATTCAATAAAAAATATAGAAATATTGCTTTAAATTATTTTGACCAAATAATTCAATTGCGCGCGAGTAAATAACGTTCAATCCCTCTCAACAATTGTGTATTTCCTACGGGCTCGTTGGTGAAGGAAAACATCGTGAGGAAACGTGCATGTCTAAGGAAATAAGTACATGGCGAGGAGACGTCCTCTAACTCACTGCGCAATAACCTTTTATGTTATAAGGAGACAGGTGCCCAGCTATAGGACTTGTTCTGTCTATTACGCTATTTTTTTTTCACTTTTCATATCTCATAATCTTAATACTTCTACTTTAACCTAGACACATACATAAAATGTTTTGTTTGTACTTAGGTTAGGGACCAGCTGTTTGTATATCTATACAAATAAATATAATTGAAGTGCCTGTTCGTAATGTTAAAATAACAGCTTTTTACTAAATGTCTATGAAAGTACTTCTATACGGTACTTATAACAAAATAGAATTTTTCAAATTTTTATAATCTTTATGTTTGTTCCGGTACGTCTAATCTTCGAAGAGGCTGGACCGATTTTGACGAAACTTTCATTGACAGATAGCTGATGATATAAGAAGTAACTTAGGCTTTTTTATTTTAGAAAAAGAATAAGGGTTTCTCGCAAAAAAATTCAAGCCCACGATATCCAATCGTAATAAATTCCACGCGGATGAAGTTGCAGGGAGCAGATATACATATAAAATACGTAGGGTCGCTACGCTGGAGCTATATTATGGTTGTAGCACAAATGGGACGGCTCGACCAGAGTAGGACCTTTTTCTTCTTAATTGTCGATACTCTACGTATTAAGACCAAACTGTTTACTTCGTCTTTTGTAATGCGTATAGCAAGGGAGTGGAATAATTTGCCGGCGTCTATCTTTCCGTCCGACTACAATCTGGGCGTCTTCAAGCCAAGTTGAATCGGCATTTGTTACGCTAAGACAGTGTGATTTACCATCTCACGCTACATCACCACTTACCACCAGGTGAGATTGTGGTCAAGCACTGGCTTTAATAACTAAAATTAAAATGCAGATGCGTTGTCACCCATTAGGACTAAGATGATATGCCTTTTTTCCAGCAAACAGAGTTCCCGGTGAGCTGCTATGTTACGCTGGTGTTCTGTGAGAGTAATATTATACGTTAGCTACTTCTATATCTAGCGAGTAAACGCTATAATATATTATATCATAATGTTCGTAGTTCCTACGATTAATTTATTTCTACTTATCTGTAAAAGATCTTTTGAATTTGTAATTTTATAACATTATAGTGACAAAAACGATAATAGTTCACCGAAGTATAAGAGGCTATCAAAGTTTATGGAAAGGCTTTCTATCTTAGTGCTCAGGGATGGCAACTCATCTGCATTTTGATTCTTAATTGAAAATTAATGTAGATTTTTTACCATCTACCACAGTGTGCTTGTTTGTCACTCATATTCTGTAAAAAAACTGTTTCACACAACGGAAGAGTGGAAAACTCTTCCATAAAACGGAGAAACATGTTCGTATGTGGACTTGTGTGGGCTAATGAAAAGGAAAATAAAAAAAAAACAATATGAGATGGTTATTTCCGGTTAGGCATTATTAAGACAAAATGCATTTGTTTTTGTTTTTTTCATACCTGGGTGGATTGAAAAGTACTCGGCCTAACACAGATCCATTCAATTCTAAAAATCAAATCTACCCACATTATTTAGTTCAGTTCAGACTAGTTTATTGAGTGAAGTTCGAAACGTGTGCGATAATTAGTTGTGATTTTATAAATTTATTAACAAAGTAATCGGACATAATTTCCGCGAATGGAGCAAATCGAGCAGCGTGCCGTCATTAAGTACCTCCATAAGAAGGGGCTATCATCAAAAGCCATCCATGATGACATGGTCAGTACATTAGGCGATTGTGCTCTGTCATAATCATCCGTCAAAAAATGGATAGCAGAATTTAAGCGTGGTAGAGAGAGTGTGAAAGATGAACCCCGCTCTGGAAGGCCTTCGACGTCAACTACTGACGAAAATATTCAAAAAGTACTTGATTTAATAATGGGAGACCGCAGATTAAAAATTAGAGAGATAGCCGAGATTATAGGCATCTCTTATGAACGAACTCAAAACATCATTGTCAACGAGTTGGGTTTCCACAAGGTGTCTGCGAGGTGGGTTCCGCGACTGCTTTCAGTTGAACAAAAAAGGACGCGATTGTCTATTTCACGCGACTGTTTGGAGTTATTTGAAGCCGATGCAGATGATTTTTTGAATCGTTTTGTTACTATGGACGATACATGGGTTCATTACTGTACACCGGAAACAAAACAACAATCAAAACAGTGGAGAAGACCTGGTTCACCACCCCTTAAAAAGGCTAAGTCGATTTTGTCGGCAAATAAGGTGATGGCTTCAGTATTCTGGGACTCGAAAGGTGTGATTATGATTGATTATCTTGAAAGGGGTCAGACTATAAACTCTGATTACTACTGCACCTTACTACGTCGTTTACGAGAGGAAATAAAAGAAAAACGTCGAGGAATGCTCAGAAGAAAAGTCCTATTTCATCAAGATAACGCCCGTGTTCACACGTCAGTACAGTCAATGGCTGAAATTCACAACTGTGGCTTTGAACTGTTACCGCATCTGCCGTATTCACAAGATCTGGCAGCATCAGACTTCTTTCTGTTCCCTAACCTAAAAAAGCACTTGGGAGGTCAAAGATTTTCGACAAACGACGAGGTCAAAGCAGCTGTAGAGGCATATTTTGACTCTAAGGAAGAATAATTTTTTTTCAACGGTCTAAATGCTTGGAATGGGAGGTGGCAAAAGTGTATTGAACTTGATGGTGATTATGTAGAAAAATAAAAATATAACTGATTTAGTATGTGTTTATTTTCTTGGTTAGGCCGAGTACTTTTCAATCCACCCTCGTAACATAAGGGTGCGAACTGGTAGCAGTGCACCTGATGGTAAGTGCTTACAATGGACCATAGACATTGATGTCAACATTTATCCTCGATTAAGAATCAAAATGCAAATTCGTATTCACCCAGAGGACTAAGTTAGAACGCCTCGTTTCAAAAAGTCTTCCGTTCTCTACACTCACCATACAAAACACAGCAGCATTAAGCTGCTATTTAACGCTGGCAGCTTGTTCCTACCCCGCTCGAGCCCATTCCGTGCTAAAACCACAATATAAGTGCAGGGTGGCTCTTCCAGGTTTTCTAGCGTATTACCAAAATCATGGGCTTCTACAAGCAAACTCGTTAATTGACCGTTTACTGGCCTAAATGACCGAAACATCGCATAAGAGGCATTTACCAAATAGAAATTATAATAGCAATGTTCACTATCCACATTCTTCGGCACTCGATAAATACATATCGTTGATGTGAGCCGCGGCCAAACCAGTCGCGACGCACACAAACATTCTCCGCACACACACACCCACCGTGTCACGCATTATCACCCGACTAGGGTGACTACACAATCCACTAATAGCAGACTTCCTTCCATAGAATGAAAATAGGCCATAAATTTTAATTTTTCTTACTTACCTAATGAAGCGACAGTAATCTAATAGTAGAATGCGGACTGTGAACTTAAAAAGGTCGTTGTTTTGAATCCGCCATTCAACTAGTGCCGTGAATCACTTCTACCTAACACAATAATTTTAAACTTACCGTTACAGCCTATTAAAGTTCACTGCTGAACGTTGCCTTCCCTCATAGATTTCTTCGTAGAGACACATATTAGCTATAGTTGGCACGCTTGGCAGGCGGGTTGGCAACCGCAGTTCTTATTTTAGTAGTTGTTAGGAAGACGCTGCGGGCCATCTCCTGCAGGAAGACGCTGCGGGCCATCTCCTGGTTTATTTCCCTCCGTCGCCTCTTATGACACCCTCGGGATGATACGGGCTAGTGGATATTTTTACACCACCACTACACTGTATACATACCAGGAATGGTTAAAGGAAATATTATTAATATTTATAACATTTAATGAAAAAAAATGGAAAAAGGGAATAATAAGAAAGCTGCTTATATTACGTACCACCATCCATATAATTTTAGTCCTTCAAGAATTTATAAGTGCGGCTATATTATGGCTGCAGCACGAATGGGTCGGTTCGACCGGGAAAGGACCACGCCCTCACAAAATACCACCGTAAAATAGCAGCTCAATGCTGTTGCTTTTCGTATGGTGAATTTAAAAACCCTGAGACCCATTTTTACTGGAAATGAAGCATTCCATCTTAGTCGTCAGGGGTGACAACGCAACTGCGTTTTGATTCTTTTTGTCGAGGATAAGTGTAGATGCCCATGGGCCACAGTATCCACTTACCATCAGGTGGACTGTGTGCTCGTTTGTCACCCCTTTTTCTATAAAAAAAACCTTGTTCTATGTTAGTAAACCTCCCACTTATTCAAATACTCTCCCGCTGCACCAAGCCTGCAGTGCCTTTGGGTTAAGTTTTTCAGGAAGGGCCAGTCTGATTTAATTACCATCCAAAATGCTGTTGGTGCTACCCGAATCCTACACGTCAGGGGTGCCGTTTTTCACTTTATAGCTTGAAAAACATCCGTATAAAAGCCTCAGTAAACAAGTCCGAATTTGAATATTTCTATAACTTTTATAAAAAAACGTTTTACATTATACTATTCACGAATGTGACAGGTTATTTTAAGACGTAGATTTCGTTACATAATTTCATTTATTTGAGAAATCACTAACATTTCACGTTCCTTATCTTATTGTCTCTATTCAAATTTTCATCAATGGAGCGAGCATTAAAAATCGCTGTCAACGACCTTTCATGTTCGTCTGCATTTCTGTTCATTGATTGTCACTGAATGCGATATTTCACTTCCACATTAACGAGTCATTACGTGTCGTAAGTCATTATATGGTATTGTCATCGATAATTCAAGGCCCCAATGATCGTAGGCGGGGACGGCGAGATTGATGACGGCGATGAATCCGCTGGGGCAAGAAAAAATAAGCAAAATAAATTTCCCGTGGACGTGGTCACCGTACGGCTACGCAAGTAATTTACCGGCAGCGAGGCGCGGCCTCGCTATTCGCTTATGGCCCGCATTATTCGGGATATTAAGGGGCCGAGCTGTAGGTGGGGCGGTGAGGGCGCTGATGGGGCGGGGCAAAGCCCTCAGGTTTTCCCGAGTGAGGGACCGGTGCCTTTGTTGAACCCGACTCGTATATACACATTTTGTTGAGGTCTATTTTTGGTTGTATTGGTCTCAGACTGTAATAGATGTGAAGGTTTAATTAATGTTTGAACATAATAAAACAATTTTAAAACCTCAAAAATTAGACAAACAGACCTAGCTGTGATACGTTACTTCTCGGTCCCGGGTTCAAATCCCGAGTCTGATTCCCGAGTCCAAAATGAGTTTTGGACTTTTCTGTAAAGAAATTCTCAGTGGCAACCCGGATTTAGGTATTTTAGGTGTTTCGTCCCGTGTCTTCACATTTTAGTTTTCCATTTCACAGAAAAATATCTAGTAGACTAGACTAATAGAATAATAATAGAAAATATGGTTACTTGCGTCGTCTACCTTCATACGATATTCGGTTAAAGTTTTTTAATGACCAACTTCACAACAATCTTTGAGGAGACAATTTGCCGACCAGGTATTTTTGCACAAGCTTGTGCATTCTCGTATAGATTGCCCAGAATTACTAACACTAATTAACTTCAATTCCGGAATATGACAACGTGTTCCAAGAATTTTCAGGTTATATGTACACAAGAATAACACTTCCTTTTTCAACCTCAGATCATATAAACAACAGATATGATCTGAGTTTTCAACCCTGTTGCCAAAATTTTCCGTGATTGCGACGAGATTAAGCGTAGTAACGTACCTACATCTAAATAGATATACTGTATATTTACCTACTATATCTACGTACATATAGCCTTGTTAGATTTAAAAGAAATTTAGCCTACGTGTTTCTCTTAATATTTAATGTATTTTTTATCCAGTTTATTTTTGCTACCGCTAAGATTCTAGTTCAGTTATATATAATATATTATTATGCTGTGTACACTTTTTTGGATTGTAGTTGCGGTCAACACCAATATACTTTTAACTTATATAACTACTGTCTGTTTATGTACTTTATTAAATAAAATTTAAAAAATAGTCCACCAGTCCTTAAGAAATTATTATTTATATTAATAAGGGGGTGAATCAACGAGGAGTTACAATTTTTGTAAATGTTATTGAAATATCATCAGGTCCAGTAGCTTTAACTCTCTAACTCAGACTCTTTTTAAGTTGGTACCTATACCTAGCAAGTCTCGTTCTTTTAGTTTGTAGGTACTTGAGTTTTTTTCTGTTCACGTCATTATATCATTTCAAGATGGCGGACTAATAGAGAAGGTTTGCTTGTTATATATCGTATTTATTTTTTAATAACAAGTTTGTGTCGGGGACTAAAGTCACATTGTTTATTGCATTTACGTACACGTCATTAACTTTATATCGAAGGGATAATTTTGATGCACTAATTAGGCCGCGTTCTATTTAGGGCTTCACAACTCTAAACATGCGCCATATATTTACTTACCTATAAAATGTAGCAATTAACAAAAGAAACATGTATACAGGTACAAATAACTCTCGTAACGTACTAACGAGTTAATTAGAGGAACTTCAATGTAAGTTGTTAATTTCCATTGTAAAATATCTCTTAAACATATTTTAGTTCTTTTACAGATATGTAATATAAAGATTGCCAGCATTTATTACTGTCTTTAGGTTTAAAGGATTTAGTTTTAAAACTCGTTAGTAATGTTTACAACAATAGTCTCGTGTTTAACCATCCACATCCACATTACGCCAAAAGTCCACAGGATAGGTACACCTCAGACAGACGAGTGGACAACCGCGATTTGTTGTTACCACCATCTAAGTACTGTCTCAGCTTACCTCTGTCGCTTCTCACGACACTCACGCGGCGATATGAGGCAGTGGACATTCTTAGTATATCACCACTACACGGTAGATTTCTGTTTGTTGGACTATTTTAAGCCTTAGTATATCACCACTACACGGTAGATTTCTGTTTGTTGGACTATTTTAAGCCTTAGTATATCACCACTACACGGTAGATTTCTGTTTGTTGGACTATTTTAAGCCTTAGTATATCACCACTACACGGTAGATTTCTGTTTGTTGGACTATTTTAAGCCTTAGTATATCACCACTACACGGTAGATTTCTGTTTGTTGGACTATTTTAAGCCTTAGTATATCACCACTACACGGTAGATTTCTGTTTGTTGGACTATTTTAAGCCTTAGTATATCACCACTACACGGTAGATTTCTGTTTGTTGGACTATTTTAAGCCTTAGTATATCACCACTACACGGTAGATTTCTGTTTGTTGGACTATTTTAAGCCTTAGTATATCACCACTACACGGTAGATTTCTGTTTGTTGGACTATTTTAAGCCTTAGTATATCACCACTACACGGTAGATTTCTGTTTGTTGGACTATTTTAAGCCTTAGTATATCACCACTACACGGTAGATTTCTGTTTGTTGGACTATTTTAAGCCTTAGTATATCACCACTACACGGTAGATTTCTGTTTGTTGGACTATTTTAAGCCTTAGTATATCACCACTACACGGTAGATTTCTGTTTGTTGGACTATTTTAAGCCTTAGTATATCACCACTACACGGTAGATTTCGGTTTGTTGGACTATTTTAAGCCTTAGTATATCACCACTACACGGTAGATTTCTGTTTGTTGGACTATTTTAAGCCTTAGTATATCACCACTACACGGTAGATTTCTGTTTGTTGGACTATTTTAAGCCTTAGTATATCACCACTACACGGTAGATTTCTGTTTGTTGGACTATTTTAAGCCTTAGTATATCACCACTACACGGTAGATTTCTGTTTGTTGGACTATTTTAAGCCTTAGTATATCACCACTACACGGTAGATTTCTGTTTGTTGGACTATTTTAAGCCTTAGTATATCACCACTACACGGTAGATTTCTGTTTGTTGGACTATTTTAAGCCTTAGTATATCACCACTACACGGTAGATTTCTGTTTGTTGGACTATTTTAAGCCTTAGTATATCACCACTACACGGTAGATTTCGGTTTGTTGGACTATTTTAAGCCTTAGTATATCACCACTACACGGTAGATTTCTGTTTGTTGGACTATTTTAAGCCTTAGTATATCACCACTACACGGTAGATTTCTGTTTGTTGGACTATTTTAAGCCTTAGTATATCACCACTACACGGTAGATTTCTGTTTGTTGGACTATTTTAAGCCTTAGTATATCACCACTACACGGTAGATTTCTGTTTGTTGGACTATTTTAAGCCTTAGTATATCACCACTACACGGTAGATTTCTGTTTGTTGGACTATTTTAAGCCTTAGTATATCACCACTACACGGTAGATTTCTGTTTGTTGGACTATTTTAAGCCTTAGTATATCACCACTACACGGTAGATTTCTGTTTGTTGGACTATTTTAAGCCTTAGTATATCACCACTACACGGTAGATTTCTGTTTGTTGGACTATTTTAAGCCTTAGTATATCACCACTACACGGTAGATTTCTGTTTGTTGGACTATTTTAAGCCTTAGTATATCACCACTACACGGTAGATTTCTGTTTGTTGGACTATTTTAAGCCTTAGTATATCACCACTACACGGTAGATTTCTGTTTGTTGGACTATTTTAAGCCTTAGTATATCACCACTACACGGTAGATTTCTGTTTGTTGGACTATTTTAAGCCTTAGTATATCACCACTACACGGTAGATTTCTGTTTGTTGGACTATTTTAAGCCTTAGTATATCACCACTACACGGTAGATTTCTGTTTGTTGGACTATTTTAAGCCTATCGGAAAACTTGTTTCGACACAATTTAAGTCCCGATGTTTTGGGTGCTTTACTTCGCTTTGGTATTAATTTAGACACTTTGAAGTACCTAAATAATGGATGCAGGACGAATGCGTCAAATTGACCGAGGAATTACCTAGTTCACATATGTAGAATATCAGCGTGAAATAGCAACATAATGCTATGTTTCTGTATGGCGAGTAATACCAAATACATTCTTTGTTGGACACGAGGCATTTCATATTAGTTCTAAAAGATGATTGTGACAAAACGCATCTGCATTTTGATTATTTAAAGGTTGATAATTGCACTTCTTATCTAACTGTTATCATAAAGATGCTGCTATCTAATTTCGATGTCAGTTTCTCTCGGTCACCTCTTACGACATCTATGGGAGGATATGAGGTAGTGGACTCTCATACGATCCTAGCATACGATATAATACAGCCTTTTAAAGCCATATTACTACTATTTATAATAGAAAACGGGACAATCGTGACTGACTGGAACAAGTTGACATAATGCTTTAAGCCAGGTCAATTCCTGGTGTACCAGGACGTATAGCTGCCATAGCCTAAGTTATTCTTGAGTGGTAAGTTTTGTAAGTAGGCTACGGGTGCAGCATTATTAATTTAAACACTGCTAAACATTGACGTTATTTGTAAGTAGGCTACGGGTGCAGCATTATTAATTTAAACACTGCTAAACATTGACGTTACTTGTAAGTAGGCTACGGGTGCAGCATTATTAATTTAAACACTGCTAAACATTGACGTTATTTGTAAGTAGGCTACGGGTGCAGCATTATTAATTTAAACACTGCTAAACATTGACGTTATTTGGCTTTGAATGTAGCTTCACTACAATGTCTGTGAGAAAAGTTTTGTCCAAACAGATTTGTAATATAAATATGACATTTAAATTACATAATATTTACATTATTTACTAATAATATTGAAAAAAATTGTCTCTATACTCTACACCTGCACTGCTACGTGTCTGTCGAAATAAAACACATATAGCTGTCACAATTGCAAAGAAAATTATTCGTGTATGTTCGTGTTTATGACGTAAATTGTGCAATTAACATTTTCTTTCGGTAATTGGTTTATTAACTTTTATTTATATAACAGAACACTACAGCTGATGAATGTTTTGCATAATTTACCTACGTTCATTACTTTTAACTACTTAATACAAGGTGGCAGTAAGTATTCAACATCCAATCTACCTTCTAGAATATACTTAATAGGAATATTTTCAGAAGGGCCCTCATATATCTCAACTACCTAGGAAACTTAGTTCTAGCATATACTGCTAAACAGATTAGAGGCCTTACATGTGTTGAAACAGCTGGATTAGTTTATTTTAGTTATTTCCATAGCATAAGGTCATACGGAATAATGCGACGGAAATTGAAACTATCTTTCTTTTGCATAAGTCAGAAGAGAGTCATACAAGCAATTTATAACCCAGGTACGAAAGAATCCCCTCAACAAAATTTTAATTAAAGAACTAAGTAAATATATTAATTCCCGCCCCTCTTACCTAGTATATTTTCAAAAATTTTATGTATGTAGATACATAAAAATATACAATAATTTTTGCACAACAATAATTTTAATTCAAAAATTTTATTAAAAATAGTGATGTATATATAAATACTAGGAATAAGCACAAGTTAGTTATATCAGTTACTCGACTCCAAAGAGTCACTACCTAATTCTTTCATAGGGCAATGTATCTATAGATACACTTTTACAACAAAGCCCCACAAAACATGCAGGTATTATCTGTCAAAATCTTAAAACATTTTATTAGGCAAAAATATTTTAGGGTTATTATACTACTAAAGCGTATATCATTGACCCCTGGGAATAAAGTCATCGCTACCATGCTGTTTCTAGATAAAAGATTAAAAAATATTACCTATATCATTTTTTAAAGTCCCCGATAAACTTCTTACTGGTTCTTCCCAGAACTTACACAATACAACAGGCTTATTCTGAACCTGTGGTAAAGTTTAAAAGACTTCAATAAGTATATAATCTATATTGAATAAAAATTATTCTTTTCTATTTTATTCTGGGAATAAGAATTAAGAAAGTTGCAGCAAAGATTTTTTCTCTTTTCTTAGATTATGAAAATTTAAATAAATCGTTTTACATTCGCTCACCACATCATACCTACCTACACGAACTTTTATAAATTAATCATTTTTGTTATAAATTATAAAGATTTTTATTATGAAATAAATTATTTTAATAACATTATTACTGTATGTATCTTCCCAAACCGTTTTAGGAACAGTTTTGTCCGTTATTGTATTTAGGTGCGTTAAATATTTTTTTTACGATAAGCACTCCACTTACAACGTACGTAATCTATTTGTCGTATAAGTTAATCATTAGTAGTCACTCTCTAATGGAGCAATCGATTTAAAACGGCCGAATTTGGCGCGACGGCAATTTTACGAGCGACCGTCGCCATTTTCTTAGCTATCTTATCGCACAACGCCATCTGGCGGCGGGATGCCGCACGCGCTCCATTTTTTTGCCATTTCATGTAATTTGATGCGCAAGCTCATAACGCGATAACGTAGATAAGAACTGTGTTGAATACAATTCTTATCTGTCAACAATATGTTGGTAGAGACGTGGAAAACGGATTTTAGCGTGTACCAAACTATAATAGCAAATATTTATAATTATCAATATATTTTAATTTACGTACATTTTGTTTGAAGAAATTTAATTATACTGTAAAAATTTATTACTATAAATTAGTGTCTACTTTGTCATTTTTGAATTTACCGCACAAAAAAAATGTAAAAAAATAGTTTGGCTCTTTCTCCTTACACAGAAGAAAGAAAATTAAGTTTTAAATATTTTAAAGTATGTTTCATTATTTTCATTATATTCGACACACAGTAGGTTTCTAACAAAATAAATAATTATTAATTTCGGAATTCGATCCTCATTTAGTGCTTAAATTATTTTTAAGGTAATTCTAAATTAGGTATCAAAATGTATTAGATACCAATGTTGTATTTTTAAGTATATATTTGATTTCATGATGATCTGATGTGCAAATTCGATTTGATTTTATTATAACCACGTCAAAACACGAGTATAAATTCGATGGAAGTACAATCATTCGATAAAAAAATAACAAACTAATTAACTATAAAATAAAGAAGTATAATTCCGCCTCTAGGTCCTTCAAAAGAGTCATTGCCAAGTCAGAGCACATAGGCAGAATTGGCGAGAAACTAGTTCGCCTTCCTTCTGGAACCCGTGCATTTTGGTCTCTCGCCAAGGCTGTCCAGGGGAATTTCTGTAGCCATCTCTTCCATCTCTGCGTAGGGAGGACGACTCACTGGCCCATACCGCAAAGGAGAAAGCCGATCTGCTAGGCTCTTTCTTTGCGCCCAACTCGTCTCTCGATGACGGGGGGAGTACGCCGGCGACCATCCCGCGGTGTGAGTGCTCCCTGCCGGAAGTGCAGTTCACACAGCGCTCGATTCGCAAAGCACTCCTCTCTCTGGACATCCACAAGTCGAGTGGGCCTGATGGAATCCCCCCAATTTGATTTTTTTTTGATTTTTTTTTAAAAAAACGTAACCCCTACACTAGGATTTTCTCCTGTATCGCGGGGGCAGTTTACAAACATAAATTGCACAAGGACAAACATCCAGACCCGGAACAATTATTTGTGGGCTATACAAAATACTTTTCCGTGCGGGATTCGAACCCGCAACTCCCAGCGCAGCCACTCATTGCTAAGCCACTACGCCACGGAGTCGTCAAAATTGTGCTGAGGACGTGTGCTCCAGAGTTGGCACCGGTTTTAACGCTTGTTTTCCGTTACTCCTACTCCCTAGACGTAGTCCCAAAATCATGGAAGACGGCTTTCGTCCACCCGATCCCTAAAAAAAGGCGACCGCTCAGACCCGTCCAACTACCAGCCTATCGCCATCACCTCCTTGTTCTCCAAAACAATGGAGTCTATTGTTAACTGCCAGCTCATGAGGTACCTTGAGGATCACCAGCTGATTAGTGATCACCAATACGGTTTTCGCCGTGGTCGGTCAGCTGGTGATCTTCTGGTCTACCTAACTCACAGATGGGCGGAGGCAGTAGAGTCCAAGGGGGAGGCATTGGCCGTTAGTTTGGACATTGCGAAGGCCTTCGCAATTCCTTCCTATGGGCTTCCCGAGAAATTGTGCGATTGGATCACCAGCTTCCTTGCAGATCGGAGGATCAAGGTCGTTGTAGACGGTGCAAGCTCCGATTACAAGCCTATTAATGCTGGTGTTCCATAAGGCTGCGTGCTATCGCCAACGCAGTTTCTTCTGCATATCAATGATATGTTGCAAACCCGTAACATTCATTGCTATGCAGATGACAGCACTGGTGATGCTCTTTACACCGGCCGTGCCAATATTTCTCGGGAAAACGTCTCCGAGTACCGGGACAAATTTGTGTCTGAAGTCGAGTCTTTGCTGAACAGAGTCTCGGATTGGGGGCGACTAAATCTGGTCCAGTTTAACCCCCAGAGGACACAACTTTGCACGTTAACCGCTAAAAAGAACCCCTTTGTCGTATCTCCTCAGTTTCAAGGCACTCCCCTTGTTGTCTCAGCCAGTATCGGAATCCTCGGCGTCGACATATCTAGTGACGTGCAGTTTTGTGGTCACTTGGAGGAGAAGGCCAAATTGGCCTCTAAAAAGCTTGGCGTGCTCAGCAGAGCGGGACAGTATTTCATGCCGGCAAACCGCCAGCAACTTTACGAGGCGCAGGTTCGGCCGCACATGGAATACTGTTACCCATCTCTGGGCTGCGGCTCCCCAGTACCAGCTCCTTCCACTTGACCGCATCCAGCGCAGTGCGGCTCGAATCGTCAACGACCGAGTGCTTTCCGATCGGCTTGATTCACTGGCGCTGCGAAGAGATGTTGCATCTCTTTGCATTTTCTTTCGCATATACTATGGGGAGTGCTCAGAGGAATTGTTCGGATTAATCCCAGCCGCCAAATTTCGTGAATGCCTACGGTGAAGTTGAGTTGAGAGTTGAGTTACGGTGAGGTTCATTACAATTTTATAATAAAACACTATACTAAAACACTAGAAAAATCCAAAAATCAACACAATAACATTCACGCGAAAATGGCGTACGTAATGAACGTAGATTATAAATAAATATCCATAGGATAACTGTTTTTTTATTGCTCTAGAGGACAGAATATTTTATATTGATTCTATAATGCCAAACTTCTTCATAGAAAAGAGGACTCCTCTAAACACAAGTTTTAATGGTTTAAAGTGTTGTGGGTGTGAGCGGTCGAATCCAACCGCTTGAATTTAGACGGAATAGAGCAGCGGTCGAATTCGACCGCTAAGAGATTGTAGGGTTAACATAAAGACGAAATTGAAATAAAAGGCCAGCAAAAATTCTTATAAGTGACTTAATATTATTACGGTTATGTTTTGTAATTATACCTGTCTTTCTTCAAAGTGCCGCTTAATGCATCAATAACTCCAAGATGGTACAACTGTCGCACAATAGACAGAGCACAAGACTTGCTTGCGGTCTGTTTGTTAGAAGCCGTCTCCCGTCCAGTCACATTACGTCCCAATTCTCTCACGGAAATTGTCATTTCACAGCAGAAACTCCTATAAAAACCGTACGACCTCAGATAGTTACCTATTCCTTTTATTTCTTTGTAGTCGAATTTTACCTTTTATGAACATTTAGGTATTACTACTTCGTAAGTAATTAATATTTATGAAAAGTTTTATTCGTTTTAGACTAAGTACTATCAGAATCCTAATGCCGTCTAAATGCCTCCATTACGAAAACTTCACCCCTATTGTACCACCTTTAGGTATAGAATACATACTCAAAATTTATATCGGGCTACCTTTAAAGCTACCATGGTAGCTCAGACGCTAAGCTCTCGCTATAAATTTCACAGTATGCTCGTCGGTGAAGTAAAACATCGTGAGGAAATCGGCATGTCTGAGAAATAAGAAAAAAATATTTCGAAGACGTGAAATTCGCCAACACGCATTGGGGCAGCGCGGCGGACATTTCTTTGCCTTAAAAACCTTCTCAGAAAAGAGAGGAGGCCTGTGTTACTTTTATCCCCAAAGTACCAGCCTATTAAATAATAAAGGACTTATCAAAATTGATTCCGTCAAATTACAAGTTTAATAAAAAGGAACGTCCCTACACACAAACACATAGGGACGTTACACACAAGACACACACTTTGAATTTATCTTGTATTTGAGAGGTTTTTGTGTTCACTAACATCTAGATTCAGAGTAGCAGATTCACGCTGCAGCACGAATGGATCGGTCTTATCAGGATAGAGCACAAATCCTTGCGAAAGAACATCGATTCTTACCAACGATAATACGTGAGGCTATTGAAATTAACAAAAAAGCATTCCAATTTCAATAGAGAAGGAGGCTGGGTACTACCACCTGCTTGGAACCCTTTAATTAATAAAATTAAAACTAAACCCAAGCATACCACTTCGAGGCACAGTAAGTTCATTATGCGTAGATCGGATCAAAAACAATAATTAAAAAGCTGAAGGTACTTCGGGTTAACACTAACATCGGGACGTCAGTCACCTCAGTACCCCGTGACCAAGAGTGCTGGAAAGCACCCGTAACGTCGAATATTAAAAATAAAATATTAAACGCGATAAAATCCGTAAATTTAGTTTTAATCAATGTGTAGTGTTCGCGTAAATTTAAGAAATCATTGTAAGATATTTACATCCAATATACATACGCATACATGCTCGACGGTTAAGATCTAAATCTATCTATCTATCTATCTGAATCTAGCCAATCTTCAATATATCGCCAATTTAGTCGATAAGCTTTCGTTAAAGGACGTCACTTGTCGACTAGGCCGTTCACTTCTGCAACAAAAATTTGCTTTGGCACTCTTTCCACGTTCATCCTTTCCATATGACTGAGCAATCAAAGCAATTATTTTTGAAATCTGGTCACAAACTAATCTTGCAAACCACTCACTGAATTTTAAGCAAATAACAATAAAGTTACTACACACATTTTTTAAATATTCACCAATGGTGCTGTGTGTGCAGTGCTCGAAACGTCGGGAATATAAAATTGGAAAATCCGAAACTACACGCCTCACACGCATATTATGTTAAAAATTAAAATTAAAGATGAAAATAGTGACCATAATTTTTACAAGAAAAAAAAAACGAGAAACTGATCGACTTTCATTAATAACTTTTAAACGGTGTTGAGTTCAACAACAAAAATCAACAGTAATCCTCCGTAGAATATATGGAATCTTAAGATTAATAATAGATATAATGTCCTCCAGACCGAATTTCGGCCAGCCTCAACGGAGACTAGCCATCGGCGCAGGACAGGATTATAGTGCCCAAGTGTATGCGCAAGCACAGGTGCACTCTCTATTCCCTCACTCTCATAATCCGATGGGACGGTAAACCGACACGACCGGAGAGAGATCAGGCGCAGGACCAACGGCTTTACGTGCTTTCCGAGGCACGGGGGTGAGACACCGCCAACTTCCTGACTCTGGACAACTACTGAGAATTTCTTGACGGAAAAACTCAATAATTAATTTTTTGGCACGACTCGGGATTCGAACCCAGGACCCCATGATCAGCAGTTGCGCGTATTAATTTATTGCTTATACTTCTATTAAGCGAGAACACTCACCGCATAGACTAACGGACGGCAGTCCATATATTTTTGTAATTAAATATTTGTTACGTAATCTAAAGTGAACGAACTAGAAAATAAACTAATCTTATAATTCAATATCAGTAATTATTGTAACGTTAATAATTATATAGATTTAATGTCTAGCTAAAGGTATAGGAACGATTTTATGTAACTACATTGAGGTATGGCTACATATCGAGATTAGAGCACTCCATCACATTGTGAGGCGTGCTATATGTTTATATACGCGATAAGAGTTTTATGTAAATCTGTATTGTTTTGTATGTATGTATGTATGTAATTTGTATTTTGAACGCCTAACCCTATAAACGCAACGGCGCAACCACTTGTCCATAGTTCCATTTTACGACACGACATTATAAAAAAGCTCAAGTGTGTGTACCGCTAGAGGCGCGACACAGGGCTGCGGTGAAGAGGCTGCACCTGTGGACCACTTGATGCCACGTGATGGCGAGCGAAAGCGCTTTTGGTGGGAACCCAGCCGAGTACCGTTACACCAGACGTTCGAGACTCAACTGCGAGCGGCTGTTGACAGATGAATCAATTATTATACAGATAAAAAATTAAGTAAAATTGACACATAGTAACATTAATAAATATATAAATAAAATAAATACCGCTGTGGCACAAGCGCAACGCACCGACACCTAAATCACGCTATCAAAGTCCCATAATACTGCAGTATACTTAGTCAGGTCATAAGTTCTATCAAAAACTTTTTACCTACAAAATTAATGACACTTTTTGATAATTATATAGAAATTATATATTATATATGAAATGAAAGTTAATTTGGTTAAGAATATAATTTTATTTACATTATTAAAATACCCCTGATGAGGTTTAGCGCAGACTTTTTCCTCCATATGTTACCATATCTTATAATCCAGTGGGCTTAAATGTGGACTAGAAGAGGGCCAGTCTTCATGTCCGATAAAGTCATGTCCATGGGCGATCAACCAGTTTTGCGTGCTTCGTGCCCTATGATAAGATGTATGTCCAGAGTAGTGAAGAAGCCAGCACGTGTATTTAGAGGGTTCAACGACCACATTACCCTTGGTTTGGCTTGGAGTCTCATATTCAGCCTTAACTGAGGTGTTTTTCTTGCTGGTCCAGAGTCCTGTTGGAATATCCAATGTCTATTTTTGAACATTGTTTGAGAATGAAGTTCCACTATGTTTGTTAGGACGGTATTTTGGTACACCTCGGCACTGGTTTTTAAACCTTTTTCAAAGAAAAACACCTCAGTTAAGGCTGAATATGAGATTCCAAGCTAAACCATGAGTGACAAAGGATAATGTGCTCGTTGAACCCTCGAAATACACGTGCTGGCTTCTTCGCTACTCTGGGCATATACCTTATTTTATTTATTATAACTTACTTCGATGTTAAAAATTTTTTCATCCGAAAACAAAATTTCGCGGTATTTTTTCCCGCGTACCGCCTTGACAAAGCACGGGATCTATCCAGCCTAATTTTTTCCAAACGCTCGTTCAAAAAGTGTCCAGTCTTCTTACTATAAGCTCGTAGTCCTAGGTCTTTTGACTATGGTTCTGCTTAGGCCCATCTGAAGAGCTAAGATTTTTTGTTTACGAACAGGATTTCGTTGGATTCGGCACTTCACTGCTTTGATGATCGCAAGTGTCCTAACTGTACGAGGTCGGCCGGTTCTCTTACGAGCTTCGAAGCTTGAATCTTCAATGAATCGTTTGATAGTGCGATAAACAAATAGTAGGATTATTTTCAATTTTTGTAGAATATTAAACATCTCTTTTGGCGCGTAACCACAGCGGTGGAACGCGATAACCGCTACTCTATCTTCTTTCTTCGACCACTCCATATTTGAAAATGAATGTCTTTTTTATTTTTGGCAAGCTCAAACGTTACATTTTTAAAATTGATAGAGTTCATCTAGCCACTATTCAAATTTTTTAAATAATAAGGTTTTGACAGAACTTATGACCGGACTAAGTATATAGAATATTTATACTAGCTAGTGTTGACGCTAATCGGCTCTCGCCGGGAGTTCCCCTCTTTTCTTAACACAGCCAAACCGTGTAGTGGAGATTTAAGAGTATCTATTAACGCATATCGTCCCGTGGCGTTAGATGCGACGGAGTCAAATAAAACAGGAGATGCTGCTGTTCAGCATCTTCCTACCATGTCGTGTGTGGCAACTGTGGCAAACACTCTTTCTATGAAGCAATTTTAGGACAGACCTATGTTCTGCTATTTACTTTGATATGCTGTAATCTAATATATAAAATTGATATTTGTCTGTTCGTTTTTTATAAACTAAAATACCATTCATCGTATTGCGGTAAAACTTTGCAACCTTATTGCTTGCCCTTGCGCTATGGTTGTAGTCATAGTACTTACTATATTTACTGTAGATGGCGCGCGTATTGTATTGACAAATGTATTTGAAATTTATCCTATACTATTAAACGAGCAATTCTTGTATATATGTATATATATATATATATAATCGGGATCTCGGAAACGGCTCCAACGATTTTCATAAAATTTAGTGTCCAGGGAGTTTCGGGGATAATAAATCGATCTAGCTAAGATTTATTTTTAGAAAATGTCTTTTTGTCCGTGTTTTTAGGCAATTAAAAACTGCTACAATATAGTTAGAATAAGAAGGTAAATTTTGACAGTTTGATAATGATTATAAATAGCTTATTGGTATAATGGGCGGTCACAAAATCGTAAAACCCCGGTTCGAGCCCAGACCGACCGACCGACTTTTTTATTTTTTTTTTCAAGTTTCTTTCTTTTTTGAGAAAATATATTTTTTTCGAGCCCTTTTTTTAGTATTTTTTAAAAACACGAAAATTTAAATAAAAATAATTGCACTCATGATTTTTTATTCAAATAACCAGTTCAGTTTTTTCTGTTATGTCGCTAAGATCAAAAAATATTATTTATAATTCATCAGTATGTAATTTGTATCTAAATATAATTTCCAAAACACACGAATTAAAAAAATCGAGCGAAAAATACCGAGCAAAGCTCGGTCAACCGGGTACTATATCATTAAATTTCAATGAATGTTAATTTGTGTGACGTATGGTTTGCAATAAATGACGTTACACCATCTTGTTTACGTCACTTACGTGTTTACCTACTTTCCTAGGTAGGAGTTTTCCATTTCAAAAGAATTACCAACCACAGATACGCTTTCTTTGCGTTAAGTAAATAGAGGATCAGAGACCCCTTTTACTCGTAACAAGGCATTCCATCTTAGTCCTAAAGGATGACAACGCATCTGAATTTTTGGAAAAATCGAGGTTAGATGTAGATCTCTGTGGGCCGCAGCAACCACTTACCATCAGGTGGACTGTGCGCTCGTTTGTCACCCTTACACTATAAAAAAATAAGACCAAAATTCTCTCAGACACAGTCGAATTAAACAAAACACGGTAAATTCTGTGGAGCTAGTTCTAATGAATGTGTTGATTTTATTTACAGCACCTGCGTTGTTTCAATGTGCCTATTGACTTTTTGCACGAATATTGGACATTGAATAAAACACATTTTATCGTGTTTAATTTGACTTATTTAACCTAATTCTTTAACTTATTTTTATATTTTTATTATTTAACTTATATATATATATATACAAAAGCAGAAGTTGAAGTTAGCCGGGTGCTATCGAACTAACGATGTACCTATATTATATGTATAACATCGGGACGTCAAACGCCTCAGTCTCCCACAGCACCCGAAACATTGCGGATTAAAAATAAGTTAAATAAGTCAAATTAAACATGATAAAATCCGTCAAATTAGTTTATTATTTTTGAAGTTAGTTTACAAAAGGAAAGCAAAACGAGATAATTCTAATATACAAGTTTCGAATTAAAATTTCGCAAACCATAACTCACCTAGTTGTCTGGCTAGACGTATAGATAAATGCTAGGTAATGTCAGGCACAAATAGCGAGTGCGGGCACTCGGGCACTCCGGCGCTCCCACACGCCGGCACATCAAGCGTCGCTAAGTGCGGCGAACACAAACGCGTAATGCGGACAAATGGACGCCGGTATCTGCGCCACTACATTGATTGATTATCGAGTGCGATACGCCAGATACAGCATCGCGTCACCCGGTGCCGCGGTAGAGATGCTCCTTCGGAGACCGGAGACCGGGCAAAAGAAATCTCAATAAATGCAAATTGAAAATAATTTATACTACTGACTATAATAATTAAAGTTCTTTGTCTACGGCCTGTAACGAATCATTTGGGGATTTTTTTAAAGAATAAGGGTGACCAATGCGCATAAAGTCCATCTGATGTAAATGGATGCTGAGGGCCATAGATATTTAGATCTTTTTTCGATTAAGAATCAAAATGCAGTCACCCCTAGTAACTAATGTGAAATGGAAGATAGCATATAAAATCTAGAATTTATTTTAATTTTTAATTCTTACCGCTTTGAACAAAAATACATAGATAATAATAATATCCTCCAGACCGAATTTCGGTCACGGCGACCAGCCTCAACGGAGACTAGCCATCGACGCAGGACAGGAATATAGTGCCCAAGTGTATGCGCAAACACAGGTGTAGGTACTCTCTATTCCCTTACTCTCATGATCCGATGGGTCGGTAAACCGACACGACCGAAGAGAGATCAGACGCAGGACCAACAGTTTTACGAGCTTTTCGAGGCACGGGGGTGAGATGCCGCCAACTTCCTGACTCTTGGCAGTTACTGAGAATTTCTTGACGGAAAAACGCAATAATCGATTTTTTTGGCCCAACCCGGAATTTGAAACTAGGACCTCATGATCAGCAGTCGCACTACTTCGACCACTAGACCAACGAGGCAGTCTCAATAATACATAGCCAATTATCGAATGAATAAGCATTTCATTCATTGTATTGTTGCAGTCACACCCAAGTATTATTAAATATAGACACATCATTCGAATTACAATATGCAATGTGAATGAATTAGTCAAATAATTGCTATTCTATACTGTTAATTCTAATATCGATAGCTACTATTCTTTGAGACCAAATTGTAAGTGCGTTAACGCTCTCCACACTAGCTACCGCGGCCGCTCGGCGCCAGTCAGACGTTCTCAAGTGGTTCTAAAAGCGCGGCGTTGGCCTAGGTCGGACACCGTCTAATTTCAGCCCGCACTCACCGCCGCTCTACCACGGACACGTGGCCGTACATGCCCCACTGAACCTCTTAGCACATCTCCTCGAAGGTCGATTCGCTCAGAGTTTTGCACGTTGCTCTGGTATTGTTTTAGTGATATATACGGTCTCCCAGTCTACCTCACGATGGCCACTACATTATCGTATTCGTATCACAAGTCACAACTGTAGCAGCCCCAGTCGATGGCCAAGTTCGCACAGAATACCAACGTGAAATAGCAACCTTTTTATTTATTTATTTCATCCCTTACAAGCTTACAACTATCTTTACAGGTTATCTTAATACGATAGTGTAACTAAGGTACAAGACGGTAATATGTTACCTTAAGCTTTGCCGCCCTATAAAACCAAAACTAAGAGGAACACAGAGACAAAAACACAAATTCGTATACTATAACTAATGTATTAAGAAAATAATAGCAAACAAGCTTTGGAAATAATTAGCAACATATCGAAAAATGAATTTAAAAAGAACTAACTACACTACACAATACTAAAATAGACTAAAATATTTACTATAATGTTAACTGTCAAAATGACGGCGATAAAGCAGCGCCATTTATTATTTGATGGACTGATGAAGAGCTATCGTATCACAAAGCTATCTATGCAAGCCTTTGAGTATGCATTGGTTTAATATTTAAAGATGCAAGCAAGGCTGTGGCTTTTGAGTTATAATAAAGTGACCATATTAACCGGATCACCATATTACCCTCCCGTACTATATTCCATGTGCTATTATTATAACTATTCTATATGTTATTATTATTGTTATTATTATTATGCGCAACTGTCTTTTTAAATTAGGTACATAACAATGTATAATGCTAGTTTTGTAGCACTTTAACACTTACCTAATGCTGCTGTGTTTCGTATGGTGAGTGGCGAAAATCGATGACTTCTCTCCTGTCAATGAGGCATTTTAGGGATGAAAACACATCTGTATTTTGGCTCTTAACCAAATACTTGCAATCAAGAAAGTGCCAGTGCAGGTGTATGGTAAGTGATATAAATTATTTTAATTTGCACTAATGAGGGTACTCACGACTTATTCTGCCACGTGGACCGCGCCACTTACAAATAAGATGAAATATTTGACACATATTAGCGGGGGAATTTAATTTGTAAGAAATGTGTATTAATGTTTCTTTCTTGTTTGTCACCCTTAATTCTATTAAAAATAGATACTTGCATCGCCAGTCAGACAATCTAAAAGGAAATATCATTTTTGAAGAATAAAGGTGATAAATCATAATCGAACATATCTTGCCGAGCATCAAAACCTAATTTATCTTAGTTAGACGCGCTTTCAGTGGCTACTCAGCGCGTGCGCCCCCCTTTCCTCAAGGGAGTCGCTTCCGATACGGCTGAAAGGTCTTCCCAGGCCAAAGCCAGTCCCAGGTGGTGGTTAGTGGGTAGGCACTCTGGGTCTTACCACTTCACCACCTCCCTCCCCTCTTCCCGGAGGGTAGCCCTTTACTTTGCTTCTGGACGCGGATGCTATGATTTAGATATCTATATATATACTCGCATTCGATTAAGATTTAAAACACAGATGCGTTTTGTGCCTTAAGGTTAAAAAGAAATGCCCAGTTTCCAGTAAAAAAAGTCTTCGGTTTTCAACACTCGTCATACGAATCATACCAGAAGCTGCTATTTTACGCTGGTTTCTGTGAGAGCGTATTCCTTCCCCGGGCGAACTGACCCAGTTTTGCTATAACCATAATTAAGTGACAGCGTTGCTCCACCACGTACATGCATCTGCGACATTGTAGTACACCTCTTTTATATTTTCTTATGCGTAATATCTACAAAAATATCAAAAATTAGTATGTAGAGAACATTGCCTACGTTCAAGCAAATGAAGCCCTCTTAAAAAGTGCGATCGTAAACCAAGCGTGACGACGTAGCAAAAAATAGTTTTCCTTACTGTGTGGTGCTATTGTAATACCACCACACAGTCAAATGGAGGAAAACTTGCGGACCACTGTATCCTATGTATTAATTTATTATACAAAATTATATGTATTCATATTTTTTAATTTTTAATGTTGACATATTATGTATCCTCAAAATATAAAAGTATTAATATCTGCTATTTGAGGCTTTCTAATGGTTATTTTATTTTTTATTTTAGTATGGTAGCCCATCGTTTTAACATTTTTTCGTAGCTTAGAAACGCTTCAAAATCAATAACAGGTGGAACTGAGTCGACTAAGGAATAAAAAATGTATACAGCAACTTGACATTGATTTAAGGAAATAATAATAAAAAAAGTTAAATAATACACATATAATATGCAATTAGTGCAGATTTCAAGGCTTTTGATTGAAGGCGGCTGCGGCCTTAGTTAAATGGTTCATTTGAATATACTGTTGATTAGTTCAAATTGATGTTCAATGTGATGTTAGAGCTGGAGTCCACACATAGTTGATATTATATTTATGTATTAATAGAAATAATACTTCGTTCTGACTAAAAAGTTCAAATGTGTGCTACTTAAAAAGACGTTGTTAAGCCTTGTAGTGTTTAAAATATATGTTTTCTCAATTAGCTGTTAACAGTCAATGGTAGGTACAACTGAATGAATTTTAAATTATTTCGTCTAGCAAATGAATTTTTATGTTTGCAAATAAATGTGTTTATGTATTCAGTGATTGTAATATATATATATATATATATATATATATATATATATATATATATATATATATATATATATATATATATATATGAATAAAATATTAATTCCCGTTTGGTCTTTTATTTATTTGTAAAAAGTGTTTAGTGTATGTTTTCTCAAAATGAACAATATTTTATAGAGGTTAAATAATACACATATAATATGCAATTAGTGCAGATTTCAAGGCTTTTGATTGAAGGCGGCTGCGGCCTTAGTTAAATGGTTCATTTGAATATACTGTTGATTAGTTCAAATTGATGTTCAATGTGATGTTAGAGCTGGAGTTTCATGTAGTGGAGTCCAGACATAGTTGATATTATATTTATGTATTAATAGAAATAATACTTCGTTCTGGCTGATAAGTTCAAATGTGTGCTACTTAAAAAGACTTTGTTAACCCTTGTAGTGTTTAAAATATATTTTTGTCTCAATTAGCTGTTAACCGTCAATGGTAGGTACACAACTGAATGAATTTTAAATTATTTCGTCTAGCAAATGAATTTTTATGTTTGCAAATAAATGTGTTTATGTATTCAGTGAGTGTAATATATATATGAATGAATAAAATATTAATTACTATGGTAGAGGCTTATGTGCAGATATGGACGATATACGTGCTGATGAAGAATAACTTATTATACGAGGCGATTTACAATCATTAGGAAACCTATCAGCATCATCGTCACCATCGTTACAATTCGTCACAAGTCCACTCCTGAACTCAAGGAATGCCACGAGCCATCTGCGTCCATTGACTTCTCACATATCATATTTGGCATATTAGTATTCCATAAATTACTTTAACACAGTCTGATGGATTACTCATGTTATTTGTTTACTCGTTTATGGATTCGCGACACCTAAAGTCGATCCTCAACCAGGTTTTCTAATCTAGATATATTTTAAGAACTGCCGCCAGCTCTATATTCAAGGTATAATTTTTATATCATTAGAACAAAAACACGTATTAGAACCACAAACCCTTTCTACTAGACCTCAGATTGAGTGACGTTTCATAGGTCATTGCAATTTTTATAAAATAAGGGTGACGAACGAGTACACGGTCTACCTGATGGTGAGTAAACACTGTAGCCCATAGACCTCTGGGTACATTTAAGAATCCAAATGCAAATGCGTTATCATCCCTGTGGACTAAGTCAGAATGCCTCGTTTTCAGTAAAAAGAGTCTCTGGTTCAGCAGACTCAACATACGAAACAGCGGCATTTAGCTGCTGTTTTACGCTGGTATTCTGCGAAAGTGTGTTTCTTCCTTGGTCAAGCTGACCCATTCATGCTACAACCATAACACAGATGCAGCATGACTACCACGTGCAAAACTTACATATTTAAGTTGGTTGCTATTACTACACAAATGAATGTTTTTAATTTATCTATTCGAGTTTAATAAATTGAAATTCAGATCGCAAGGCGCGCTGTTCAATTAAAATTATTTGGAAGTGGTAAGTGGAATAATTGAAAGCAATTATTTTTATCAATGCCGACGAACTGGTATTCGGTTGATGGAATAAATTCAGTTTTTTAATTGTAATTGGTCGATTAAGCTCCATGTTACATCTAAGGACGCTATTAGAATAAATGTAATGAAATAAAAATAAATAAAAAAGACATTATATTCTACGTAAGAAATTTGAATTTTGTTTGAGAATTTTTTAAAAAAAAGTGCTACTGGATGTGTGTGCTCATATTTAATAAAATACCCGACATGATGTGACACAACAGTAGTTCTATATTTTAATTGCATTTTCATCTTAATTATATTAAACTTTTATGTATTGGTACTAGTATTGCTAATTTGTATACGATGTCAAGCCGATAAATATTATAATTGAATTCGACATTGTAATATAGTAAACTTAATTATAAAAAATGTATTTCCATGCTATTCATAGATGGCTGAAAAAGCTCAACTACACTTTACAATAACCACAAGATTTTTTTTCAAAGACAATAAACCTTCATCTCATTTCATTTCAAATGTCAACATGTTTCTACATCATCTACAGTTTCAAAATTAGGTTCCCTGTCCGGAGAATAAAACCGCAAATGAAACTCCGGAGGTAGGTATCCCTTTTTTGACAATTATTTTATCTCCCAATAATACAACGTCGTAACTAATAACCTTCGGGATTTATCGGCGTGCTAGACGTATAGAAATGAGGATACTCGCAGTAGAATCAAAGTTATCAACATAGCCCAACGGATTATCAAGCTCTGATGGGGGAAACAACCGATGGGGAAGAAAGCTTCACTAGATGTAGTGACAACCGGATAAGATATCAATGGAGACAAGTGGCTCAGGACCGTGCTTTAATTATTTTAAATTGGGGCAGGCTTGTGTTCGTCAGTGGACTTGCGAAGGGCTGTAATGATGATGATGATTTATGATATTGAGAGGTTTGTGACTTCACTGGCCGAGGTAAGGATTTACATGTATAAATGTGTTTCCCACTCCTGTTTCTGATGCTCTAAAACCGCCACTTACTTAGTGTTTTTTTTCAGTTTGATGCAGTGTTATTGCTTGTGTCAAAAGCTGATAAATGAAAACACGTTCGGGAAGTGTTCACGGCAGGGATACACTTCCTGATGTCATGTTGTTGCAGAGAGTAGTACGTTAATAAAAATCGAGATCACCTTTCGGACGGCCAGAGCATAATCATTTTTCGAAGAGATCATAAATCCCCTCGCTGCTAATGTACCACATAAATTCGCACTCCTAGCTTTCAGGGTTATGCCCTCATCGCGCCACAGTGTTGCGTGCAGCGGACTCATTTACCAAATACGAGTATGTTAAGTTACAATAAGGCTTAAAGTTTGTTCAATGTTAAAGTCAATTCAAAATCAAAATATTTTCACTCAAGGTTCGTCTTTACAATTTTTTTTAAAATTAAAAAGCTACGCCACCGAACCCAACGCAAACGACACGCATCTTGATAAATTATTTTTCTATGATAATGTCAAAATATCATGATGATAACAAAACGTTCAATGCTGCAGTAATTGAAAAACACCCGACTTTGTAAAAAAGTTTACTAAAGAGAGATACGTGGTGAGACCACGCTGCAGCTGTATTATAGTTGGAGCACGAATCGATCGGTTCGAGCAGGGCAGGAGCACGCTACCACAGAATACCAGCGTAAAATAGTAGCTCAATGCTGCTGTGTTTCGTATAGTGACTCTAGAGAACCGAACAATTTTTTCGTGTAACGAGCGCATCTACGTTAATTTCTGTGGTCCACTGCATCTACTAACCATCAGGTGATCTGTGTGTTCGTTTGTCTCCCTCATTCTATAAAATAAATAAATTAGTTTTTCGCAATTAAAAATAATATATTTTAATTTAATATATTAATTTTCATAAAATATCTAATGGGCAAAACTTTATTATTTATCGACAGGCAAACAAACAGACCGAGTGTAAACACTTGCTAAACAGCTCAGACACTTTCATTATGTAACATACAAAGTTGTGTTACTGTCGTATCACCACTGCACTGTGTCGCTGCACTCTACACAGCGCGGGCGAGTTTATCGCGCTTTAACGCAGTACACACACATGCGTCTACCACGAAGCCACACGCTTATGTGAGCTCACGACGTCCATGATTCAGCATCAAACGGGAATTTTTAAACAAAATAGCATTTGTTAAATAGCATAGCATGTGTGTAAAATGCGGGTAATATCACGGTCACTTTAACTAAAAACTACAGTCTTGTTTGCACAGATGCCTCTGTGATACGACAGCTCTTCATTATTAAATCAAATAATAAAGGGTCAAAAAGGCGCTGCTTTATCGACGCAATTTTGACAGTTGACGTTATAGTACATATTTTAGTCGATTTTAGTATTGTGTAGTATAGTAAAAATTTTTAAATTGATTTTTCGAAATGTTCCTTAATCATTGCTAAAGCTTATTTGCTATTTGTTTCTTAATATATTAGTTATAGTCTAAAACTTTTCTTTTTTTCTCTGTCTTCCTACTTGTTTTGTTTTATAGGGCGACAAAGCTTAAGATGAGCATATTACCCTCAAAAGCGCTTTTTAAAACGAGGTTTTTACGCTCTACAGACTTAAAAAAATAAGCAGGTGACAAACGAGCACACAGTCCGCATATTACATTAATCCTCCATTCAAATTTAGAATGCAGATGCGTTGTCCCCCGTGAGGACTAAGACGGAATGCCTCGTTTCCAGTAAAAATATTTCGTTCTCTACACTAACCATACGAAACACAACTGCATTAAGCTGCTATTTTACGCTGGTATTACATGAAAGCGTAGTCCTTCCGCGGTCCAGCCGACCTATTATTCGTCTACAACCAGAATATAACTGCATTATGGCTCCTCCACGTTCGACAAATTTGGACTTCGAACTATGCATATATTCGGACTATAATTAAACTAATTATACGTAGAAAAGAAATTATTTTGGTGCAATATTAGTAAATACGAAACAACTAACTTTTTACACATTTTAACATAGCGTTCAATGCCAAAATACACAAAATTGAACATTTTTCGGATCATTATGTTGTTTATTAGGGAGTCTGATTGTCACAAAAGTTCCTTTTGGAGACAGGGTTATTTTACAATTACCGACGGAGTTATAATTAGTTTTTCTTTTAGTACTGAAGCTACTTTAAAATCCTGGACATTACTGAAATTGAAATTAAAGTTTCATGAGGGAAAAACTTATATTATTGTCTTTAAAATCAACCTACTAAAATCGCACCAACGTTGAACATTCATTTACCTCGTTAGTTAAAATAATAAATTTTATCCCGACACGTTTGGTCACACTACCCACATATACAAGTTTGTATCAACCTCTATTCAATATTATGTATGGATACATAAGGCTGTAAAATTGGATATTTAATGACAGGACGTCATACTTATGACTTTTTGATTAGCAAAGATAATGCTGTAGGCATGTAACGTCTGTTTATATGTGCCTACTAATTCGAAGCGACCACAACTTTGTAAATTGGTTGCATAATAAGGAGAGACTAGCATAAAGTAGTAAAATCATTTCAAATAGTGTTCTCAGACTATAATGCACTAATGCATTTCTTGTAAGCGGCTGCAGCACTCATGAGAACTAAGATGGAATGCCTCGTTTCCGGTAAAAATGATCTCCGGTTCTCTGCACTCACCATACGACATATAGCATTAAGCTGCTATATTATACTGGTGATGGACCGTGATCCTTTCCCGGTCGAGCTGATCCGTTCATGCTACAACAGTAATATAGCTGCAGCATGGCGCTATCAAGTGTAAAATGTTATTTCATATGTTTCATTTTCCTACATCTGAACATAGGCCTCCCCCATATACTGGCACAAAGTACGTTCCCGAGGCACCTGCATTTGTCGACTGCTTGCGTATTGTGTGAGCCTCCTACTAGATGGAGTGGAGACCTGATGCAACATGGAGCTATTCGATATATGCAGGTGGCTCAGGGTTTGATTTTACTATTTCCTTTTTATAACATAGATTATGTTTCAGGGAGCTATCCACCGCGGGTATTTGGAATAATAATATAAATATTTAGACGCTTTATTGCATAATCAAAAAGCCAAAAAAGAAAAACTTATAAAAAAAATTGTGCGTGTATTTATGTACACACGTACGAAGTGAAACTTCTTTGCGATATATCACTCCTTTTTATTTTATATTTTACATAAGTAGGTTAAATAATATACATGAATACACATGCAGCCCGGCGGTGAAACGTTCCAAGAAAACATGACTTTTTTTTTAAATACCGTACTAAACTTCTCCATTACGTCGATTATGAAGTTAATCGACGCAAATACTATAAGTTCATACTGTGTAGATCGGAACAAAAATTAAAAATTAAAATTTTAATCTGTGATAACCGTGGTTAACTATGACATATGGACGTTGAACATCTCAGTACCCCCGTGACCATGGGTGCTGTAAAGTACTCGAAACGTGGGGTTTATAAAAAAATTATTATACGCGATAAAACCCTTAAAACTTGTATTATTTATATGACTATAGACTGAAGTCGTGTTTATTCATCATGAGTTGAATGAAATTTACCGCAAACTAAAATTAAAGTGAGACAGGCATGTAAGTTAATGATCATTCTCAGCGTCGTGTTCCCAACAATTCATCACTGGAACGTGACGAGTGTAGAGTGTGGAAGGGTGACGCGAATTCCTGGCGCACCACGAACGCGTGCTTCGGTCTCTACCAACCTAGTTATTTATAGATTTATGTATACATGCCGCTTCAAAATTCAAATAATGTGTTAATATATTATTATGCTTGTAGGGGAGACCGGGTACGAAAGTAACATTTGTACTCATACCTGTTTCTGGTTAGGTGTAATTATTTTAATAAAATTAATGTATCCATATATGTCTACATATATATTCCGTTCATGTTCTTTATGTGACAGATGATGGTGGATAGTCAACAGCAGTAAATATAGTCCTATTAAATGGACTTACCGGTACAGGTAAATCTGGAAATTGCATTTCGATCAGTGACAGAAAGAGGAAATGCTACTCTAACAATCCCAGGAGTGTAATGGATGGTCGTTGTTCGACCATTATCATTCCCCATCCAGTTGTCTGTAACGGTGTTTATCTTTTTCCGAATGGTCTAAACTAAATACTGCTCCATCTAAAGGCAGAAGTTTGTGCGTTCAATGAGGTGGAAACGAGAGCAGTACTATTGCATTTTTTTACACAAATTTAGAGCTGGGATAGATATGCATGCATGGTTGTCGAGCAGTAACAAGAATTTTTGATCAACTTTTGGCTCCACTTCTTTTTTAAAAAGTAAAAATTTTGCTTCTTGCATCCAACCACTAGCATTGCCAGCTCCGGCAAAACCAACAGGTCCGTCAACCATTCCTTACCCGTCATTTTAGTATCGAGCCACTTTTCAGGAAAGGTTTTTCCATTTTTTATCGCCAAATCCTACGCCAGTTTATGTACTTCGGATGGATATAACTTAAAATAAACTCTACAGCACTATATTAAATAGTCCTGTAGATTTTTTTACTCATCAACAGTAAAGCACGGTTGACGCAACGGTAACCCACAACTGGGCTAGTATTTCCTACTTTGTTTTTATGTATACTTATAATGTTACATGACAAGCATTTTGCTAGGGCTCTTAATTTTGTACCATCTTTTTAACTCTCTTCAGCCGGTTTTCCGTGGCAGTAGTTCCTCGTGTGGTAGTTTCTATGCGTTGTGGCGGCATTCTGTTCAAATAAATACTCACATCATATATAATATTAAGTAAATAAATCAATACCGGGATAAAATAGCGTGTTACTTTTGTACCGGTAGGACTATGATACTTTTGCACCGACCACATTTTTGTTAAGGGGGAATATAACCGCAAATGGCTTAGCAAGATCCTCCGAAAATATTGCAGCATTAATTTTGAAATAAATATATCGTAAACTTGAGGATTAATGTTAAGTACTATGTTAGACGAAAACATGATTCCGTAAAATTTTCTCGATAGAAAAAAAATCCAAAGTTACCTCCAAACTGAACAATAAACCGCAGTTATTCATAAAATACTTTAAATAAGATCATGAAACTTTGCATACTAACTGAACTAACTATAAAGCAGGGCTTATGTTTTTTTTTTTTAAATTACCATTATTTTCACTGTAAAAAGAAATTGCCTAAACTATCGGCGTTCTGAAGCTTGGAACCGGGCGGCAGGAAACAAAACATGAAAGCTCAGACGAAATAAAAACTTGATGAATATTTTTGTTGAAAAAATGAGTTTTTATTTCGTCTGAGCATGAAAGGTAACCTTAAAACGGAACGTGCTAGACAAAAACAAATTAAAACACTGTGCTATCAATCTAATCAAGAAATAATGTGCAAATATTCAGATTAGTATCATCCTTTTAGGACTACAAAAACAATAAATAAGAAAACGTCAAAAAACTTACTTTTGATTTGTGAAATCACAAAACGCAACCTAACAAAGGGGGGGCGCGCGTGGCGACTGAATGCAAGTGAGGGAGCGTCGCCGGCTACCACCTTACGGCAGCAAAGCAGTATTTAGCTATTGGATAAGCCTACAGAGCATTTGTTACTTTCGACCCGCCGTTACTTTTGTACCCGGTCTCCTCACATTTTTCTCTAGCTACCTAGGAGTCTGTTACAGTCAGTAACAACCTCCTATATATATCTGACGCCAAACAACAGTACGGCCTCTGGTGTATTCGGGTCAGAAGGTTATAGAGAGCCAGGATCATTACAGGCTGTGAAGCGTCCACCTTAGTCCTCAGAGTTTAGCCTTTTTGTTTGATATTGGTCGCAGGTGTCCAAAAGCTGCAGTAGCCAGTAGCCACTCAATGGACCGCATTTTAATAAAGGTATGTCAATCAGTTTCCCGTGGCGTGGAGCCGTGATAGCTCAGATGGTTAGCGCTCGCTGTAAATTTCACAATACGCGAGCAAACCGGGTTCGATCCCCGCCGCCACCAATGAAATTGTTAATTGCAATTTTAAGTGCTGATATACCACGTGCTCGGCGGTGAAGGAAAACATCGTGAGGAAACCTGCATGTCTGAGAAATAAGAAAAAAATATTTCGAAGACATGTGAAGTTCGCCAACACGCATTGTGCAGCGTGGCGGACTATTCCTTGCCCTAAAACCCTCTTAGAAATGAGAGGAGGCTTCTGCCCAGCAGTGGGACGTATATAGGCTGTAACTTTACTTTACTAATCAATTTCCATAAAGCCGTGATATATCAGGAATTTAGCGCTAGCCTTGGATCATGTTATAATATTCTAAATCTTAATATATGAAATTCTGCCTTTAAAATGGCCCATGTTTGTAATACGTGAACAGATTCGGGTCAATATCAATCGGGGAAGAACCAGACTCACGCAGAATTCCAGCCTGAAACGACAGCACAATGTTATTGTGTTTTGTATTATGGTGACTGTAGAGTACCGTTGAACCTTTCTTATAGGATAGAGTGACAAACGGGCACACAGTCCACCTGATGGTAAGTGGTTGCTGCGGCCCATAAACATCTACATCTATCCTCGATTACAAATCAAAATGCAGATGCGTTGTCACCTGTGAGGACTAAGATGGAGTGTTTTGTTTCCAGTAAAAAGGGTCTCCAGTTCTCTACACTCATCATACGAAACACAGCAGCATTAAGCTACTATTTTACGCTGGCATTCTGTGAAAGCGTGGTCGTTCCCCGGTCGAGCCGACCCATTCGTGCTACAACTATAGTACTAATATAACTGCACCACGGCTCTTCCACGTGTAGAAACTGTTTTTACTGGTAGCAAGGCGTACACATCTGTCGTTTTGTTCTTAATCGAGGATAGATGCATATGTCTCTGGGCCAACCACTTAGCATCACGTGGACTGCGTGTCGTTTTTTACGATTACTTTTTTTTAAAAATTGGCTTTAGGTTGTTGATTAGATTGGCACTAAGAGCAGAGTATCGTTCATAAATACCTCGCCACTTGCACTTATGAGACTGGTACTCGCTCACTTTGCTGGACCCTTGTATATGATCATTAGAAAGTATCCTAAGTGTTTTTCCATGAATAAATGTCTTTATTAGCCTATAGAAGTCTACTGCTGGATATGCCTTGGTCGTCACACTACAGGCGGATATAACCGAAGTACCAGACACGCCTTTGACGCTGATCCATATTAGCAGTCTGGGATTTTTACGCTTGGCGTGAAATAATGCGGTTATACCGCTATACTTACATTTTTTTTGTAAAATAAAAAGGTCACACGAGCATACAGTCCACCTGATGGTAAGTGGATGCTGTAGCCCATAGATATCCACGTTTATCCTCGGTTAAGAATCAAAATACAGATGCGTTATTAACCCTGAGGACTAATATGAAATGCCTCTTTTCTAGTAAAAAGGGTCTCCGGTCCTCTACACTCACCATACGAAACACAGCAGCGTTAAACTGATATATTACGCTTTTTTTTTGGTCCGTGAGAGCGTGGTCCTCCCCCGGTCGAGCCGACCCATTCGTGCTACAACCATTATATATACAATACAGTACAGTACATTCAGTCATAAGTCGCGTTACCACGTATGACTGAATTACAAACATCCAAACGGAGAAACTTTCACATTCATAATATTAATAAGAATATTCGTCAACTGCGATATTTATTACGCAGCTATTTTTGGCGCAGTGTTATTTTACGGTCGCATGTGGCAACTAAATTTGTTGCTATTAATGTCGCCGCTAAAAAGATGGATTTATGAGGGCAAAAAAACACCGGTGTTTTTTTCGACGACTAGTAATTTATAGGGCTGAGACAAAGGGTCCACGGTGAAGTGGAACGTTTGCGAATGCTCGATACTTAATGATTTCTGAAAAGGTGTAAACATATATAACCATATTGTACCGTGGTGTAGTCATGCTGCAGCTATATTATGGTTGAAGCACGAATAGGTAATCTCGACTGGGGAAGGAACACGTTCTCACAGAATTCCAGCACAAACTAGCAGCCCGATACTGCTTGTGTTTCTTCGTGTGGTAAGTGTAGGGAACCGGATACCCTTTTTAGTGGATACGAGGCACTCCATCTTAGTTCTCAGCGGTGACAACACATCATCTGCATTTTTATTCTTAATCGAGAGTAAATGTATGTTTATGGGCCACAGTATCAATTTATCATATGGTGGAAGTCTTTTGTCACCTTTATTGTATAAAAAAAAAATTCAAATGCGTGGTCTATAGTAGAAAAAAAACTTAAAACTTTACAAGTGGACAGTTTGCTGATTGCTCCTCTAATATATTTACGTGGGGTTACACTACACTGTGTAATCAAGAAAATAAATCTATATTATTACGCCTTCGAGTTATAAAATATGTTTTTATCAAAATCAAATGGTACGCAACAACACAGTGTAACAACGACCCATATTGTACGTAATCCAAACAATTACATTTATTTGTCAATCGCTAATCGTACTCACTTGTCGCAACCGATGCACGGTATTAGGTAACTGAGTCACTGTGACAAAAGCCTTGAGAAACAACTTTAGCGCCTTAACTCATCACTATAGAAAACTAGATCTTAAATCAAAAGCAATAAGAATTACTTACGCAAGTCAGACGTATGTCAACATGCGTGCCCTATCATGTACTGCGCAGGACATCTCTCGCTGCGATAGGCGAGTGCAAAATCGGCCTTTGATTTGCCAAGTGTGCGCTCAAGACGCCAAAACGCGGCGTTTGCTCGACTTGGAGACAGTCCATTACGCCAAGTGCACGACCATAATGCACGGTCTGTTTATTGCATTCTTTATCAGACGGTCTAAATACGAATGTTACAGCGCTCTTTATAATTGTAACACTAATTTACGAGCTACATTTCTGTCGAACAATGTTTTATAGAATAAGGGCGACAAACGAGCACACAGTCCATCTGATGGTAAGTGGGTGCCGTGGCCTATAGACATTTACATCTACCCTCGGTTAAAATTAAAATTCAGATGCGTTATGTGCGTTATGTTCATCCCTAAGGACCACGATAGAATGCCTTATTTCCGGTAAATATGGCCTCTAGTTCTCAATACTCACCATACGAAAGACAGCAGCATTAAGTTGCTATTTTACTGTGGTATTCTGTGAGATCCATATATCCACTCACCAGTGTAGAGAAGAAGACCCTTTTTACTGGATAAGAGGCATTCCACCTTACTCTTCAAGGGTGACAACTGACAACCTATCTGCATACTGTTTCTTAATCGAATGTAAATGCAGATGTCTACGGACCACAGTATCCACTTACTATCAGGTGGACTGTGTGCTCGTTTGTAACCCTTATTCTATAAAAAAACACGTCCTGTGGATGATGTAAGAAAGGTACATCAGGGACATGATTCAATATCTTCTTCTGGTGTTGATATCATTTTGTTGACGTCGTTGTCAAAAATATTACGAGTACCATTTGCATTCCAGTACAATTTAATAAATACATTCGAATTCAATATCTATATACATAAATTAACGAACTGTATTATTTACACGTGCCTCATCGATAAAACAAAGGTCCAATTTTGTTTAGCGACTGCAACGTTTATCTGTAGGTACAACTTGTATCAGCAAGTTAACTCATCAAGACGCGTCATTTAGTTATTTTTAACCGCATTTGTATGACTTATTTGGAAGTTGTAATCACTCAACGCTATACTAACCGCAAATCGATCAATAAATATAATAACATTTGATGTATGCTTCAAATCCAATAGTTAGTGTCACAATTATAATGCAAAATTTTAATTGCATCGTAATTTTCTAATAGTAAAGCCTCACATCTGAGAGAGTTTTAGAGTTTTGGGAGTGCAAAGGTTACCTTCAACGAGCACGTGGTAAATCAACACTTAAAATTGCAATTCATAATTTAACTAATGCCGGCCGGGATCGAACTTAAATTGCTCGCCTACAGCAAAATTTACAACGGGCGCTTAGCCCTTGAGCTTCCACGGTTTTTCGAACACGGATTACGGCCGAATCTGAATAGTAAATACAAATCGGTATAGGCACCTCTTCTATTGTGATCACTGTGAAATTCCTGATCGTTACAGAAACTAGTATGATATATAAGTTACTATGTTAATACTCATACACATTCGTAACAGAAATTAATATAGCTAAGTACCGTGTAGATGGGGAATAAGAATATCTGCTACCGCATGTTATTCCGCGGGTGTCATGAGAAATTGTTGAAACAGACGAAGCATCTTCTTGATAAAAAATTGCTGTTGCAAAGCCATATGATAAGCGCTGCAGCTTCAAGTATTCCGCCCATGATGCAGTCTTGGGGAAGGCCTATGCTTAACAAATAACAAAATACTCAGATACTGATGAACAGTATTATATCAAAGAATAAGAAATATACGCAAAAACGGAAGCATTTACATTTTAAAAGGGTGACAAGCGAGTACAGAGTTATAGTAAGTGGGCGCTGTGGGGAATAAACATCTATAATACGCTGTTACCCTTGAAGACTGTGATGAAATAGCTTGTTTTCAGTAAAAACTGTCGCTGGTTCTCTACATTCACCATACGAAACAGACCTGCGTCGAGCTGCCATTTTACGCTGGTATTCTGTGAAAGCGTGATCCTGCCCCGTTCGAGCCCTTATATAGCTGCAGCGTGGCTTTACCATGTATAACCTTACCCTTGTCCAATAAGTAACATACGATAAGCCAGATGAACCGTGTACGCATTTGCCTCGTCCTCCATAAAAAGAAGATGAACCAAGCTCGACTATATACCAGCTTCATCATCTTGCGACAGTGCCACTGAGGCGGATATGTTTAATGGCTTCAGCCAAAACTCATACCTCGGAAATAAATATGGCCTCATGTTACCAAACATTAATTTAAGTATTGAATATAACAATTCTAATAGTGAAAAGCTCTTGATATCAGATAGTATTAATTACATCGCGATTTTAACACTTAAGATGTTGACATTTAACTCTTAGTTTATCATACCGTACCATCAGGTAAGTTATCTGGTTGTTTTACATTCTTACTAGAATAAAAAACCGAGTGTGCTTGAGGTAATTTCATCACTACTAGAGGTCGTCGACGTCCCATTCGGCCAGGAGGATATCGTCATTAAAAAGTATAAAAAATTAATAAAAGTGACATACATTCTGTAAACACTAGAAACAAACAGAAGCTAGTTATACCAGGTACTCGATTCCACACAGTTAGTAATTCAAATTATGGGACAATGTATAACGTTAAATAAAAAGGGTTATTATAATATAAATGATCACATGGTTGATAATAAACAGGCCAGCTGTGCTATGCCAGGCGAAGCAGGAGCTGATCGCTTTCTGTTCTATTCGCTTCATAACAGAATGTAATTACTTCCAGATGTTGTGAGAGCGTGCGATGCAGCAGTGAGGGCGCTACGATGTTTGGCGGCACCGGGAGCGCGGGCGGCGGCTACGGCGAGGGTGGCGAGGGCTACGGGCTGGGCTACGTGGGCGGCGGCCGGCTACAGCAGTACGCGCACTTCGCGCCCCACCAGAACGTCTGGCACCACCACCACGCCGCGCACCACGACTCATACGGTATGATTCCTCTTATAGAATAAGGCTGACAAACGAGCATACAGTCCATCTGATAGCAAGTGGATGCTGTAACAAGTATACATCTATATTTAACCTAAATTAAGAATCAAAATGAAGATGCCTTATCACCTCTGAGGACTAAGATGGAATGCCTCGTTTCCAGTAAAAAGGGTCTCCGGTTCTCTATATTCACTATACGAAACACAGCAGCATCAAGCTGCAATTACAAGCTGGTATTCTGTGAGAACGTAGTCCAGTTACGGTCGAGCCAACCCACTCGTGCTGCAACCTTAATATAGCTGCAGCGTGGCTCTGCCAACTGAACAAACTGATAAAAACGATTGGCTCGTTACGATTTTATTTATTTCAACTGCAAATCGAATACATTGCTTGTCGATTATGGAAAACATCAGAATTGATTTGAATTAATTGATATTTGAGTAACGTGTTAATTTGAAGTTAATTGATCAAATCACACAGACAGACAAGTAAACAGACAAACTTTTATAGAGGACGCGTCCTAATGTAGTCTTAAGTCAAAAAATATTTTTTCAAAAGTGACTTTTTCAAAACACTATTTGGTGCGCCTATTTACGCCTATTGGTAAGCTCAAATGGGAAAAGATCACACTCGCACAGATTGTCATCGTAAAATAGTAAACCGGAAACTGGATACGAGGCACTCTATCTTAGTCCTCAGTCACGCAGCTATTAGCATTTTGATACTTTATCGAGGATTGATGTAGATATCTATGAGCTGCAGTATCCAAAACTCTTATTCTATAGAAAAGGGCATATTGGTACATTACATCTCCACCGACAGGTTGTTCTACTTAATATTGTAGATGACTCCCTTAGTTAATAATCGAATGGATGACGCGTGACATAGTTAAATTTTGCTACGCTTTCTTCATTGTCAAACCGCAGACAAATAGCAGATGATTCAGTATCGTTGCGTTATTCCCAGAGAGATATATTTCCCCTTCAGGAGGATAAACGCCTTGTTTTTGTTCCATCTGTTATGGGGAATCGGATCTAGTAAGTATACTGCAAGCGGCAGCGATTTTTTGTGGAACATTCAATCTCGAATTAATTTAACACGAAAGGCTGGGCATGACCGAGGAAGGACCATGATCTCACAGAAAGCCTAATGCTGCTATGTTTCGTATGGTGAGTGTAGAGAACTGGAAACCCTTTTTACTGGTAACGGGGTATTCTATCTTAGTCCTCACGGGTGACAACACATCTGCATTTTGATTCGTAATCAAGGATAGATGTAGATATCTCTGGGCCAGTATCCACTTAGTATCAGGTGGACTGTGTGCTCTTTTGTCACCCATATTCTGTAAAAAAACACAGGGCAAGCGCAAAAATAGGAAAACAATGATTCCTACTCGGACAAATTCCTAGCATCTAGTAACAATACATTAACAACTCTTGCTTTAAAGACGCCCATGTTTTAATCGAATTGAAAAACATACTTACGTTGCATACTTCATTAACATACGTTTCTATCATATTTAATTATGTATATTATTAACTAACACGACAGGTTGACCAATAGTCGGCAGTCGATATACAAATCGGTATTAAACCGTGTCTATTCAAAAGCACATGACTTGAGGCATATCGCAACAATAGAGGTCCTGCTGAATCAGAGCCGATAAGAGACCAAACGAACGACGCGCGGCTCGGTCAGTGCGCGTCGCGACCTCTGACCGACAGCTCCTGTTCTCCAACCTCTTCTTGCAGCCAACAAGGACATGGACGCATTACCTCTGCCGGCCTCTTGGCTGCAGAACATCGCTCTGATCGCAGGTTTGTCGGTGTTGCCATATGACTCTCAAGTGCTTTTATATTTTGCGTGATTTTATATACAAACACGTGTCAATCGGAACGTTATCTTTGTAGCGACAATGTTTTTTGTAAACAAAGTAAGATTTAGATGTCAGTTTAAGTTACTGTTAAAATAACGTTTTGTTTTGTTTAAATTTATTGATTAGTTATTGCCATGTTATCAAGGTTGCAAATTAATTAATATTTTTATTATCAAATTTTGTTAACGTTGGTGTTTGGCTAATTGATTAATAAGTAACTATAGTTATTTATAATTTATTATTTTATAATACTAATATTAAATAATATTAATTCATTATCCAAATTCTCATTCTAGGTCGTATCTTAATTTGTTCATATTAAGTAATGTCTTTTAACTTATCCTTTTGTTTTAAAAATATATGATTATAAAGATATCGATTCTAAAAATAATCGATTATCAACATTAACAAGTTATTTAACAAGAAAAGTTGATTTATAAACTTTCAATTATCTCTAATAATATTATGTGAGTGAAAGCGTGTTGTAGTTCACGTGGTAGTAAGCGGCCACACAGATGGATTATAGTTCTTTTTCTTTATAGAATAAAAGTTACAAATGAGCACACAATCCACGTAAACGTGATGGTACCTATGTGGCCCATAGACATCTGCATTTATCCTCGATTAGGAATTAAAACGCAGACGCGTTGTCACCCCTAAGGACTAAGATGGAATGCCTCGTTTCCAGTGAAAAGGGGTCTCTGGATCTCTACACTCACCGTACTAAACGCAGCAGTATTAAGCTGCTATTTTACGCTGGTCTCCTGTGAGAGCGTGGTCCTTCCCCGGTCGTGCCGACGCATTCGTGCTACAACCATACAGCTGCAGCGTGACTCTACCACGTATACTGACTATCACTGCTACGCCCATGGATTAAACTACCATACAACCTGTATTATTCTGCCTCTATTATCGATACGACAAGAGATGCACTACTGGACTGCTGCACAGCACCCGGACGGACATCTTAGCGGGAAGGGAAGGCTCATCTTTATAACTGACAATTCCGAATATCCGGTTCATATTTTACGATAAAAATGGTGAATCAAATAAGAAAATTATAACGTGTGAAAATCCATAGGTTAGGATAGTTTTTAGGACATACTTTCTTGAGGGCTATTTGTGCTTGTACGATTTTATATTATTTATATATTAGATATTAGATATTAAAAAGATTTTAGAGTTACTATAACTGAATTTGAGTGTCAATTATGCAGAATTCACATCTTTAGAACAAAAGGTGAAGTCGGTCTCCAGTAGGTTAAGTTGCCGCTGGAGTGACCTTTGGGCTACCTCAAAGCTGCAAACGGAATCTTTGCGGCCACCTGTGGTCAATAAATAATAGGGACTATCATGCGGCTAGTAGAAAACTTAAATGGCATATTTCGGTATTTTATAAAATGAATAGATATTAACGTTAAATACATATAAATAAATAATGAAATTATTATTTCCTATGCTTTGATTCCCCCTCGGAGGAATCTTCCCTCCTCTTTACATTGTCTCCTACCCGATTCCACAATTTCTACTTTTATTTAATATATTTTTGTGGACAAAACCTTACATTTTTAATGACTTCTTATAGCTATAAGATGACTAAACATTGAATAAAACTATTTTTAGAGATTATATCGTGTTTACCTTATTGCCTAGTAATTTAGGTGAACATCACATTAGTCTTCCGTGACATGTGTATTGCAAAGCTCCCGAAATGTCGGGAATTAAAAATAAGTAAATTTATAGTGATGAAATCCGTAAATATTTTATTCAACTTTAAATATTATTTCCCGACGGCTATGCTTCTCCGCACTCAGACTCCTCCACAGGTGTATTGGACTCGTTAGTCGCATTTGGCTGAAGGTTGGTATTCGCAGTATCTAAAATCTCGCGCCTTTGACACAGGTCTGGATGTTTTACGTTCGGTATAAACGAGATGTTTATAGCGCCACCTATCGGAAGTTATTTCTTTTACTTTCATACACATTTTTTAAAATATATTTATTTACCTACAACTCTTTACAAGTTGTTCAACCATGTTACAATTATACCAGTTACTCAACTCTACAAAGTCATTGTGTTATTCCGTTCATCAATCCTAAAGAACCCACCCCGGGGGTGGATACTCGGAAACGCGTGGCCGTCTATCCACCCCACACGGGGTGGCTAATCGGAATACACTTTTATTTGTTCTTCCGACTTTTTACCCCAAGTACACTTCAAACTTTAATTATTATTTAAATTGTAATAACTAAACACAATCAAAAAACTTATCACGTACTGCCGTTACCGTTAGAGCACCGACCACTCTGTGGTGGATTCTTTAGGTGGATAAACGGAATAACCCAAGTCAGTAATTCATTCTTGGAGCGGGTTTACAACAAAATACCAGAAAATACACAAACTTTGACCTCCGCCATGTTCAAACACTTTATTAAACAAAGATTTCATAAAAAGGGTTATATAATATTAAGGATATAATAATCCCTGGGAATGAGTTGATCGCTATCAAGCTATATCTAATTTATTTCGTGTAGGTAATTATTTGTGTAACAAATATGATTGAAAGATGAAATATCCCGCTTGATTTCATTACTGGTTCTTCCCAGGACAGGTATTTTCCGGACCTGTGGTAAATTAAATATAAGAGTGACTTTCTATACCTAATTAATATTTCTAACCTATATTCAATAACAAAAAGATTCAAAATGTATTATATGTCGATATAATTTACTCACAGCTTATTAAGATTTACATTTTTTCTTTGGGTTATGTCATTTTCATTTAGAAAAAAATTGTACATTTTGGAACAAAAATGGCGTCACTACAAGACAGGGCGTTTTAATGCAACTTACCATATTGTAATAGTCACTAATGTGTAGTAATTATTTTACGAAATATTGTTACGTTAAGTTATTGAATGATCGGAGTGGCAGAGTTATTTACTAACTCGGAACTATCGAAATAATTTCTAAACATCTTCCACTTATCAGTTACTGCTATCACTAACCAACGAAAAATTAACTGTTTTAAAGTAAATAATTACGATTTGTTTGATTTGATTTGACAACAATGAAATTTTGTATAAAATAAAACGAACTGGATAAAATATTTCATTTACCCGCAGCCTTCGTTCGCGTGAAGTTCAATACAGAAACATCACCAAAATTAGCAAAATTAGATAACTTGTAACCTCGGTACCTGCGTCTATATTGGACGTAAATTATTGAAATTTGGATATATAATACTGTGCTACAGAAACACATTAGTGAGTTTATCAGAATTGCATTAATACCATACGTCTAGGAACACTTTTTTCCGTCGGGCATGTCTTCCGATGTGACTTTCTGAAGGGTAACTTGTCCTAGAATCAGAAATGCGTTATTTATATTTATTTGTAATTAAAGTTAATATACTTAGTTTTGATAAAATAATGTTGAATTTAATGGTCTTTTATTAATACATGGCATAGTGTTTATTTGCGATATTCGATTCAAATCATTAACCCAATTGAATATTGATTGGCACCATAAAATGGATGCCTGATTTTTTCTACCTTCGAATAGACAGACATTTCTTAAACATAGTTTTATTCACGTTACACGTGTGAGAAAAACTATATTCATGAACGGGAGTAGAAATATAAGACAGACATCAGCGTCTTTCTGATCAAAGCTCAAAACAGTGAAAAAATACGGTTGGCAACCCGCCTGCATTAAACATTCGACTTATTGACAATCTATGGGGGAAATCGAATTGCCAAACGGGATTCGAAATATATTAGCTATGTAGGGGCGGCAAAAACTGAAACCAACACTATGTAGGGGCGGCAAAAACTGAAACCAACAGCCCACTTGGCTCATTGATGTCGTTAGAGGCGACGGAAGGGAAACTGAACAGGAGATGGGTGGCAGCATCATCCTGATGCAGCGCAAAGTAGGTGATGAACAACTGCGGCTGCCACCCGCTTGCCAAGCGTGGCTGCTACTGCAAATATCCGGCTTGCTTTTGTACGATTATGGACCACATACTGCTTGTAATCAGCCATTCAATGATATCACGAATTTTATACAAAAACAAGTTGGTGAAATATTACTATGCAGGTAGACAAGTAGTTAGTTCACAACCAACTCACCATACTCAGCCCTCATCGGCTGACGGTGGGTCGTCGGATCCTAAACAATCAAGGTTTTGGCATGCTCTGATCACGAATCTGCGGTCCGTTTTTGCGTAGGACGCACGGTTCCGGAGATGTGCAGATCAATTAACTCTTAATTAGAATTGATATCCGGTGGGTCTGCACCCTCATTAGCGTTTCATTGTTCAACCTTTCCTCTTATCTATTTTTCCTTGAACACCGTCATTGCCGCTATTATCTATTACTGTTTGTACACCCTCCTTATCAGTGCTATTGTATTATACTTCTTTGTTCATAACTACCGCGCTATTCTGAATCATTAATAAAACACATTCTTTAATTTTGTTACAATTTTTATTTCCACAGTGTTATTGCTTATTATAACCGGAGTGAAACATCTCATACACTAAAATATCGTTTTGCAGTGTGTTCCCTGTAAATATGCTCGTAAACCTATGCATTGAACATCCCTGAAACTTATGCAGCAATATTCACCACAAACTGAAGTCCACTCATTCTGAAACTAAACACTCCAGTCCCATATTTTACAATTCCTCTTTAAAAATGATATCGTGCAGGTGATCATCCATATTAATCAAAATATTGACTGATGCCATTCGTATCGATATATAAAGCTATCCAATGTGAGCCTGGTTTATCATCTGTATCCGAATTGCATATTATATACGTTGGTACGTGGGTGTACATGGGCAGTCTATAAGCAGCATAAACATTATTGATGTAAACAATTAATATATATTGCTAAAATTATATAAAACATGATGATCTGTATACTATTTCTAACACAATTAGTAAATCAGAAATTTACAATCACCTCAACGTCAAATGTATGTACAAACACACAAACAGAAACAACAACACATCTTAAATTATTTACAATCCAACAATAATTAAATATGTAATAAACTCTACGTCATGTATATGTATTATCATATTTTTAGATAATTGATGTTTCTATTTGTGTGTGTGTGTGTGCGCACATATATATATATATATATATATATATATATATATATATATATATATATATATATATATTTTACGGTTTTACGGTAAATCAACCATACTGTGGCCACCGGTCTAGATATTTTAAGTCTGACAATTTTTGAAGATAATAAGTATTCAATAGAATTATTTAATTTCATCAGATACATATTATAGGTTTGTTTAGTAGTTAGTAGATGGTGTTATTATTAGATTATAACTATGAATTTTTATAATACATATATGTAACGTGTTGTAGATTCTATTAAACATTCTGCTTCTGTCAAAAATACGCTACTAGCGCCGCAAGCGGTTTCTAATAAAAGTATTTTACGATATAACAATATCAAGAAATAGAAATGTTGCGTTTATTTGTTAATATTGCCAAAGGATCTCTATTCATTAATTAGGCCAAGCTGTATGCCAAGATGAGAGAAGTCAACAAGCAATGGTAAGTTTTATGAAATGTCATCATTTCAAGCAATGATCGATTAATTTACGATAATATTAATTCTAAGATCTGGCCAATACATCTATAAAATATATTTATTTAAACTATAAGGGTAATGAGAGTTTTGCAATTTAGAAATTAAACTTAGAAACATCTCAGATTTTATGATTTTCGATAGATGTCACTATTACTGATTATGACGTTCATATGAACTTGAAGTAAACCCAATCTGGAAGAAACTTTGACGTGACTAACAGGCCAAAATGGGTGTGTGCTATTATAGGTACACCACTGGGATTCTATAGGCAAAATAAAGAATATTCCAAACAAAACATTTCATTCCTTAGATCATGTTATCTTTACAATTTGGTCGTTTAACTTTTTTTTCAATTGGAACCGATTAAAAACCTTATGACCATTTCCTGTCGTGGTTATGTTACAATGATTTAGGTACTTGTGTGTTGACAGGTAGTGGAAGCGTGGGCAGCGTGGGCGGAGTCGGTGGCGTTGGTGGCGCCCTCTATGGACAGAACGTGGTGATGGGATCATGGTGCGCGCCATATGATGCACTGCAGCGCCCCCCTGCCTACGGTAAGCTTACAAAACACTGATAATAGCTGATAAATTAGCATAATATCAATTGCAATTCGATATCGTATTAATTTAAAGGAAAAATGCATATCTACACCTGAATTTTCGTAATAATAACTCGAAATACTGTGACGAATGTTACGATTAGGTTTAAAAAAGTACCTATTAAATTGTTTAATAAAATATATATAACAACTTAGGGCTGCAGCTATACACAGCTGCAGATTGGGTGAGAACACGGAATATAAAAAAAATTGTATTTCGTGGGTTAGAATGACCGGGGATGCTCCACGCTCTCAGTGAATATCAGCGTGAACGTAGCAGAACGAAGCTGCTGTGTTTCATATGGTGAGTGTAAAGAACCGCAGTAGTATTATGCTGCTATTTTACGCTGGTGTTGTGTCTTCGTCGAGCCGACTCATTCGTGCTACAACCACAATATAGCTGCAGCGTGGCAAGTTCTACGGGTTGCAGCAGGCGCCTTCCATCTTAATTTTCGTAGACGTGCTTTTCGTGGTTCAGTTTATGCGGCGGAACAGAAGAGGAAGGTTTTAATGTATAATAGGTAACTTGATTTAGACTACATTGAGATCGTGATATTCCGTGGGCCGCTCAAGCGGGTAAAAAATTAACTTTTCATAAAAAGTGAGCGCCGACTTTAAATCTGAGGCCGTGCCTTTATATCGTCTACACGTTATATTTTAGCACCGACTTCATAATGTAAAGTTATTGATTTTTTAGTTGTTCAAGTGGATTTTTACTACTAAT